>OX393549.1:40769182-41477932 GCA_947650365.1 Chamaelirium japonicum | reverse complement strand
TTGCCTCTACGTGAATTTTTCTTTTTTCAAACATAGAAGACGGAGAGCCTGCTGGCTGCAATTACTGGAAAAAAAAAATCGACAGAGAGGGAGCGAGGGAAGTCTACTTGACTATCTCTTTTGCCATTTTATCTACAGGAAAAAAAGATAAAAAAATCAAACATAGTAGCGGTTACGATTGCCTCAAAAAAACAAAAAAAAAAAATCGAGGAAGAGGGAGAGGGAGACAGGAGATACGGGGTGCGATTGCCACAAAAAAAAACTGAATTTTTTTTTTTTGAGAGAGATGGAGGGAGACATGGACTGCAGGCTGCGATTGCCTCAAATAAACAAACAAAAATCACGAAAGAGGGAGAGGGAGACAGGGGCTGCAATTGCCTCAAAAAAACTGGAAAAAAAAATCATTTATAGAAATCTACTTTACTAATGTTGTATTTCATTACATGTGTACAACCATTTATAGACATTGGTTATAGAAATCTACTTTACTAATATGTTTGATCACTTGCGCACAACCATTTATAGAAATCTACTTTACTAATGTTGTATTTCATTACACTACAGTTCCTGTTAGTCCAACACACTCACATGCTGGCAGCTTCATAAATAAGTAAGAATTGGTTATTCCAAAACCTTTTTATTATTTTGTTACTTTTTTATTCAGTTCTATAAAGGCAGCCTGAGTTGTACTCGATTGAATTTGTATGTCTCAACGATTGATCTGCATGTCTCGTAATCTCCAACTTGCATGTTTAATGTGTGATACGAGATTGAAATAAATCTAATGCAAGGGCTTTGTAAACTTAGGCAGCTCTTCCAATCAAAGTAGTGTCGGTCTCTGATGAACTCTTCTTGGAAGGCAACAAAGAATGCCCACTGCTATGCGGATCCCCCCCTTGCCAGTCTTTCATGGAAATAGAAATGTTGCTTTGAACCATCACAAATTGATTATCGCTAGAACCTAGAACAATCTGATTGAAACCATCGCAATAACCAAGTATGTGTACAATACTATATCTCAAGATAAGTATTAATCAAACACATGCATCATCAATGAGAACCTTGAAAGCTGAGTATTCAATTTTTAAGAATCAAGATGATGATTTTAGGAGACCCACTATAATCAAGGAAGGTTTCAAAAAATTGTGTTGTACGTGTGAAGGATGGTAATATCAAGAGCAAATAAACGTTTATGGCATGCAACTATTACAGCCCAAGATGGCACATATTTGCAAGTGCTTCAATTCTGAAAATTGGATGTATAGTTGCTCGAAATAGACATAAAATGAATCTTCCATTCTCTCGAAATCTTTACGGCCCAAGTCTGAAACCAATATATGAAGTGTGCGGAGCACCGGATCAAGATCAAAGACCTAACCACAAAAGGCACATATTTGAGAAGTGAGGTATATCACATAAGCAAACAACGCAATTAAAATGTGCTTTAAGCCCCCCGTATAGAACCTACTCCATGCATACTCCTCATATTACACATAAAAAAGGATAGAGGAAATGACTTGAGAGATTAAAGACCTAGACATTCTTAGACAGTGGCGATAACCGAGGGCTTGCAAACGGAGTATCGGTAGGCCGCCACCTTGCGCCTCCGCGAGGCGGTGTTGTCGACAGAGAACACCATCTTCCCAGCCTCCCGGGAGGTGAAGACGTTAATTGTGGACGGGGTCCTCGGCATAGATAATATGCAATGAGAAAGTCTTATAGAATCAACACTTTAAGTAGTAAATTCATTCAGTAAAACATAGATAACATGCAAGATAGAAATCAACAAAATAAGAACTAAGCAATTACCATTCTTAACTATAGAAAAATAGCCTTATTATCTTGAATATGGAGGCTTGGACAACACCGTGATATGGTTAGCAAAAAAAATCACAAATCAATTTAGATTGACAAATGGGATTAAGTACTTCTCAAGTAAGATGAATATGTATAAGAATAGTAGGAAATCAAACACAGTATAACTCTATTTTTTTTTTGACATCGGCGGGTGTCCCGAAACCTTTCGGGCAACGGCCCACTTCAGGCTCGGACTAATCCCTCCGGGAGTGAAGCCCGACCCACTCGGCAATTCCCACTTCACTCCTGGGTAAATCGAGGGGAGGAAGAGTTGAACCCACAACCTCATCACCAAAGCATCAGTTGCTTTGCCAACTCTCCAATCCCCTGGTGGGTATAAATCTATTTTTTTTTAAGTAGGGAAATGAAGGGAAATCTTCTATGGACTTTTTAAGCTAATGTGGAGTCCTTTCTTCCTCCCCCCCTCCTACAGGTTTTGTACCTACAATAAAATCTATAATGAAAACTTTGGACCAAACAGGCTATTATCGGCATCCGATGCGGTCTTTCACCTTCAACTCAATCTCCCCCAAATCCTTGACGGCCACCCCATCACCGGCCTACAACGACATCCACATGATCTTCCCTATAGTATGTCAACTAACAACGACATCCACATGATCTTCCCTATAGTATGTCATCTAATAAACGAGCCATAGTTGTCGTCTGGTCATCATTGTCATCGTTCAGTTGCTACCCATTCGTCATGGCCTCACTCATGGTAAGTTCCTTGGGAGTTGCGTTCATCTTTGCTGCCATCAGTCAACAACCATTGTTGCCTCAGCCTCAAGCTGTCTGCCTCATTCCCCCAAACAAATCATATCTTAAACATAATTCAACCTAAAGTGGGTCTATTGCCCGGAATGTTTTGGCACACCCACCGAGGCCAAATAAAAAATTAAAAGAAAATTCTTATGTCTATATAAAATATACATGACTTAAATTCCATAGAACAACAGCAATTAAAAAAACCATCCAAAAAAGAAAGAAACACATGCCAACTTTCATTGAAGGAATGAAAGATTAAGCCATGCAAAGCTTCCATTGAATTAAAGGAAGAGAAACCATTATACAAAGAGGAATGCTATGCACACGCATCTTGTATGCGTATCGATGCATCCATGAGGCAAGTGCCATGGGATAAGCAAGGAGCAAAAGATTAAGCCATGCAAAGCTTCCATTGAATTAGAGGAAGAGAAACCCATGCACAAAGAGAAATGCTATGCGCACGCATCGTGTATGCACATCGATGCATCCATGAAGCAAGTGCCGTCGGATAAGCACACTGCATACGGGATGATGACATCATTCTATGTCAAGATTCGTGCACCAAACCTATCCCATGGCTCTCTCCGTGAGGATGCAGCCTATGCATACACGACATGTATGATTAGCTTAATGTCCATAAAAGATGTACAACACTTATAAACACACTATAGGGAAAACCATGGAGTGAGAAAATCATGCATAGATTACTTGAATGAGAGAAAAATACAAATATCATATATTTTTATTATTTCTAATATGGATATATAATTATATTTTTCAAAATAAAATTTGCTTAAGGAGATAAAATTATAGCAATTTACCACTTATTTTTTTGATCGGAAAATGGGTTTTTTCAAATGAAATTGGCAAATGCACACACCACGTTAATCTGCAGACATCATGAAGCCTCTTTCAACATGCCCATCAAGGGATGTGTTGTCCATATGGTGTGTTAATATAGCATGCCTTTACTTAGATTCAAAAGAAACGAAGTCGAGGAGCAACAAAACCCAAAAAGGTCGATTAGAATGCACACAAACCTCACACTCTGTTCCTTCACATCTCCTAATTGCTTCTTTCCCAGCCTTGCCAACATGAGGTGGCACGATCAGTCGATCACAGCCCTTTGTTGCATCCATCTTGATGAATTGCACTTAGTCCCAACTATCAGGCAAACAGGCAGTAATGATCGGGCGCCACATCAAGTTGGCAACCAAAATTTGGATGGAGAAAGGAACTTGGCGGTGCATTGTGGAGAAATATGTCTTCCTCCTTCCCTTCAAGCTGGGAAAAAACAGAGAAGAATACAACATTGCTCTCTTCCTACTCCTTCCCTTCAAACCGAGTAAAAAAATACCCGAGCATTTTGAATTGGCTTTTGAAATCTTGGCAATTTCAAAATGCCAATTTCGTTTCAAATCTTGGCAATTTTGAAATCGGATTTTCGTTTCAAAATGTCAATTTCAAAATCCGATTCAAAATGCCAATACCTGAGGTAATTAGACTCAAAATCCCGATAAATACAAAAGTGCCACTAATAAAATAAAGGAAACAATTTCTGCAGAAATTCTTTCAATGCCATTTAATTTTCTTTGTTATTTTAGCAGGGAAATAAAAGGAAGAAATCAAACACAGTGGAAATCTTTTTTTTTTTTTTTGTTATACATTGTAGTAATTGAAGTCGAGAAAAAAGATAGGTGAGATAATTAGACCGAAAATTTTAGAGCAATGGATTGAATAGAGCTCTGTACGTGGAAACAAATATTGAATGAAGCATGAAACCTGAGCAGAAGCCCCACCAAACTCATGGGCTGCAGGCATCGATCAGGCTACATGTATGGAAAAAAAAAATGTAATAAGCTCAGAAATTTAAAACTTCTAGTAGAGAAAGAAAGAGAGCGCGGGGGGGTTTTCCAACATGGGTGGACGGACGGACGAACTGCGATCGTCGATCGGCTACTCTCTCTTCCTTTTCTTCCATTGACGAATGATCTGAGGAACGAAAAAAACACACACACAGTGACACACGCACACACACACACACACACAACGAGAGAGAGAGAGAGAGAGAGAGAGAGAGAGAGAGAGAGAGAGAGAGAGAGAGAGAGAGAGAGAGAGAGAGATTTCCAACCTTGGTTGATGGGGATGGGGATCGGACCTAGGGGCTCAAGCTCGACGACGAAAAGGGCGTTACATCCTACGGGGACCGGTTGATCTAGCACTCGTTCAACCACAGCAGCAGCTTCGTGGTGGGACCGTGCAAGGCCGGCGGCGGCGGCGGGGAGGAGAGCCAGAAGAGAGGGTACGCGGCGGAGGCGAGTATCTTGGAGGCGTGCTTCCGGATCCTCAGGACGCAGCAGTGGAGGAGGCGGTGGCGGTCGGGCGGGGCACGATCGAGCCCCCCTCTTGGTGCCTATTGCAGCAGCAGCAGCAGCAATAGGGAGCTCCAGATCCTCTCTCTCTCTCTCTCTTATTAGCCATCTCTCTCTCTCTCTCTTTTCTCTCCCCTCTCTTTCTCCATCTCCCTGCCTCCTCTCTCTCTCTCTCTTGCAACCTCGGCCTATCGTGGAGATCAGGCCAGGCGGGAGAGAGAGAGAGAGAGAGAGATCGTGGAGAGAGATCATGTAGATCGGAATCGTGGAGAGAGATCTGATCGTGGAGAGAGATTGAGAGAGAAACAGAGAGATCGTGGAGAGAGATTGAGAGAATCGTGGAGAGAGATCAGGATCGTGGAGAGAGATTGAGAGAGAGAGAGAGAGAGGGAGGGGGGGACGTGTAGATCGGATCGGGGTGAGGAGTGGCATATGATCACAGTATCTCTTTGATGTCCGATTGATGTGGCATACGATCACATCGTCCATTTGTCTGGAGATCGGGCTCCGAGAGAGAGAGAGAGAGAGAGAGAGAGAGAGAGAGAGAGAGAGAGAGAGAGAGAGAGAGAGAGAGAGAGAGAGAGAGATAGAGAGAGAGAGAGCATTAGGAAGGACCAGAACCGTTGTGATGAGAGACAGCGAATCCCGAACACAATGACTTGTAAGCACGGACGTTGTGATGGATCCGGAACCGTTGCTATCCATCCGTGATGCAAGCAACCGTTGAGAGAGAAGCACAGAAACTTGTAGGTAAGGACGGAAAGGGATGGTGCATAACTACCCAATGCAAAGAGATCTTGGCCATCAAATTCTCTAACCGTCACTTATGTTTGTATCGAACGGCTCTCTTTATCCATTCCTTGTGAAATATTATATATATATATATATATATATATATATATATATATATATATATATATATATATATATATATATATATATATATATATATATATATATATATATATATATATATATATATATATATATATATATATATATATATATATATATATATATATATATATATATATATGGGCATACTATAATGCGGCATGGGTACGTGCAGCACCGCACCGCGGCCATCTGATGCACGCAACGATGGATCAGACGACTGCGGTGAGGTGCCGCACTTACCGCATGCCGCATTATAGCATATGGGCTGTTACAGTGAGCTGTGGGTTGCCGGGGGGGAAAGTGAGCTGCGGATATTTTGACACCCCAAAAAGTAATGGAATTTGATGAAATTTGGTGAGGTTGTTGCCTAGGATAAGATGATCATCCTCACCAAGTTTCATCAAATTCCAAAACTTCTAGGGGGGTCAAATGGTCAAAGCAATTTTAACAATGACTACGGACGGCAGAAATTGCTTCGACCATTTGACCCCCCTAGAAGTTTTGGAATTTGATGAAAATTGGTGAGGATGATCATCTTATCCTAGGCAACAACCTCACCAAATTTCATCAAATTCCATAACTTCTTGGGGGGTCAAAATACCCGCAGCTCACTTTCCGCCCTTGCAACCCACAGCTCACTGTAACAGCCCTCTCTCTCTCTCTCTCTCTCTCTATATATATATATATATATATATATATATATATATATATATATATATATATATGTGTGTGTGTGTGTGTGTGTGTGTGTGTGTGTGTGTGTGTGTGTGTGTGTGTGTGTGTGTGTGAGAGAGAGAGAGAGAGAGAGAGAGAGAGAGAGATTTAGGCCGGTTTGAAATATATAAATCCATCAACCAATCCAATCATATCGGTTTTTTAAAAACCCATCCATTAAGTATGTCAAAACCTATTAAAATTGATCGGTTTGGTTTGATCAATTTAGATTCTACACATCTCTACGTTGAATGGTACATCAAATTATTTTTTTTAATTGAAAGGTACCAAATGGCCAGTACAATACCTGTTAGTGCGCCAGCACAAGAAAGACCAAGGATTGAAAACCATGAAGAGTTAGAGAAATGCCCCCTTATTTTAAAACCACCCACAGACCAGAAGGCTCGCCACTATAGAGAGAGAGAGAGAGAGAGAGAGTGGTGGTGGGGGGAGCCACAGGCAAAAAGGAAGACAAAAAGAATTGCAAGCCTTCCGAATTAAATTTCTTCAAAAAAAAAAACCCATCTTCCATATCAATTTCCCAAGCATTAGAAGCATACCCTGCTTTCCATACACACCGGGCTTCAAGCCTCGCAAATGAAAACTGCGAAAGTAAACCATATCTTATTTGTGCCTACAAAGGGAAAAAAGACTCTTTTCAAAGCTTGCATTGATATTCCTTCAGGTGCCCCTTCAAAACATGGAATTTCCTGTCCTCTAATAAATAAACAAATTATCTGTACACTGGCGCCGGCCGGCATGCTTTCATGTTAAAAAAGGAAACCGGCCCGATGTCGGGATCACACTGCAGGTGTCCTAACAGGGAAGTATAAATACGGAAAACCATATTAGGGCCACATATATTTTCATCTAAATGCCAGCTTCCGGCAAATTTCCTGTGAAACCCAGCTCTTCTGCTATCCATCCTTGCACCTCGGTAAGAGGGTGTGCTGGCCGGATCGCAACCATGACAAGAATCAAAACTGGGCACCAGCGAGCCGTGTGTCAGAGCTCGACCTCGTGGAGTTCATCCCCAAAACTACCGCCATTAAGCTCCCGAGCCAAGGTACCGAGATTAGGGTTTGAGGGATTGGTGGGCATGAAAGGCGATCCGGCACCCCGTCCATCTCCTAAAGGTCTTGCTTCCCTCGCTTTAGGATTAGACATGCCCCCGTAGCCCCCGCTCCACGATGCTGCCCGTGCGAAAGAAGAAATAGCACCGACACCATTCTGCTGTGGCGTCCTCTGTCCCTGGCTTATGGAATCCGCAATGTTGTCCATGCTCGGAAACCTTTGTAGGGTTGGTGGTGTTGAAGAGAACGAAGACTCCATTACAGATGTCGAGGTTCCTCCATTAGCCACATCTTCATGGATGTTTTCTCCTGTTGCATCAGCTATTTGTTCGTCAGAAGCTGCGGGCGGGCTTGGTGTGAAAAACTTGGCACCAACTGGGGGTTTAACAGATGGAGCAGAAGGGGACTGGAATGAATTTGCCAGTGTCCCCCCGCCCTTGTTGAAGGTATCAACATATCTGGAAACAAGAAAAAGTTATCATGGTTACTTTGCCGCCCCCCCCCCCCAAAAAAAAAAAAAAAAACTTTCCGAAAGCATTAGTCGATCGATAAATCTAGTCAGAGTGCGGGAAATCTAACCTTGATCGAACCCCTGATCTGCCACGAGCAGAGAATTGGTTGGGGCTGGGGGAAATGGGCGGGATACCTGAACTATGTCCCGAGGGAATGGGCGATTTTGTTTCAGGCTCTCCATTAGCGACAAGGCTTTGGCTCTTGAAGGAGCTGCTAATGGTGTAGTCTGACATGCCATTCTGCAATGATGCTATTGTTGGAGGTGGTGGCAGGGCAGCTTCTTCAGCTGCCGGCTCGGCACCTTCCTCCACCCATCTCTTGAGCTTTTCGTCGTAATAAAATTTGTTGCTTTCACCCAATTTCGCCTTCACAACAACCCATCAAGTGCCCAAATATCCATGAGCTAGAATAATAATACCACACTGGAATAATGAAATTGTCCTTTTGTCAGATAAAATTACCTGACGAGATCTTGACACCCATCCCATGGTCTTCTGAAGAAGTTGCGAGCCAATGCGGCCAAAACGGGTTGGTCCACCTGATACTGACATTTTGCCTTGTGCATCAGGTGAACCGGCATCCTTCAATCGATCCTGTACGAAGACAGCAAAGCGTTCTCAAGGGTTTTTTCACTAGTTTTGATGCATGTGCGCACCCACATGTGGATGTGTGTGTGTGTATGTGTGTGTGTGATTGAAATATTTTTGAAATAGAGAACAAAGAATTGACCCACAGAATCAATTTCTTTTCAAAACAGTGGGATTAAGCAGTCAAAAAGAGAGATTTAACAAAATCATGTCATGTGGATTTTCAGAGACAAGGAAATGAATGAAGCTTTAAATTGCTGAATGAAGATGTCCACCTGTTTTGGGCTCCTACCAAAATCCGGCTCCGAAATGCTCCTACTGTGCATGTTCTTTCGACTGCCATCACCTGGCCAGTCACTAATGGCCTCAACTGACGGTGATGGATTTAAAGACATCATGGCCATCGTAGATTGACTGTTTGCCACCTTCGGGGCAATTGAGCCGCTTTCTTTACCGTTTACACCGCTCTGCGGCATGGGTGGCAGAGGCGACGGTGGGGCACCCATCATCCGGTGAATGGATCTATCGATGGAGGTAAATATCTTGCCCACGAGTTTTGCAGGAGCTAAGTTTGTGCTGTATCCACCCTAGAAAAATAACAGCAAATAGATATCAATAGCTTAGTTCCAAAAACACTTGAAGCAAATATTTACTTGTTACAGTATAATACCTGCTGGTGGGTCCGTAACCGCTCCTCAAGGGATGTGAGCAGCAATTTCCACAGTTCCACTTCAGGAGAGCGACCAGAATTCTTGAGCAACTTCAAAGAGGCTTGACAGTACCTGCATTCATTATGACAAGTTACGGAAAACGAAGAGCACTGAGCAGACAAGAAACCTACAACTTACCTCAACGAGTCAGAAACCCTTCCCACTTCTGCAAGCATGTACGCATAGATAAGTTTATATGGTTGAAATGGTAGCAGGATAAACTGAGAATTTCCCAGAACCTTCGAGTATTCGTATAACTCTGTTCTCTGTAAGGACATATTTAACAGGTGGAATCAGTACAAGAGCCTAGCACAATAAACCTACGAAGCACAGCTATTTATCGTTCCAACACAATCTAAAATTTGAACATACAGATTTCACCATAACTGCAACATTAAAATGATAAGAGCCAAACAGTTTTGTGTGTGTGTGAGTGGGGGGGGGGGGGGGGGGGGGGGGGGGGGATGCAGATAGAACCGCGAAAAACAAACAGTTTTGCGTCCGTTCATCATGGTTGTACAACAAAGGCAATATTTGCAGGAACTCATCTCTGACAGGAAGCATTATAGGACGGGTAATAGGTCAACCAATAGTATGCCATTACAGGGCTGTAAGTGATACACGATAACACTACCAAATTATTAATAAATATAGTTGGGTTTTGATCTAAAAATCTAAACCCATTCCTATCGGATTGGGTTGGGGTCTTGCAAATGAGACTTGATTATTTATTGAGCAGATTTGGATTCGATTGGAATAATCAAAGTCCGATCCTATAGTAATTAAGGTACAAGATAACTTGACATTTTTACACACATGAATAACTCACGTGTTTAAAGCTTCATGCTTGTCGATATCTCTGCAAGCTTAGCTTCACAACCCTCCACCTATAGCCCACACAATCTTTTTTATACACAACTTACTTTAGACAAACCACTCCTTTCATGTCACTATGGACCCATTGTTTCACTTTGGGTCTTCAACTTACAATATTAGTGCAACTCCTTATATCAAATAGTGCTTTCTACCCTCTTTGTTTGGACTCTTTACTAGTATAGGGGAAGCTTGGATGGTTGCTCCCTGGTCGCTTGAGCTTAGACCATGTAACTAATATGTAAGATATTCTTACCAACCAAATGGACTTCTAGGTTTTTCATAGACCTCTCACTTGCCAAGTTCTTTGGAACCAAACTTAGAAGGTCGGCGCCAAGTTGATGTCGATTGGAAAATTTCTATCAATCTACTTGTGGAGCCATCTTTACTAGAATTATGCTCCATAGTCGAAGTGGAAGATTTTTCTATAGCTTAGATGGTAAGCATAATCTAACAAACCAAAAGAAAGTAGACTGGGTTTACGTGGAAAAACCCTTCGAACACGAGAGGAAAAAAAAACACGGGATGGGACGAGAAATGCCCTTTCAGACTCGGAAGTTGTTACAAACTCTCACCTGAACCCTCGTCCACCCTCAAAATACCGACCTCCTAGAACCGGTCGCCGATCGGTCTCTCTCTCTCTCTCTCTCTCTCTCTCTCTCTATGTGAGAATTACGAAGGAAAAGAAACCCTCTCCTTCCAGAATTCGGATCCTTTGTTCAGAGGGGGTAGATTCCCTTTTATAGTTACTAGAGACGACAATTATGACGCTTTGTGCGAGGTGAGATTGGTGGCGCGTCTCCGTGATGCTCGCAACCACATTGCGCGGGTGGTAACGTGGCGTCTCGTGATTGCTTATACGTGTTGGGTAATTATTGTTGTAGATTCGCCTCAATCTGCTGAGTTGTCGAGCGAGATTCCCAAACAAGATTAGTGAACCATCTTCAAACGAGATTTTGAAGCCATACCTGAGCGGGAATGTCAAAACCCCAAGAATCCTCCCATCACTTTGTTGCACTGACCGACCTGTCGGTACCCACGGACTGACCGGTCGATTGGGTGGTTCTCATGTCGGTCGACCGGTCGGTCCTTGTGCTGGTTTTCAATCAGTCGATTCCTCCGGTGGCCGACCGGTTGACACCATGGGTCGACCGATCAGAGTCGGTTGATTAGTGCTCTGTTTCTGCTTGGACCGATCGGCTAGTACCTGCGAGTTGTTCAATCGATCAGTTGACGTCCCTATTATCCAACCGATCGACTACTCTTCATCCGCCCTTTCGGTCGATCAGTACCTTGGTTCTGTCGGCCAGTTGGTTTGAGCGATACAACCGACCGTTCGGTTTAAGTGACAACCAACCGATCGGTTGAGGCTCTTATCGCATGATCGGCTCTGACCCTCCATGCATCGGCTTCCTATTGGCTCTTTCTTCAATACAAATTCTGGTACATGCAATCTAGATCTAGGATCGCATCCTTTAAGGACCTCAAAGGTTGCATGAGAGGGTGCATCTCTTTTGATTAGCAAAGGACATGGATCCACATCAAATTGGCCCTAATAATATTGATTTTTATTTACAGACTCCAAAACTTTCAATAAGTGCAAGCCCTTTCGTTCGTTACCTCCAAATTTATAAGAACCTTTAATTAAAAGACCTCAAAATGCTTTAAAAGAGAAAAGGTAAACAAAAAACAAAAAATTTTGGTTGAATTGATGCTTGCACTTACATGACTAAACCAGGGGCATGGGCATAACCCAAGATAGGGTTGTGGGTCATGTCGGGTTGAGTAGGTTCGAGACTTGCTTAATAGTGTCAGGCCAGATCGGGCTGAGAAGGGTGGAATGTGGTCAAGCCGGGTCGGGCCGGGGTCAAGTCCAAGCATGGGCCCAGCCCGTGTACACAATGGTTCAGATTTTCGAGTGGGTTAGGAAAAATTCAATGGATTCTTTAGTATAAAAAAAAGTATGCTTGTTAATCTTGTTTTATCTGTAGATACTGATTAGAATGTGAAACTTGGAAAAACAAATTTCTCAATAAGTATATATTACAAGTGCAGTGACGCCAATGAGTGCAACATAACACACAGAATATTGGATTTTAATTTTTATACCAGAGTCGCAGCGGAAGCAAAAACATAGATCCGAAGATCGGGTGGTGTATATTTCATCACAATTATTCCATAAAACAATCTACATGCAAATCTATGAGCCTAGCATAAGTGCGGACACCCTAGAGCCATACTACGATCTACAAAGAATCTACATGCATGCATCTAGTTAAGTGTTTATAATCATCATACCTTCCGGATTTTTAATCCAAGGTGACGATCTGCATGTAAACCGAGAGGGATGTTGTCGGATAACACATTATCCTTTGCGAAGGGAGGAATCCACGGCGTCCTATCTCTGAGTGCAAGGACGACGCACCATGGAGGATTGCACGTAGCGAAGACGATGGCGAACCACAAGATCTCCTCCTTCACTTTCTCTTTTCTTCCTTCTCTTTCCTCTCTCCTTCCTTTTTTCTCTTTCTTCCTTGGCCAAAACCACAAAGAGGGAGAAGGAGGTCGGTTTTTCCAAGAGAGGGGAGAGCTAGCACCGACCCCTTTTCCCTTCTATCCTCTTATAGGGCCGGCCCCCTTAAGGATAGGGATGAAGAGGGGGTCGGTTAGGGCTTCTCCTGACACTTAGGACAAAAACAGCTTTATGTCAGGAGACCGCTGATAGAGAGATAGAGTGAGGTGCACTTGTCGGAATCGAGTTCCGTCAGCGCTTATGAGCTCCTGGAATTATTCCGCTCATTTTAAGAACCATATTCAATATGTTCTTAGCCATATTTCAGTATATACCAAAATACCCCTATAACCCCTTAACACATGTGAATTAGGTTCTTAAGCTTCGGGTTTACGCTCCATCACGCCACTTCGCATCTAACGTATTTAACCGGGTCGGGGAACAATTCCTATACACAACGACAGGTGAAACCTTCAGGGTGCAGGATATCTAACTTCAACCGGATCCCTAATTAACTATTTCAGTGACACACCGAAAGTTCCGCTAATCAGCCATAATCCGATTAACCCGCGTAGCCACCCAGAATGCGACGTGAGTTGAACTCTAGTGATCCTAAACTTATGTTACTCCCTCGTAACCTTGTTCTCTACCATACTCTGATAATTTTTAGTCCCTCCTTTTACTGGTGCCATGATTCGACTCGTGCGGTAGGAAGCACCGTTAGAACCCGATCGATCATCTAACTAGGATTTGATGACTTGTCATCTATAATACCACACACCTTCCGGTGCTATGCCTAGCATTCGGAACGTCGTCAGTCATACTAACAACCACCAGACCTGGATTAATTGTGTGGACAGATTGACTCATCAAAACACACCCATCCAACTCTGGATGTCGGATAACCTGTATGGGTTGCATGTCACTCCAACGCCAGCCGGGTAATCTAACGTATCGTGGTATTGGACTATGAAAGATCCGCACACGTTGGCACATCAAAGCACCACACAGCTGGTTGGCTCAGTGTGCATGGTCTCTCCGGATTGAGGACAGTCTGGACAGATTATCTATAGTAGGAAGACGGTTTATGCACCAAGCTCTGATACACAGATCTATGTATTGTTTTGGTTCTTGTTCAACACATCATCGTGCTTGGTCAGGTGAATGGAGATCCAACATTCTCGTGGTGAAGACTTCACCACATTCCTCTACCTGCCAACAGCTTATTCCCGGTGAATAAACCAGCATCACCAAAATTATAAACTCAGTCTAGGTCTACACAGGACTGATCCACTGGGTCTCCCAAGCATGGACCTCAATGGCCTACTATATTCATTACATATGAATTAACATATACCAAAGTAATATTCTAATTAAAACAATAACCAACGTCATCTTTATTAATGTTAATACAAAAAATCCACACTCAGGACATACAAGCTACAACACAAAAGGCATAGGCAAATAGCTTTAAACTACATCCTGCTACTATAAGAAGGTTACATGGACCCAATCTGAAGACGTGGGAGCCTATGTCCCAGATGGTTCTGTAGTGAAAACTATACTAGGCGCTTTATAAAATTTCTACAAGCTTCTATACATATTGAACAACACAAAGTGAACTGTATGTATTTCTAACGAGTAAGTAGAGCTAGCAATCATCCCATTTGATTACTTCAGCACTCCAGATTGAAACAAGTATACCACTAGCTAGAATTTACTTGATATATTTAGCCTTATAATCATGAGAAGCAAAATTCACAGTATAGGAATCACCAAGTTAAAGAACAAAAGAAAAAAATATTCAATGGATTTTTCGTCATAAAAAAATGATTATCGATAACTTTACTAGAATTTGATCTGTAAATAAAGATTATAGAGCCCCAAAAATCCTTTTTTTTTTGCCAGGAAAAGGTACTGAAGGATAAGGTTAAACGAACAAACCTGAATGGCTTCTGGACTAGCATATGTTCTAGGACACTTCCAGTGGTCAGCACCAATCAGACACAGTCTTGCAGTGTCCGAAAATGACTCAAAGTTTGCTTCTGCAACCAAGTAGCAGGTGTGCGCAGCAGCTATCTGGATTACAAATTTACAATACATCGTATCAGGTGGACAATATTAAGAATAGCTCAGAATAACCTCTTTCAACATAGAGGATACAAGATAGAATTCAATCCTACCTCTCCTCTCTCTTTCCACAGGCAATCTCCAAGATGAACAATTACCAGTTCGTCGTCTTTTGTTCTACTTGCAGTTATGATGGCCAAATTCTCCTCCCACTCGTCAAGCATGCCATTGGTTAGAGTCTGCAACACATTGGAAATGCCGCGCGGATCACCAAGAAGAGCAATCATTGAGATTTCAAAAATTCTTATATTCCAATTTACAAAAAATGAAAGTTAACTAACATAATAAGTCTACATCCAGTTCAAATGTATGCTGAATTTCATTAATTGGCCATTAAAGGAAGCTCTAAGTAGGTTGGAATGTCAGTAACTCCTATGTTTTCCCTAAACGTAAGGGTTACTGATTGGTCAGCGACTCTAATCAGCATGAAGAATCTAATTTCTCATGAGAAAAGAATAGCCAATATCACCGGAATACTCATCAAACAGCGACAAGAATAGCATATGTAAAATTAGCAAAATTAACCACTGTTCCGGAATAAATCATCAAGCAGATAAATCACCTGAGTAGGTTGTTGATGTGCATGTACAGCACCAAATAAACTACCGTTGGTGGAGCTTTCTGCAGAAAAAACATCTGCAGGTTGCCCAGCAATCAGCAAGCATAATGTTCGTAAAGGTGATCCAGATATGAACTGACGATGTGCCATTTGCTTCACCGTATCCACATAAAACTGCATTTAACCAGCCGAAAACAAAATATTGCTGATTTTAGGTCAGGAAAAAAAATCAGGACTTGCATTTTTTATATGAAAAACAAGGGGAAAAAAGGGCACAACTCCTTCATATGATATGCAAAACCATACAGGTTTAAGAAAAAGTTAAGAAAGTGGCACAAACCTTCTCACCAAGCTGTGCAGAAAGAACGAGAGCAGGGCCCCACAGCTGACCAGCTTGTGCACAATGCAGAGCCTCTTTCCTTTTACCAGAAACTAGAAGGCTTTGTACCTCAACAGCAGTTGCCTACAATAACTAGCACATATATTTGAATGTGTTCACGACAATGGTGCGAAGTGTATGGCGATGATAAAAGGATACCCGAATTTGTCCTTCAGAAGGCAGGCTCTGCATGCATGGAGTGAAGGAAACGTACTCTCTCTGATGACCACCGTTCTTTCTAGCAGATGCAAAAAGCTTAGTTACAGCTGACTCTGGACCATCAGTTTCCTATCAAGAGAAAACGAGCAAATGAAAAGATATAAAATTATACAAATGAATTGTCTATGAACGCCAGCACTTCTCCAAAATTTAAGTTGGAAGTCCTAAAAAAACTAAGAACTACATAGATTGGATGTAAGAACACCTGATGGGGAACACGAGAGCGTCTACATCTGAGCCCAGACTCAGCCCACAATTGATAGGCCCACTAAGCATGGAGACCCATAAACTACTTTGTTTCCTGCTGGAATTAGGATTAGTTTTATCATTTTCCTAATTTTAAGGCTATTTATGGAGTTCTTTTGCCACTGAAATGATCCTTGTCCATTGTTTTCATTATGGCGCTTTGCCACTGAAATAATCATTATAAATATAAAGTGTGATCCTTTTTTTAGGTATGAGCACCTCCAACACTATTACTAACAAGAGCGATATAATGATAACAGTGATGCACAATTCGAGCCACTACGCCACAACATGTTGGACTGAGTGTTGGCTTGATGTAGTGAGTCGATTTTCGGGTGGTTCCTTTGGACTAGTTATTATATATTTTGTTTCTTTCCAAATTCATATTAGCTATGTATTTCTATTTTATCAGTAGTTATGTTTGCAATTTGGATTGATTGGATCAGTACACATAAAATCTATATAATTCTTATACTAATGTCCTAATTCTATTTTTTGGCTTATATTGACTTTCTAAATTTTTCTTACCTTTTTACATATTTTTAGATTTTTTGACTTTTTAAAATAAATTGAAACCGAAACAGCCAATCCCAATCGAAACCGCCGAAACCGATACTGAAAACTTTGGTGTAAATTACCTATAAACATGTCAACCACATTTCAAAATGTCTTACTAAAACAACAATTTCTTCGCCATCTCGAACATAATAAGAATGCACCTAACAAAATCTCAAAAACTTACTAATATAAGCACCACCGTTTGCTAGATACACACAGAGAGAGAGGGAGGGGGCGATGTTCCCCTTCATCTAATTGACATTTTGGAGATTATGAGTCATTATGCAAGAGCATTTTTGGATTGCTGAAGCTGAGTTCGGAAAACAGTCAAAACGCCAATTTGGCCAAGAAAAATCAGGGATTAAAAAAATGTAGTTCATGCTTTCACGAGTAAAAGAAGTAAATGTGTGTCTATGAGCTAAATATTGACTATGGCTTCTTGCTATGGCACACGAATGGTGGTCCAACCGACCTATGGACAGATATCAGTTGCAGTCCAAAACAAGCATACAAACCTCTATCTTCTCGTCAAGGTATCAGAATTCAAAGATTTTACTCATCAGAAAGATCTAGAGATCACAAACTCCTATTTCAGGCCCCTGGTTAGGTTTTGATGTCTAAGGGGTCAAAGTGTTTGGAAGTTTCGACTCTAATGCACAGACAAATTTAATCAATTCTTGATTTTTCTTTTTAGGGGTGTTATCTATTGGGCAATAAATGTCGAACAGTTTAGGTCATAAATATTTGGGGTTATAACTTGTTGGAGATCTATATTATATATAAGATGCCATGTACAGAAACTACAAATCTAAAGGCCGACAAGGATTCAAAACTTAAGAAAAAAAAATCACAAAATATATTCAGAGACGAGACAAATCAACATCATTAAGATGAAGATAACATGTGGAGTAAAGATGGTCACTGGCGGCAGAAGTATCCAGTACCAAGTAAACATGGTAGATAACTTTATCAAGTTGAAGAAACATCCATTAAATCAACCATATAACTTAGCTTGCGTAAATGCCAACATAATGAAGAGATAAAAACCGTAAAATATAGAAATCAAGTTTTCATTTGCTAAGGTAGTTAATAATAAGCATGGTTCCTAAGTTTAGTAGCACCTTGCTTTGGTAAGTGATACAGGAGCATATTGGCCGCCCACGCATTTCGGCACATCAGTGGACAGACCTACCATTCTCACGCATCCCGACATACCATAAGATATTATCGAGAATATTTCAAACATATAATTAGGATGTATCTTTATTTATTTCTTAAATTCGGAGGACTATTATGGTTAATTTTAAACATAGGGATATGATGGATTAAGAAATTAGTTAGGTGAGATCTTTATCTCATTAGTTGTTACCATCTTTATCTCTTTATTTGGGAAGTTGTTAGAAGAGATCTTTATCTCTTTAGTATTTGTCATATTTATCGTTTTTGTTTTTTCTTTCAAAAAGCATGAAAGCTTCTATTGTAATTTGTAATGGCACTGAATGAAGATTATGATGAATGAAATTATGTGCGATTTGCCATAAGCTCTCCTCAGCGAGCATGGGGCTAAATGCCGGGGTGAGATCGGATTTGGCGTGAGGCCCATCCTTTCTATCTTCTTCCTCCCTCTCCAGACGACGATCGAAGCCGTGCTATATCAAATTTGGTATCAGAGCCCTATCATGACATCCTATCATCATGACCGGCCCTCCCAAACTCGATCTAACCATGCCAATAAGTCCCTCTATTCTCTTCAAACAACTAACATAAGAGCCTACAAGCAACTCATGCAGCAACTCCATGAATATCTGCTTGCTCTCTTTCGCTCTCCATCAATAAGTGTGAAATTTGCAATTCTTCCCTTTGTGGGAGAACAAGCCACCTCTCTTGGTCTCCTGACTAAGCCATTCACCGATTGGGTTATGCGGATGCATCTGCGACCAGAGATCACATAGGTTAAAACTCACTCTATTCTTGACAACATAGAGAATGAGTTGGCTCGGCGACAACTGTAGAACGAGAAACTTATTAGACACCAAAGCTAAGCTGAGTTCCTACACACCCTATCCAATAAGAGACATGTATTCTATGAAGTATTCTGTTCCGACGGCTCCACCTGCACCAAAGCCTTCCATGGAGCCACCACCACCAGAGGAGTCTTCTCCCTAGTCCCCCGCTCGTGCCACCACCTGTGATGCCTGCACCGCCCGGACCCATCTCCCCTCTAGTGGAGTATCTTCCTGTTGCAGTACTCTTAGTGGAGCTTCTACCACAGCCACTTGGGGATCCTCCAGCATCACTAGCTACCATAGTGGATTCTTAACCAGTGCTTGCACTTCCAATGGAGTCACCACTTCCAGTGGTTGATTTTTGTAAGTATGTCCTTCAGCCTATGAATTTCCTTGGAGTAGACCGACCACCAACGGATCCGCTATTTCCCTAGTAGTATTTAGACTTCATCATTTTTGGGCATCCACTTCGTTCTACCGTAGCGGTTGTCTGCATTAACTTGCGCACTCTTGTGACCACCGGTCCCTGCTCGACGGCAACACACCTTTCACGTGAGACCCGGGAGATACTTATGGTATGGTGCGATTCCACCTACTCAGTCTCTATCATCAGCTCTTGATACCGATCAATTACTGGGGAGACCCCGGAGATCAAGGTGACTTCGCTCCCTGCCTTGGCCTTACAAAACTTGAGGTCGAGTTCTTTCGTAGCATGCGAGTATGATGCGGGAGCATATTGGCTGCCCACACATTTCGGCACACCAGTGGACCGCCCTACCATTCACACGCATTCCGGCGCATCATAAGATATTATCGAAAACATTCCAAGCATTTAATTAAGATTTATCTTTATTTATTTCTTAAATTCATATTGCTATTTATGGATAATTTTAATGTTAAGGATATGATGGATTAGGAAGTTAGTTAGGTGAGATCTTTATCTCATTAGTGGTTATCATCTTTATTTCTTTATTTTAGGAAGTTGTTAGGAGAGATCTTTATCTTTTTAGTAGTTGTCATCTTTATCTTTTTATTCTTCTTTAAAAAAGTATGAAAGCCTCCATTGTATAGCCATGAATGAAGATTATGATGAATGAAGTTATGTGTGATTTGCCATGAGTACCCCTGTGAGAGGAGAGCGAGCGTGAGGCTCAACATCGATGTGAGATCGGATTTGGCAAGAGGCCAAGAGCGTGAGGCCCACCCTTTCTATCTTCTTCTTCCTCCCCCCTCTTGCGACGACGATCGAAGACGTGCTACATCAAACAAGGCGAGGAGTACAGGCAGATGCAAAGCAAAAGGAGAGTTCGTCCCACTTTGAAGCAAAATGGGAGTTCGTCCCACTTTGAAGCGTCTGCTTGCTTTAACGCCAACAGATTTGCCACCATCTACAACGCCTACGCCAGCGAATTCTCCACAGCTTCAAATTTGATGTAGCACGACTTCGATCGTCGTCTGGAGAGGGGGAAAAGAAGAACATAGAAAGGGTAGGCCTTGCGCCCTTTGCCTCACGCCAAATCTGATCTTACACCGACATTGAGTCTCATGCTCGCACTCCCCTCACAGGGGAACTCATGGCAAGTCGCATATAATTTCATTCATCATAATCTTCATTTAGTGCCATTACAATCAAGGTTTAAAATCGCGGTATCGGTAGGCCCCGAACCGGCATGTAACGACCGGTACATACCGGTACCGAGCGATACGGACCGATACCGGTTGAGGAAAAAAAGAACTTTAACCAGTTGGTACGGGTCCGTATTGGCCGTACCGGTCGGTACCGGCCTAAACAGGTCGATACGGATCGGAACATACTAGTACCGGCCGGTACAAGCTAGGTATTGGGATCGAATGCAGTACCGGTCTCAAACTTGGCAAAACTAGTACGTATCGGTATCGGTTGAGATTTAAAACCCTTATTACAATGGAGGCTTTCATGCATTTTTAAAGAAAAAACAAAAAAGATAAAGATGACAACTACTAAAAAGATAAATATCTCTCCTAACAACTTCCTAAAATAAAGAGATAAAGATGGTAACTAATGAGATAAAAATCTCACCTAACTTCCTAATCTATCATATCCTTATCTTTAAAATTAACCATGATAGTCATCCGAATTTAAAAAATAAATAAAGATAAACCATAATTAAATACTTGGAATATTCCCAAGAATATCTTATCGCACGTCGGGATCCGTGCAAATAGTAGAGCGGTCCACTGGTGTGCCAAAATACGTGAGCGGCCAATATGCTCCCACATCATACTCCTCGGTTATGAAAGAACTCAACCTCGAGTTCTGTAAGGCCAAGGCAGGGAACGAAGTCACCTTGATCTCCGGGGTCTCCCCAGTATTTGGTCAGCATTAAGAGCTAATGATATTGATAGAGACTGAGTAGGTGGGATCGCACAACACCATAAGTATCCCCCGGGTCCCACACAAAAGGTGTGCTACCGTCGCGCGGGAACCGGAGTCACAAGCAAGGTTTTAAATATCGATTTCAATGTTGGTTTCAGTAAGTCAAAAAAAAGAAATTTATAAAATTTCGGTTAAATGTTAGTGGAAATTTTGTAATTTTTAAGGAAAGATTTCGGTGGAAATTCATCAAATTTTGATCAATCCAAGTTCAAATATCAGTAAAATTTTGTCAATTATGAAAAAAATCGAAAGTGAGGAAAATTGTAATTTCTCATTGATAAAGATGAGTTTTGTTTTACTAAAAAGATAAAATATTTCAGTGAAATTGTCTGGAAAAAGATAAAATGTCGGATTTCTGTAATGTCGGTCATTCGACCGACATATCGTTATGTCGAACGAAAATTTGGTACTATTAAAAATTCGATCAACTTATCGGATCCTTAAAAGACATTTCGATGATTTCGTAGGAAATTTGTTGACATTTGATTCCATGGTCACAAGAGGAGAGGCACAAGCTGATGCAGACAACCGCTGCGGTAGGCCAACATAGATGCCCAAAAATGACGAAGCCCAAATATTGTTGGGAAATGATGGATCCGCTGGTTGTCGGTCAACTCTGAGGAAATCCATGGGCTGAAGGACATGCCCACAGAAATCAACCACTGGAAGTGGAAGCACTAGTGAAGAATCGATTGGGGTAGCTGACATTGGAGGCTCCCCAAGTGGCTGTGGTAGAGGCTCCACTAAGAGTGCTGCAACAGGAAGAGGCTCCACTGGAGGTAGAGGTGGAGATGGGACCGGCAGTGCAAGCACTGCAAGTAGTGGCACGAGTGGAGGAGAAAACTCCTCTGATGGTGGTGGCTCCATGGAAGGCTCTGGTGCGGGTGGAGTCGTCTGAGCGGAATACTATATAGAAGACAAACCTCTAATTGAATACGGACTAGGGAGTGGAGGAACTCAGCTCGGCTCTAACGTCTGACAAGTTCCTCGTTCTGCAATCGTCGCTGAGCCAACTCACTCTCTATGTTGTCAAGAATAAAGTGAGTCTCGACCTCCGTGATCTCTGATCACGCATACGCATAACCCAATTGGTAAATGGCTTCGTCGGAAGACCACGAGAGGTGGCTCGTTCTCCCACTAGGGAATGAATTGCAAATTCCACACTGCTTGATGGAGAGCGAAAGAGAGCAAGCAGATATTCCTAGAGTAACTGGATGAATTGCTTGTAGGCTCCTGTGTCAGTTGCTTAAAAAGAATAGAGGGACTTATTGGCATGGCTAGATCAAGTTTGGAACTATGCTATCAAAGTCGGGACTAGTCGGCGACTAGTCCCCGACTAGTCCCTGGGCGGCATTTTGCCGACCGATTAATTTCGATTCCGACTTTGCTGGGCGGAATCCCGACTAGTCCCCGACTAGCCCGACTAGTCCCCGACTAACGACTGCTGACTAGTCCCCAGGCAGCATTCTTCAAGCAATTTTTTTTTTTGAAAGGAGTCTTTGCAAGCAATTTTGTTTAGATTTTTTTACATTGGCTCAAAGTCTTAAGTCGCAAGACTCACAACTATGGCTCTTCCCTGTAATCATCTGTTGAGCACCTGAGAATCTCAGATAAAAACATAGACAAATAATTAGTTTATTTGTTGATATCCATATAACCCTATAATCAAAATTGGGGTTCTTCACTGATTAAACATCATCAAACAAATATTGTGATGAATTCTTAGTTCTGAGTCTTTTGACATGGGCATGAAGCTAATACAACTGTGTTCTGTTAGACTGTTACTTATATATTTATACCCATGCTGTGAAGTGTGAAGGTATGTATTGTTATTAACCGACTAATATCATATACTTATTGACATTTATGCTAGTTCATATATCATATATGTTTAGGGAGGGGAGGAGGGGTTAGAATAAGTTTTGGCCGACTAGTCCCGAATTAGTCCCGACTAGTCCCGACTAGGGCCGACTACCGACTTTGACTGCATAGGTTTGGAAGGACCGGTCATGATAATAGGATGTCCTGACGGGGCTCTGATACCAAATTTGATATAGCACGACTTCGATCGTCGTCGCGCCCTTGGCTTCTTGCCAAATCCAATATCTCACATCGGTGTTGAGCCTCACGCTCGCTCTCCTCTCATAGGGAAACTCATAACAAATCGCACATAATTTCATTCATCATAATCTTCATTCAGTGCCATTACAATAGAGGCTTTCATGACTTTTAAAAAAAAAAAGATAAGATGACAATTACTGAAGAAATAAAAATCTCTTCTAACAACTTTCAAAAACAAAGAGATAATGTAATATCTGCCCCAAACACACAAGATATTGTCCGCTTTGTCCGTGCCCGCACAAGGACTTCCCAGGGCGATCACCCATCCTAGTACTGCTATCGTCCGAGCACGCTTAACTACGAAGTTCTTACGAAATCCGTAGCGGCGCACGGTTTTAAAACGCGTCTTCTATGTTTGGGAGGGAAAATTATATAAGTATCAGGATCTCCTTCTCTCCAGGCGATGTGGGGCTAACACGTGGCCTTGTACACCTCACCTTATCAATCTTGACATCCCAGCCTCAGGAATCTTTGCTATTGGCCTATTGGATCTTGGTCGTCACAATCCACCCCCCTTAGGGCTACACGTCCTCGTGCAGAGTTAGACCCCCCCATCCCGAGGAGAACCGACTCTGATACCATTTTGTAATATCCGCCCCAAACACACAAGATATTGTCCGTTTTACCCGTGCCCGCACGAGAACTTCCCAGGGGGTCACCCATCTTGGTACTACTCTCGTCCGAGCACGCTTAACTACGAAGTTCTTACGAAATCCATAGTGGCACACGGTTTTAAAACACGTCTTCTATATTTGGGAGGAAAAATTATATAAGTAGCTCAGGATCTCCTTCTCTCCAGGCGATGTGGGGCTAACTCATGGCCTTGTACATCTCACCTCATCCATCTTGGCATCCCAGCCTCAGGAGTCTTGGCTCTTGGCTATTGGCCTATTGGATCTTGGTCGTCACAGATAAAGATGGTAACCACTAATGAGATAAAGATCTCACCTATCTAACTTCTTAATTGATCATATCCGTATCTTTAAAATTACTCATAAATAGCCATCCGAATTTAAGAAATAAATAAAGATAAATCATAATTAAATGCTTTGAATATTTCCGAGAATATCTTATGGTGTGCTGGGATGCGTGCGACTGGTAGGGCGGGCGGTCCACTAGTGTGCCGAAATGTGTGGGCGACCAATATGCCCCCGCATCAGTAAGACCTTAGATCAATGTGTGTTGCACGATGTCGAAGCCAATATAGATTTGTGTTATCCCTCTCAAGCTCCATCTCCAATAGTTAGCATTCTTAAAAAATATAATATTAAGAATGCATCATCAAATCTTACAGTAACTACAAATCTACAAGTCGACAAGGATTCGAAAGTCGAAACTTAAGAAAAAAAAATCACAAAATATATTCAGAGACGAGGCACATCAACATCTCTAAGATGAAGATAACATGTGGAGCAAAGATAATCCCTGACAGCAGAAGTATCCAGTACCAACTAAATATGGTAGATAACTCTCAAGTTGAAGATACATCCATTAAATCAACCATATAACTTAGCCTGCTTAAATGCCAACAGAATGAAGAGGTAAAAACCATAAAATTTAGAAATGAAGTTTTCATTAGCTAAGGTAGTTAATATGAAGCATGGTTCCTAAGTTTAGTAGCACCTTGCTTTGGTAAGACCTTAGATCAAAGTGTGATGCACGATGTCGAAGCCAATATTCTTCATGGAATGAGAACCACTTTAATACTTATACAAATGAAACCAGGATTGACAAGTGGGTTCCACACCATCAAATGCCTTTACAGCTACAGTCAAAGACAAACCAACAGACTACGAGATGACATGTATTCTCCTGAATCTATTGTGTTTAGATGATCTTGTGCTAATTGGAAGATTTATTAAAGTATCTAAAATCTATGGCCAACTGTTGAATTTCTAGGCATCAAGAAGGATCGGGTTGTAACTTAAAAACAAACAGATCCTATTTTTAATATTTTTCATACTACGGAAGTATTAATTAGGTTATGTTTTTAGAAGTAATCCTTTGGTTGTTCAAACCACAATGCAGATTAATCAAGATTAAACGACATTTAGGTTTTACTTTGCCATATTGATGACAGTTTTATTATAAAATAGTAACTAATATGAAGGATTCTACATAACCCCCTTAATATTTTCTTGTCTTTTAATCTTAAATTTCTCCAAATTTGCATCCTTTTAATCTTCATCATGTAACCTTCCCACAGTCATACTGCATTACTACTTTTTCTTTTTCTTTCTTGTCTTCTTTTGATAAATTTTACATTTCTTACTACTATTCTAGCCAACGGAAAGTCGATTCTAGATTCCATACTGAGACTCGAACCCAAACCTTCTCTGTGAGAGGCGGGGGTGCTAAGTGCCAACCATCAGGGCAAGCCCCGTTGGCATTACTTTCCATCCTTATTTTACACGGTGGTGTTATAACATAATCTGGCGGTCGGAGACCTGAAATACCTAAACGTAATAAGCCTAATTGCAACACTAAAGAGAAGACTTCTTTAAACAATGCTCCTTCATAATTTTAATTAACAAATATTCAGTTATTTTTAAGGTTAGAACATATGATAGATAGTATAGTAGAGCAGCAAAAAAATAGCTAGTATAGCAGCAACACTACAGGGGACAAGCAAATAAGTTCAAACGATAGATAGTATAGCAGCAACGAATATTCAGTTATTTTTAACGTTAGAACATATGACCTTCCATAGCTTGTTAGTGTACATATTATAACCTAGGTAAGAAGATGCTACATAATGAGAAAGCAAAACACAAATGCAAGGGAAAGGAGACCCAAAAAACATCACCAGCTCAAAAGAGCTTTACTCACCAGCATGTAAATAGAATTGTAAAATATCAAATGGCATGACATGACAATAATATTACAGGAAAGATCAAATAAGCTAACTTCTAGATATATGTAGCTCAACTGCAATTGGCAAGGCAGGACAATAAGATCAAAGTGGAATACTTAATAGGAGTGAACATCGCCCATGCACTTTACCTCAAGTGATAGATCAGTGCCATAAGGAGATCTCAGTTTCCCATAATGCTGGCACGATATTTTCAGCAATGAAAGAAGCAATCTCAATAGCTCTCCTTTTCTGAAGTCTGGTACGGGCAGTTCACAATGTGTTATCTTCTCGTCTATCCATTTATTTACATCTTTTGTTGCAGCATTGCCACCAACGAGTGGGCCGGGAAAGGTTTGTTGGCACAATGCATGGAAGTAATCGCAGTTGCCGGTTATGATGCCCGAAGCATCAGTTTTATCCTTCACAACTTCCATCAAACTAAGAACTGAAATTGATCCCCTGCCAATATCCTTCGTACATATATGCATAAATGAAAAGATTCAGACCACACTGTAAAAAAACTAAAACAACATAATAGAGTTCGCAGATATTACTACATATTTAGCATGTTTCCAGTCAAAAGACAAATTATAATGACACCATTATAATGATAAGTGAATATATCCAGAATCCACCTGGCTTCCATAGTCCAATGTAGTGCCAAAAGATCCAGCGTCTTTCATGATTACGAGTTTCCCACCAAATCCAAAAGTAACCAAAGCATGTGGAGGACGGCCAGCTGATGATCTCCCTTCATTATGAGCATAAGAGAGCGGAGAATAGGATGCACTGGATCTCTGGAATGGTTCCTGAGAATAATTGGTTGAGTTTTGATTGCCATAGAAGTTATGAGAAAAATGTCCCTGCTGACTCTGCCCTTTCGGATGATTATACTGATATATGTTTTCCGCAGGAACAGAGCTCTGAAACTCAGTCACAATGCTACCATTGCTATAAGGGAGGTGTTCCTGGGGGCCAAAACCATTTCGTTGATTCGTGTAGTTAACTGTATGCCCCATTGAACCGTGCAAGTTCCCCGTCTGCTGATTACCTGACACACCTGTGACGCTTCTAATGGCGGGTTCAGACTGCCATATGTTCTGCTGAACATAGTTACTCGTGGACCAATCCCGCCCCGTATCCTGATTAACCTCGCCCTGTGCGGTGCTTTTTTCAAATTGACCAAATTCATTGTACACACTGGCATTCCCTTTTGAGATAAAACCATCAGAAGCATTCACATCTTGACCCAATTGCTCCTGAAGTGTATATGCTGTATTCTGAACTGTCTGATTGTATGATTCAAGAGTGTGCCATTGTTGGGTGCTTGTGTCATAATACCATCCAGGATATTGCGGATCGAACACCATATTAGGTGGGTATTCAGTGCTCCCTTGAGACACCTGATTCCAAATGGAGACATTGTCTGTTACACAATCCTCAGCTATGGTCTCCCCCACTACCGACTTGGACATTTGCTGCAAATACGATATGTTGGTTTCCTGGTCCGAAGTAAGCCCATCAGCAGCTTCCTGAACATTTGATTGAAAAATTTCCTGCGCACTGCCACTCAACACATTATAACTGTCCAAATGGGCATTCATTCCTGTATCATACCCATCTACTTGATACCACTGCCCAGTAGTTGAGTCAAACTTCCAGCCCGGGTAAAGGTTTTCCCAATCCTGACTGCCATTCCCATTCACAACCTGCCCATCAGCCCAATACTGACCGTCATTCCCATTTGTAATCTGCCCGTCAGCCCAATACTGACCATCATTCCCATTTGTAGCCTGCCTGTCAGCCCAATACTGACTGTCATTCCCATTCGTAACCTGCCCTTCAGCCGAACCATAAAATTGAGCATCTTGTAGTCCAGACGATCCTTTGTATGTGCCCGGGTCGGTAAGTGAGTTCTCTGCAACACTAGACTTACGATCATTTTCCACTCTCAGAATATCGGCGGAATCATCTAAGTTCTCCGTCAAGAAGTCCGAATCCGATCCAAATCCTCCCGAACCCAAGTGTTGTGAATCAACGCTGAACGAACTCCACTGCACCTCCTTTACACCGGTACCCTTCGATCCAGCACTTCTCCCCATTGACGAAACTGGTGAGACAACATCTCCCGCCATCTCCACAGAACCTCTAGATGAAACTTCCTTATCGCAAGCAAAGGACCCCAACTGTGCCGTATTCTCTTCAGAACCTACAGACTCAGTGTCGTCACTCAAAGTAGCATGATTAGCATCCTCTGCAGGAGCTTCAATCAGCTGCATGGCCATGTTTTCATGCTGTTCGTCCTCTTCGGCAGCAAATCCGGCATCCCCAACGTCGCCGATGCTCATGTTAGAGAACGCCCTTGCAATGCCGCCAGCCTCGGGACGAGATCCTACGGTGCCAAAGTCATCGTCGACGAGCTTGTCGAAGAAATCCTCATCCGTCTGATCCTCCACCGGGAGAGGAAGAGGAGTCGCCATCCGATCCGAGAAAAGAACCACACAAGTTGTAGATCCCTCCTCCCCAACAAGGGCAGAACGGAAGGGATCAGGGATCCCCCTCAATTCAATAATCCATCCCCAAAACCCTTCTTGCAGGATCAAAGAAAATCGAGCTAGATCCGTGCGCAAACCCTAATGGATCCCCTATGAAATTAGGGTTTCGTTCGGAAAAGAAAATGACCGGGATCTAGGTTACCTACAGATTCCGGCGAATCCAAAGACTAAAAATACGGGAAAAGGACGGAAATTGAGCCGGATTCAAGGCGGTTGCCAGAGATGGAGACTCACCGACGGGGCCGCGTGGATCGCAGATCGAAGAAGGTCGGATCGAACGGGGAGAACCGATGGGCGAGATGAGACGAGACCTTCGGTTTCGAACCAGCCGACACCTCACCGTCCACCCGCGTCCTCACCGTTTTTTCTTATTCCTGGGTTTTTCCCTTCTAAACCGCATATGGGCCATGCGCCGAGACCTGTGCTTATTATATGAGCGTGTTGTTTGTTATCTGCACCCATATAATTAATTACTCGTGACCCCATTTATTGGGCACCCCAGCCCAAAGTGGATAATTTAGAGACGGTCAAGCCCGTGGCGGCTCATCGAACAAGGCCCGATAAAGGTCCCGCTTGGATGAAGAACTTGGGGTTTGGGCTGGGTTGAGCGTGAAAATTTAACCCTGCATGTAGGCTTCTCAATTTGGCCTTATTGAAAAGTTACTGTGGACATCGGAATTAGCCTGCAAATTTAACCATGAATGTAGCCTTCTCAAAGCTTCAACTCCTCTCACGAAGAAAAAAGTTTGGAGAAGAAGGCCAGGAATCGGTGTCACGCTGTCGTCCTCAAATATTTTCAACTTCGAAGAAGCTAAAAGCAAAGGCTGAAAAAGAAGATCGAAATCGGCATCATCCCATCGTCTTCAACAAAGCTTCGACTCCTCGCACGAAGAAGAAGTCCCAGAGTCGGCAGTACCTCGGTGTCCCCAAACATCTTCAACTTCAAAGACATTCAAAAGCAAAGACCGGAAAAGAAGATCAAAGATCAGTGCTACATCCCGCCGTCTTTATCAACAAAGCCGACACTATAACCGTCGCACGGAGATCGGTGTTACACCTACTGTCTTCATAAATAAATGTTGACGCTACAACCGTCGCATGGAGATCGGTGCTACACCCGCCATCTTTAAAAGAAGTCTTCGACACCGAAAACGCCAAAGAAGCCCGAAGAAGAAAAGAAACCAAAGCCGACACCACAACCGTCGTAACCAAAGTTTCATCCCCAAAAGGGAAAAACCGGAAGAATAAAGAAGCCTTGAAGATGTCGTCACTGCCATTCGAGGAGAAGATCAAGCCAAAGCAAAGGTCGAAGCCAAAACAAAGCACCGGTAAAACCCGTACCAAAGCAACGCACGTGCCAAAGCCAACGAACTACGACGATCACGAGCAAAAGCAACACACGTTCTAGAAGATATGACGTGAAGTTCGGAAGAACTAAAGCACCGCAAGCCTCCCGTATACGTTCAAGCGCAAGAACCAAAGCACTATAAAAGCCAGAGCCACGCCAAAGCCAAAGACAAAGACAAAGTCGATGTCAAAAGCACGATCAACGTTGTAAACTGACAATCAAAGACGTCGAGATCTAGCAAGAGCTGAGAAAGACACAAAAATCGAAGAAATGATGTTAAAAAGCCCCCTAGCCGATAAAAGCGTGAAGTATGGAAGGGACAAAAGAAAGGCTATAATAACCGGTACTCCTAAGTTCACTTTTGCTAAGGGCATCTTTGTGTTCCTATTTAATTATCTATAATGCTAGTAGATTAAATAAATAAATATCTTTATTATCTACCGTTTTGAAATTTGTTTATGTTATTGGGCTGGACTTGATCGAGTTGGACTAGATGATGGGCCTCGGGTCCGGGTTGAAAGGCAACATGAGTACGACAACTTCTTTTATACGTGAATGTTATTGTGTGCGGGTACAAATGAAATAAATGAGAAAACAATGTCAAGCTGACCCCGTAGTTAGGCTTAGCACATATGGTCACACACGAGCACAACCATGACTGGTCTAGCAACCGATTCCCTTTTGAATTTTTTTGGTACACACGCTGCACATGAGATGTCTACGTATAAACATAGAAGCTACTGAAATTTAATAAAATCCTTAATGGCCCAAGTCAAGATCTTAAGAATCTGATAGTATATAAATCACCCCACAAATCTCGTAAGTAAATTTCATATCCCTCTTACATCTTTGACAAACGATCAGTTGTTATGTTGAAAATCACCACCACACGTCCCTTCTCATTAATGCACAATCAGACCTTTTTGACAAAGAACTCACCCACCCATCACATGCGGTCGAAAATTTTAAAGAAGAGAGATGATAGCCATCCAACTGTTGATTGACGGATCTGATCTAGCCATCCTTAAAACCCCGCGTGACTCTCTCACCCTATCCCCTCTCTTTCTTTATAAAGAAACCCTAAACCCATCCCCCCATCAACCGATCACCATCTTCCTTTTTCTCCCCTCTCGTCTCTCGTCTCGCTCTCTCAACCTCGTGGAGCACGGCCAAGCATAAGGAGGAGCCGGCCTGAGTAGTCGGTGCCGAAGAGGCGCAAGGAGGAGGACCACAGCTAAAGTCAAGCCCACCGACCAAGGTCAGCCCCTCTCTTCCCTCTTTATCCTCTATTTTTCCTCAAGCTCCTCTCCTCCTTTTTTCTCTATATTAAAACAACCAACATGTACCTCTTCTTGTTGCTACAAATTACAGCAATGCAATCCCTAATCGGCTATGGAAACCCTCCATTTGCCCTTCTCGTTATTGCTGTTATGCAGCTGCAGTAGCAGCCCACGAACACCTCTATTTCCCTCCTTACGTGCTGTTGATTTCTGCAGCAGCAGCCCCTAACACTTTTGCCTTCATTCCCTACCACAATTGTTACAGAATTTCAGCAATGTTGCTGGTTAATCTGCCTCAAAGATCCTCGACCCTTTTTGGCCAGCATCGCGGCTATTCTATACCCCAACATCAACCTCAAGACTATAAACCATATAACCATCACATAGCCACCCCTAGCAGAAGCCCAGTCTCTATCCCTTGACCTTTCTTTGCATGCTTCTGTTATGTTGTCATTGGCTAACAATATAGCTGACAATCAAGCAATTGAGTAGTAGCCTGACCACTTAACCACTAACTGCTTTTTTCTTCACTGAATTGCAGCCCGACACGACTCGTGACTATCAAGGGTTACCCCACTTCCTCTGGTTTGATCAGAGAAAGACGATAAGGGAAATATGTTAATTCTAGATTCTGTTATTGTTAGAATAAAATAAATTCCTATATTAACTTGGTATCAATGTCATCGTACCTATCTTGTCAATCCTAGAGTTTGATCAGGTGAGGCATAGTTCTTGTTGCCAGATCCAAACATAGACTTGGTAAGGCTTTTTAATTTGTCGTTGTACAAACTCAACTATATCAACACCCATGCCTAAGGATATCTCAGGTGGATGGTGAATCGAACCCTGACCTTTACCGAAATCCCTCTGTAAATGCCTTTGTTTAAATTGATAGACTAGTAATGTGGATACGTACTACATGTTAGTTCATGATCGTGACGATCTAGCCACCGGAGGTGGAGCTTAGGTCAATTGGCAAGGAGATCGAATTAGACAATCAGAAGCATACAATTTCTTCACACAAAATCTAAGGCAAGCATTTACTTGCTCTGATGTTATTTTCAACTTATGTTTTTGTACCCATAGTTTATGATTTTTATAAATGATTTCTTGTATATTGTATAAGGTAACTATGGTGATATGTTAGGTTTGACATTATTAAATTAGAACTATATGGCATAGTTCTTAATGTTGTTGAGTAACACCTTTGTTGAGCCCCGTGCTTATTCGATGATTGAAAACAATCAGATATTGTGCTTCTACTACATATGACATATGGTTGGTACCATGACATATACTATTAGAACCCATTATAACACGCCTCTAAACATATTATGATTAAAAGTTAAATGCAAAATTGGATGGAAGTTGAAGAGCCAGTAGCTGAGTGGTAATTCATAATATTTCTTACTTAGGTCTCTCATAATCTTTCTTACTAAGCTACATTATTGCTATATTTACCTCAAATCTTGTTTCAAAGACACCCTCGCACACACTCACCCCTTTAGAGCGGGGTTTACTTGCTAATCAGTATTTTGGACTGATCCCGTTTGGGGCACTACTCTTTCCACGAGTAGACTTTCTTGCAGAGAGGTACCAAAGCTAGAGTACGAGTAGCAGCTGTGGAGTACGGTAGCAGTGGCGGAGTTGATAGTCGTAGTTTTCTTTTCGTAGTAGCATTTTGTAGACCTTCTGTTGTTGGGACTGTATCATGGTTATCAGAATAAGAATATATGTGTGATTTAGTTTAGCTTGTGGTATTATTAGTATAGCTTATGGTTGCAATGATTCAGCTGAAAAACTCGTCTAGGTAGGCCTCTCCTCAAGGCCCATGCTAAGAACAGATCACTTTAAAATATAATAAGATAAACCACCTAACAGGTTAACCTTATAGATAGGACCACTAGATTAGCCTACTCAAGTGGTAGAGAGTGACTCAGGCTACTTATTTCGCCGTCGGAGGCTTAAGCGTCGTGTCGTACTCCTTTATTGGGAAATTATGTCAACGTGTAATGGCACCGACGTGCCACAAATTCTAAGAGGAAACGTATAGAAATAAGCCTTGAGACTCCTAAATTGATGTAGTACTTTAATCGTAACCTAATCCTTCACCCCTTTCTCTCCCCTCACTCCTCAGAGATCAGTATTCAGATTTTTGGGGCGTGACAGTTAATATCAGAGCCTAGGGATATGATTCTAAAGATTAGGATTGTAGGAGTTGAAGTTAGGTCTTGGAGTTCTATTCCAATATAAGTAGTTGTATTGCAGATGGCGGGTACTAGATGCGATAACGGAGCGGGTTTGTCCTCTAAGCCTGACGACATGACGATGTTGATAAAGATGCTCCAAGAGATGGCCACTATGGTTCAACAACAGCAGGCAACCGTTGGTCAGCAGCAAACAGTGACCCAGCAGCAGACTACCCTAGCTCAGGCTACTCTTATCCAAGCACAAGCTCGCCAGCCGGCTGAGGGTGAGCGACAAGGAAAGTTGTTGAAGGACTTCAAGACAATGGGAGTTTCAACCTTCAAGGGCGAGCCAAACGCCTTAGAGTCAGATACGTGGTTTCAGCATATGAAAAAGGTCTTGGAAATTTTAGAGGTCACTAAAGAGTGGTGAGTCACTCTTGCCTCATACCAATTCGAAGCAGAGGCCGACTTTTAGTGGCAGTCGGTCTTACATTCAGGGGCAGCTGATCGATGAGCTATTACTTGGCTGAAGTTCGAGGAACTTTTTCGGAAGAAGTTCTTCCCTATGACTATGCAAAACCGAATAGAGATGGAGTTCTTGGCTCTTGATCAGGGGTCTCGTACTGTGGCACAGTATGAGGCCAAGTTTTCATAACTTTCTAGATATGCCCTGTACCAAGTAGCGACTGACACCCGAAAGGCCAGACATTTTAAGCATGGCCTAAAGTCTGAGATCAGAGGGAGGCTTTCTGCATTCTTAGGTCAGTCTTATGAAGAGGTGGTTAATCGAGCATTGGCTGTAGAGTGCGAACTAAAGGAATCTGAGAGATTCGTAGAAGGGCAGCATGAGAAGCACTACAATAAGCGACAAAAGGCTTGACCCAAACCTCAAGTTGATTTTGAAGAAGGAAAAAGCCAGGATCAGCTAGTATGTCATAATTGCAAACGAAAGGGCCATGTTCAGAAAGCATGCCCATTGAAGGGGACATACTACATCTATGGCCAGGAAGGTCACAAGAAAAGGGATTGTCCTTTACTTATTTAATTTAGTAGTCGATCTTGTGAGTTTACTTTTGAACTCTAGTAATAATATTGTTGAATAGTTTATATGTTGGTCATAACGAGAGAGTTTTATTAATAAGTAAATTGGATATTTGATCGGTATTAGACTTTCATGTAGTTGTGTGTGTCATTCACCTTGAGGGGTAAACTTTAAGGAGTTGGTTTGATAGCAAGTTGTGAGATGAGATTACAAATGATAACTGACGCGCCAAATGGGCGACGAGATACGCACAGACTCTTCGAAGAATTTGGCAGCTATGCACTGATTCATTAGTGGCTTTGGTAGTTACATATTTCTCTTCGGAGAAATTGGTTGGTGTTTGGTGGGCACTATTCCTGTTTGAGACTTTGGCTGTTAGCTCTGCACTATCTAGAATTGATGGCTGTACTGAGTAGATTACAGTGGCAGTGATTGTTAGACCAAATAGTTATTTCTATCAGTAGATAATATTCTAGCAATAACTGTGAGAGATAACTACTTTTGCTTATATCACTGTAAGAGATTATTGATATTCCTTAGCAAGAGTGTAGTACTAAAGGCAACCTTGGAGTAAGTTTGGAGACTCTTAATAAAGGTTTATTTGGGGTACTAGTAGTAGCAAGTGGATCAAGGACTAGAGATTGAACTTACACGATTGATTGGTTTAAGAGGTGGATGTATGTTGAATATATATAACGAGTAGGATATATATCATTGAGGTCTTATCTGACCTGGTTGTAAGGTTACGACCCTTAGTACTAGAGACGTAGTTGGTCTTTGGGCTTCGTTGACCCTTAGTACTAGGTACTTAGACGGTCCTTAGGATTCCTTTATCCTTGTTGACCCTTAGTACTAGAGACTTAGTTGATGTTTAGGATTTCTTGATCCCCATTGACCCTTGGTACTAGAGACCTAGTTTGTGTTTTAGGATTGTCCATTATATTCTCCTTGCTAGTTTTCCTCGATGTATCACGAGTTATTTTTGTTTGGTGTTCATAGTATATGTGCCCTTTTTGAATGGATTCTTTGAGTAATGGTGAAGACCCTTGGGGATAATGATTTTAGAGAGTGCACTAGGAGGTGAAATATGGTAGTTAGAATTTCCATGGTTAGCAAATTACACAATGTCTTGATAGAGACTCTCGCAGCAAGAGTACGCATTGTTCCTCGGGAACTTTTGCGGTGGGTTGTGACTGTCCGGTAGAGGATATAATGAATGTGTCCATTCTAATTCACTCGTACGATCCATTCTAATTCATTGGCACGAATGTATCCATTCTAATTCACTCGTACGATCCATTCCAATTCATTCGCATGATCCATTCAAATTCATTCGTACGATCCATTCTAATTCATTCGCACTAATGTATCCATTCTAATTCATTCGTACGCTCCATTCTAATTCATTCGCACAATCCATTCTAATTCATTCATACGATCCATTATATTTCAATCGTACGATCCATTCTAATTCATTCACACGAATGTATCTATTCTAATTCATTCATACGATCCATTCTAATTCATTTGTACGATCCATTATAGATCATTCCTACTATCTATTCTAATTAATTCGTACAATCCATTCTAATTCATTCGCACGATCCATTCTAATTCATTCCCACGATTTGTTCTAATTCATTCGCACTAATGTATCCATTCTAATTCATTCGTACGATCCATTCTAGTTCATTCGCATGATCCATTCTATTTTATTCGTACGATAAATTCAAATTAATTCGTACGATCCACTCTAATTCATTCGCACGAATGTATCCATTTTAATTCATTTATACGATCTATTCTAATTCATTTGCACGATCCATTCTCATTCATTCGTACGATCTATTCTAATTCATTCGTATGATTCATTCTAATTCATACGCACGATCCATTCATTCATACGATCCATTCTAATTCATTCATACGATCCATTCTAATTCATTCATGCGATCCATTCTAATTCATTCGCACGAATATATCCATTCTAATTCATTCGTACGATTCATTCTAGTTCATTTGCACGATCTATTCTAATTCATTTGTACGATCCATTGTAATTCATTTGTACGATCCATTCTAATTCATTCGTACGATCCATTCTATTTCATTTGCACGAATGTATCAATTCTAATTCATTCGTACGATCTATTCTAATTCATTCGCATGATCCATTCTGATTTATTCGTACGATTCATTCGAATTCATTCGTAGGATCCATTGTAATTCATTTGTATGAATGTATCCATTCTAACTCATTCGTATGATCAATTCTAATTCATTCATACGATCCATTCTAATTCATTCGCACGAATATATCCATTCTAATTCATTTGTACGATCCATTCTATTTCATTCCCACGATCTATTCTAATTCATTCGTACGATACATTCTAATTCATTCGAATGATCCATTCTAAATCATTCGCACGATCCATTCTAATTCATTCACATGATCCATTCTAATTTATTCGTACGATCAATTCTAATTCTTTCGCACAATCCATTTGAATTCATTCGCACGAATGTATCCATTCTAACTCATTCGTATAATCCATTCTAATTCATTCGCACGATCCATTCTAATTTATTCGTACGATCCATTTAAATTCATTCGCACGAATGTATCTATTCTAATTCATTCGCACGATCCATTCTAATTCATTTGTATGATCTATTAGAATTCATTCGCACAAATGTATCCATTCTAATTCATTATATGATCCATTCTAATTCATTCGCAAGATCCATTCTAATTCATTTGTACGATCCATTCTAATTCTTTCGCACGATCCATTCTAATTTATTCGTACGATCCATTCAAATTCATTCGTAGGATCCATTCTAATTCATTCGCACAAATGTATCCATTCTAATTCATTTGTATGATTCATTCTTATTTATTCATACGATCCATTCTAATTCATTCGCACGAATGTATCCATTCTAATTCATTCGTACGATCTATTCTAATTCATTCACACGATCCATTCTAATTCATTCGTACGATCCATTCTAATTTATTCGTACGATCCATTCTAATTCATTCGCACGAATATATCTATTCTAATTCATTCGTACGATCCATTCTAATTTTTTCGCACGATCCATTCTAATTCATTCGTACGATCCATTCGAATTCATTCGCACGAATGTATCCATTCTAATTCATTCGTATGATCCATTCTAATTCATTCGCACGATCCATTCTAATTCATTCATACGATCCATTCTAATTCATTCGTACGATCCATTCTAATTCATTCGCACGAATGTATCCATTCTAATTCATTCGTACGATCTATTCTAATTCATTTGCACAAATGTATCCATTCTAATTTATTTGTACGATCCATTCTAATTCATTCGCACGATCCATTCTAATTCATTCATACGATCCGTTCTAATTCATTCGTACAATCTATTCTAATTCATTCGCACAAATGTATCCATTCTAATTCATTCATACGATCCATTCTAATTCATTCGAACGATCCTTTCTAATTCATTCGTACGATCCATTCTAATTCATTCGTACGATTCATTCTAATTCATTCGCACGAATTTATCCATTCTAATTCATTTGTACGATCCAATCTAATTTATTCGTACGATCCATTCTAAATCATTCGCACGAATGTTTCCATTCTATTTCATTTGTATGGTCCATTCTAATTCATTCGTGATCCATTCTAATTCATTGTATGATCAATTCTAATTCATTTGTACGATCCATTCTAATTAGTTCGCTCAAATATATCTATTCTAATTCATTCTTACGATTTATTCTAGTTCATTCACACAATCCATTCTAATACATTCTTACGATCCATTCTAATTCATTCGCACTAATGTATCTATTCTAATTCATTTTTACGAACGTATGCATTCTAATTCATTCGTATGATCCATTCTAATTCATTTGTACGAACGTATGCATTCTAATTCATTCGTACGATCAATTCTAATTCATTCGTACGATCCATTCTAATTCATTCGTACGATCCATTCTAATTCATTCGCACAAATGTATCCATTCTAGTTCATTCGTACGATCCATTCTAATTCATTCGTATAATCCATTCTAATTCATTCGCATAATCCATCCTAATTCATTCGTACGATCCATTCTAATTCATTCGTATGATCCATTCTAATTCATTTGCACGAATGTATCCATTCAAATTCATTCGTACGATCCGTTCTAATTCATTCACACGAATGATCCATTATAATTTATTCGTACGATCAATTCTAATTCATTCGCACAATCCATTCTAATTCATTCGTACGATCCATTCTAATTCATTCGTATGATCCATTCTTATTCATTCGCACGAATGTATCCATTCTAATTCATTCGTATGATCTATTCTAATTCATTCGCATGATCCACTCTAATTCATTCGTACAATCCATTCTTACTCATTCGTACAATCCATTCTAATTCAGTCGCACGATCTATTCTAATTCATTCGTACGATCAATTCTAATTCATTCGCACTAATGTATCCATTCTAATTCATTCGTACGATCCATTCTAATTCATTCATATGATCCATTGTAATTCATTCGTACGATCCATTCTAATTCATTTGCACGAATGATTCCATTCTAATTCATTTGTATGATCTATTCTAATTCATTCGTACGATCCATTCTAATTCATTTGCACGAACGTATCCATTCTAACTCATTCGTATGATCCATTCTAAATCAGTAGCATGATCCATTCTAATTCATTCGTCCGATATATACTAATTTATTCGTATGATCCATTCTAATTCATTCGCACGAATGTATCCATTCTTTTTTTTTTATTCAAAGTTTGGGGATTTTATTTGGGACTCCGCCCAAGAAAGTAATCACATTACAAAAAATCCAAAGCCTTTTATAGAACAAGGCATCCAAAGTACAAGAAGGAAAACCAGATACAACAAATAGAATCTACTCCCTTTCCATAGAGAAACTGAAAATCTGGCAATCAAAACCCTCTAAGCTATAGTCAAACCTTCAGAAAGCCTTGATTTTCAATTATTCAGAAACTCTGTCATAACTCCGACCCATTTTATCAGCTCCAATGGCAATATGAAGGTTTTCCCTGAAGTTTTGAGGATAACACTTGATAATTGTAGATGTATGGAACCCCATCTTTGATAGAATATCTGCTGGCTGATTACCTTCTTTCCAGATATGAGAGAGTTTGGATTGGTCAATCTTGTGCATTAGCATTCTGATTTTTGAAATATGATGAGCAGCTGACCATGGGAAAGAGTAATTACCATTGATGCAGTTAATAGCTAAGAGGGAATCAGACTCAATCCAAACTTTAGTTAGCTTCATATTAGAGGCAAAAGACAGTCCAACTTCAATAGCTTCCAGCTCAATGTTTAGAATGTCAGAGTATTTAGACATACCATAGTAACCAAAGTTAGCATCACCTTCACTGTTTCTAAAAATGCCTCCAATTGAAGCATGTCCTTGGTTAAAAGCTCCATCAGTATTTAGTTTTGCCCATCCTTCAATTGGTTTTTTCCATGTAACTTGATTGATATTTTGACTGGTCATATTAAGTGAGCAGCCCCATTTAGCAGCACATATGGAGTTTTCATAATTGTCAACATCACCAAGATGTGATTCAGCAATTCTGAGACAAATTGTTTTAGTGATTTGAGCCAACAAGTATCTCTTGTGTCTAGTAATTTTCTCAAAGACTCTCTTATTCCTTTCCTCCCATAGGAAGTAAATCACACAAGCTGTAGTAATACGAGCAATAGAAGCAATCATACCTTTGCCTTTGAATTTAGATTGAAGTCTGGCAATTTCTTTATTTAAATTACCAACTTTAGTAGCTTTGATACTAAATCTGGAGAGTACTGATTTCCAGATCCAATTTGAGTAGGAGCACTTGAAAAACAGATGCTCATGGTCCTCTCTATCAGACCAACAAAGAGAGCAAAGAGAGTGAACAACTATTCCTCTCTTATGAAGTTTATTACAGGTTAGTAGCTTCTTTTGGACTGCTCTCCAAAGACAGAATGCATGTTTTTCAATTCTCTGATTGTGCCAAATCCATTTATATTCAATAAAAGAATTACCTTTAACCCGAATAGCTTCCCATGCTGATTTAAGTGTATATTCCCCATTTGTAGAAGGTTTCCAAACAATGAGGTCTTGAAAATCAGAGTATCTACTGTCAACTTGTTTTGCCATCTCAAATACATCACACAAATCTGCTGAATTAGGATGTGGAAAATCCCAATTATTATCATGCAAGAAATTGCTCACTAAAACATCTTTTCCAAACCCCATATCATAGACAGCTCTATCATTGAATAAATCAATGAATCTATCATTTGGATGCCATGAGTCATACCAGAACTTCGTATTTTCGCCATTGCCCACCACATGACAGATAAAAGGCTTTGCAATATGCCTAATGTTGAGTATCCCCCTCCATATACCTGAGGCATTTCCACAAATTTTACAGTCCCATATGTCATTGTGCTTTAAGTATCTTTGTCTAATCCAACGGGGCCACAAAGCATTATCATTGGAGCAAATTCTCCATATATGTTTAGAAAGAGAGGCAATATTCCAATCTACAAGATTCCTTAGACCAAGACCACCCTCTTTCTTTGGATAACAGAGTTTCTTCCAAGCTATGGGAATCAGTTTCTTTGATAAAGAAGGCCCTCCCCACAAAAATTTGCAGAAGATACTCTCTATTTCATTAATAATAGACTTTGGAATCCTAAAAATACCCGACCTATAAATGTGCAGAGAGTTAAGAACTGATTTGATAAGTTCCACTCGGCCAACTAGTGAAAGAAAGTTTCGATTCCAGGAGCCAATTCTAGCTCTGATTTTATCTATCAGGATCTGACAGTCTGTATGTTTAAGCCCTTTCGAAATGAGAGGAAGTCCAAGATATTTAACTGGTAATTTTTCTTCTCTGAATCCTAGGACTTCAAGAATCCCTTGCTTATCATGAATATTGTTGCTGAAAAAGACCATAGACTTCTCATGGTTAATCTCCAAACCTGATTGCTTGTTGAAGGAATAAAGTATACTTTTCAATTCAGTAGCAGAAAGAATATTTGCATTGCTGAAAAGAAGCAAATCATCTGCATAGGCCAAGTGAGATACAGGGAAGCTACCAAGTCTTGGAACTGAGAATGTATCCATTCTAATTCATTCGTACGAGCCATTCTAATTGATTCGCACGATCCTTTCTAATTCATTCATATGATCCATTCTATTTCATTCGTACAATCCATTCTAATTCATTCGCACGAATGTGTCCATTCTAATTTATTCGTACGATCCATCCTAATTCATTCGCACTCCATTCTAATTCATTCATACGATCCATTCTATTTTATTCATACAATTTATTCTAATTCATTCATATGATCCATTCTAATTAATTCGCACGAATGTATCCATTCTAAATCATTCGTACGATCCATTCGAATTCATTCGCACGATCCATTCTAATTAAATCATACGATCCATTCTAATACATTCGTGCAATCCTTTCTAATTCATTCATACGATCAATTCTAATTCATTCGTGTGATCCATTCTAATTCATTCGCACGAATGTATTCATTCTAATTCATTCGTACGATCCATTCTAATTTATTCGCACGGTCCATTCTAATTCATTCGTACGATCAATTCTAATTCATTCGTACGATCCATTCTAATTCATTCGCACGAATGTATCTATTCTAATTCATTCTTACGATCCATTCTAATTCATTCGTACGATCCATTCTAATTCATTCGTACGATCCGTTCTAATTCATTCGCATGAATGTATCCATTCTAATTCATACGCACGATCCATTCTAATTCATTCGCACGATCTATTCTAATTCTTTCGTACGATCCATTCTAATTCATTCGCACGAATGTATCCATTCTAATTCATTCGTACGATCCATTCTAATTCATTCGCATGATCCATTCTAATTCATTCGTTTGATCTATTCTAATTCATTTGTACGATCCATTCTAATTCATTCGCATGAAGGTATCCATTCTAATTCATTCGTACGATCCCTTCTAATTCATTCGCACGATCAATTCTAATTCATTCGTACGTTCCTTTCTAATTCATTCATACGATCCATTCTGATTCATTCACATGAATGTATCCATTCTAATTCATTCGTACGATCCATTCTAATTCATTCACACAATCCATTATAATTCATTGTACGATCCATTCTAATTCATTTGTACAATCCATTCTAATTAGTTCGCATGAATATATCCATTCTAATTCATTCGTACGATTCATTCTAATTCATTCGCACAATCCATTCTAATACATTCTTACAATCCATTCTAATTCATTCTTACAATCCATTCTAATTCATTCGTACTAATGTATCTATTCTAATTCATTCGTACGATCCATTCTAATTCATTTGCACGAAGGTATCCATTCTAATTCATTCGTACGATCGATTCTAATTCATTCATACGATCCATTCTAATTCATTCGTACGATTCAATCTAATTCATTTGCATGAATGTATCTATTCTAGTTCATACGCACGATCCATTCTAATTCATTCGTACAATCCATTCTAATTCATTCGCACAATCCATTCTAATTCATTCGTACGATCCATTCTAATTCATTCGTATGATCCATTATAATTCATTTGCACGAATGTGTCAATTCAAATTCATTCGTACGATCCATTCTAATTCATTCCTACGATCCATTCTAATTCATTCACACGAATGTATCCATTTTAATTCATTCGTACGATCAATTCTAATTTATTCGCACGATCCATTCTAATTCTTTCGTACTATCGATCCTAATTCATTCGTATGATCCTTTCTTATTCTTTTAAACGAATATATCCATTCTAATGCATTCGTATGATCCATTCTAATTCATTCGCACGATCAAGTCTAATTCTTTCGTACAATCCATTCTAATTTATTCGTACAATCCATTCTAATTCATTCGCACGATCTATTCTAATTCATTCATACGATCCATTCTAATTCATTCGCACTAATGTATCCATTCTAATTCATTCGTACGATCCATTCTAATTTATTTGTATGATCCAATCTAATTCATTCGTACGATCCATTCTAATTTATTCGCACGAATGTATCCATTCTAATTTATTTGTATGATCTATTCTAATTCATTCGTACGATCCATTCTAATTCATTTGCACGAACGTATCCATTCTAACTCATTCGTATGATCCATTCTAAATCAGTAGCATGATCCATTCTAATTCATTCATCTGGTATATACTAATTCATTCATATGATCCATTCTTATTCATTCACACGAATGTATCCATTCTAATTCATTCATACGATCCATTCCATTTTATTCGTACGATCCATTCTAATTCATTCGCACGAATGTGTCCGTTCTAATTTATTCGTATGATCCATCCTAATTCATTCGCACTATATTCAGATTCATTCGTACGATCCATTCTAATTCATTCGTACGATTTATTCTAATTCATTCATACGATCCATTCTAATTAATTCGCACGAATGTATCCATTCTAAATCATGTACGATCCATTCGAATTCATTCGCACAATCCAATCTAATTCATTCGTACGATCCATTCTAATACATTCGTGCGATCCTTTCCAATTCATTCATACGATCCATTCTAATTCATTCATGCGATCCATTCTAATTCATTCGCACGAATGTATCTATTCTAATTCATTCGTACGATCCATTCTAATTCATTCGTACGATCTTTTCTATTTCATTCGTACGATCTATTCTAATTCATTCGCATGAATGTATCCATTCTAATTCATTCTTACGATCTATTCTAATTCATTCGCACGATCCATTCTAATTCATTCGTACGATCCATTCTAATTCATTCGTACGATCCGTTCTAATTCATTCGCACGAATGTATCCATTCTAATTCATTCGCACGATCTATTCTAGTTCATTCGTACGATCTATTCTAATTCATTCGCACGAATGTATCCATTCTAATTCATTCGTACAATCCATTCTAACTCATTCGCACGATTCATTCTAATTCATTCGTATGATCCATTCTAATTCATTCGTACGATCCATTCTAATTCATTCGCACGAATGTATCCATTCTAATTCAATCGTACGATCCCTTCTAATTTATTTGCATGATCAATTCTAAATCATTCGTATGTTCGATTCTAATTTATTCGTACGATCCATTCAAATTCATTCACATGAATGTATCCATTCTAATTCATTCGTACGATCCATTCTAATTCATTCACACGATCCACTATAATTCATTCATACGATCCATTCTAATTCATTCGTACGATCCATTCTAATTAATTCGCACGAATGTATCTATTCTACTTCATTCGTACGATCCATTCTAATTCATTCGCATGATCCTTTCTAATTCATTCGTACGATCTATTCCAATTCATTCGCACTAATGTATCCATTCTAATTCATTCGTACAATCTATTCTAATTTATTCGCCCGATCCATTCTAATTCATTCGTACTATCCATTCTTATTCATTCGTACGATCCATTCAAATTCATTCGCACGAGTGTATCCATTCTAATTCATTTGTACGATCCATTCTAATTCATTCGTATGATCCATTCTAATTTATTCGCACGAATGTATCCATTCTAATTCATTCGTATGATCCATTCTAAATCATTCGCACGGTCCATTCAAATACATCCTATCCATTCTAATTCATTCGTACGATTCATTCTAATTCATTCATACGATTCATTCTAATTCATTCACACAAATATATCCATTCTAATTCATTCGCACGATCCTCTCTAATTCATTCGCACGATCCATTCTTATTCATTCGTACGATCCATTCTAATTCATCCGTACGATCCAATCAAGTTCATTCACACGAATGTATCCATTCTAATCCGTTCGCACGAATGTATCTATTCTAATTCATTCGTATGATCCATTCTAATTTATTCGCACGATCCATTCTAATTTATTCGTACGATCAATTCTAATTCATTCGTATAATCCATTCTAATTTATTCGTACGATCCATTCTAATTCATTCGTACGATCCATTCTAATTCATTCGTACGAATGTATCTATTCTAATTCATTCGTACGATCGATTCTAATTCATTCGCACGATCCAGTCTAATTCATTCGTACGATCCATTCCAATTCATTCGTACGGTCCATTCTAATTCATTCGCACGAATGTATCTATTCTTATTCATTATATGATCCATTCTAATTCATTCATACGATCCATTCTAATTCATTTGTATGATCCATTCTAATTCCATTGCACAATCCATTCTAATTCATTCGTACGATCCATTCTAATTCATTCACACGAATGTATCAATTCTAATTCATTCGTACGCTCCAATTTAATTCATTCTCACGAGTCATTGTAATTCATTTATATGATCTATTCTAATTCATTAGTACGATCCATTCTAATTCGTTTGCACGAATGTATCCATTCTAATTCAGTCGTACGATCCATTCTAATTTATTCGCACAATCCATTCTAATTCATTCGTATGATCCAGTCTAATTCATTCGCACGAATATATCCATTCAAATTTATTCGTACGATCCATTCTAATTCATTCGTACGGTCCATTCTAATTCATTCGCACTAATGTATCCATTCTAATTCATTCGTACGATACATTCTAATTAATTTGATGATCCATTCTAATTCATTCGTACGATTCATTCTAATTCATTCGCACGATCCATTCTAATTCATTCATACGATTTATTCTAATTCATTCGTACGATTCATTCTAATTCATTCACATGATCCATTCTAATTCATTCGAACGATACATTCTAATTCATTCGCACGATCCATTCTAATTCATTCGTACAATCCATTCTAATTCATTCGCAAATGTATCCATTCTAATTCATTCGTTTGATCCATTCTAATTCATTCGCATGATCCATTCTAATTCATTCGTACGATCCATTTGAATTCATTCGCACGATCCATTCTAATTCATTTGTACGATCCATTATAATTCATTCGCACGAAAGTATCCTTTCTAATTTATTCGTACGATCAGTTCTAATTCATTCGCACGATCCATTCCAATTTATTCGTACGATCCTTTCTAATTCATTCTCATAATCCGCTCTAATTCATTCGTAAGATCCATTCTAATTCATTCGCACGAATGTATCCATTGTGATTCATTCATACGATCCATTCTAATTCATTCGCACGATCAATTCTAATTTATTCGTACGATCCATTCTAATTCATTCGTACGATTCATTCTAATTCATTCGAACGAATGTATCAATTCTAATTCATTCGTACGATCCATTCTAATTTATTCGTACGATCTATTCTAATTCATTCGCACGAATGTATCCATTCTAATTCATTTGTATGATTCATTCTAATTTATTCGTACGATCCATTCTAATTCATTCGTACGATCCATTGTAATTCGTTCGCACGAATGTACCCATTCATATTCATTCGTACGATCCATTCTAATTCATTCGCACGATCAATTCTAATTCATTCGTACGATCCAGTCTAATTTATTCGCACTAATGTATCCTTTTTAATTGATTCATATGATCCATTCTAATTCATTCGCACGATCCATTCTAATTCATTGGTACGACCCATTCTAATTCATTCGCACGATCCATTCTAATTCATTCGCACGAATGTATCCATTCTAATTCATTCGTATAATCCATTCTAATTCATTCGTACGATCCATTCTAATTCATTTGTATAATCCATTCTAATTCTTACGCACGAATGTATCCATTCTAATTCATTCGTATAATCCATTCTAATTCATTCGCACGAACCATTCTAAATTATTCATACGATCCATTCTAATTCATTCGTACGATCCATTCTAATTCATTCGCATGATTGTATCCATTCTAATTCATTCGTACGATCTATTCTAATTCATTCGCACGATCCATTCTCATTTATTCGTACGATCAATTCTAATTCGTTCATACGATGCATTCTAATTCATTCGCACGAATGTATCCATTCAAATTCATTCGTACGATCTATTCTAATATATTCGCATGATCCATTCAAATTTATTCATACGATCCATTCTAATTCATTCGAATGATCCATTCTAATTCGTTCACACGAATGTATCCATTCAAATTCATTCGTATGATCCATTCTAATTAATACGCATGATCCATTCTAATTCATTCGTATGATCCATTCTAATTCATTCGCACGAATGTATCCATTCTAATTCATTCGTATGATTCATTCAAATTCATTCACACGATCTATTCTAATTCATTAGTACGATCCATTCTAATTCTTTCGTACGATCCATTCAAATTCATTCGTATGAATGTATCCATTCTAATTCATTCATACGATCCATTCTAATTCATTCGCACGATCCATTCTAATTCATTTGTACGTTCCATTCTAATTCATTCGTACGATCCATCGTAATTCATTCACATGAATATATTCATTCTAATTCATTCGTACGATCCATTCTAATTCATTCGCACGATCCATTCTAATTCATTCGTATGATCCATTCTAATTCATTCGTACGTTCCATTCTAATTTATTTGTACGAACCATTCTAATTCATTCGTACGAATATATCCATTCTAGTTCATTCTTACGATCCATTCTAATTCATTCGTACAATCCATTCTAATTCATTCGCACAATATATTCTAATTCATTTGTACGATCAATTCTAATTTATTCGTATGATCCGATATAATTCATTCACACGAATGTATCCATTCAAATTCATTCGTACAATCCATTCTAATTCATTCGCACGATCCAATCTAGTTCATTCGTACGATCCATTCTAAATTATTCGCACGAGTGTATCTATTATAATTCATTCGTATGATCCATTCTAATTCATTCGCACGATCTATTCTAATTCACTCGTATGATCCATTCTAATTCATTCGCACAAATATATCCATTCTAATTCATTCATATGATCCATTCTAATTCATTTGTACGATCCATTCTAATTCATTCGTACGATCCACTCTAATTCGTTCATACCATCCATTGTAATTCATTCGGACGAATGTATCTATTCTAATTTATTCATACGATCCTTTCTAATTCATTCGTACAATCCATTCAAATTCATTCGCATGAATTGATCCATTCTAATTCATTCGTATGATCCATTCTAATTCATTCGCAAGATCCATTCTAATTCATTCATGTAATCCATTATAATTAATTAGTACGATCCATTCTAATTAATTCATACGATCCATTCTAATTTATTCACATGAATGTATCCATTCTAATTCATTCCTATGATCCATTCTAATTTAAGCGCACGATCCATTCAAATTCATTCGTACGATCCATTCTAATTCATTCTTAAGGTCCAACCTAATTCATTCGCAGAAATGTATCCATTCTAATTCATTCGTACGATCTATTCTAATTTATTCGCACTATCCATTCTAATTCATTCGTTCGAACCATTCTAATTCATTCGTATGATCCATTCTAATTCATTCGTACGATCCATTCTTAATTATTCGCATGAATGTATCCATTCTAATTCACTCGTACGATCTATTCTAATTCATTCGCATGAATGTGTCCATTCTATTTCACTCGTACGATCCATTCTAATTCATTCACACAATCCATTCTAATTCATTCGTACGATCCATTCTAATTCATTCGCACGAATATATCTATTCTAATTCATTCATACGATCCATTCTAATTCATTTACACGATCCATTCTAATTCATTCGTACGATCCATTCTAATTCATTCGTACGATCCATTCTAATTCATCCGCACGAATGTATCCATTCTAATTCATTCAAACGATTCATTCTAATTCATTTATATGATCAATTGTAATTCATTCGTGTTATCCATTCTAATTCATTCATACAATCCATTCTAATTCACTTACACATATGTATCCATTCTACTTCATTCGTATGATCCATTCTAATTCATTCGCATGATCCATTCTAATTCATTCGTACGATACATTCTAATTCATTCATACGATCCATTCTAATTCATTCGCACGAATGTATCCATTCTAATTCATTGGTACGATCCATTCGAATTCATTCGCACGATCCATTCTAATTCATTCGTATGATCCATTCTAATTCATTCGTCTGATCCATTCTAATTCATTCATACGATCCATTCTAATTTATTCTTACGATCCATTCTAATTCATTCGCATGAATGTATCTATTCTAATTCATTCGTAAGATCCATTCTATTTCATTCGCACGATCCATTCTAATTAATTTGTACGGTCTATTCTAATTCATTCATATGATCCATTCTAATTCATTCGCACGAATATATCCATTCTAACTCATTCTTACAATCCATTCTAATTCAATCACACGATCCATTCTAATTCATTCATACGATCCATTCTAATTCATTCGCACAAATATATCCATTCTAATTCATTCGCACGATCCGTTCTAGTTCATTCGTACGATCCATTCTAATTCATTCGCACGAATGTATCCATTCTAATTCATTCGTACGATCCATTCTAGTTCATTCGCATTATCCATTCTATTTCATTCGTACGATCAATTCTAATTCATTCGTACGATCCATTCTAATTCATTCGCATGAATATATCCATTTTAATTTATTTGTATGATCTATTCTAATTCATTTGCATCATCCATTCTCATTCATTCGTACGATCTATTCTAATTCATTCGTATGATTCGTTCTAATTCATTCGCACGATCCATTCAAATTCATTCGTACGATCCATTCTAATTCATTCATACGATCCATTCTAATTCATTCATGCGATCCATTCTAATTCATTCGCAAGAATGTATCCATTCTAATTCATTCGTTTGATTCGTTTTAGTTCATTCGCACGATCCATTCTAATTCATTTGTACGATCCATTCTAATTAATTCGTACGATCCATTCTAATTCATTCGTACGATCCATTCTATTTTATTCGCAAGAATGTCTCCATTCTAATTCATTCGTACGATCCATTCTAATTCATTCACACGATTCATTCTAATTGGTTCGTATAATCAATTCGAATTCATTCGTAGGATCCATTGTAATTCATTTGCACGAATGTATCCATTCTAATTCATTCGTATGATCTATTCTAATTCATTCATACGATCCATTCTAATTCATTCGCACGAATGTATCCATTCTAATTCATTCGTACGATCCTTTCTAATTCATTCGCACGATCCATTCTAATTCATTCGTACGATGCATTCTAATTCATTCGTACGATCCATTCTAAATCATTCATACGATCCATTCTAATTCATTCTAATGAATGTATCTATTCTAATTCATTTATACGATCCATTCTAATTCATTCGCACGATCCAATCTAATTCATTCGTACGATCAATTCTAATTCATTCGTACGATCCATTCGAATTCATTCGCACGAATGTATCCATTCTAATTCATTCGTATGATCCATTCTAATTCATTCGCACGATCCATTCTAATTCATTCGTGCGAGCCATTTTAATTCATTCGCACGATCCATTCTAATTCATTAGTACGATCCATTCGAATTCATTTGTAGGATCCATTCTAATTCATTCGAACGAATGTATCCATTCTAATTCATTTGTATGATCCATTCTAATTCATTCATAGGATCCATTCTAATTCATTCGCACGAATGTATCCATTCTAATTCATTCATACGATCCATTCTAATTCATTCGCACGATCCATTCTAATTCATTCGTACGATCCATTCTAAATCATTCGTACGATCCATTCTAATTCATTCGCACGAATGTATCTATTCTAATTCATTCGTACGATCGATTCTAATTCATTCGCTCAATCCATTCTAATTCATTTGTACGATCCATTTTAATTCATTCATACAATCTATTCGAATTCATTCGCACGAATATATCCATTTTAATTCATTCGTATGATCCATTCTAATTCATTCGCACGATCCATTCTAATTCATTCGTACGATCCATTCTAATTCATTCGCACGAATGTATCTATACTAATTCATTCGTACGATCCATTCTAATTCATTCGCACAAATGTATCCATTCTTATTCATTTGTACGATCCATTCTAATTCATTCGCACGATCCATTCTAATTCATTCGTACGATCCATTCTAATTCATTCGTACAATCCATTCTAATTCATTCACACAAATGTATCCATTCTAATTCGTTCATATGATCCATTCTAATTCATTCGTACGATCCATTCTAATTTATTCGTACGATTCATTTTAATTCATTCGCACGAATGTATCCATTCTAATTCATTTGTACGATCCAATCTAATTTATTCGTATGATCTATTCTAATTCATTCGCACGAATGTTTCTATTCTAATTCATTTGTATGGTCCATTCTAATTCATTCGTACGATCCATTCTAATTCATTGTACGATCCGTTATAATTCATTCGTACGATCCATTCTAATTAGTTCGCACGAATATATCCATTCTAATTCATTCGTACGATCCATTCTAATTCATTCGTACTAATGTATCTATTCTAATTCATTCGTACGATCCATTCTAATTCATTTGTACGATCCATTCTAATTCATTCGCACGAATGTATCTATTCTAGTTCATTCGTACGATCCATTCTAATTCAATCGTACAATCCATTCTAATTCATTCACACGATCCATTCTAATTCATTCGTACGATCCATTCTAATTCATTCGTATGATCCAATATAATTCATTTGCACGAATGTATCTATTCAAATTCATTCGTACGATCCATTCTAATTCATTTGTACGATCCATTCTAAATCATTCACACGAATGTATCCATTTTAATTCATTCGTACGATCAATTCTAATTCATTCGCACGATCCATTCTAATTCATTCGTATGATCCATTCTAATTCATTCGTATGATCCATTATTATTCATTCGCACGAATGTATCCATTCTAATTCATTCGTTTGATCCATTCTAATTCATTCGCGAGATCCAGTCTAATTTATTCGTACAATCCATTCTAGTTCATTCGTACAATTCATTCTAATTCAGTCACAAGATCTATTCTAATTCATTCGTACGATCCATTCTAATTCATTCGCACTAATGTATCCATTCTAATTCATTCGTACGATCCATTCTAATTCGTTCGTATGATCCATTGTACTTCATTCGTACGATCCATTCTAATCCATTCGCACGAATGTATCCATTCTAATTCATTTGTATGATCTATTCTAATTCATTCGTACGATCCATTCTAATTCATTTGCACGAACGTATCCATTCTAACTCATTCGTATGATCCATTCTTAATCAGTAGCATGATCCCTTCTAAGTCATTCGTCCGATATATACTAATTCATTCGTATGATCCATTCTAATTCATTCGCACGAATGTATCCATTCTAATTCATTCGTACGAGCCATTCTAATTGATTCACACGATCCTTTCTAATTCATTCGTACAATCCATTCTATTTCATTCGTACGATCCATTCTAATTCATTCGCACGAATGTGTCTATTCTAATTTATTCGTACGATCCATCCTAATTCATTCGCACTCCATTCTAATTCATTCGTACGATCCATTCTAATTCATTCGTACGATTTATTCTAATTCATTCATACGATCCAATCTAATTAATTCGCACGAATGTATCCATTCTTAATCATTCGTACAATCCATTCGAATTCATTCGCACGATCCATTCTAATTCATTCTAATTCATTCTAATTTATTCATACGATCCATTCTAATTCACTCGTGCGATCCATTCTAATTAATTCGCACGAATGTATCCATTCTAATTCATTCGTACGATCCATTCTAATTCATTCGCACGAATGTATCCATTCTAATTCATTCTTACGATCCATTCTAATTCATTCGCACGATCCATTCTAATTCATTCATACGATCCATTCTAATTCATTCGTACAATCCGTTCTAATTCATTCGCACGAATGTATCCATTATAATTCATTCTCACGATCCATTCTAATTCATTCGCACGATCTATTCTAATTCATTCGTAAGATCCATTCTAATTCATTCGCACGAATATATCTATTCTAATTCATTCGTACGATCCATTCTAATTCATTCGCATGATCCATTCTAATTCATTCGTTTGATCCATTCTAATTCATTCGTACGATCCATTCTAATTCATTCGCACGAATATATCTATTCTAATTTATTCATACGATCCTTTCTAATTCATTCGCATGATCAATTCTAATTCATTCATACGTTCCATTCTAATTCATTCGTACGATCCATTCTAATTCATTCACATGAATGTATCCATTCTAATTCATTCGTACGATCCATTCTAATTCATTCGCATGAATGTATCCATTCTACTTTATACGTACGATCCATTCTAATTCATTCGCACGATCCTTTCTAATTCATTCGTACGACCTATTCTAATTCATTCGCACTAATGTATCCATTCTAATTTATTTGTACGATCCATTCTAATTCATTCACCCGATCCATTCTAATTCATTCATACGATCCATTCTAATTCATTCGTACGATCCATTCAAATTCTTTCGCATGAGTATATCCATTCTAATTCATTTGTACGATCCATTCTAATTCATTCGTACGATCCATTCTAATTTATTCGTACGATCCATTCTAATTCATTCGTACGATCCATTCTAATTTATTCGCATAAATGTATCTATTCTAATTCATTCATACGATCCATTCTAATTCATTCGAACGATCCATTCTAATTCATTCGCACGAATGTATCTATTCTAATTCATTTGTACGATCCATTCTAATTTAATCATACGATCCATTCTAATTCATTCGCACGAATGTTTCCATTCAAATTCATTTGTATGACCCATTCTAATTCATTCGTACGATCCATTCAAATTCATTGTACGATCCATTCTAATTCATTCGTACGATCCATTCTAATTAGTTCGCACGAATATATCCATTCTAATTCATTCGTACAATTCATTCTAATTCATTCGTACAATCCATTCTAATACATTCTTACGATCCATTGTAATTCATTCGCACTAATGTATCCATTCTAATTCATTCGTACGATCCATTCTAATTAATTCGTACGATCCATTCAAATTCATTTGCACGAAGGTATCCATTCTAATTCATTCAAACGGTCAATTCTAATTCATTCGTACGATCCATTCTAATTCATTCATATGATCCATTCTAATTCATTCGCATGAATATATCCATTCTAGTTTATTCGTACGATCCATTCTAATTCATTCGTACAATCCATTCTAATTCATTCGTACAATTCATTCTAATTCATTCGTACGATCCATTCTAATTCACTCGTATGATCCATTATAATTCATTTGCACGAATGTATCCATTCAAATTCATTCGTACGATCCATTCTAATTCATTCGTACGATCCATTCTAATTCATTCACACGAATGTATCCATTTTAATTCATTTGTACGATCACTTCTAATTTATTTGCCCGATCCATTCTAATTCATTCGTACGATCCATTCTAATTCATCCGTACGATCCATTCTTATTCATTCGGACGAATGTATCCATTCCAATTCATTCGTATGATCCATTCTAATTCATTCGCACGATCCAGTCTAATTCATTCGTACAATCCATTCTAATTCATTCGTACAATCCATTCTAATTCATTTGTACAATCCATTCTAATTCATTCGCACGATCTATTCTAATTCATTCACACTAATGTATCCATTCTAATTCATTCATACGATCCATTCTAATTCATTCGTATAATTCATTCTAATTCATTCGTACGATCCATTCTAATTTATTCGCACGAATGTATCCATTCTAATTCATTTGTATGATCTATTCTAATTCATTCGTGCGATCTATTTTAATTCATTTGCACGAACGTATCCATTTTAACTCATTCGTATGATCCATTCTAAATTAGTAGCATGATCCATTCTAATTCATTCATCTGATATATACTAATCCATTCGTATGATCCATTCTTATTCATTTGCATGAATGTATCCATTGTAATTCATTCGTACGAGCCATTCTAATTGAATCGCACGATCCTTTCTAATTCATTCGTACGATCCATTCTATTTCATTCGTACGATCCATTCTAATTCATTCGGACGAATTCGTACGATCCATCCTAATTCATTCGCACTCTATTCTAATTTATTCGTATGATCCATTCTAATTCATTCGTACGATTTATTCTAATACATTCATACGATCCATTCTAATCAATTCGCACGAATGTATCCATTCCAAATCATTCGTACGATCCATTCGAATTCATTCGCACGATCTATTCTAATTCATTCATACGATCCATTCTAATTCATTTGCACGAATGTATCCATTCTAATTCATTATTATGATCCATTCTAATTTATTCGCACGATCCATTTTAATTCATTCGTATGATCTATTCTAATTCATTCGTACGATCCGTTCTAATTCATTCGCACGAATGTATCCATTCTAATTCATTCGCATGATCCATTCTAATTCATTCGCACGATCTATTCTAATTCATTTGTATAATCCATTTTAATTCATTCGCACGAATGTATCCAGTCTAATTCATTCGTACGATCCATTCTAATTCATTCGCATGATCCATTCTAATTCATTCGTATGATCCATTCTAATTCATTCGTTCGATCCATTCTAATTCATTCGCACGAATGTATCCATTCTAATTCATTCGTACGATCCCTTCTAATTCATTCGCACGATCAATTCTAATTCATTCGTACGTTCCATTCTAATTCATTCCTACATTCCATTCTTATTCATTCACATGAATGTATCCATTCTAATTCATTCGTACGATCCATTCTAATTTAATTATTCACACGATCCATTATAATTTATTCGTACGATCCATTCTAATTCATTCGTATGATCCATTCTAATTCATTCGCACGAATGTATCCATTCTACTTCATTCGTACGATCCATTCTAATTCATTCGCACGATACTTTCTAATTCATTCGTACGATCTATTCTAATTTATTCGCACTAATGTATCCATTCTAATTCATTCGTATGATCCATTCTAATTCATTCGCCCGATCCATTCTAATTCATTCGTACGATCTATTCAAATTCATTCGTACGATCCATTCAAATTCATTCGCATGAGTATATCCATTCTAATTCATTTGTACGATCCATTCTAATTCATTCGTACGATCCATTCTAATTTATTCGCACGAATGTATCCATTCTAATTCATTCGTATGATCCATTCTAAATCATTCGCACGGTCTATTCAAATTCATGCGATCCATTCTAATTAATTCGTACGATCCATTCTAATTCATTTATACGATTCATTCTAATTCATTCACACGAATGTATCCATTCTAATTCATTTGCACGATCCATTCTAATTCATTCGTACGATCCATTCTTATTCATTCGTACGATCCATTCTAATTCATCCGTACGATCCATTCAAATTCATTCGCACGAATGTATCTATTATAATTCATTCGCATGAATGTATCCATTCTAATTCATTTGTATGATCCATTCTAATTTATTCGCAGGATCCATTCTAATTTATTCGTACGATCCATTCTAATTCATTTGTAGGATCCATTCTAATTCATTTGCACGAATGTATCCATTCAAATTCATTCGTACGATCCATTCTAATTCATTCGCACGATCCATTCTAATTCATACGCACGATCCATTCTAATTCATTTGTACGATCCATTTTAATTCATTCGCACAAATGTAACCTTTCTAATTCATTCATATGATCTATTCTAATTCATTCATACGATCCATTCTAATTTATTCGTACGAATTTATCTATTCTAATTCATTCGTACGATCCATTCTAGTTTATTTGCACGATCCAGTCTAATTTATTCATACGATCCATTCTAATTCATTCATACGATCCATTCTAATTCATTCGCACGAATGTATCCATTCTAATTCACTGTATGATCCATTCTAATTCATTCATACAATCCATTCTAATTCATTTGTACGATCCATTCTAATTCATTCGCACAATCCATTCTAATTCATTCGTACGATCCATTCTAATTCATTCGCACAAATATATCTATTCTAATTCATTCGTACGATCTATTCTAATTCATTCGTACGATCCATTCTAATTCATTCGTATGATTCGTTCTAATTCATTCGCACGAATGTATCCATTCTAATTCATTCATACGATCCATTCTAATTCATTCGCACGATTCATTGTAATTCATTCATACGATCTTTTCTAATTCATTCGTAAGATCTATTCTAATTCATTTGCACAAATGTATCTATTCTAATTCAGTCGTACGATCCATTCTAATTCATTCGCACGATCCATTCCAATTCATTCGTATGATCCATTCTAATTCCTTCGTACGATCAATTCTAATTCATTCGCACGAATGTATCCATTCTAATTTATTCATACGATCCATTCTAATTAATTCATACGATCCATTCTAATTCATTCGCACAAATGTATCCATTCTAATTTATTCGTACGATACATTCTAATTCATTCGCACGATCCATTCTAATTCATTCGTATGATTTATTCTAATTCATTCGCACGATCTATTCTAATTCATTCGTATGATTTATTCTAATTCATTCGTACGATTCATTCTAATTCATTCACACGATCCATTCTAATTCATTCGTACGATACATTCTAATTCATTCGCACGATCTATTCTAATTCATTCGTACAATCCATTCTAATTCATTCGTTTGATCCATTCTAATTCATTTGCACGATCCATTCTAATTCATTCGTATGATCCATTCGAATTCATTCGCACGATCCATTCTAATTTATTTGTACGATGCATTATAATTCATTCACACGAATATATCCATTCTAATTTATTCGTACGATCAGTTCTAATTCATTCGCACGATCTATTCTTATTTATTCGTACGATCCATTTTAATTCATTCTTATAATCCACTCTAATTCATTCGTACGATCCATTCTAATTCATTCGCACGATCAATTCTAATTCATTCGTACGATCCATTCTAATTCATTCGTACGATTCATTCTAATTCTTTCGAACGAATTTATCAATTCTAATTCATTCGTACGATCTATTCTAATTCATTCGTACGATCCATTCTAATTCATTCGCACGAATGTATCAATTCTAATTCATTTGTATGATCCATTCAAATGTATTCGTATGATCCATTCTAATTCATTCGCACGATCCATTGTAATTCGTTCGCACAAATGTCTCCATTCATATTCATTAGTACGATCTATTCTAATTCATTCGCACGATCCATTCTAATTCATTCGCATGAATGTATCCATTGTAATTCATTCGTACGATCCCTTCTAATTCATTCGCACGATCAATTCTAATTCATTCGTACGTTCCATTCTAATTCATTCGTACGATCCATTCTAATTCATTCACATGAATGTATCCATTCGAATTCATTCGTACGATCCATTCTAATTAATTCACACGATCCATTATAATTCATTCGTACAATCCATTCTAATTCATTCGTATAATCCATTCTATTTCTTTCGCATGAATGTATCCATTCTACTTCATTCGTACGATCCATTCTAATTCATTCGCACGATACTTTCTAATTCATTCGTACGATCTATTCTAATTCATTCGCACTAATGTATCCATTCTAATTCATTCGTATGATCCATTATAATTCATTCGCCCGATCCATTCTAATTTATTCGTAGATAAATTCTAATTCATTCGTACGATCCATTCAAATTCATTCACACGAGTGTATCCATTCTAATTCATTTGTACGATCCATTCAAATTCATTCATACGATCCATTCTAATTTATTCGCACGAATGTATCCATTCTAATTCATTCCTATGATCCATTCTAAATCATTCGCATGGTCTATTCAAATTCATGCGATCCATTCTAATTCATTCGTATGATCCATTCTAATTCATTCATACGATTAATTCTAATTCATTCACACGAATGTTTCCATTCTAATTCATTCGCACGATCCATTCTAATTCATTCGCACGATCCATTCTTATTCATTCGTACGATCCATTCTAATTATCCGTACGATCCATTCAAATTCATTCGTACGAATGTATCTATTCTAATTCATTCGCATGAATGTATCTATTCTAATTCATTCGTATGATCCAATCTAATTTATTCGCACGATTATTCGTACGATCCATTCTAATTCATTCGTAAGATCCATTCAAATTCATTTGCACGAATGTATCCATTCTAATTCATTCGTACGGTCCACTCTAATTCATTCGCACGATCCATTATAATTCATTCGCACGATCCATTCTAATTCATTTGTACGATCCATTTTAATTCATTCGCACGAATGTAACCTTTCTAATTCATTTGTATGATCCATTCTAATTCATTCGTACGATCCATTCTAATTCATTCGTACGAATATAACTATTCTAATTCATTCAGACGATCCATTCTAATTCATTCGCACGATCCAGTCTAATTCATTCGTACGATCCATTCTAATTCATTCGTACGATCCATTCTAATTCATTCGCACGAATGTATCCATTCTAATTCATTGTATGATCCATTCTAATTCATTCATACAATCATTCTAATTCATTTGTACGATCCATTCTAATTCATTCGCACAATCCATTCTAATTCGTACGTACGATCCATTCTAATTCATTCGCACGAATATATCTATTCTAATTCATTCGTACGATCCATTCTAATTTATTCGCACGATCCATTCTAATTCATTCGTACGATCTATTCCAATTCATTCGTATGATCCATTCTAATTCATCCGCACGAATGTATCCATTCTAATTCATTCGTACGATCCATTCTAATTCATTCGCACGATTCATTGTAATTCATTCATATGATCTATTCTAATTCATTCGTACGATCTATTCTAATTCATTCGCACGAATGTATCCATTCTAATTCAAGCGTACGATCCATTCTAATTCATTCGCACGATCCATTCCAATTCATTTGTATGATCCATTCTAATTCATTCATATGATCCATTCTAATTCATTCGCACGAATGTATCCATTTTAATTTATTCGTATGATCCATTCTAATTCATTCGTATGATCTATTCTAATTCATTCGCACTAATGTCTCCTTTCTAATTTATTCGTACGATACATTCTAATTCATTCGCACGATCCATTCTAATTCATTCATATGATTCATTCTAATTCATTCGCACGATCCAATCTAATTCATTCGTACGATTCATTCTAATTCATTCGTACGATTCATTCTAATTCATTCACACGATCCATTCTAATTCATTCGTACGATACATTCTAATTCATTCGCACGATCCATTCTAATTCATTCGTACAATCCATTCTAATTCATTCGCAAATGTATCCATTCTAATTCATTCGTTTGATCCATTCTAATTCATTCGCACGATCCATTCTAATTCATTCGTACGATCCATTCGAATTCATTCGCACGATCCATTCTAATTCATTTGTAGGATCCATTATAATTCATTCGCACGAATGTATCCATTCTAATTTATTCGTACGATCAGCTCTAATTTATTCGCACGATCCATTCTAATTTATTCGTATGATCCATTCTAATTCATTCTTACGATCCACTCTAATTCATTTGTACGATCCATTATAATTCATTCGCACGAATGTATCCATTCTAATTTATTCATACGATCAATTCTATTTCATTCGCATGATCAATTCTAATTTGTTCGTACGATCAGTTCTAATTCATTCGTACGATCCATTCTAATTCATTCGCACGATCCATTCTAATTTATTCGTACGATCCATTCAAATTCATTCGCACGATCCATTCTAATTCATTTGTACGATCCATTATAATTCATTCGTACGAATGGATACATTCGTGTGAATGAATTAGAATGGATCGTACGAATGAGTAAGAATGGATCGTACGAAAGAAATAGAATGGATTGCACGAATGAATTAGAATGGATCGTACGAATGAATTAGAATGGATCGTGTGAAAGAATTAGAATGGATTGTATGAATGAATTAGAATGGATCGTACGAATGAATTAGAATGGATCATACTAGGATCCATTCTAATTCATTCGTACAATCTATTTTATTTCATTCGTACGATCCATTCTTACTCATTCGTATGATCTATTCTAATTCATTCGGACGAATGTATCCATTCTAATTTATTCGTACGATCCATTCTAATTCATTCGTACGATCCATTCTAATTCATTCGTACGATCCATTCTAACTCATTCGTATGATCCATTCTAATTCATACGTACGATCCATTCTAATTCATTCGTACGATCGATTCTAATTCATTCGCACTATCCATTCTAATTCATTCGTACGATCCATTCTAATTCATTCGTATGATCCATTCTAATTTATTCGTTCAAATATATCCATTCTAATTCATTCGTACGATCCATTCTAATTCATTCGCACGATCCATTCTAATTCATTCGCACGAATGTATCCATTCTAATTCATTTGCACGATCCTTTCTAATTCATTCCTATGATCTATTCTAATTCATTCGTACGATCCATTCTAATTCATTCTAATTCATTCGTACGATCCATTCTACGATCCATTCTAATTCATTCGTATATTCCATTCTAATTCATTAGCACGATCCAAGCTAATGAATTAGAATGGATTGTACGATCCAATCTAATTCATTCATACGATCCATTCTTACTCATTCGTATGATCCATTCTAATTCAATCGTACGATCCATTCTAATTCATTCATACGATCCATTCTAATTCCTTCGTACGATCCATTCTAATTCATTCGTACGATCCATTCTAATTCATTCGTACGATCCATTCTAATTCCTTCGTACGATCCATTCTAATTCATTCGTACGATCCATTCTAATTCATTCGCGCAATCTATTCTAATTCATTCGTACGATCCATTCTAATTCATTCGTACGATCCATTCTAATTCATTCATACAATCCATTCTAATTTATTCGCACGAATGTATCCATTCTAATTCATTCGTACGATCCATTCTAATTCATTCGCACAATCTATTCTAATTCATTCATACGATCCATTCTAATTCATTCGCACGAATGTATCCATTCTAATTCATTCATGCGATCCATTCTACTTCATTCGTACTATCCGTTCTAATTCACTCATACGATCCATTCTAATTCATTCGTACGATCCATTCTAATTCATTCGCACAAATGTATCCATTCTATCTCATTCGTACGATCCATTCTTATTCATTCGTACAATCCATTCTAATTCATTCGTAAGATCCATTCTAATTCATTCGTATGATCCATTCTAATTCATTCGTACGATCCATTCTAATTCATTCGCGAATGTATCCATTCTAATTCATTCGTACGATCCATTCTAATTCATTCGTACGATCCATTCTAATTCATTCATACGATCCATTCTAATTCATTCATACAATCCATTCTAATTCTTTCACACGATCCATTCTAATTCATTCGTACGATCCATTCTAATTCATTCGCACAATCCATTCTATTTCATTCGTACGATCCATTCTTACTCATTCGTATGATCCATTCTAATTCATTCGCAGGAATTAGAATGGATCATATGAATGAATTAGAATAGATTTTGTGAATGAATTAGAACTGATCGTACGAATGAATTAGAATGGATACATTCGTGCGAATGAATTAGAATGGATTGTATGAATGAATTAGAATGGATCGTACGAATGAACTAGAATGGATACATTCGTGCGAATGAATTAGAATGGATCGTACGAATGAATTAGAATGGATCGTACGAATGAATTAGAATGGATCTTACGAATGAATTAGAATGGATCGTACGAATGAATTAGAATGGATCGTACAAATGAATTAGAATGGATACATTCGTGCGAATGAATTAGAATTGATCGGACGAATGACTTAGAATGGAGCGTACAAATGAATTAGAATGGATCGTACGAATGAATTAGAATGGATCGTACGAATAAATTAGAATGAATACATTCGTCCGAATGAATTAGAATGGATCATACGAATGAGTAAGAATAGATCGTACGAATGAAATAGAATAGATTGTACGAATGAATTAGAATGGATCCTACGAATGAATTAGAATGGATCGTGTGAAAGAATTAGAATGGATTGTATGAATGAATTAGAATGGATCGTATGAATGAATTAGAATGGATCGTGCGAATGAATTCGAATGGATCGTACGAATTCATTCTAATTCATTCATACAATCCATTCTAATTCTTTCACACGATCCATTCTAATTCATTCGTACGTTCCATTCTAATTCATTAGCACGATCCATGCTAATTCATTCGTTCGATCAATTCTAATTCATTAGCACGATCCATTCTAATTCATTCGTACGATCCATTCTAATTCATTCGCGCGATCCATTCTAATTCATTCATAGGATCCATTCTAATTCATTCATACAATCCATTCTAATTCATTCGCACGAATGTATCCATTCTAATTCATTCATACGGTCAGTTCTAATTCATTCACAAAATCTATTCTAATTCATTCATACGATCCATTCTAATTCATTCACACGAATGTATCCATTCTAATTCATTCATACGATCCATTCTAATTCATTCGTACGATCCATTCTAATTCACTCATACGATCCATTCTAATACATTCATACGATCCATTCTAATTCATTTGCACGAATATATCCATTCTAATTCATTCGTACGATCTATTCTAATTCATTCGTACGATCTATTATATTTCATTCGTACGATCCATTCTTACTCATTCATACGATCCATTCTAATTCATTCGTCCGATCCATTCTACTTCATTCGCACGAATGTATCCATTCTAATTCATTCGTTCGATCAATTCTAATTCATTAGCATGATCCATTCTAATTCATTCGTACGATCCATTCTAATTCATTCGCACGATCCATTCTAATTCATTCATAGGATCCATTCTAATTCATTCATACGATCTATTCTAATTCTTTCGCACGAATGTATCCATTCTAATTCATTCGCACGAATGTATCCATTCTAATTCATTCGTACGATCCATTCTAATTCATTCGTACGATCCATTCTAATTCATTCATACGATCTATTCTAATTCATTCATACAATCCATTCTAATTCTTTCACACGATCCATTCTAATTCATTCGTATGATCCATTCTAATTCATTCGCACAATCCATTCTATTTCATTCGTACGATCCATTCTTACTCATTCGTATGATCCATTCTAATTCATTCGCACGAATGTATCCATAATGGATCATACGAATGAGTAAGAATGGATCGTACGAATGAAATAGAATGGATTGTGCGAATGAATTAGAATGGATCGTACGAATGAATTAGAATGGGTCGTACGAATGAATTAGAATAGATCGTATGAATGAATTAGAATGGATACATTCATGCCAATGAATTAGAATGGATACATTCATGCGAAAGAATTAGAATAGATCGTATGAATGAATTAGAATGGATCCTATGAATGAATTAGAATGGATCGTGCGAATGAATTAGAATGGATCGTACGAATGAATTAGAATGGATCGTGCTAATGAATTAGAATTGATCGAACGAATGAATTAGCATGGATCGTGCTAATGAATTAGAATGGAACGTACAAATGAATTAGAATGGATCGTGTGAAAGAATTAGAATGGATTGTATGAATGAATTAGAATGAATTCGTACGATCCATTCGAATTTATTCGCATGATCCATTCTAATTCATTCATACGATCCATTCTAATTCATTCATACAATCCATTCTAATTCTTTCACACGATCCATTCTAATTCATTCGTAGGATCCATTCTAATTCATTTGTACAATCTATTCTATTTCATTCGTACGATCCATTCTTACTCATTCGTATAATCCATTCTAATTCATTCGAACGAATGTATCCATTCTAATTTATTCGTACGATCCATTCTAATTCATTCGTACGATCCATTCTAATTCATTCGTATGATCCATTCTTACTCATTCGTATGATCCATTCTAATTCATTCGTACGATCCATTCTAATTCATTCGTACGATCGATTCTAATTCATTCGCACTATCCATTCTAATTCATTCGTACGATCCATTCTAATTCATTCGTATGATCCATTCTAATTTATTCGTTCAAATATATCCATTCTAATTCATTCGTACGATCCATTCTAATTCATTCGCACGATCCATTCTAATTCATTCGCACGAATGTATCCATTCTAATTCATTTGCACGATCCATTCTAATTCATTCCTATGATCTATTCTAATTCATTCGTACGATCCATTCTAATTCATTATAATTCATTCGTACGATCCATTCTACGATCCATTCTAATTAATTCGTATATTCCATTCTAATTCATTAGCACGATCCATGCTAATGAATTAGAATGGATCGTTCGATCCAATCTAATTCATTCATACGATCCATTCTTACTCATTCGTATGATCCATTCTAATTCAATCGTACGATCCATTCTAATTCATTCGTACAATCCATTCTAATTCCTTCGTACGATCCATTCTAATTCATTCGTACGATCCATTCTAATTCATTCGTACGATCCATTCTAATTCCTTCGTACGATCCATTCTAATTCATTCGTACGATCCATTCTAATTCATTCGCGCAATCTATTCTAATTCATTCGTACGATCCATTCTAATTCATTCGTACGATCCATTCTAATTCATTCATACAATCCATTCTAATTTATTCGCACGAATGTATCCATTCTAATTCATTCGTACGATCCATTCTAATTCATTCGCACAATCTATTCTAATTCATTCATACGATCCATTCTAATTCATTCGCACGAATGTATCCATTCTAATTCATTCATACGATCCATTCTACTTCATTCGTACTATCCGTTCTAATTCACTCATACGATCAATTCTAATTCATTCATACGATCCATTCTAATTCATTTGCACGAATATATCCATTCTAATTCATTCGTACGATCCATTGTAATTACTTCGTACGATCCATTCTAATTCCTTCGTACGATCCATTCTAATTCCTTCGTACGATCCATTCTATTTCATTCGTATTATCCATTCTAATTCCTTCGTACGATCCATTCTAATTCCTTCGTATCCATTCTAATTCACTCATACGATCCATTCTAGTTCATTCGTACGATCCATTCTAATTCATTCATACAATCCATTCTAATTCATTCGCACGAATGTATCCATTCTATTTCATTCGTACGATCAGTTCTAATTCATTCACAAAATCTATTCTAATTCATTCATACGATCCATTCTAATTCATTCACACGAATGTATCCATTCTAATTCATTCATACGATCCATTCTAATTCATTCGTACAATCCATTCTAATTCACTCATACGATTATTCTAATACATTCATACGATCCATTCTAATTCATTTGCACGAATATATCCATTCTAATTCATTCGTACGAGCCATTCTAATTCCTTCGTACGATCCATTCTAATTCATTTGTACGATCCATTCTAATTCATTCGTAGGATCCATTCTAATTCATTCGTACGATCCATTATAATTCATTCGTACGATCCATTCTAATTCATTCATACAATCCATTCTAATTCTTTCACACGATCCATTCTAATTCATTCGTACGTTTCATTCTAATTCATTAGCACGATCCATGCTAATTCATTTGTTCGATCAATTCTAATTCATTAGCACGATCCATTCTAATTCATTCGTACGATCCATTCTAATTCATTCGCACGATCCATTCTAATTCATTAATAGGATCCATTCTAATTCATTCATACAATCCATTCTAATTCATTCGCACGAATGTATCCATTCTAATTCATTCGTACGATCAGTTCTAATTCATGCACAAAATCTATTCTAATTCATTCATACGATCCATTCTAATTCATTCACACGAATGTATCCATTCTAATTCATTCATACGATCCATTCTAATTCATTCGTACGATCCATTCTAATTCACTCATACGATCCATTCTAATACATTCATACGATCCATTCTAATTCATTTGCACGAATATATCCATTCTAATTCATTCGTACGATCCATTCTAATTCCTTCGTACGATCCATTCTAATTCATTCGTACGATCTATTCTATTTCATTCGTACGATCCATTCTTACTCATTCGTACGATCCATTCTAATTCATTTGTCCGATCCATTCTAATTCATTCGCACGAATGTATCCATTCTAATTCATTCGTTCGATCAATTCTAATTCATTAGCATGATCCATTCTAATTCATTCGTACGATCCATTCTAATTCATTCGCACGATCCATTCTAATTCATTCATAGGATCCATTCTAATTCATTCATACGATCTATTCTAATTCTTTCGCACGAATGTATCCATTCTAATTCATTCGCAGGAATGTATCCATTCTAATTCATTCGTACGATCCATTCTAATTCATTCGTACGATCCATTCTAATTCATTCGTACGATCCATTCTAATTCATTCATACGATCTATTCTAATTCATTCATACAATCCATTCTAATTCTTTCACACGATCCATTCTAATTAATTCGTACGATCCATTCTAATTCATTCGCACAATCCATTCTATTTCATTCGTACGATCCATTCTTACTCATTGGTACGATCCATTCTAATTCATTCGCACGAATGTATCCATTCTAATTCATTCGTACGAATCCATTCTAATTCATTCGTATAATCAATTCTATTTCATTCGTACGATCCATTCTTACTCATTCGTATGATCCATTCTAATTCATTCGCACGAATGTATCCATTCTAAATCATTCGTACGATCCATTCTAATTCATTCGTACGATCCATTCTAAATCATTCGTACAATCCATTCTATTTCATTCGTACGATCAATTCTAATTCATTAGCACGATCCATTCTAATTCATTCGTACGATCCATTCAAATTCATTCGCACGATCCATTCTAATTCATTCGTACAATCCATTCTATTTCATTCGTACGATCCATTCTTACTCATTCGTATGATCCATTCTAATTCATTCGGACGAATGTATCCATTCTAATTTATTCGTACGATCCATTCTAATTCATTCGTACGATCCATTCTAATTCATTCGCACGATCCATTCTAATTTATTCGTACGATCCATTCTAATTCATTCATACGATCCATTCTAATTCATTCGTACGATCCATTCTAATTCATTCGCACAAATGTATCCATTCTAATTCATTCGTACGATCCATTCTAATTCATTCGCACGATCCATTCTAATTCATTAGTACGATCCATTCGAATTCATTCGCACGATATGTTCTTATTCATTCGCACAATCCATTCTAATTCATTCGCACGAATGTATCCATTCTAATTCATTCGTACGATCCATTCTAATTCATTCGTACGATCCATTCGAATTCATTCGTATGATCCATTCTAATTAATTCGTATGATCCATTCTAATTCATTCGTACGATCCATTCTAATTCATTCGCACGAGTGTATCCATTCTAATTAATTCGTACGATCCATTCTAATTCATTCGTATGATCTATTCTTATTCATTCGCACGATCCAGTCTAATTGATTCGCACGATCCATTCTAATTCATTCGCACGAATGTATCCATTCTAATTCATTCGTACGATCCATTCTACTTCATTAATATGATCCATTCTAATTCATTCGTACGATCCATTCTAATTCATATGCACAAAGGTATCCATTCTAATCCATTTGTAGGATCCATTCTAATCCATTCGTACGATCCATTCTAATTTATTCGTACGATCCATTCTAATTCATTCGCTCGAATGTATCCATTCTAATCCATTCGTACGATCCATTCTAATCCATTCGTACGATCCATTCTAATTCATTCGCATGAATGTAACCATTCTAATTCATTCATTTGATCCATTCTAATTCATTCGTACGATCCATTCTAATTCATTCGTCCGATCCATTCTAATTCATTCGTACGAATGTATCCATTCTAATTCATTCGTACGATCCATTCTAATTCATTCGTACGATCCATTCTAATTCATTCGTAAGATCCATTCTAATTCATTCGTATGATCCATTCTAATTCATTCGTACGATCCATTCTAATTCATTCGCACGAATGTATCCATTCTAGTACATTCGTACGATCCATTCTAATTCATTCGTACGATCCATTCTAATTCATTCGCATGATCCATTCTAATTCATTTGTACGATCAATTCTAATTCATTCGCACGAATGTATCCTTTCTAATTCATTCGTACGATCCTGAATTAGAATGGATCGTACGAATGAATTAGAATGGATACCATTGTGCATATGAATTAGAATGGATCGTACGAATGAATTAGATGCGAATGAATTAGAATGGATCGTACGAATGAATTAGAATGGATCGTATGAATGAATTAGAATGGATCGTGCAAATGAATTAGAATGGAACGTACGAATGAATTAGAATGGATCGTGTGAAAGAATTAGAATGGATTGTATGAATGAATTAGAATGAATTCGTACGATCCATTCGAATTCATTCGCACGATCCATTCTAATTCATTCATACGATCCATTCTAATTCATTCATACAATCCATTCTAATTCTTTCACACGATCCATTTTATTTCATACGTAGGATCCATTCTAATTCATTCGTACAATCTATTCTATTTCATTCGTACGATCCATTCTTACTCATTCGTATGATCCATTCTAATTCATTCGAACGAATGTATCCATTCTAATTCATTCGGACGAATGTATCCATTCTAATTTATTCGTACGATCCATTCTAATTCATTCGTACGATCCATTCTAATTCATTCGTACGATCCATTCTAATTCATTCGTACGATCCATTCTAATTCAATCGTACGATCGATTCTAATTCATTCGCACTATCCATTCTAATTCATTCGTACGATCCATTCTAATTCATTCGTATGATCCATTCTAATTTATTCGTTCAAATATATCCATTCTAATTCATTCGTACGATCCATTCTAATTCATTCTCATGATCCATTCTAATTCATTCGCACGAATGTATCCATTCTAATTCATTTGCACGATCAATTCTAATTCATTCCTATGATCTATTCTAATTCATTCGTACGATCCATTCTAATTCATTCATACGATCCATTCTACGATCCATTCTAATTCATTCGTATATTCCATTCTAATTCATTAGCACGATCCATGCTAATAAATTAGAATGGATCGTACGATCCAATCTAATTCGTTCATACGATCCATTCTTACTCATTCGTATGATCCATTTTAATTCAATCGTACGATCCATTCTAATTCATTCGTACGATCCATTTTAATTCCTTCGTACGATCCATTCTAATTCATTCGTACGATCCATTCTAATTCATTCGTACGATCCATTCTAATTCATTCGCGCAATCTATTCTAATTCATTCGTACGATCCATTCTAATTCATTCGTACGATCCATTCTAATTCATTCATACAATCCATTCTAATTTATTCGCACGAATGTATCCATTCTAATTCATTCGTACGATCCATTCTAATTCATTCGCACAATCTATTCTAATTCATTCATACGATCCATTCTAATTCATTCGCACGAATGTATCCATTCTAATTCATTCATACGATCCATTCTACTTCATTCGTACTATCCGTTCTAATTCACTCATACGATCCATTCTAAATCATTCATACGATCCATTCTAATTCATTTGCACGAATATATCCATTCTAATTCATTCGTACGATCCATTGTAATTCCTTCGTACGATCCATTCTAATTCCTTCGTACGATCCATTCTAATTCCTTCGTACGATCCATTCTATTTCATTCGTATGATCCATTCTAATTCCTTCGTACGATCCATTCTAATTCCTTCGTATCCATTCTAATTCACTCATACGATCCATTCTAGTTCATTCACACGATCCATTCTAATTCATTCATACAATCCATTCTAATTCATTCGCACGAATGTATCCATTCTAATTCATTCGTACGATCAGTTCTAATTCATTCACAAAATCTATTCTAATTCATTCATACGATCCATTCTAATTCATTCACACGAATGTATCCATTCTAATTCATTCATACGATCCATTCTAATTCATTCGTACGATCCATTCTAATTCACTCATACGATCATTCTAATACATTCATACGATCCATTCTAATTCATTTGCACGAATATATCCATTCTAATTCATTCGTACGATCCATTCTAATTCCTTCGTACGATCCATTCTAATTCATTTGTACGATCCATTCTAATTCATTCGTACGATCCATTCTAATTCATTCATACAATCCATTCTAATTCTTTCACACGATCCATTCTAATTCATTCGTACGATCCATTCTAATTCATTCGTGCAATCCATTCTATTTCATTCGTACGATCCATTCTTACTCATTCGTACGGTCCATTCTAATTCATTCACACGAATGTATCCATTCGTACGAATGAATTAGAATAGATTGTACGAATGAATTAGAATGGATCGTACGAATGAATTAGAATGGATCGTACGAAGGAATTAGAATGGATCGTACGAATGAATTAGAATGGATCGTACGAATGAATTAGAATAGATCGTACGAATGAATTAGAATGGATCGTACGAAGGAATTAGAATGGATCGTACGAATGAATTAGAATGGATATATTCGTGCAAATGAATTAGAATGGATCGTATGAATATATTAGAATGGATCGTATGAGTGAATTAGAATGGATCGTACGAATGAATTAGAATGGATTGTATGAATGAATTAGAATGGATCGTACGAATGAATTAGGATGGATCATACGAATTAATTAGAATGGATCATACGAATGAATTAGAATGGATCGTACGAATGAATTAGAATGGATCGTACGAATGAATTAGAATGGATACATTCGTGCGAATGAATTAGAATGGATTGTGCGAATGAATAAGAACAGATCGTGCGAATGAATTAGAATGGATCATACGAATGAATTAGAATGGATCGTGCGAATGAATTAGAATGGATTGTACGAATGAATTAGAATGGATACATTTGTGCGAATGAATTAGAATGGATCGTACGAATGAATTAGAATGGATCGTATGAATGAATTAGAATGGATCGTACGAATGAATTAGAATGGATCGTGCGAATGAATTAGAATGGATCGTATGAAAGAATTAGAATGGATCGTGTGAAAGAATTAGAATGGATCGTACGAATGAATTATAATGGATTGTGCGAATGAATTAGAATGGATCGTACGAATGAATTAGAATGGATACATTTGTGCGAATGAATTAGAATGGATCGTACGAATGAATTAGAATGGATCGTATGAATGAATTAGAATGGATCGTACGAATGAATTAGAATGGATCGTGTGAATAAATTAGAATGGATCGTACGAATGAATTAGAATGGATCGTACGAATGAACTAGAATAGATACATTCGTGCGAATGAATTAGAATGGATCGCACGAATGAATTAGAATGAATCGTACGAATGAATTACAATGGATCTTACGAATGAATTAGAATGGATTGTACGAATGAATTAGAATGGATCGTACGAATGAATTAGAATGGATCTTACGAATGAATTAGAATGGATCGTACGAATAAATTAGAATGGATCGTATGAATGGTTTAGAATGGATACATTCGTGCGAATGAATTAGAATGAATCGGATGAATGAATTAGAATGGATCGTACGAATGAATTAGAATGGATCAAATGAATAAATTAGAATGGTTACATTCATGAGAATGAATTAGAATGGATCGTACGAATGGATTAGAATGGATCGTACGAATGGATTAGAATGGATACATTCGTGCGAATGAATTAGAATGGATCATACGAATGAGTAAGAATGGATCGTACGAATGAAATAGAATGGATTGTATGAATGAATTAGAATGGATCGTGCGAATGAATTTGAATGGATCGTACGAATGAATTAGAATGGATCGTGGTAATGAATTAGAATTGATCGTACGAATGAAATAGAATGGATTGTACGAATGATTTAGAATGGATCGTACAAATGAATTATAATGGATCGTACGAATGATTTAGAATGGATACATTCGTGCGAATGAATTAGAATGGATCATACGAATGAGTAAGAATGGATCGTACGAATGAAATAGAATGGATTGTACGAATGAATTAGAATGGATTCGTACGAATGAATTAGAATGGATACATTCGTGCGAATGAATTAGAATGGATCGTACCAATGAGTAAGAATGGATCGTACGAATGAAATAGAATGGATTGTGCGAATGAATTAGAATTGATCGTACGAATGAATTAGAATGGATCGTGTGAAAGAATTAGAATGGATTGTATGAATGAATTAGAATAGATCGTATGAATCAATTAGAATGGATCGTACGAATGAATTAGAATGGATCGTACGAATGAATTAGAATGGATACATTCGTGCGAATGAATTAGCATGGATACATTCGTGCGAAAGAATTAGAATAGATCGTATGAATGAATTAGAATGGATCCTATGAATGAATTAGAATGGATCGTGCGAATGAATTAGAATGGATCGTACGAATGAATTAGAATGGATCGTGCTAATGAATTAGAATTGATCGAACGAATGAATTAGCATGGATCGTGCTAATGAATTAGAATGGAACGTACGAATAAATTAGAATGGATCGTGTGAAAGAATTAGAATGGATTGTATGAATGAATTAGAATGAATTCGTACGATCCATTCGAATTCATTCGCACGATCCATTCTAATTCATTCATACGATCCATTCTAATTCATTCATACAATCCATTCTAATTCTTTCACACGATCCATTCTAATTCATTCGTAGGATCCATTCTAATTCATTCGTACAATCTATTCTCGTTCATTCGTACGATCCATTCTTACTCATTCGTATGATCCATTCTAATTCGTTCGTACGATCCATTCTAATTCATTCGTACGATCGATTCTAATTTATTCGCACTATCTATTCTAATTCATTCGTACGATCCATTCTAATTCATTCGTATGATCCATTCTAATTTATTCGTTCAAATATATCCATTCTAATTCATTCGTACGATCTATTCTAATTCATTCGCACGATCCATTCTAATTCATTCGCACGAATGTATCCATTCTAATTCATTTGCACGATCCATTCTAATTCATTCCTATGATCTATTCTAATTCATTTGTACGATCCATTCTAATTCATTCTAATTCATTCGTACGATCCATTCTACGATCCATTCTAATTCATTCATACGATCTATTCTAATTCATTCCTATGATCCATTCTAATTCATTCATACGATCCATTCTTACTCATTCGTATGATCCATTCTAATTCAATCGTACGATCCATTCTAATTCATTCGTACGATCCATTCTAATTCCTTCGTACGATCCATTCTAATTCATTCGTACGATCCATTCTAATTCATTCGTACGATCCATTCTAATTCATTCGTACGATCCATTCTAATTCCTTCGTACGATCCATTCTAATTCATTCGTACGATCCATTCTAATTCATTCGCGCAATCTATTCTAATTCATTCGTAAGATCCATTCTAATTTATTCGTACGATCCATTCTAATTCATTCATACAATCCATTCTAATTTATTCGCACGAATGTATCCATTCTAATTCATTCGTACGATCCATTCTAATTCATTCGCACAATCTATTCTAATTCATTCATACGATCCATTCTAATTCATTCGCACGAATGTATCCATTCTAATTCATTCATACGATCCATTCTACTACATTCGTACTATCCGTTCTAATTCACTCATACGATCCATTCTAATTCATTCATACGATCCATTCTAATTCATTTGCACGAATATATCCATTCTAATTCATTCGTACGATCCATTCTAATTCCTTCGTACGATCCATTCTAATTCCTTCGTACGATCCATTCTATTTCATTCGTATGATCCATTCTAATTCCTTCGTACGATCCATTCTAATTCCTTCGTATCCATTCTAATTCACGCATACGATCCATTCTAATTCATTCGTACGATCCATTCTAATTCATTCATACAATCCATTCTAATTTATTCGCACGAATGTATCCATTCTAATTCATTCGTACGATCAGTTCTAATTCATTCACAAAATCTATTCTAATTCATTCATACGATCCATTCTAATTCATTCACACGAATGTATCCATTCTAATTCATTCATGCGATCCATTCTAATTCATTCGTACGATCCATTCTAATTCACTCAAACGATCCATTCTAATACATTCATACGATCCATTCTAATTCATTTGCACGAATATATCCATTCTAATTCCTTCGTATGATCCATTCTAATTCATTCGTACGATCCATTCTAATTCATTTGCACGAATATATCCATTCTAATTCATTCGTACGATCCATTCAAATTCCTTCGTACGATCCATTCTTATTCATTCGTATGATCTATTCTAATTCATTCGTACGATCCATACTAATTCATTCGTACGATCCATTCTAATTCCTTCGTATGATCCATTCTAATTCATTCGTACGATCCATTCTAATTCATTCATACAATCCATTCTAATTCTTTCACACGATCCATTCTAATTCTAATTCACTCGCACAAATGTATCCATTCTAGTTCATTCGTACGATCCATTCGAATTCATTCGCACGATCCATTCTAATTCATTCATACGATCCATTCTAATTCATTCATACGATCCATTCTAATTCATTCGTACGATCCATTCGAATTCATTCGCACGAATGTATCCATTCTAATTCATTCGTACGATCCATTCTACTTCATTAATATGATCCATTCTAATTCATTCGTACGATCCATTCTAATTCATATGCACAAAGGTATCCATTCTAATCCATTTGTAGGATCCATTCTAATCCATTCGTACGATCCATTCTAATTCATTCGTACGATCCATTCTAATTCATTCGCTCGAATGTATCCATTCTAATCCATTCGTACGATCCATTCTAATCCATTCATACGATCCATTCTAATTCATTCGCAAGAATGTAGCCATTCTAATTCATTCATTTGATCCATTCTAATTCATTCGTACGATCCATTCTAATTCATTCGTCCGATCCATTCTAATTCATTCGTACGAATGTATCCATTCTAATTCATTCGTACGATCCATTCTAATTCATTCGTACGATCCATTCTAATTCATTCGTAAGATCCATTCTAATTCATTCGTATGATCCATTCTAATTCATTCGTATGATCCATTCTAATTCATTCGCACGAATGTATCCATTCTAGTTCATTCGTACGATCCATTCTAATTCATTCGTACGATCCATTCTAATTCATTCGCACGATCCATTCTAATTCATTTGTACGATCAATTCTAATTCATTCGCACGAATGTATCCTTTCTAATTCATTCGTACGATCCTGAATTAGAATGGATCGTACGAATGAATTAGAATGGATACCATTGTGCATATGAATTAGAATGGATCGTACGAATGAATTAGATGCGAATGAATTAGAATGGATCGTACGAATGAATTAGAATGGATCGTACGAATGAACTAGAATGGATACATTCGTGCGAATGAATTAGAATGGAGCATACGAATCAATTAGAATGGATCGTACGAATGAATTAGAATGGATCTTACGAATGAATTAGAAAGGATCGTACGAATGAATTAGAATGGATCGTACGAATGAATTAGAATGGATACATTCGTGCGAATGAATTAGAATGGACCGGACGAATGAATTAGAATGGATCGTACGAATGAATTAGAATGGATCAAATGAATGAATTAGAATGGTTACATTCATGCGAATGAATTAGAATGGATCGTACGAATGGATTGGAATGGATCGTACGAATGGATTAGAATGGATACATTCGAGCGAATGAATTAGAATGGATCGTACGAATGAATTAGAATGGATCGTAGGAATGGATTAGAATGGATCCTACGAATGGATTAGAATGGATCGTACGAATTAATTAAAATGGATACATTCCAGCGAATGAATTAGAATGGATTGTATGAATGAATTAGAATGGATCGTACGAATGAATTAGAATGGATCATACGAATGAATTAGAATGGATCGTACGAATGAATTAGAATGGATCGTACGAATGGATTAGAATGGATCATACGAATGAATTAGAATGGATCGTGTGAATGAATTAGAATGGATCGAACGAATGAATTAGAATGGATATATTCGAGCGAATGAATTAGAATAGATCGTAGGAATGAATTAGAATGGATCATACGAATGAATTAGAATGGATCGTACGAACGAATTAGAATGGATCGTACGAACAAATTAGAATGGATCATATGAACGAATTAGAATGGATCGTACAAATGAATTAGAATGGATACATTCGAGCGAATGAATTAGAATGGATCGTACGAATGAATTAGAATAGATCATAGGAATGAATTAGAATGGATCGTGCAAATGAATTAGAATGGATACATTCGTGCGAATGAATTAGAATGGATCGTGCGAATGAATTAGAATATTTGAACGAATAAATTAGAATGGACATATTTGAACGGATTAATTAGAATGGATCATACGAATGAATTAGAATGGATCGTACGAATGAATTAGAATGGATAGTGCGAATGAATTAGACTGGATCGTACGAATGAATTAGAATGGATCGTACGAATGAATTAGATCGTACGAATGAATTAGAATGGATCGTACGAATGAATTAAAATGGATACATTCGAGCGAATGAATTAGAATCGATCGTAGGAATGAATTAGAATGGATCGTACGAATGAATTAGAATGGATACATTTGTGACAATGAATTAGAATGGATCGTACGAATGAATTAGAATGCATCGTACGAAAGAATTAGAATGGATATATTCGTGCGAATGAATTAGAATGGATCATACGAATGAATTAGACTGGATCGTACGAATGAATTTGAATGGATACATTTGTGCGAATGAATCTAAATGGATTGTATGAATGAATTACAATGGATCGTACAAATGAATTAGAATGGATCGTACGAATGAATTAGAATAGCTCATACGAATGAATTAGAATGAATCGTATGAATGAATTAGAATGGTTACATTCGTGCGAATGAATTAGAATAGATCGTACGAATGAATTAGAATGGATCGTACGAATAAAATAGAATCGATCGTGGGAATGAATTAGAATGGATCGTACGAATGAATTAGAATGGATCCACCGAATGAGTTAGAATGGATCATACGAATGAATTTGAATGGATTGTACGAATGAATTAGAATGGATTGTGCGAATGAATTAGAATGGATCGTATGAATGAATAAGAATGGATCGTACGAATGAATTAGAATGGATCGTGCGAATGAATTAGCATGAATCGTACGAATGTATTAGAATGGATCGTACGAATGAATTAGAATGAATCGTACGATCCATTCTAATTCAATCGTCCGATCCATTCTAATTCATTCGCATGAATGTATCCATTCTAATTCATTCGTACAATCCATTCTATTTCATTCGTACGATCCATTCTTACTCATTCGTATGATCCATTCTAATTCATTCGTATGATCCATTCTAATTCATTCGTACGATCCATTCTAATTCATTCGTACGATCCATTCTAATTCATTCGCACGATCCATTCTAATTTATTCATACGATTCATTCTAATTCATTCATACGATCCATTCTAATTCATTCCTACAATCCATTCTAATTCATTCCCCCGATCCATTCTAATTCATTTATACGATCCATTCTATTCGAATGGATCATGCGATCCATTCGAATTCATTCGCACGATCCATTCTAATTCATTCATACGATCCATTCTAATTCATTCATACAATGCATTCTAATTCTTTCACACGATCCATTCTAATTCATTCGTACGATCCATTCTAATTCATTCGTACAATCCATTCTATTTCATTTGTACGATCCATTCTTACTCAGTCGTATGATCCATTCTAATTCATTCGTACGATCCATTCTAATTCATTTGTACGATCCATTCTAATTCATTCGTACAATCCATTCTATTTCATTCGTACAATCGATTCTTACTCATTCGTATGATCCATTCTAATTCATTCGCACGAATGTATCCATTCTAATTCATTCATATAATCCATTCTAATTCATTCGGTACGATCCATTCTAATTCATTCGTACGATCGTACGAATGAATTAGAATGGATCGTACGAATGAATTAGAATAGATTGTGCGAATGAATTAGAATGGATCGTACGAATGAATTAGAATGGATCGTACGAATGAATTAGAATGGATCATACGAATGAGTAAGAATGGATCGTACAAATGAATTAGAATGGATCGTACGAATGAATTAGAATGGATCGTACGAATAAATTAGAATGGATACATTCGTCCGAATGAATTAGAATGGATCATACAAATGAGTAAGAATGGATCGTACGAATGAAATAGAATAGATTGTACGATTGAATTAGAATGGATCCTACGAATGAATTAGAATGGATCGTGTGAAAGAATTAGAATGGATTGTATGAATGAATTAAAATGGATCGTATGAATGAAGTAGAATGGATCGTGCGAATGAATTCGAATGGATCGTACGAATTCATTCTAATTCATTCATACAATCCATTCTAATTCTTTCACACGATCCATTCTAATTCATTCGTACGTTCCATTCTAATTCATTAGCACGATCCATGCTAATTCATTCGTTCGATCAATTCTAATTCATTAGCACGATCCATTCTAATTCATTCGTACGATCCATTCTAATTCATTCGCACGATCCATTCTAATTCATTCATAGGATCCATTCTAATTCATTCATACGATCTATTCTAATTCTTTCGTACGAATGTATCCATTCTAATTCATTCGCACGAATGTATCCATTCTAATTCATTCATACGATCCATTCTAATTCATTCGCACGATCCATTCTAATTCATTCGTACGATTAATTCTAATTCATTCGCATGAATGTATCCATTCTAATTCATTCGTACGATCCTGAATTAGAATGGATCATACGAATGAATTAGAATGGATACCTTTGTGCATATGAATTAGAATGGATCGTACGAATGAATTAGAATGGATCATATTAATGAATTAGAATGGATCATACAAATGAATTAGAATGGATACATTCGTGCGAATGAATTAGAATGGATCGTGCGAATCCATTAGACTGGATCGTGCGAATGAATAAAAATGGATCATACGAATGAATTAGAATGGATCGTACGAATTAATTAGAATGGATACATTCGTGCGAATGAATTAGAATGGATTGTATGAATGAATTAGAATGGATCGTACGAATGAATTAGAATGGATCATACGAATTAATTAGAATGGATCATACGAATGAATTAGAATGGATCGTACGAATGAATTAGAATGGATCGTACGAATGAACTAGAATGGATCGTACGAATGAACTAGAATGGATACATTCGTGCGAATGAATTAGAATGGATCGTACGAATAAATTAGAATGGATCGTACGAATGAATTAGAATGGATCTTACGAATGAATTAGAATGGATCGTACGAATGAATTAGAATGGATCGTACGAATGAATTGGAATGGATATATTCGTGCGAATGAATTAGAATGGATCGGACGAATGAATTAGAATGGATCGTACGAATGAATTAGAATGGATCAAATAAATGAATTAGAATGGTGACATTCAAGCGAATGAATTAGAATGGATCGTACGAATGGATTAGAATGGATCGTACGAATGGATTAGAATGGATACATTCGTGCGAATGAATTAGAATGGATTGCATGAATGTATTAGAATGGATCGTACGAATGAATTAGAATGGATCGTATGAGTGAATTTGAATGGATACGAAGGAATTAGAATGGATCGTACGAAGGAATTAGAATGGATCGTACGAAGGAATTAGAATGGATCGTACGAAGGAATTAGAATGGATCGTACGAAGGAATTAGAATGGATCGTACGAATGAATTAGAATGGATATATTCGTGCAAATGAATTAGAATGGATCGTATGAATGAATTAGAATGGATCGTATGAGTGAAATAGAACGGATAGTACGAATGAAGTAGAATGGATCGTATGAATGAATTAGAATGGATACATTCGTGCGAATGAATTAGAATGGATCGTATGAATGAATTAGAATAGATTGTGCGAATGAATTAGAATGGATCATACGAATGAATTAGAATGGATACATTCGTGCGAATAAATTAGAATGGATTGTATGAATGAATTAGAATGGATCGTACGAATGAATTAGAATGGATCGTACGAATGAATTAGAATAGATTGCGCGAATGAATTAGAATAAATCGTGCGAATGAAATAGAATGGATACAAATGAATTAGAATGGATCATACGAATGAATTAGAATGACGATCCATTCTTACTCATTCGTATGATCCATTCTAATTTATTCGCACGAATGTATCCATTCTAATTCATTCGTACGCCTAATTCATTCGTACGGTCCATTCTAATTCATTCGCACAATCCATTCTATTTCATTCGTACGATCCATTCTTACTCATTCGTTTGATCCATTATGTATACATTCGTGCGAATGAATTAGAATGGATCATACGAATGAGTAAGAATGGATCGTACGAATGAAATAGAATGGATTGTGCGAATGAATTAGAATAGATCGTACGAATGAATTAGAATGGATCGTGTGAAAGAATTAGAATGGATTGTATGAATGAATTAGAATAGATCGTATGAATGAATTAGAATGGATCGTACGAATGAATTAGAATGGATCGTACGAATGAATTAGAATGGATCGTACGAATGAATTAGAATGGATACATTCGTGCGAATGAATTAGAATGGATACATTCGTGCGAAAGAATTAGAATAGATCGTATGAATGAATTAGAATGGATCCTATGAATGAATTAGAATGGATCGTGCGAATGAATTAGAATGGATCGTACGAATGAATTTGAATGGATCGTGCTAATGAATTAGAATTGATCGTACGAATGAATTAGCATGGATCGTGCTAATGAATTAGAATGGAACGTATGAATGAATTAGAATGGATCGTGTGAAAGAATTAGAATGGATTGTATGAATGAATTAGAATGAATTCGTACGATCCATTCGAATTCATTCGCACGATCCATTCTAATTCATTCATATGATCCATTCTAATTCATTCATACAATCCATTCTAATTCTTTCACACGATCCATTCTAATTCATTCGTAGGATCCATTCTAATTCATTCGTACAATCTATTCTATTTCATTCGTACGATCCATTCTTACTCATTCGTATGATCCATTCTAATTCATTCGGACGAATGTATCCATTCTAATTTATTCGTACGATCCATTCTAATTCATTCGTACGATCCATTCTAATTCATTCGTACGATCAATTCTAATTCATTCGTCCGATCCATTCTAATTCATTCGCACGAATGTATCCATTCTAATTCATTCGTACGATCCATTCTAATTCATTCGTACGATCCATTCTAATTCATTCGTAAGATCCATTCTAATTCATTCGCACGATCCATTCTAATTCATTCGTACGATCCATTCTAATTCATTCGCACGAATGTATCCATTCTAGTTCATTCGTACGATCCATTCTAATTCATTCGTACGATCCATTCTAATTCATTCGCACGATCCATTCTAATTCATTCGTACGATCCATTCTAATTCATTCATACGATCCATTCTAATTCATTCGTATGATCCATTCTAATTCCTTCGCACAAATGTATCCATTCTAATTCATTCGTACGATCCATTCTAATTCATTCGCACGATCCATTCTAATTCATTCATACGATCCATTCTAATTCTTTCACACGATCCATTCTAATTCATTCGTACGATCCATTCTAATTCATTCGCACGATCCATTCTAATTCATTCGTACGATCCATTGTAATTCATTCATACGATCCATTCTAATTCATTCGTACGATCCATTCTAATTCATTCGAACAAATGTATCCATTCTAATTCATTCGTACGATCCATTCTAATTCATTCGCACGATCCATTCTAATTCATTCGTACGATCCATTCTAATTCATTCGCACGATCTGTTCTTATTCATTCGCACAATCCATTCTAATTCATTCGCACGAATGTATCCATTCTAATTCATTCGTACGATCCATTCTAATTCATTCGTATGATCCATTCTAATTCATTCGTATGATCCATTCTAATTAATTCGTATGATCCATTCTAATTCATTCGTACGATCCATTCTAATTCATTCATACAATCCATTCTAATTCATTCGTACGATCCATTCTAATTCACTCATACGATCCATTCTAATATATTCATACGATCCATTCTAATTCATTTTCACGAATATCTCCATTCTAATTCATTCGTACGATCCATTCTAATTCCTTCGTACGATCCATTCTAATTCATTCGTACGATCTATTCTAATTCATTCGTACGATCCATTCTAATTCATTCGCACGATCCATTCTAATTCATTCATAGGATCCATTCTAATTCATTCATACGATCTATTCTAATTCTTTCGCACGAATGTATCCATTCTAATTTATTCGCACGAATGTATCCATTCTAATTCATTCGTACGATCCATTCTAATTCATTCGTACAGTCCATTCTAATTCATTCATACGATCTATTCTAATTCATTCATATAATCCATTCTAATTCTTTCACACGATCCATTCTAATTCATTCGTACGATCCATTCTAATTCATTCGCACAATCCATTCTATTTCATTCGTACGATCCATTCTTACTCATTGGTACGATCCATTCTAATTCATTCGCACGAATGTATCCATTCTAATTCATTCGTACGAATCCATTCTAATTCATTCGTACAATCTATTCTATTTCATTCGTACGATCCATTCTTACTCATTCGTATGATCCATTCTAATTCATTCGGACGAATGTATCCATTCTAATTTATTCGTACGATCCATTCTAATTCATTCGTACGATCCATTCTAATTCATTCGTACGCTCCATTCTAATTCATTCGTCCGATCCATTCTAATTCATTCGCACGAATGTATCCATTCTAATTCTTTCATACGATCCATTCTAATTCATTCGTACGATCCATTCTAATTCATTCGTAAGATCCATTCTAATTCATTCGTACGATCCATTCTAATTCATTCGTTCGATCCATTCTAATTTATTCGCACGAATGTATCCATTCTAGTTCATTCGTACGATCCATTCTAATTCATTCGTACGATCCATTCTAATTCATTCGCACGATCCATTCTAATTCATTCGTACGATCCATTCTAATTCATTCATACGATCCATTCTAATTCATTCGTACGATCCATTCTAATTCATTCGCACAAATGTATCCATTCTAATTCATTCGTATGATCCATTCTAATTCATTCGCACGATCCATTCTAATTCATTCGTACGATCCATTCTAATTCTTTCACACGATCCATTCTAATTCATTCGTACGATCCATTCTAATCCATTCGTACGATCCATTCTAATTTATTCGTATGAATGTAACCATTCTAATTCATTCATTTGATCCATTCTAATTCATTCGTACGATCCATTCTAATTCATTCGTCCGATCCATTCTAATTCATTCGCACGAATGTATCCATTCTAATTCATTCATACGATCCATTCTAATTCATTCGTACGATCCATTCTAATTCATTCGTACGATCCATTCTAATTCATTCATACGATCTATTCTAATTCATTCGTACGATCCATTCTAATTCATTCGCACAAATGTATCCATTCTAATTCATTCGTACGATCCATTCTAATTCATTCGCACGATCTGTTCTTATTCATTCGCACAATCCATTCTAATTCATTCACACGAATGTATCCATTCTAATTCATTCGTACGATCCATTCTAATTCATTCGTACGATCCATTCTTATTCATTCGTATGATCCATTCTAATTAATTCGTATGATCCATTCTAATTCACTCATACGATCCATTCTAATACATTCATATGATCCATTCTAATTCATTTGCATGAATATATCCATTCTAATTCATTCGTACGATCCATTCTAATTCCTTCTTACGATCCATTCTAATTCATTCGTACAATCTATTCTAATTCATTCGTATGATCCATTCTAATTCATTCGTACGATCCATTCTAATTCCTTCGTACGATCCATTCTAATTCATTCGTACGATCCATTCTAATTCATTCGTACAATCTATTCTAATTCATTCGTACGAATGGATACATTCGTGTGAATGAATTAGAATGGATCGTACGAATGAGTAAGAATGGATCGTACGAATGAAATAGAATGGATTGCACGAATGAATTAGAATGGATCGTACGAATGAATTAGAATGGATCGTGTGAAAGAATTAGAATGGATTGTATGAATGAATTAGAATGAATCGTACGAATGAATTAGAATGGATCGTACTAGGATCCATTCTAATTCATTCGCACAATCTATTGTATTTCATTCGTACGATCCATTCTTACTCATTCGTATGATCCATTCTAATTCATTCGGACGAATGTATCCATTCTAATTTATTCGTACGATCCATTCTAATTCATTCGTACGATCCATTCTAATTCATTCGTACAATCCATTCTTATTTATTCGTATGATCCATTCTAATTCATTCGTATGATCCATTCTAATTCATTCGTACGATCGATTCGAATTCATTCGCACTATCCATTCTAATTCATTCGTACGATCCATTCTAATTCATTCGTATGATCCATTCTAATTTATTTGTTCAAATATATCCATTCTAATTCATTCGTACGATCCATTCTAATTCATTCACACGATCCATTCTAATTCATTCGCATGAATATATCCATTCTAATTCATTTGCACGATCCATTCTAATTCATTCCTATGATCTATTCTAATTCATTCGTACGATCCATTCTAATTCATTCTAATTCATTCGTACGATCCATTCTACGATCCATTCTAATTCATTCGTATATTCCATTCTAATTCATTAGCACGATCCATGCTAATGAATTAGAATGGATCGTACGATCCAATCTAATTCATTCATACGATCCATTCTTACTCATTCCTTTGATCCATTCTAATTCAATCGTACGATCCATTCTAATTCATTCGTACGATCCATTCTAATTCATTCGTACGATCCATTCTAATTCCTTCGTACGATCCATTCTAATTCATTCGTATGATCCATTCTAATTCATTCGTGCAATCTATTCTAATTCATTCGTACGATCCATTCTAATTCATTCGTACGATCCATTCTAATTCATTCATACAATCCATTCTAATTTATTTGCACGAATGTATCCATTCTAATTCATTCGTACGATCCATTCTAATTCATTCGCACAATCTATTCTAATTCATTCATACGATCCATTCTAATTCATTCGCATGAATGTATCCATTCTAATTCATTCATACGATCCATTCTACTTCATTCGTACTATCCGTTCTAATTCACTCATACGATCCATTCTAATTCATTCATACGATCCATTCTAATTCATTTGCACGAATATATCCATTCTAATTCATTCGTACGATCCATTCTAATTCCTTCGTACGATCCATTCAAATTCCATCGTACGAACCATTCTAATTCATTCGCACGAATGTATCCATTCTAATTCATTCGTATGATCCATTCTAATTTCTTCGTACGATCCATTCTAATTCATTCGTAAGATCCATTCTAATTCATTCATACGATCCATTCTAATTCATTCGTACGATCCATTCTAATTCATTCGCACGAATGTATCCATTCTAGTTCATTCGTACGATCCATTCTAATCCATTCGTACGATTCATTTTAATTCAATCGTACGATCCATTCTAATTCATTCGCTCGAATGTATCCATTCTAATCCATTCGTACGATCCATTCTAATCCATTCGTACGATCCATTCTAATTCATTCGCATGAATGTAACCATTCTAATTCATTCATTTGATCCATTCTAATTCATTCGTACGATCCATTCTAATTCATTCGTCCGATCTATTCTAATTCATTCGCACGAATGTATCCATTCTAATTCATTCCTACGATCCATTCTAATTCATTCATACGATCCATTCTAATTCATTCGTAAGATCCATTCTAATTCATTTGTACGATCCATTCTAATTCATTTGTACGATCCATTCTAATTCATTCGCACGAATGTATCCATTCTAGTTCATTCGTACGATCCATTCTAATTCATTCGTACGATCCATTCTAATTCATTCGCACGATCCATTCTAATTCATTCGTACGATCAATTCTAATTCATTCGCACGAATGTATCCATTCTAATTCATTCGTACGATCCTGAATTAGAATGGATCATACGAATGAATTAGAATGGATCATATTAATGAATTAGAATGGATCGTACGAATGAATTAGAATGGATACATTCGTGCGAATGAATTAGAATGGATCGTGCACGAATGTATCCATTCTAATTCATTCGTACGATCCATTCTAATTCATTAATATGATCCATTCTAATTCATTCGTACGATCCATTCTAATTCATATGCACAAAGGTATCCATTCTAATCCATTCGTAGGATCCATTCTAATCCATTCGTACGATCCATTCTAATTCATTCGTACGATCCATTCTAATTCATTCGCTCGAATGTATACATTCTAATCCATTCGTACGATCCATTCTAATCCATTCATACGATCCATTCTAATTCATTCGCATGAATGTAACCATTCTAATTCATTCATTTGATCCAGTCTAATTCATTCGTACGATCCATTCTAATTCATTCGTCCGATCCATTCTAATTCATTCGCATGAATGTATCCATTCTAATTCATTCGTACGATCCATTCTAATTCATTCGTACGATCCATTCTAATTCATTCGTAAGATCCATTCTAATTCATTCGTACGATCCATTCTAATTCATTCGCACGAATGTATCCATTCTAGTTCATTCGTACGATCCATTCTAATTCATTCGTACGATCCATTCTAATTCATTCGCACGATCCATTCTAATTCATTCGTACGATCAATTCTAATTCATTCGCACGAATGTATCCATTCTAATTCATTCATACGATCCATTCTAATTCATTCGTACGATCCATTCTAATTCACTCATACGATCCATTCTAATACATTCATACGATCCATTCAAATTCATTTGCACGAATATATCCATTCTAATTCATTCGTACGATCCATTCTAATTCCTTCGTACGATACATTCTAATTCATTCGTACGATCTATTCTAATTCATTCGTACGATCCATTCTAATTCATTCGTACGATCCATTCTAATTCCTTCGTACTATCCATTCTAATTCATTCGTACGATCCATTCTAATTCATTCGTACAATCTATTCTAATTCATTCGTACGAATAGATACATTCGTGTGAATGAATTAGAATGGATCGTACGAATGAGTAAGAATGGATCGTACGAATGAATTAGAATGGATCGTACGAATGATTTAGAATGGATCGTGTGAAAGAATTAGAATGGATTGTATGAATGAACTAGAATGGATCGTACGAATGAATTAGAATGGATACATTCGTCTGAATGAATTAGAATGGATCATACGAATGAGTAAGAATGGATCGTACGAACGAAATAGAATAGATTGTACGAATGAATTAGAATGGATCCTACGAATGAATTAGAATGGATCGTGTGAAAGAATTAGAATGGATTGTACGAATGAATTAGAATGGATCCTATGAATGAATTAGAATGGATCGTGCGAATGAATTAGAATGGATCGTATGAATGAATTAGAATGGATCGTACGAATTAATTAGAATGGATACATTCGTGCGAATGAATTAGAATGGATTGTATGAATGAATTAGAATGGATCGTGCGAATGAATAAGAATAGATCATACGAATGAATTAGAATGGATTAGAATGGATCGTACGAATGAATTAGAATGGATCATACGAATGAGTAAGAATGGATCGTACGAATGAATTAGAATGAATCGTACGAATGAATTAGAATGGATCGTACGAATAAATTAGAATGGATACATTCGTCCGAATGAATTAGAATGGATCATACAAATGAGTAAGAATGGATCGTACGAATGAAATAGAATAGATTGTACGAATGAATTAGAATGGATCCTACGAATGAATTAGAAAGGATCGTGTGAAAGAATTAGAATGGATTGTATGAATGAATTAGAATGGATCGTATGAATGAATTAGAATGGATCGTGCGAATGAATTCGAATGGATCGTACGAATTCATTCTAATTCATTCATATAATCCATTCTAATTCTTTCACACGAACCATTCTAATTCATTCGTACGTTCCATTCTAATTCATTAGCACGATCCATGCTAATTCATTCGTTCGATCAATTCTAATTCATTAGCACGATCCATTCTAATTCATTCGTACGATCCATTCTAATTCATTCGCACGATCCATTCTAATTCATTCATAGGATCCATTCTAATTCATTCATACGATCTTTTCTAATTCTTTCGCACGAATGTATCCATTCTAATTCATTCGCACGAATGTATCCATTCTAATTCATTCGTACGATCCATTCTAATTCATTCGTACGATCCATTCGAATTCATTCACACGATCCATTCTAATTCATTCATATGATCCATTCTAATTCATTCATACAATCCATTCTAATTCTTTCACACGATCCATTCTAATTCATTCGTACGATCCATTCTAATTCATTCGTACAATCCATTGTATTTCATTCGTACGATCCATTCTTACTCATTCGTATGATCCATTCTAATTCATTCGTACGATCCATTCTAATTCATTCGTACGATCCATTCTAATTCATTCGTACGATCCATTCTAATTCATTCGCATGAATGTATCTATTCTAGTTCATTCGTACGATCCATTCTAAGTCATTCGTACGATCCATTCTAATTCAGGATCGTACGAATGAATTAGAATGGATACATTCGTGCGAATGAATTAGAATTGATCGTACGAATGAATTAGAATGGATCGTGCGAATGAATTAGAATGGATCGTACGAATGAATTAGAATGGATCGTACGAATGAACTAGAATGGATACATTCTTGCGAATGAATTAGAATGGATCGTACGAATGAATTAGAATGGATCGTACGAATAAATTAGAATGGATCTTATGAATGAATTGGAATGGATCGTACGAATGGATTAGAATGGATACATTCGAGCGAATGAATTAGAATGGATCGTATGAATGAATTAGAATGGATCGTACGAATGGATTAGAATGGATCCTACGAATGGATTAAAATGGATACCTTTGTGCATATGAATTAGAATGGATCGTACGAATGAATTAGAATGGATCATATAAATGAATTAGAATGGATCGTGCGAATGAATTCGAATGGATCGTACGAATGCATTCTAATTCATTCATACAATCCATTCTAATTCTTTCACACGATCCATTCTAATTCATTCGTACGTTCCATTCTAGTTCATTAGCACGATCCATGCTAATTCATTCGTTCGATCAATTCTAATTCATTAGCACGATCTATTCTAATTCATTCGTACGATCCATTCTAATTCATTCGCACGATCCATTCTAATTCATTCATAGGATCCATTCTAATTCATTCATACGATCTATTCTAATTCTTTCGCATGAATGTATCCTTTCTAATTCATTCGCACGAATGTATCCATTCTAATTCATTCGTACGATCCATTCTAATTCATTCGTACGATCCATTCTAATTTATTCGTACGATCCATTCTAATTCATTCATACGATCTATTATAATTCATTCATACAATCCATTCTAATTCTTTCACACGATCCATTCTAATTCATTCGTACGATCCATTCTAATTCATTCGCACAATCCATTCTATTTCATTCGTACGATCCATTCTTACTCATTGGTACGATCCATTCTAATTCATTCGCACGAATGTATCCATTCTAATTCATTCGTACGAATCCATTCTAATTCATTCGTACAATCTATTCTATTTCATTCGTACGATCCATTCTTACTCATTCATATGATCCATTCTAATTCATTCGGACGAATGTATCCATTCTAATTTATTCGTACGATCCATTCTAATTCATTCGTACGATCCATTCTAATTCATTCGTACGATCCATTCTAATTCATTCGTCCGATCCATTTTAATTCATTCGCACGAATGTATCCATTCTAATTCATTCGTACTGTCCATTCTAATTTATTCGCACAATCCATTCTATTTCATTCTTACGATCCATTCTTACTCATTCGTATGATCCATTATGGATACATTCGTGCGAATGAATTAGAATGGATCATACGAATGTGTAAGAATGGATCGTACGAACGAAATAGAATGGATTGTGCGAATGAATTAGAATGGATCGTACGAATGAATTAGAATGGATCGTGTGAAAGAATTAGAATGGATTGTATGAATGAATTAGAATGGATCGTACGAATTAATTAGAATGGATCGTATGAGTGAATTAGAATGGATACGAAGGAATTAGAATGGATCGTACGAAGGAATTAGAATGGATCATACGAATGAAATAGAATGGATCGTACGAAGGAATTAGAATGGATCGTACGAAGGAATTAGAATGGATCGTACGAATGAATTAGAATGGATATATTTGTGCAAATGAATTAGAATGGATCGTATGAATGAATTAGAATGGATCGTATGAGTGAATTAGAACGGATAGTACGAATGAAGTAGAATGGATCGTATGAATGAATTAGAATGGATACATTCGTGCGAATGAATTAGAATGGATCGTATGAATGAATTAGAATAGATTGTGCGAATGAATTAGAATGGATCGTACGAATGAATTAGAATGGATACATTCGTGCGAATGAATTTGAATGGATTGTATGAATGAATTAGAATGGATCGTACGAATGAATTAGAATGGATCGTACGAATGAATTAGAATAGATTGCGCGAATAAATTAGAATGGATCGTACGAATGAATTAGAATAGATCGTACGAAGGAATTAGAATGGATCGTACGAATGAATTTGAATGGATAGTACGAATGAATTAGAATGGATCGTACGAAGGAATTAGAATGGATCGTACGAATGAATTAGAATGGATCTTACGATTGAATTAGAATGGATCATACGAATGAGTAAGAATGGATTAGAATGGATCGTGCGAATGAATTAGAATGGATCGTACGAATAAATTAGAATGGATACATTCGTCCGAATGAATTAGAATGGATCATACGAATGAGTAAGAATGGATCGTACGAATGAAATAGAATAGATTGTACGAATGAATTAGAATGGATCCTACGAATGAATTACAATGGATCATGTGAAAGAATTAGAATGGATTGTATGAATGAATTAGAATGGATCGTATGAATGAATTAGAATGGATCGTGTGAATGAATTCGAATGGATCGTACGATCCATTCTAATTCATTCATACAATCCATTCTAATTCATTCGCACGAATGTATCCATTCTAATCCATTCGTACGATCCATTCTAATTCATTCGCATGAATGTAACCATTCTAATTCATTCATTTGATCCATTCTAATTCATTCGTACGATCCATTCTAATTCATTTGTCCGATCCATTCAAATTCATTCGCACGAATGTATCCATTCTAATTCATTCGTACGATCCATTCTAATTCATTCGTAAGATCCATTCTAATTCATTACCACGATCCATTCTAATTTATTCGTATGATCCATTCTAATTCATTCGTACAATCTATTCTAATTGATTCGCACGAATGTAACCATTCCAATTCATTCATACGATTGATTCTAATTCATTCGTATGAGCTATTCTAATTCATTCGTACGATCCATTCTAATTCATTCGTACGATCCATTGTAATTCATTCATACAATCCATTTAGATTCATTCGCACAAATATATCCATTCAAATTCATTCGTACGATCCAGTTTAATTCATTCGTACGATCCATTCTAATTCATTCGCACGAATATATCCATTCTAATTCTTTCGTACGATGCATTCTAATTCATTCGTACGATCCCTTCTAATTCATTCTCACAAATGTATCCATTCTAATTCATTCGTACGATCCATTCTAATTCATTCCTACGATCTATTCTAATTCATTCGCTCGAATGTATCCATTTTAATTCATTCGTACGATCCATTCTAATTCATTCGTACGATCTAATTCATTCGTACGATCCATTCTAATTCATTCGTACGATCGATTCTAATTCATTCGCACTATCTATTCTAATTCATTCGTACGATCTATTCTAATTAATTCGTATGATCCATTCTAATTTATTCATTCAAATATATCCATTCTAATTCATTCGTACGATCCATTCTAATTCATTCGCACGATCCATTCTAATTCATTCGCACGAATGTATCCATTCTAATTCATTTGCATGATCCATTCTAATTCATTCCTATGATCTATTCTAATTCATTCGTACGATCCATTCTAATTCATTCTAATTCATTCGTACGATCCATTCTACGATCCATTCTAATTCATTCGTATATTCCATTCTAATTCATTAGCACGATCCATGCTAATGAATTAGAATGGATCGTACGATCCAATCTAATTCATTCATACGATCCATTCTTACTCATTCGTATGATCCATTCTAATTCAATCATACGATCCATTCTAATTCATTCGTACGATCCATTCTAATTCCTTCGTACGATCCATTCTAATTTATTCGTACGATCCATTCTAATTCATTCGTACGATCCATTCTAATTCCTTCGTACGATCCATTCTAATTCATTCATACGATCCATTCTAATTCATTTGCGCAATCTATTCTAATTCATTCGTACGATCCATTCTAATTCATTCATACGATCCATTTTAATTTATTCATACAATCCATTCTAATTTATTCGCACGAATATATCCATTCTAATTCATTCGTACGATCCATTCTAATTCATTCGCACAATCTATTCTACATCATTCATACGATCCATTCTAATTCATTCGCACGAATGTATCCATTCTAATTCATTCATACGATCTGTGAGGGGAAATTTCCGAGCCGCCTTGATCGGGAACCCCGCCCCACAGCCTTGATTGAATGTTGATGGTTTGTAGAGTTAGAGAGTTGGGAGAGTAGATAGAGGGAGTAGAGAGTGATGACACAAGGATTGGTGACGGAGTTCAGTCTTACGACCTACGTCTCCGGGCGAGAGGTGCCACATGATCTTCACTATAATTTGAGTAAATGAGGGTTGAGCGTTCTCTCGACAGGCCGAGAGAAGCTTCTTACAATGTGTTTGCACAGAGCAATTAGAAGAGTTCATGAGGAAGAATGGAGGGCTCTGGCTCTGAATCTGGAATCCCTCTTCCTCTGATCGAATGACCAACCCCCCTCCTGGATGACTTGGGGGTCCTTTTATAGCGTAGGCACGTGCCCGATATGGCAGTGATGACGTGGCGCTGATGACGTGGCACTGGTTCTGGACCTCCTTGCTGGGCCCTTATTGGGCCGTTGTTCGGGCCCAATAAGGGGGAGGGCTTGATCTGTGAGCCCCGTAGAGTGGGCCCATGAACCCGGGCGGGCTTACCCACTTGGGCCGTTGCGCGGGCCCATGCCGCTCTGATCCGGCCCGGTACAATTTTTGCACCCACAGTTACCCCCTCCCAGTCGGGTCAGGACCCCCTGGGTCGGCTGGGATTCCAAGGTGCAAACGCCTTAGGATCCTGGCATGGTTGGCAAGGGCCGTCGGTGCCGCGGTTCGTATTAGCAAAGTCTCCTTCTGCCGATGCCGAGACCCTTTTGGTGCGAGCCAAAAAGTCTCGGTTTTGCAAGTAGGCGTATCAGAAAAAGCAGCACGTTTCCCAACCGAGAGGATACCGAGACCCTTTTGGTGCGGGCCAAAAAGTCTCGGTTTTGCAAGGGGGCGTTTCCGAAAAAGCAGTGTGTTTTCCGACCGAGTGGATACCGAGAGGGTACCGAGACCCTTTTGCCTTTTACCGACCGAGAGGATGCCGAGACTCCTTTGCCTTCTGCCGACGCCGAGACTCTTTTGGTGCGAGCCAAAAAGTCTCGGTTTTGCGAGGAGGCGTTCTCGAAAAATTAGTGTATTTTCCGACCGAGAGTATACCGAGAGGGTACCGAGACCCTTTTGCCTTTTCCCGACCGAGAGGATGCTGAGACTCCTTTGCCTTCTGCCGACGCCGAGACCTTTTTGGTGCGAGCCAAAAAGTCTCGGTTTTGCGAGGAGACGTTTCCGAAAACTCAGTATATTTTTCAAACGAGACTTCTCCTTCTACTACCGCCGAGGCTCCCAGCCCCTCTCTCGGTTTTATCGAAACCAACGGGGGGCTATTGTTGGTGCTAAGCCTTGACGATGTCATTGTACCCTGCTCACCGTCTCCTGCTTTGAATGTCACAACCCGTCCAATCTCTGGCCGTTTACTAGACGTCACGTGGTCTTAAATCTTGTACACAGATCTCATACGAGCCCAAAACCGTGACCTCTCCTCCCATCCCGAGGATGGTGCAATTCAACAAAGATTGTAACACCGACTCCATAGCCTTTAGCAGAGTCACCACCTCTCAATACCCAACAAATTTCTCAACATCTTTTAATATATGCTGACTTTTCAACCTCGTCAATACCAACGCAACAAGTATTTGTGATTTAACACCTTTATCATATGTTGACCTTTCAACTTGTCAATCTGAAGTTGATGCCAATATTAGAGCCCATCCAAGTGGGTTGCCGCGGTGGATCCTTCAGCGACCCCAAAGCCGGTATGATGTGTCTGACGTGACGTACACGAGTACGCTACTTGAAGCCTATTGGGCTGAAGTTTTCACGACAGAAGGTGGTGCGGTGAGGCTTGGGCTTTGCGCTTCAACACCGAATTAAACGGCTTTTTCCATGCAAGTTGCAGCACCCTTGGGCAACCTCGTGGTGTGATTGTAGATCGTAGTTTTTTTTTTCTTTTTTGTAAAGAAAGGGGATCGAGACCCTGCTGTGTGTAGCCCCTCCCTCCTCCCTCTCAATTTTTCGTGAAACTGAGAGGAGCGTTGCTGTAGAAACCGAGATCCCCCCCTCTCAGTTTTGATAAAATCAAGGAGGGGGGGTGCTGCTTGTTGATGTTGATACGCCCACCCTCTCGGTTTTCTGACGAAACTGAGAGGTGGACCGTTGTTGACGCCGACACACCCCTCATCTCGGTTTTCTGACAAAACCGAGGGGTGGGCTGCTGATGACGTCGAACACCCCCACTCTTGGTTTTCTGACGAAACCTAGGGGCGAGTTGCTGTTTGTGGGGTGTCGTCACCCCCTCCTCACTTGGTTTTTGTGTGAAACCGAGGGGGGGCTGCTTGTTGATATCGACACACACCCCCTCTCGGTTTTCTGACGAAACCGAGGGGGGTGCTGCTGATGGTGTGCCGTCACCCCCTCCCCACTAGGTTTTTATGCAAAACTAAGGGGGGGCTGCTTGTTGATGCCGATACACACCCCCTCTCGGTTTTTTGACGAAACCGAGGGGTGGTTGTAGCTGATGCCAACACCCTCTCCCCTTTCGGTTTTTTGCGAAACCGAGATAGGGGGCTGCTTGTGGGGTGCCGTCACCCCTCCCCACTCGGTTTTTGTGCGAAACCGAAGGGGGGCTGCTTGTTGATGCCGACACCCACCCCTACTCAGTTTTCTGACGAAACCAAGGGGTGGTTGTTGATGGTGTGCCGTCACCCCCTCCCCACTCTGTTTTTGTGCGAAACCGAAGGGGGGTTGCTTGTTGATGCCGACACACACCCCCTCTCGGTTTTTTGACAAAACCGAGAGGTGTGCTGCTGATGGTGTGCCGTCGCACCCCCTCCCCACTTGGTTTTTCTGCGAAACCGAGGGGGGGCTGCTTGTTGATGCCGATACACACCCCCTCTCGGTTTTCTGACGAAACCGAGGGGTGGTTGTAGCTGATGGTGTGCCGTCACCCCCTCCCCACTCGGTTTTTGTGCGAAATCGAGGGGGGGCTTCTTGTTGATGGCGTAACACCCCCCCCTTACTTGGTTTTTGTGCGAAACCGAAGGGGGGCTGCTAGAAGAGGCCAAAAAGTATCGGTATTGAAAATAGTGTGTTTTTCGAATTTCAGCCTCATTTGAAACCGACACTTTTTCGGTAAAACGCTGGTGCGCGGGGATATCGGCGAGGGACAATGCTATATTCGAGGGGGTTTCTTAGAGCTAATCTAGGATGACGCTGCATGATGGCCAGCCGGTCTTCACCCAATGTATTACCGCACCTGGTTACTGTATTCACCAGGTACTACGGTCACGTGAGGGTGTTGACTTAGCCAGGATCAAGGAAGCACCATTTTATCCCGTGTTACCCACCGTCGACTGCACCAGTGTGGAGACACGCACTGACAGAGTCAGACCAACCACCCCCTAACCGGTTTGGAACTGTTAGTCGTCGAAAAAAAGGTGATGGCCAGTGACAATCTGATGCTTGGACCTGAGTGACAAGACTAAGCATGGACTTTTGATCGAATGCCAATACGTCAGCGACGACGTCTTGGACTTTGTCTTCGAATGCCAAGGCTGGGCCTTGGGCTTGTAGAGTGTCAAGGCGTTGGTCACCTCAGACTTTGTCTTCGAGTGCCAAGGGCTGGGCCTTGGGCTTGTAGAGTGCCGAGGCATTGGTCACCTCGGACTTTGTCTTCGCGTGCCAAGGGCTGGGCCTTGGGCTTGTAGAGTGCCGAGGCATTGGTCACCTCGAACTTTGTCTTCGAGGGCCAAGGGCTGGGCCTTGGGCTTGTAGAGTGCCGAGGCATTGGTCACCTCGGACTTTGTCTTCGAGTGCCAAGGGCTGGGCCTTGGGCTTGTAGAGTGCCGAGACATTGATCACCTCGGACTTTGTCTTCGAGTGCCAAGGGTTGGGCCTTGGGCTTGTAGAGTGCCGAGGCATTGGTCACCTCGGACTTTGTCTTCGAGTGCCAAGGGCTGGGCCTTGGGATTGTAGAGTGCCGAGGCATTGGTTACCTCGGACTTTGTCTTCGAGTGCCAAGGGCTGGGCCTTGGGCTTGTAGAGTGCCGAGGCATTGGTCACCTCGGACTTTGTCTTCGAGTGCCAAGGGCTGGGCCTTGGGCTTGTAGAGTGCCGAGGCATTGGTCACCTCGGACTTTGTCTTCGTGTGCCAAGGGCTGGGCCTTGTGCTTGTCGAGTGCCAAGGCGTTGGTCGCCTCGGACTTAGTATAGTTGATAGTTTAGCTTGACCTGGATTGTCAGGAGCATTTTTATCTGACTTTCGCCTTGAAAGGGCGTAGCCGAATTGCCTTCGAGCTTTCGACTTGAATGGGTGGAATCGAAGGTCTTTGGTTGACCTGGGTTACCAGGAGTTTTTTATCGGACTTTAGCCTCGAGAGGGCGTAGCCGAATTGCCTTCGAGCTTCCAACTTGAACGGGCGGAATCGAAGGTCTTTGGTTGACCTGGGTTGCCAGGAGCCTTTTATCGGACTTTAGCCTCGAGAGGGCGTAGCCGAATTGCCTTCGAGCTTCCAACTTGAATGGGCGGAATCGAAGGTCTTTGATTGACCTAGGTTGCTAGGAGCCTTTTTATCGGACTTTTGCCTTGAAAGGGCATAGTCGAATTGCCTTCGAGCTTCCGACTTGAATGGGCGGAATCGAAGATCTTTGGTTGACCTGGGTTGCCCGGAGCCTTTTTATCGGACTTTAGCCTCGAGAGGGCGTAGCCGAATTGCCTTCGAGCTTCCGACTTGAATGGGCAGAATCGAAGGTCTTTGGTTGACCTGGGTTGCCAGAAGCCTTTTTATCGGACTTTAGCCTCGAGAGGGCGTAGCCGAATTGCCTTCGAGCTTCCGACTTGAATGGGCGGAATCGAAGGTCTTTGGTTGACCTAGGTTGCCAGGAGCCTTTTTATCGGACTTTAGCCTCGAGAAGGCGTAGCCGAATTGCCTTCGAGCTTCCGACTTGAATGGGCGGAATCGAAGGTCTTCAGTTGACCTGGGTTGCCAGGAACCTTTTTTTTTTTTTATGCCTTAACATGGTGGAATCGAACTTCGAGAGATTTGATTTTGAGAAAAAAGAGATACTTTATTGATACAACAAAGTAGCAGTTACACTTTTTCAGAAGTTGCCCAGCGGACGTTACAATTATGCATCCATGTATTACACTGACTTTTTTTCTCCACTGCTGCTGCCTCTCCTACTCTCGACCTGGTTCCTTATTAGCAAGGTAGCCATCGAGCCGCCCTTCTTGGATCAGGTCTTCGATGTGATGCTTTAGCTTTCGACATGTAGAGGTTGGGTGGCCATGGCTGCGATGAAACTTACAGTAGGCTGTCGTATCTCCCGCCTGTTCGGAATTTGGAGGGAGAGGTTGTGGCCACTTGCAAAAGGGCTCGTTCTGCAAGTAGGCGAAGATGTCTTCAATGGAGGTGTTCAGCTCAGTGAACACCCTTTGCTCTCTTGGAGTTCGCCTCTTTTCTGCTGGAGGGGCTTTCGGATCTTCATTGTACCTTTTGGCCTGGGCCTTTTGGTCGGACGCAGCATGGGCAGACTTCATGTAGCATGTTTTATTCGAAGCTTCATCATCTTTCTTATGTCGGGAGTCACGAGACTCGCGAGGCTCACGTAGTCTTCTGGCCTGCTGATTGTCTTCCACCTCTATCTCCCGCTGTACGCGCTTGAACATTGCCTCTAAGGTACTGGGAGGATACCGGATGAAGTCAGTGTAGACGTGGAGCTCTGGCCGGATAGCATTCTGGAATGCCAGCATAATGGCCTCCTCATTATAGGACCGACCGGTGAGCTCAGAGTGCTTATTATGAAACCTCATCGTGAAGCTCCTTAGAGACTCATCAGAGCCCATCTTCAGCCGGTAGAGTGTATCCAGCTTCTTTTCCGGCTTTAAGTTTAGCCGGTAATGGTCCATGAAGAGTTCAGCCAATTCTTTGAATGTGGTCACCGTACCAGTAGGCAGTGTGTAGTACCAGTCGAGGGCAGGTCCCTCGAGGCTTCCCGCAAACATACGGCAAATAACATGGTTCTCATACTCGTAGGGCGTCAAGGCTGGCCTACTTGTAGGCTAGGATATGGAGAGCAGGGTCTCCCTGGATGCAGTTGAACTTTGGCAGGCTCGGTGTTCGCCAACCCATAGGAAATGGTGTTGCAAGAACCTTGGGATGCAGTGGCCCCACCGAGGTGATTAGCTGCCTACGGTCTTGATGGCGGCGTCCCACGTCGGCAGTATGCCTTAGTCGGTTGAGCAGCTCACGGGCATCTGTTGCTTTCATGTGCGAAGGGATAGAATGTCCAGTAGACCCTGTTGACTGAGGCGATCCTTCTCGGCGATAGCTTAGCGCACCGTCGACGTCGAGGCGATCCCACACCGTTTGCCTTGGTGCTTGTGTGGATACCTGACGCCTCTCGATACGCAGCACATGTGGTTCTTCAAGATGATGACTCACGGCTGGGCGAGTCCTTGGTTGGTCTCCATCAGTAGCTGGAGAGTTGTGGGCCACAACCCCCACTCTTTCAGCTACCTTCTTTAGGGAATCTCTCTTTTGCTCGAGGGCTGCGTTCCTCTTGAGAAGGTTCAACAGCTGGAAATCAGCAGCCGAAATTTGGTTTATAGCTGGACCGTTGTCCCCTTGGGTAGCGTGCTCTTTGCCAGATCGTTGCCTCGGAAATGGTGGGTCCTGCTGATTACTGTGGCTTTCCGGATGACTTTCTTGTTCTTCTTCGATTAGCACGTCGATCGCCCGGTCAGCACCCGCCTTTGGTGGGTTGGTGCTGGCCTTCACCATTGAGCGTGTTGATGTCGGCGTGATGAAGGCGTTGAGGTTGATTTGGAGGAGGACTTGTGGCTCGTCACCACAAGCTGAATAGGAGTCGGTAGAGATGTGGGTAAGACCTCTATCGATATCCCACAGACGGCGCCAAAGATTGTGGGGGGAAATTTCCGAGCCGCCTTGATCGGAAACCCTGCCCCACAGCCTTGATTGAATGTTGATGGTTTGTAGAGTTAGAGAGTTGGGAGAGTAGATAGAGAGAGTAGAGAGTGATGACACAAGGATTGGTGACGGAGTTCAGTCTTACGACCTACGTCTCCGGGCGAGAGGTGCCACATGATCTTCACTATAATTTGAGTAAATGAGGGTTGAGCGTTCTCTCGACAGGCCGAGAGAAGCTTCTTACAATGTGTTTGCACAGAGCAATTAGAAGAGTTCAAGAGGAAGAATGGAGGGCTCTGGCTCTGAATCTGGAATCCCTCTTCCTCTGATCGAATGACCAACCCCCCTCCTGGATGCCTTGGGGGTCCTTTTATAGCGTAGGCACGTGCCCGATATGGCAGTGATGACGTGGCGCTGATGATGTGGCACAGGTTCTGGGCCTCCTTGCTGGGCCCTTATTGGGCCGTTGTTCGGGCCCAATAAGGGGGAGGGCTTGATCTGCGAGCCCCGTAGAGTGGGCCCATGAACCCGGGCGGGCTTACCCACTTGGGCCGTTGCGCGGGCCCATGCCGCTCTGATCCGGCCCGGTACAAATTTTTCACCCACACGATCCATTCTACTTCATTCGTACTATCCGTTCTAATTCACTCATACGATCCATTCTAATTCATTCATATGATCCATTCTAATTCATTTGCACGAATATATCCATTCTAATTCATTCGTACGATCCATTCTAATTCCTTCGTACGATCCATTCTAATTCCTTCGTACGATCCATTCTATTTCATTCGTATGATCCATTCTAATTCCTTCGTACGATCCATTCTAATTCCTTCGTATCCATTCTAATTCACTCATACGATCCATTCTAATTCATTCGTACGATCCATTCTAATTCATTCATACAATCAATTCTAATTCATTCGCATGAATGTATCCATTCTAATTCATTCGTATGATCAGTTCTAATTCATTCACAAAATCTATTCTAATTCATTCATGCGATCCATTCTAATTCATTCACACGAATGTATCCATTCTAATTCATTCATACGATCCATTCTAATCCATTCGTACGATCCATTCTAATTCACTCATACGATCCATTCTAATACATTCATACGATCCATTCTAATTCATTAGCACGAATATATCCATTCTAATTCATTCGTACGATCCATTCTAATTCCTTCGTACGATCTATTCTAATTCATTCGTACGATCCATTCTAATTCATTCGTACGATCCATTCTAATTCCTTCGTACGATCCATTCTAATTCATTCGTACGATCCATTCTAATTCATTCATACAATCCATTCTAATTCTTTCACACGATCCATTCTAATTCATTCGTACGATCCATTCTAATTCATTCGTGCAATCCATTCTATTTCATTCGTATGATCCATTCTTACTCATTCGTACGATCCATTCTAATTCATCCACACGAATGTATCCATTCATACGAATGAATTAGAATAGATTGTACGAATGAATTAGAATGGATCGTACGAATGAATTAGAATGGATCGTACGAATGAATTAGAATGGATACATTCATGCGAATGAATTAGAATTGATTGTGCGAATGAATTAGAATGAATCGTACGAATGAATTAGAATGGATCGTACGAATGAATTAGAATAGATATATTCGTGCAAATGAATTAGAATGGATCGTATGAATGTATTTGAATGGATCGTATGAGTGAATTAGAATGGATCGTACGAATGAATTAGAATGGATTGTATGAATGAATTAGAATGGATCGTACGAATGAATTAGAATGGATCATACGAATTAATTAGAATGGATCATACGAATGAATTAGAATGGATCGTACGAATGAATTTGAATGGATAGTACGAATGAATTAGAATGGATCGTACGAATGAATTAGAATGGATACATTCGTGCGAATGAATTAGAATGGATTGTGCGAATGAATAAGAACAGATAGTGTGAATGAATTAGAATGGATCGTACGAATGAATTAGAATGGATCGTGCGAATGAATTAGAATGGACCGTACGAATGAATTAGAATGGATACATTTGTGCGAATGAATTAGAATGGATCGTACGAATGAATTAGAATGGATCGTATAAATGAATTAGAATGGATCGTACGAATGAATTAGAATGGATCGTGCGAATGAATTAGAATGGATCGTACGAATGAATTAGAATGGATCCTGTGAAAGAATTAGAATGGATCGTACGAATGAATTAGAATGGATCGTGCGAATGAATTAGAATGGATCGTACGAATGAATTAGAATGGATACATTTGTGCGAATGAATTAGAATGGATCGTACGAATGAATTAGAATGGATCGTATGAATGAATTAGAATGGATCGTACGAATGAATTAGAATGGATCGTGCGAATGAATTAGAATGGATCGTGCGAATGAATTAGAATGGATCGTACGAATGAACTAGAATGGATACATTCGTGCGAATGAATTAGAATGGATCGTACGAATGAATTAGAATGGATCGTACGAATGAATTAGAATGGATCTTACGAATGAATTAGAATGGATCGTACGAATGAATTAGACTGGATACATTCGTGCGAATGAATTAGAATGGATCGGACGAATGAATTAGAATGGATCGTACGAATGAATTAGAATGGATCGTATGCATGAATTAGAATGGATCGTACAAACAAATTAGAATGGATACATTCGTCCGAATGAATTAGAATGGATCATACGAATGAGTAAGAAGGGATCGTACGAATGAAATAGAATAGATTGTACGAATGAATTAGAATGGATCCTACGAATGAATTAGAATGGATCGTGTGAAAGAATTAGAATGGATTGTATGAATGAATTAGAATGGATCGTATGAAAGAATTAGAATGGATCGTACGAATGAATTAAAATGGATCGTACGAATAAATTAGAATGGATACATTCGTCCGAATGAATTAGAATGGATCATACGAATTAGTAAGAATGGATCGTTCGAATGAAATAGAATAGATTGTACGAATGAATTAGAATGGATCATACGATTGAGTAAGAATGGATCGTACGAATGAAATAGAATAGATTGTACGAATGAATTAGAATGGATCCTACGAATGAATTAGAATAGATTGTGTGAAAGAATTAGAATGGATTGTATGAATGAATTAGAATGAATTCGTACGATCCATTCGAATTCATTCACACGATCCATTCTAATTCATTCAAACGATCCATTCTAATTCATTCATACAATCCATTCTAATTCTTTCACACGATCTATTCTAATTCATTCGTAGGATCCATTCTAATTCATTCGTACAATCTATTCTATTTCATTCATACGATCCATTCTTACTCATTCGTATGATCCATTCTAATTCATTCGAACGAATGTATCCATTCTAATTCATTCGTACGATCCATTCTAATTCATTCGTACGATCCATTCTAATTCATTCATCCGATCCATTCTAATTCATTCGCACGAATGTATCCATTCTAATTCATTCGTACGATGCATTCTAATTCATTCGTACAATCCATTCTAATTCATTCGTAAGATCCATTCTAATTCATTCGTACGATCCATTCTAATTCATTCGTACGATCCATTCTAATTCATTCGCACGAATGTATCCATTCTAGTTCATTCGTACGATCCATTCTAATTCATTCGTACGATCCATTCTAATTCATTCGCACGATCCATTCTAATTCATTCGTACGATCAATTCTAATTCATTCGCACGAATTTATCCATTCTATTTCATTCATACGATCCATTCTAATTCATTCGTACGATCCATTCTAATTCACTCATACGATCCATTCTAATACATTCATACGATCCATTCTAATTCATTTACACGAATATATCCATTCTAATTCATTCGTACGATCCATTCTAATTCCTTCGTACGATCCATTCTAATTCATTCGTACGATCTATTCTAATTCATTCGTACGATCCATTCTAATTCATTCGTACGATCCATTCTAATTCCTTCGTACGATCCATTCTAATTCATTCGTACGATCCATTCTTATTCATTCGTACGATCTATTCTAATTCATTCGTACGAATGGATACATTCGTGTGAATGAATTAGAATGGATCGTAAGAATGAGTAAGAATGGATTGTACGAATGAAATAGAATGGATTGCACGAATGAATTAGAATGAATCGTACGAATGAATTAGAATGGATCGTGTGAAAGAATTAGAATGGATTGTATGAATGAATTAGAATGGATCGTACGAATGAATTAGAATGGATCGTACGAAGGAATTAGAATAGATCGTACGAATGAATTAGAATGGATCGTACGAATGAATTAGAATAGATCGTACGAATGAATTAGAATGGATCGTACGAAGGAATTAGAATGGATCGTACGAATGAATTAGAATGGATATATTCGTGCAAATGAATTAGAATGGATCGTATGAATGTTTTAGAATGGATCGTATGAGTGAATTAGAATGGATCGTACGAATGAATTAGAATGGATCGTATGAATGAATTAGAATGGATACATTCGTGTGAATGAATTAGAATGGATCGTATGAATGAATTAGAATAGATTTTGTGAATGAATTAGAACTGATCGTACGAATGAATTAGAATGGATACAATCGTGCGAATGAATAAGAATGGATTGTATGAATGAATTAGAATGGATCGTACGAATGAATTAGAATTGATCGAACGAATGAATTAGCATGGATCGTGCTAATGAATTAGAATGGAACGTACAAATGAATTGGAATGGATCGTGTGAAAGAATTAGAATGGATTGTATGAATGAATTAGAATGAATTCGTACGATCCATTCGAATTCATTCGCACGATCCATTCTAATTCATTCATACGATCCATTCTAATTCATTCATACAGTCAATTCTAATTCTTTCACACGATCCATTCTAATTCTTTCACACGATCCATTCTAATTCATTCGTACGATCCATTCTAATTCATTCGTGCAATCCATTCTATTTCATTCGTACGATCCATTCTTACTCATTCGTACGATCCATTCTAATTCATTCACATGAATGTATCCATTCGTACGAATGAATTAGAATAGATTGTATGAATGAATTAGAATGGATCGTACGAATGAATTAGAATGGATCGTACGAAGGAATTAGAATGGATCGTACGAATGAATTAGAATGGATCGTACGAATGAATTAGAATAGATCGTACGAATGAATTAGAATGGATCGTACGAAGGAATTAGAATGGATCGTACGAATGAATTAGAATGGATATATTCGTGCAAATGAATTAGAATGGATCGTATGAATGTATTAGAATGGATCGTATGAGTGAATTAGAATGAATCGTACGAATGAATTAGAATGGATCGTATGGATGAATTAGAATGGATACATTCGTGCGAATGACTTAGAATTGATCGTACGAATGAATTAGAATGGATCGTGCGAATGAATTAGAATGGATCGTACGAATGAATTAGAATGGATCGTACGAATGAACTAGAATGGATACATTCGTGCGAATGAATTAGAATGGATCGTACAAATGAATTAGAATGGATCGTACGGATGAATTAGAATGGATCTTACGAATGAATTAGAATGGATCGTACGAATGAATTAGAATGGATCGTACGAATGAATTAGAATGGATACATTCATGCGAATGAATTAGAATGGATCCGACGAATGAATTAGAATGGATCGTACGAATAAATTAGAATGGATCAAATGAATGAATCAGAATGGTTACATTCATGCGAATGAATTAGAATGGATCGTACGAATGGATTAGAATGGATCGTACGAATGGATTAGAATGGATACATTCGAGCAAATGAATTAGAATGGATCGTACGAATGAATTAGAATGGATCATACGAATGGATTAGAATGGATCCTACAAATGGATTAGAATGGATACCTTTGTGCATATGAATTAGAATGGATCGTACGAATGAATTAGAATGGATCATATTAATGAATTAGAATGGATCGTACGAATGAATTAGAATGGATACATTCGTGCACGATCCATTCTAATTCATTCGCACGAATGTATCCATTCTAATTAATTCGTACGATCCATTCTAATTCATTAATATGATCCATTCTAATTTATTCGTACGATCCATTCTAATTCATATGCACAAAGGTATCCATTCTAATTCATTCGTACGATCCATTCTAATTCAGGATCGTACGAATGAATTAGAATGGATACATTCGTGCGAATGAATTAGAATTGATCGTACGAATGAATTAGAAAGGATCGTACGAATTAACCAGAATGGATACATTCGTGCGAATGAATTAGAATGGATCGTACGAATGAATTAGAATGGATCGTACAAATGAATTAGAATGGATCTTACGAATGAATTAGAACGGATCGTACGAATGAATTAGAATGGATCGTACGAATGAATTAGAATGGATACATTCGTGCGAATGAATTAGAATGGATCGGACGAATGAATTAGAATGGATCGTACGAATGAATTAGAATGGATCAAATAAATGAATTAGAATGGTTACATTCATGCGAATGAATTAGAATGGATCGTACGAATGGATTAGAATGGATCGTACGAATGGATTAGAATGGATACATTCGAGCGAATGAATTAGAATGGATCGTACGAATGAATTAGAATGGATCGTACGAATGGATTAGAATGGATCCTACGAATGGATTAGAATGGATACCTTTGTGCATATGAATTAGAATGGATCGTACGAATGAATTAGAATGGATCATATTAATGAATTAGAATGGATCGTACGAATCAATTAAAATGGATACATTCGTGCGAATGAATTAGAATGGATCGTGCGAATCAATTAGACTGGATCGTGCGAATGAATAAGAATAGATCATACGAATGAATTAGAATGGATCGTACGAATTAATTAGAATGGATACATTCGTGCGAATGAATTAGAATGGATTGTATGAATGAATTAGAATGGATCGTACGAATGAATTAGAATGGATCATACGAATTAATTAGAATGGATCATACGAATGAATTAGAATGGATCGTACGAATGAATTAGAATGGATCGTACGAATGAATTAGAATGGATACATTCGTGCGAATGAATTAGAATGGATTGTGCGAATGAATAAGAACAGATCGTGCGAATGAATTAGAATGGATCGTACGAATGAATTAGAATGGATCGTGCGAATGAATTAGAATGGATCGTACGAATGAATTAGAATGGATACATTTGTGCGAATGAATTAGAATGGATCGTACGAATGAATTAGAATGGATCGTATGAATGAATTAGAATGGATCGTACGAATGAATTAGAATGGATCGTGCGAATAAATTAGAATGGATTGTACGAATGAATTAGAATAGATCGTACGAATGAACTAGAATGGATACATTCGTGCGAATGAATTAGAATGGATCGTACGAATGAATTAGAATAGATCGTACGAATGAATTAGAATGAATCTTACGAATAAATTAGAATGGATCGTACGAATGAATTAGAATGGATCGTACGAATGAATTAGAATGGATACATTCATGCGAATGAATTAGAATGGATCGGACGAATGAATTAGAAGGGATCGTATGAATGAATTAGAATGGATCGTACGAATGAATTAGAATGGATCGTATGAATAAATTAGAATAGATACATTCGTCCGAATGAATTAGAATGGATCATACGAATGAGTAAGAATGGATCGTACGAATGAAATAGAATAGATTGTACGAATGAATTAGAATGGATCCTACGAATGAATTAGAATGGATCGTGTGAAAGAATTAGAATGGATTGTATGAATGAATTAGAATGGATCGTATGAATGAATTAGAATGGATCGTGCGAATGAATTCGAATGGATGGTACGAATTCATTCTAATTCATTCATACAATCCATTCTAATTCTTTCACACGATCTATTCTAATTCATTCGTAGGATCCATTCTAATTCATTCGTACAATCTGTTCTATTTCATTCGTACGATCAATTCTTACTCATTCGTACGATCCATTCTAATTCATTCGGACGAATGTATCCATTCTAATTTATTCGTACGATCCATTCTAATTCATTCGTACGATCCATTCTAATTCATTCGTCTGATCCATTCTAATTCATTCGCACGAATGTATCCATTCTAATTCATTCGTACGATCCATTCTAATTCATTCGTACGATCCATTCTAATTCCTTCGTACGATCCATTCTAATTCATTCGTACGATCTATTCTATTTTATTCGTACGATCCATTCTAATTCATTCGTCCGATCCATTCTAATTCATTCGCACGAATGTATCTATTCTAATTCATTCGTACGATCCATTCTAATTCATTCGTACGATCCATTCTAATTCCTTCGTACGATCCATTCTAATTCATTCGTACGATGTATTCTAATTCATTCGTACGATCCATTCTAATTCATTCAGACGATCCATTCTAATTCATTCGTAAGATCCATTCTAATTCATTCGTACGATCCATTCTAATTCATTCGTACGATCCATTCTAATTCATTCGCACGAATGTATCCATTCTAGTTCATTCGTACGATCCATTCTAATTTATTCGTACGATCCATTCTAATCCATTCGTACGATCCATTCTAATTCATTCATACGATCCATTCTAATTCATTCATACAATCCATTCTAATTCTTTCACACGATCCATTCTAATTCATTCGTAGGGTCCATTCTAATTCATTCGTACAATCTATTCTATTTCATTCGTACGATCCATTCTTACTCATTCGTATGATCTATTCTAATTCATTCGGACGAATGTATCCATTCTAATTTATTCATACGATCCATTCTAATTCATTCGTACGGTCCATTCTAATTCATTCGTACGATCCATTCTTACTCATTCGTATGATCCATTCTAATTCATTCGTACGATCCATTCTAATTCATTCGTACGATCGATTCTAATTCATTCGTACGATCCATTCTAATTCATTCGTACGATCCATTCTAATTCATTCGTACGATCCATTCTAATTTATTCGTTCAAATATATCCATTCTAATTCATTCCGTACGATCCATTCAAATTCATTCGTACGATCCATTCTAATTCATTCGTACGAATGTATCCATTCTAATTCATTCGTACGATCCATTCTAATTCATTCGTACGATCCATTATAATTCATTCGTAAGATCCATTCTAATTCATTTGTACGATCCATTCTAATTCATTCGTACGATCCATTCTAATTCATTCGCACGAATGTATCCATTCTAGTTCATTCGTACGATCCATTCTAATTCATTCGTACGATCCATTCTAATTCATTCGCACGATCCATTCTAATTCATTCGTACGATTAATTCTAATTCATTCTCACGAATGTATCCATTCTAACTCAATCGTACGATCCTGAATTAGAATGGATCGTACGAATGAATTAGAATGGATACCTTTGTGCATATGAATTAGAATGGATCGTACGAATGAATTAGAATTGATCATATTAATGAATTAGAATAGATCGTATGAATGAATTAGAATGGATCGTACGAATAAATTAGAATGGATCGTACGAATGAATTAGAATGGATACATTCGTGCGAATGAATTAGAATGGATACATTCGTGTGAAAGAATTAGAATAGATCGTATGAATGAATTAGAATGGATCCTATGAATGAATTAGAATGGATCGTGCAAATGAATTAGAATGGATCGTATGAATGAATTAGAATAGATCGTACGAATGAATTAGAATGGATCGTATGAAGGAATTAGAATGGATCGTACGAATGAATTAGAATGGATATATTCGTGCAAATGAATTAGAATGGATCCATTCTAATTCAATCGTACGATCCATTCTAATTCATTCGTCCGATCCATTCTAATTCATTCGCACGAATGTATCCATTCTAATTCATTTGTACGATCCATTCTAATTCATTCGTACGATCCATTCTAATTCATTCGTAAGATCCATTCTAATTCATTCGTACGATCCATTCTAATTCATTCGTACGATCCATTCTAATTCATTCGCACTAATGTATCCATTCTAGTTCATTCGTACGATCCATTCTAATTCATTCGTATGATCCATTCTAATTCAATCGTACGATCCATTCTAATTCATTCGTACGATCCATTCTAATTCCTTCGTACGATCCATTGTAATTCATTCGTACGATCCATTCTAATTCCTTCGTACGATCCATTCTAATTCATTCGTACAATCTATTCTAATTCATTCGTACGAATGGATACATTCGTGTGAATGAATTAGAATGGATCGTACGAATGAGTAAGAATGGATCGTACGAATGAAATAGAATGGATTGCACGAATGAATTTGAATTGATCGTACGAATGAATTAGAATGGATCATGCGAATGAATTAGAATAGATCGTACGAATGAATTAGAATGGATCGTACGAATGAACTAGAATGGATACATTCGTGCGAATGAATTAGAATGGATCGTACGAATGAATTAGAATGGATCGTACGAATGAATTAGAATGGATCTTACGAATAAATTAGAATGGATCGTACGAATGAATTAGAATGGATCGTACGAATGAATTAGAATGGATACATTCGTGCGAATGAATTAGAATGGATCGGACGAATGAATTAGAATGGATCGTACGAATGAATTAGAATGGATCGTACGAATGAATTAGAATGGATCGTACGAATAAATTAGAATAGATACATTCGTCCGAATGAATTAGAATGGATCATACGAATGAGTAAGAATGGATCGTACGAATGAAATAGAATAGATTGTATGAATGAATTAGAATGGATCCTACGAATGAATTAGAATGGATCGTGTGAAAGAATTAGAATGGATTGTATGAATGAATTATAATGGATCGTATGAATGAATTAGAATGGATCGTGCGAATGAATTCGAATGGATCGTACGAATTCATTCTAATTCATTCATACAATCCATTCTAATTCTTTCACACGATCTATTCTAATTCATTCGTAGGATCCATTCTAATTCATTCGTACAATCTATTCTATTTCATTCGTACGATCAATTCTTACTCATTCGTACGATCCATTCTAATTCATTCGGACGAATGTATCCATTCTAATTTATTCGTACGATCCATTCTAATTCATTCGTACGATCCATTCTAATTCATTCGTCTGATCCATTCTAATTCATTCGCACGAATGTATCCATTCTAATTCATTCGTACGATCCATTCTAATTCATTCGTACGATCCATTCTAATTCCTTCGTACGATCCATTCTAATTCATTCGTACGATCTATTCTATTTCATTCGTACGATCCATTCTAATTCATTCATCCGATCCATTCTAATTCATTCGCACGAATGTATCTATTCTAATTCATTCGTACGATCCATTCTAATTCATTCGTACGATCCATTCTAATTCCTTCGTACGATCCATTCTAATTCATTCGTACAATGTATTCTAATTCATTCGTACGATCCATTCTAATTCATTCAGACGATCCATTCTAATTCATTCGTAAGATCCATTCTAATTCATTCGTACGATCCATTCTAATTCATTCGTACGATCCATTCTAATTCATTCGCACGAATGTATCCATTCTAGTTCATTCGTACGATCCATTCTAATTTATTCGTACGATCCATTCTAATACATTCGTACGATCCATTCTAATTCATTCATACGATCCATTCTAATTCATTCATACAATCCATTCTAATTCTTTCACACGATCCATTCTAATTCATTCGTAGGATCCATTCTAATTCATTCGTACAATCTATTCTATTTCATTCGTACGATCCATTCTTACTCATTCGTATGATCTATTCTAATTCATTCGGACGAATGTATCCATTCTAATTTATTCGTACGATCCATTCTAATTCATTCGTACGGTCCATTCTAATTCATTCGTACGATCCATTCTTACTCATTCGTATGATCCATTCTAATTCATTCGTACGATCCATTCTAATTCATTCGTACGATCGATTCTAATTCATTCGCACTATCCATTCTAATTCATTCGTACGATCCATTCTAATTCATTCGTACGATCCATTCTAATTTATTCGTTCAAATATATCCATTCTAATTCATTCCGTACGATCCATTCAAATTCATTCGTACGATCCATTCTAATTCATTCGTACGAATGTATCCATTCTAATTCATTCGTACGATCCATTCTAATTCATTCGTACGATCCATTCTAATTCATTCGTAAGATCCATTCTAATTCATTCGTACGATCCATTCTAATTCATTCGTACGATCCATTCTAATTCATTCGCACGAATGTATCCATTCTAGTTCATTCGTACGATCCATTCTAATTCATTCGTACGATCCATTCTAATTCATTCGCACGATCCATTCTAATTCATTCATACGATTAATTCTAATTCATTCGCACGAATGTATCCATTCTAATTCAATCGTACGATCCTGAATTAGAATGGATCGTACGAATGAATTAGAATGGATACCTTTGTGCATATGAATTAGAATGGATCGTACGAATGAATTAGAATTGATCATATTAATGAATTAGAATAGATCGTATGAATGAATTAGAATGGATCGTACGAATGAATTAGAATGGATCGTACGAATGAATTAGAATGGATACATTCGTGCGAATGAATTAGAATGGATACATTCGTGTGAAAGAATTAGAATAGATCGTATGAATGAATTAGAATGGATCCTATGAATGAATTAGAATGGATCGTGCGAATGAATTAGAATGGATCGTACGAATGAATTAGAATAGATCGTACGAATGAATTAGAATGGATCGTATGAAGGAATTAGAATGGATCGTACGAATGAATTAGAATGGATATATTCGTGCAAATGAATTAGAATGGATCCATTCTAATTCAATCGTACGATCCATTCTAATTCATTCGTCCGATCCATTCTAATTCATTCGCACGAATGTATCCATTCTAATTCATTTGTACGATCCATTCTAATTCATTCGTACGATCCATTCTAATTCATTCGTAAGATCCATTCTAATTCATTCGTACGATCCATTCTAATTCATTCGTACGATCCATTCTAATTCATTCGCACGAATGTATCTATTCTAGTTCATTCGTACGATCCATTCTAATTCATTCGTATGATCCATTCTAATTCAATCGTACGATCCATTCTAATTCATTCGTACGATCCATTCTAATTCCTTCGTACGATCCATTGTAATTCATTCGTACGATCCATTCTAATTCCTTCGTACGATCCATTCTAATTCATTCGTACAATCTATTCTAATTCATTCGTACGAATGGATACATTCGTGTGAATGAATTAGAATGGATCGTACGAATGAGTAAGAATGGATCGTACGAATGAAATAGAATGGATTGCACGAATGAATTTGAATTGATCGTACGAATGAATTAGAATGGATCGTGCGAATGAATTAGAATGGATCGTACGAATGAATTAGAATGGATCATACGAATGAACTAGAATGGATACATTCGTGCGAATGAATTAGAATGGATCGTACGAATGAATTAGAATGGATCGTACGAATGAATTAGAATGGATCTTACGAATAAATTAGAATGGATCGTACGAATGAATTAGAATGGATCGTACAAATGAATTAGAATGGATACATTCGTGCGAATGAATTAGAATGGATCGGACGAATGAATTAGAATGGATCGTACGAATGAATTAGAATGGATCGTACGAATGAATTAGAATGGATCGTACGAATAAATTAGAATAGATACATTCGTCCGAATGAATTAGAATGGATTATACGAATGAGTAAGGATGGATCGTACGAATGAAATAGAATAGATTGTACGAATGAATTAGAATGGATCCTACGAATGAATTAGAATGGATCGTGTGAAAGAATTAGAATGGATTGTATGAATGAATTAGAATGGATCGTATGAATGAATTAGAATGGATCGTGCGAATGAATTCGAATGGATCGTACGAATTCATTCTAATTCATTCATACAATCCATTCTAATTCTTTCACACGATCTATTCTAATTCATTCGTAGGATCCATTCTAATTCATTCGTATAATCTATTCTATTTCATTCGTACGATCAATTCTTACTCATTCGTACGATCCATTCTAATTCATTCGGACGAATGTATCCATTCTAATTTATTCGTACGATCCATTCTAATTCATTCGTACGATCCATTCTAATTCATTCGTCTGATCCATTCTAATTCATTCGCACGAATGTATCCATTCTAATTCATTCGTACGATCCATTCTAATTCATTCGTACGATCCATTCTAATTCCTTCGTACGATCCATTCTAATTCATTCGTACGATCTATTCTATTTCATTCGTACGATCCATTCTAATTCATTCGTCCGATCCATTCTAATTCATTCGCACGAATGTATCTATTCTAATTCATTCGTATGATCCATTCTAATTCATTCGTACGATCCATTCTAATTCCTTCGTACGATCCATTCTAATTCATTCGTACGATGTATTCTAATTCATTCTTACGATCCATTCTAATTCATTCAGACGATCCATTCTAATTCATTCGTAAGATCCATTCTAATTCATTCGTACGATCCATTCTAATTCATTCGTACGATCCATTCTAATTCATTCGTACGAATGTATCCATTCTAGTTCATTCGTACGATCCATTCTAATTTATTCGTACGATCCATTCTAATCCATTCGTACGATCCATTCTAATTCATTCATACGATCCATTCTAATTCATTCATACAATCCATTCTAATTCTTTCACACGATCCATTCTAATTCATTCGTAGGATCCATTCTAATTCATTCGTACAATCTATTCTATTTCATTCGTACGATCCATTCTTACTCATTCGTATGATCTATTCTAATTCATTCGGACGAATGTATCCATTCTAATTTATTCGTACGATCCATTCTAATTCATTCGTACGGTCCATTCTAATTCATTCGTACGATCCATTCTTACTCATTCGTATGATCCATTCTAATTCATTCGTTCGATCCATTCTAATTCATTCGTACGATCGATTCTAATTCATTCGCGCTATCCATTCTAATTCATTCGTACGATCCATTCTAATTCATTCGTACGATCCATTCTAATTTATTCGTTCAAATATATCCATTCTAATTCATTCCGTACGATCCATTCAAATTCATTCGTACGATCCATTCTAATTTATTCGTACGAATGTATCCATTCTAATTCATTCGTACGATCCATTCTAATTCATTCGTACGATCCATTCTAATTCATTCATAAGATCCATTCTAATTCATTCGTACGATCCATTCTAATTCATTCGTACGATCCATTCTAATTCATTTGCACGAATGTATCCATTCTAGTTCATTCGTACGATCCATTATAATTCATTCGTACGATCCATTCTAATTCATTCGCACGATCCATTCTAATTCATTCGTACGATTAATTCTAATTCATTCGCACGAATGTATCCATTCTAATTCAATCGTACGATCCTGAATTAGAATGGATCGTTCGAATGAATTAGAATGGATACCTTTGTGCATATGAATTAGAATGGATCGTACGAATGAATTAGAATTGATCATATTAATGAATTAGAATAGATCGTATGAATGAATTAGAATGGATCGTACGAATGAATTAGAATGGATCGTACGAATGAATTAGAATGGATACATTCGTGCGAATGAATTAGAATGGATACATTCGTGTGAAAGAATTAGAATAGATCGTATGAATGAATTAGAATGGATCCTATGAATGAATTAGAATGGATCGTGCGAATGAATTAGAATGGATCGTACGAATGAATTAGAATAGATCATACGAATGAATTAGAATGGATCGTATGAAGGAATTAGAATGGATCGTACGAATGAATTAGAATGGATATATTCGTGCAAATGAATTAGAATGGATCCATTCTAATTCAATCGTACGATCCATTCTAATTCATTCGCCCGATCCATTCTAATTCATTCGCACGAATGTATCCATTCTAATTCATTTGTACGATCCATTCTAATTCATTCGTACGATCCATTCTAATTCATTCGTAAGATCCATTCTAATTCATTCGTACGATCCATTCTAATTCATTCGTACGATCCATTCTAATTCATTCGCACGAATGTATCCATTCTAGTTCATTCGTACGATCCATTCTAATTCATTCGTATGATCCATTCTAATTCAATCGTACGATCCATTCTAATTCATTCGTACGATCCATTCTAATTCCTTCGTACGATCCATTCTAATTCATTCGTACGATCCATTCTAATTCATTCGTACGATCCATTCTAATTCCTTCGTACGATCCATTCTAATTCATTCGTACAATCTATTCTAATTCATTCGTACGAATGGATACATTCGTGTGAATGAATTAGAATGGATCGTACGAATGAGTAAGAATGGATCGTACGAATGAAATAGAATGGATTACACGAATGAATTAGAATTGATCGTACGAATGAATTAGAATGGATCGTACGAATGAATTAGAATGGATCGTACGAATGAACTAGAATGGATACATTCGTGCGAATGAATTAGAATGGATCGTACGAATGAATTAGAATGGATCGTACAAATAAATTAGAATGGATCTTACGAATGAATTAGAATGGATCGTACGAATGAATTGGAATGGATCGTACGAATGAATTAGAATGGATACATTCGTGCGAATGAATTAGAATGGATCAGACGAATGAATTAGAATGGATCGGACGAATGAATTAGAATGGATCAAATGAATGAATTAGAATAGTTACATTCATGCGAATGAATTAGAATGGATCGTACGAATGGATTAGAATGGAGCGTACGAATGGATTAGAATGGATACATTCGAGCGAATGAATTAGAATGGATCATACGAATGAATTAGAATGGATCGTACGAATGGATTAGAATGGATCCTACGAATGGATTAGAATGGATACCTTTGTGCATATGAACTAGAATGGATCGTACGAATGAATTAGAATGGATTATTTTAATGAATTAGAATGGATCGTACGAATGAATTAGAATGGATCGTACGAATGAATTAGAATGGATCGTACGAATGAATTAGAATGGATACATTCGTGCGAATGAATTAGAATGGATACATTCGTGCGAAAGAATTAGAATAGATCGTATGAATGAATTAGAATGGATCCTATGAATGAATTAGAATGGATCATGCGAATGAATTAGAATGGATCGTACGAATGAATTAGAATGGATCGTGCTAATGAATTAGAATTGATCGAACGAATGAATTAGAATGGATACATTCGTGCGAATGAATTAGAATGGATCGGACGAATGAATTAGAATGGATCGTACGAATGAGTAAAAATGGATCGTACGAATGAAATAGAATAGATCGTACGAATGAATTAGAATGGATCGTACGAAGGAATTAGAATGGATCGTACGAATGAATTCGAATGGATATATTCGTGCAAATGAATTAGAATGGATCGTATGAATGTATTAGAATGGATCGTATGAGTGAATTAGAATGGATCGTACGAATGAATTAGAATGGATCGTATGAATGAATTAGAATGGATACATTCGTGTGAATGAATTAGAATGGATCGTACGAATGAATTAGAATAGCTCATACGAATGAATTAGAATGAATCGTATGAATGAATTAGAATGGTTACATTCGTGTGAATGAATTAGAATAGATCGTACGAATGAATTAGAATGGATCGTACGAATAAATTAGAATGGATTGTGGGAATGAATTAGAATGGATCGTACGAATGAATTAGAATGGATCCACCGAATGAGTTAGAATGGATCATACGAATGAATTAGAATGGATTGTACGAATGAATTAGAATGGATTGTGCGAATGAATTAGAATGGATCGTATGAATGAATAAGAATGGATCGTACGAACGAATTAGAATGGATTGTGCGAATGAATTAGCATGAATCGTACGAATGTATTAGAATGGATCGTACGAATGAATTAGAATGAATCGTACGATCCGTTCTTATTCAATCGTCCGATCCATTCTAATTCATTCGCATGAATGTATCCATTCTAGTTCATTCGTACAATCCATTCTATTTCATTCGTACGATCCATTCTTGCTCATTCGTATGATCCATTCTAATTCATTCGTATGATCCATTCTAATTCATTCGTACGATCCATTCTAATTCATTCGTACGATCCATTCTAATTCATTCGCACGATCCATTCTAATTCATCCATACGATCCATTCTAATTCATTCATACGATCCATTCTAATTCATTCCTACAATCCATTCTAATTCATTCGCCCGATCCATTCTAATTCATTCATACGATCCATTCTAATTCATTAGCACGATCCATGCTAATTCATTCGTTCGATCAATTCTAATTCATTAGCACGATCCATTCTAATTCATTCGTACGATCCATTCTAATTCATTCGCACGATCCATTCTAATTCATTCATAGGATCCCTTCTAATTAATTCATACGATCTATTCTAATTCTTTCGCATGAATGTATCCATTCTAATTCATTCGCACGAATGTATCCATTCTAATTCATTCGTACGATCCATTCTAATTCATTCGTACGATCCATTCTAATTCATTCGTACGATCCATTCTAATTCATTCATACGATCTATTCTAATTCATTCATACAATGCATTCTAATTCTTTCACACGATCCATTCTAATTCATTTGTACGATCCATTCTAATTCATTCGTACAATCCATTCTATTTCATTTGTACGATCCATTCTTACTCATTCGTATGATCCATTCTTATTCATTCGTACGATCCATTCTAATTCATTTGTACGATCCATTCTAATTCATTCGAACAATCAATTCTATTTCATTCGTACGATCCATTCTTACTCATTCGTATGATCCATTCTAATTCATTCGCACGAATGTATCCATTCTAATTCATTCATACAATCCATTCTAATTCATTCCGTACGATCCATTCTAATTCATTCGTACGATCGTACGAATGAATTAGAATGGATCGTACGAATGAATTAGAATAGATTGTGCGAATGAATTAGAATGGATCGTACGAATGAATTAGAATAGATTGTGCGAATGAATTAGAATGGATCGTACGAATGAATAAGAATTGATCGTACGAATGAATTAGAATGGATCGTACGAATAAATTAGAATGGATACATTCGTCCGAATGAATTAGAATGGATCATACGAATGAGTAAGAATGGATCGTACGAATGAAATAGAATAGATTGAATGAATGAATTAGAATGGATCCTACGAATGAATTAGAATGGATCGGGTAAAAGAATTAGAATGGATTGTATGAATGAATTAGAATGGATCGTATGAATGAATTAGAATGGATCCTGCGAATGAATTCGAATGGATCGTACGAATTCATTCTAATTCATTCATACAATCCATTCTAATTTTTTCACACGATCCATTCTAATTCATTCGTACGTTCCATTCTAATTCATTAGCACGATCCATGCTAATTCATTCGTTCGATCAATTCTAATTCATTAGCACGATCCATTCTAATTCATTCGTACGATCCATTCTAATTCCTTCGTACGATCCATTCTAATTCATTCGTACGATCTATTCTATTTCATTCGTACGATCCATTCTTACTCATTCGTACGATCTATTCTAATTCATTCGTCCGATCCATTCTAATTCATTCGCACGAATGTATCCATTCTAATTCATTCGTACGATCCATTCTAATTCATTCGTACGATCCATTCTAATTCCTTCGTACGATCCATTCTAATTCATTCGTACGATCTATTCTAATTCATTCGTACGATCCATTCTAATTCATTCGTACGATCCATTCTAATTCATTCGTAAGATCCATTCTAATTCATTCGTACGATCCATTCTAATTCATTCGTACGATCCATTCTAATTCATTCGCACGAATGTATCCATTCTAGTTCATTCGTACGATCCATTCTAATTCATTCGTACGATCCATTCTAATCCATTCGTACGATCCATTCTAATTCATTCATACGATCCATTCTAATTCATTCATACAATCCATTCTAATTCTTTCACACGATCCATTCTAATTCATTCGTAGGATCCATTCTAATTCATTCGTATAATCTATTCTATTTCATTCGTACGATCCATTCTTACTCTTTCGTATGATACATTCTAATTCATTCGGACGAATGTATCCATTCTAATTTATTCGTACGATCCATTCTAATTCATTTGTACGATCCATTCTAATTAATTCGTACGATCCATTCTTAGTCATTCGTATGATCCATTCTAATTCATTCGTACGATCCATTCTAATTCATTCGTACGATCCATTCTAATTCATTCACACTATCCATTCTAATTCATTCGTACGATCCATTCTAATTCATTCGTATGATCCATTCGGTCCATTCTAATTCATTCGCACAATCCATTCTATTTCATTCGTACGATCCATTGTTACTCATTCGTATGATCCATTTTGGATACATTCGTGCGAATGAATTAGAATGGATCATACGAATGAGTAAGAATGGATCGTACGAATGAAATAGAATGGATTGTGCGAATGAATTAGAATGGATCGTACGAATGAATTAGAATGGATCGTGTGAAAGAATTAGAATGGATTGTACGAATGAATTAGAATAGATCGTATGAATGAATTAGAATGGATCATACAAATGAATTAGAATGGATCGTACGAATGAATTAGAATGGATCGTACGAATGAATTAGAATGGATACATTCGTGCGAATGAATTAGAATGGATACATTCGTGCGAAAGAATTAGAATAGATCGTATAAATGAATTAGAATGGATCCTATGAATGAATTAGAATGGATCGTGCGAATGAATTAGAATGGATCGTACGAATGAATTAGAATGGATCGTGCTAATGAATTAGAATTGATCGAACGAATGAATTAGCATGGATCGTGCTAATGAATTAGAATGGAACGTACGAATGAATTAGAATGGATCGTGTGAAAGAATTAGAATGGATTGTATGAATGAATTAGAATGAATTCGTACGATCCATTCGAATTCATTCGCACGATCCATTCTAATTCATTCATACGATCCATTCTAATTCATTCATACAATCCATTCTAATTCTTTCACACGATCCATTTTAATTCATTCGTAGAATCCATTCTAATTCATTCGTACAATCTATTCTATTTCATTCGTACGATCCATTCTTACTCATTCGTATGATCCATTCTAATTCATTCGGACGAATGTATCCATTCTAATTTATTCGTACGATCCATTCTAATTCATTCGTACGATCCATTCTAATTCATTCATCCGATCAATTCTAATTCATTCGCACGAATATATCCATTCTAATTCATTCGTACGATCCATTCTAATTCATTCGTACGATCCATTCTAATTCATTCGTAAGATCCATTCTAATTCATTCGTACGATCCATTCTAATTCATTCGTACGATCCATTCTAATTCGTTCACACGAATGTATCCATTCTAGTTCATTCGTACGATCCATTCTAATTCATTCGTACGATCCATTCTAATTCATTCGCACGATCCATTCTAATTCATTCGTACAATCCATTCTAATTCATTCATACGATCCATTCTAATTCATTCGTACGATCCATTCTAATTCATTCGTACAAATGTATCCATTCTAATTCATTCGTACGATCCATTCTAATTCATTCGCACGATCCATTCTAATTCATTCGTACGATCCATTCTAATTCTTTCACTCGATCCATTCTAATTCATTCGTACGATCCATTCAAATTTATTCGCACGATCAATTCTAATTCATTCATACGATCCATTCTAATTGATTCATACGATCCATTCTAATTCATTCGTACGATCCATTCTAATTCATTCGCACAAATGTATCCATTCTAATTCATTCGTACGATCCATTCTAATTCATTCGCACGATCCATTCTAATTCATTCGTACGATCCATTCTAATTCATTCGCACGATCTGTTCTTACTCATTCGCACAATCCATTCTAATTCATTCGCGCAAATGTATCCATTCTAATTCATTCGTATGATCCATTCTAATTCATTCGTACGATCCATTCTAATTCATTCGTACGATCCATTCTAATTAATTCGTACGATCCCTTCTAATTCATTCGTACGATCCATTCTAATTCATTCATACAATCCATTCTAATTCATTCGTACGATCCTTTCTAATTCACTCATACGATCCATTCTAATACATTCATACGATCCATTCCAATTCATTTGCACGAATATATCCATTCTAATTCATTCGTACGATCCATTCTAATTCCTTCGTATGATCCATTCTAATTCATTCGTACGATCTATTCTAATTCATTCGTATGATCCATTCTAATTCATTCGTACGATCCATTCTAATTCCTTCGTACGATCCATTCTAATTCATTCGTACGATAAATTCTAATTCATTCGTACAATCTATTCTAATTCATTCGTACGAATCGATACATTCTTGTGAATGAATTAGAATGGATCGCACGAATGAGTAAGAATGGATCGTACGAATGAAATAGAATGGATTGCACGAATGAATTAGAATGGATCGTACGAATGAATTAGAATGGATCGTGTGAAAGAATTAGAATAGATTGTATGAATGAATTAGAATGGATCGTACGAATGAATTAGAATTGATCGTACGAAGGAATTTGAATTGATCGTACGAATGAATTAGAATGGATCGTACGAATGAATTAGAATAGATCGTACGAATGAATTAGAATGGATCGTACGAAGGAATTAGAATGGATCGTACGAATGAATTAGAATGGATATATTCGTGCAAATGAATTAGAATAGATCGTATGAATGTATTAGAATGGATCGTATGAGTGAATTAGAATGGATCGTACGAATGAATTAGAATGGATCGTATGAATGAATTGGAATGGATACATTCGTGTGAATGAATTAGAATGGATCGTATGAATGAATTAGAATAGATTTTGTGAATGAATTAGAACTGATCGTATGAATGAATTAGAATGGATACATTCGTGCGAATGAATTAGAATGGATTGTATGAATGAATTAGAATGGATCGTACGAATGAATTAGAATGGATCGTATGAGTGAATTAGAATGGATACGAAGGAATTAGAATGGATCGTACGAAGGAATTAGAATGGATCATACGAATGAAATAGTATGGATCATACGAAGGAATTAGAATGGATCGTACGAAGGAATTAGAATAGATCGTACGAATGAATTAGAATGGATCGTACGAAGGAACTAGAATGGATCACACGAATGAATTAGAATGGATATATTCGTGCAAATGAATTAGAATAGATCGTATGAATGTATTAGAATGGATCGTATGAGAGAATTAGAATGGACCGTACGAATGAAATAGAATGGATCGTACGAAGGAATTAGAATGGATCGTACGAAGGAATTAGAATGGATCGTACGAATGAATTAGAATGGATATATTCGTGCAAATGAATTAGAATGGATCGTATGAATGAATTAGAATGGATCGTATGAGTAAATAAGAACGGATAGTACGAATGACGTAGAATGGATCGTATGAATGAATTAGAATGGATACATTCGTGCGAATGAATTAGAATGGATCGTATGAATGAATTAGAATAGATTGTGCGAATGAATTAGAATGGATCGTACAAATGAATTAGAATAGATACATTCGTGCGAATAAATTAGAATGGATTGTATGAATGAATTAGAATGGATCGTACGAATGAATTAGAATGGATCGTACGAATGAATTAGAATAGATTGCGCGAATGAATTAGAATGGATCGTGCGAATGAAATAGAATGGATACAAATGAATTAGAATGGATCATACGAATGAATTAGAATGACGATCCATTCTTACTCATTCGTATGATCCATTCTAATTCATTCGCACGAATGTATCCATCCTAATTCATTCGTACGATCCATTCTAATTCATTCGTACGATCCATTCTAATTCATTCGTATGATCCATTCTAATTCATTCATACGATCTATTCTAATTCATTCATACAATCCATTCTAATTCTTTCACACGATCCATTCTAATTCATTCGTGCGATCCATTCGAATTCATTCGCACAATCCATTCTATTTCATTCGTACGATCCATTCTTACTCATTCGTATGATCCATTCTAATTCATTCGCACTAATGTATCCATAATGGATCATACGAATGAGTAAGAATGGATCGTACGAATGAAATAGAATGGATTGTGCGAATGAATTAGAATGGACCGTACGAATGAAGTAGACGTACGAATGAATTAGGATGGATACATTCGTGCGAATAAATTAGAATGGATCATACGAATGAGTAAGAATGGATCGTCATTCTAATTCATTCGTATGATCCATTCTAATTCATTTGTATCCATTCTATTTCATTCGCACGATCAATTCTAATTCATTCGCACAATCTATTCTAATTCATTCGTACGATCCATTCTAATTCATTCGTACGATCCATTCTAATTCATTCGTATGATCCATTCTAATTAATTCGTATGATCCATTCTAATTCATTCGTACGATCCATTCTAATTCATTCATACAATCCATTCTAATTCATTCGCACGAATGTATCCATTCTAATTAATTCGTACGATCCATTCTAATTCATTCGTATGATCCATTCTAATTCATTCGCACAATCCATTCTATTTCATTCGTACGATCCATTCTAATTCATTCATAAGATCCATTCTAATTCATTCGTACGATCCATTCTAATTGATTCGTACGATCCATTCTAATTCATTCGCACGAATGTATCCATTCTAGTTCATTCGTACGATCCATTCTAATTCATTCGTACGATCCATTCTTATTCATTCGCATGATCCATTCTAATTCATTCGTACGATCCATTCTAATTCATTCATACGATCCATTCTAATTCATTCGTACGATCCATTCTAATTCATTCTCACAAATGTATCCATTCTAATTCATTCGTACGATCCATTCTAATTCATTCGCACGATCCATTCTAATTCATTCGTACGATCCATTCTAATTCTTTCACACGATCCATTCTAATTCATTTGTATGATCCATTCTAATTCATTCGCACGATCCATTCTAATTTATTCGTATGATCCATTCTAATTCATTCATACGATCCATTCTAATTCATTCGTACGATCCATTCTAATTCATTCGCACAAATGTATCCATTCTAATTCATTCGTACGATCCATTCTAATTCATTCGCACGATCCATTCTAATTCATTCGTACGATCCATTCTAATTCATTCGCACGATCTGTTCTTATTCATTCGCACAATCTATTCTAATTCATTCGCACGAATGTATCCATTCTAATTCATTCGTACGATCCATTCTAATTCATTCGTATGATCCATTCTAATTAATTCGTATGATCCATTCTAATTCATTCGTACGATCCATTCTAATTCATTGATACAATCCATTCCAATTCATTCGTACGATCCATTCTAATTCACTCATACGATCCATTCTAATACATTCATACGATCCATTCTAATTCATTTGCACGAATATATCCATTCTAATTCATTCGTACGATCCATTCTAATTCCTTCGTACGATCCATTCTAATTCATTTGTACGATCTATTCTAATTCATTCGTACGATCCATTCTAATTCATTCGTACGATCCATTCTAATTCATTCGTACGATCCATTCTAATTCATTCGTACGATCCATTCTAATTCATTCGTACAATCTATTCTAATTCATTCGTACGAATGGATACATTTGTGTGAATGAATTACAATGGATCGTACGAATGAGTAAGAATGGATCGTAAGAATGAAATAGAATGGATTGCACGAATGAATTAGAATGGATCGTACGAATGAATTAGAATGGATCGTGTGAAAGAATTAGAATGGATTGTATGAATGAATTAGAATGGATCGTACGAATGAATTAGAATGGATCGTAAGAAGGAATTAGAATGGATCGTACGAATGAATTAGAATGGATCGTACGAATGAATTAGAATAGATCGTACGAATGAATTAGAATGGATCGTACGAAGGAATTAGAATGGATCGTACGAATGAATTAGAATGGATATATTCGTGCAAATGAATTAGAATGGATCGTATGAATGTATTAGAATGGATCGTATGAGTGAATTAGAATGGATCGTACGAATGAATTAGAATGGATCGTATGAATGAATTAGAATGGATACATTCGTGTGAATGAATTAGAATGGATCGTATTAATGAATTAGAATAGATTTTGTGAATGAATTAGAACTGATCGTACGAATGAATTAGAATGGATACATTCGTGCGAATGAAATAGAATGGATTGTATGAATGAATTAGAATGGATCGTACGAATGAATTAGAATGGATCGTATGAGTGAATTAGAATGGATACGAAGGAATTAGAATGGATCGTACGAAGGAATTAGAATGGATCATACGAATGAAATATAATGGATCGTACGAAGGAATTAGAATGGATCGTACGAAAGAATTAGAATGGATCGTACGAAGGAATTAGAATGGATCGTACGAATGAATTAGAATAGATCGTACGAATGAATTAGAATGGATCGTATGAAGGAATTAGAATAGATCGTACGAATGAATTAGAATGGATATAGTCGTGCAAATGAATTAGAATGGATCGTATGAATGTATTAGAATGGATCGTATGAGTGAATTAGAATGGATCGTACGAATGAAATAGAATGGATCGTACGAAGGAATTAGAATGGATCGTACGAAGGAATTAGAATGGATCGTACGAAGGAATTAGAATGGATCGTACGAATGAATTAGAATGGATATATTCGTGCAAATGAATTAGAATGGATTGTATGAATGAATTAGAATGGATCGTATGAGTGAATTAGAACGGATAGTACGAATGAAGTAGAATGGATCCTATGAATGAATTAGAATGGATACATTCATGCGAATGAATTAGAATGGATCGTATGAATGAATTAGAATAGATTGTGCGAATGAATTAGAATGGATCGTACGAATGAATTAGAATGGATACATTCGTGCGAATAAATTAGAATAGATTGTATGAATGAATTAGAATGGATCGTACGAATGAATTAGAATGGATCATACGAATGAATTAGAATAGATTGTGCGAATGAATTAGAATGGATCGTGCGAATGAAATAGAATGGATACAAATGAATTAGAATGGATCATACGAATGAATTAGAATGACGATCCATTCTTACTCATTCGTATGATCCATTCTAATTCATTCGCACGAATGTATCCATTCTAATTCATTCGTACGATCCATTCTAATTCATTCGTACGATCCATTCTAATTCATTCATACGATCTATTCTAATTCATTCATACAGTCCATTCTAATTCTTTCACACGATCCATTCTAATTCATTCGTACGATCCATTCTAATTCATTCGCACAATCCATTCTATTTCATTCGTACGATCCATTCTTACTCATTCGTATGATCCATTCTAATTCTTTCGCACGAATGTATCCATAATGGATCATACGAATGAGTAAGAATGGATCGTACGAATGAAATAGAATGGATTGTGCGAATGAATTTGAATGCACCGTACGAATGAATTAGACGTACGAATGAATTAGAATGGATACATTCGTGCGAATAAATTAGAATGGATCATACGAATGAGTAAGAATGGATCGTCATTCTAATTCATTCGTATGATCCATTCTAATTCATTTGTATCCATTCTATTTCATTCGCACGATCCATTCTAATTAATTCGCGTAATCTATTCTAATTCATTCGTACGATCCATTCTAATTCATTCGTACGATCCATTCTAATTCATTCGTATGATCCATTCTAATTAATTCGTATGATCCATTCTAATTCATTCGTTCGATCCATTCTAATTCATTCATACAATCCATTCTAATTCATTCGCATGAATGTATCCATTCTAATTAATTCGTACGATCCATTCTAATTCATTCGTATAATCCATTCTAATTCATTCGCACAATCCATTCTATTTCATTCGTACGATCCATTTTTACTCATTGGTACGATCCATTCTAATTCATTCGCACGAATGTATCCATTCTAATTCATTCATACGAATCCATTCTAATTCATTCGTACAATCTATTCTATTTCATTCGTACGATCCATTCTTACTCATTCGTATGATCCATTCTAATTCATTCGGACGAATGTATCCATTCTAATTTATTCGTACGATCCATTCTAATTCATTCGTACGATCCATTCTAATTCATTCGTACGATCCATTCTAATTCATTCGTCCGATCCATTCTAATTCATTCGCACGAATGTATCCATTCTAATTCATTCGTACGGTCCATTCTAATTCATTCGCATAATCCATTCTATTTCATTCGTACGATCCATTCTTACTCATTCGTATGATCCATTATGGATACATTCGTGCGAATTAATTAGAATGGATCATACGAATGAGTAAGAATGGATCGTACGAATGAAATAGAATGGATTGTGCGAATGAATTAGAATGGATCGTACGAATGAATTAGAATGGATCGTGTGAAAGAATTTGAATGGATTGTATGAATGAATTAGAATAGTTCGTATGAATGAATTAGAATGGATCGTACGAATGAATTAGAATAGATCGTACGAATGAATTAGAATGGATCGTACGAATAAATTAGAATGGATACATTCGTCCGAATGAATTAGAATGGATCATACGAATGAGTAAGAATGGATCGTACGAATGAAATAGAATAGATTGTACGAATGAATTAGAATGGATCCTACGAATGAATTAGAATAGATCATGTGAAAGAATTAGAATGGATTGTATGAATGAATTAGAATGAATTCGTACGATCCATTCGAATTCATTCGCACGATCCATTCTAATTCATTCATACGATCCATTCTAATTCATTCATACAATCCATTCTAATTCTTTCACACGATCCATTCTAATTCATTCGTAGGATCCATTCTAATTCATTCGTACAATCTATTCTATTTCATTCGTACGATCCATTCTTACTCATTCGTATGATCCATTCTAATTCATTCGGACGAATGTATCCATTCTAATTTATTCGTACGATCCATTCTAATTCATTCGTACGATCTATTCTAATTCATTCGTACGATCCATTCTAATTCATTCATACGATCTATTCTAATTCATTCATACGATCCATTCTAATTCATTCGCATGATCCATTCTAATTCATTCGTACGATCCATTCTAATTCATTCGCACGAATGTATCCATTCTAGTTCATTCGTACGATCCATTCTAATTCATTCGTACGATCCATTCTAATTCTTTTTTTTTAATCAAAGCTATGGGGATTTTATTAGGGACCCCGCCCAAGAAACAAAAAAGGAATATTCACATTACAGCTCTGGCCTTTTATAGATCAAGGCTATCAGAGAAATGGAAAACAAAATACAGAGAACATTTAAACTAGAAACAAATCCATCCCCTCACTCATCTGCAAAAACAGCCCCTCAAAGTTCCTTCCAACTATCTCATATAGCTTCTACCCTTGCAATCATCTTCAATTGCTTTACGAATATTTTCTTTTAAGTCTTGTGGGTATATCTGAACCATCTGATTGCCATGATCCATTTTTGATAAGATGTCTGCAGGTTGATTACCCTCTCTCCAGATATGAGTGATCTTATGCTCATTGTACTTGTTTAAGGCCTCTCTGATACTTAAAACCGGTGAATAGCATTCCAGGGAATAGCACATTCATCTCTAATACATTTCACTGCAATAAGAGAATCAGATTCAATCCACAGCTTTGAGATGTGCATATCTTCCGTATATAAGAGACCTTTCATCACTGCATCTAATTCAATGTTTAGAATTTCAGTATACTTAGAAGGACCATAAAAACACTGAATTGCTTCACCATTATTGTTTCTGAACACTCCCCCAACAGAAGCTGAGTTATTTGCCAAAGCTCCATCTGTATTCAACTTCATCCATCCCCTATCAGGTTTATCCCAAGTGACAGTTTGGATATTTTGAATATTAGGCTTCAGATGACAGCCCCATTTTGCCAAAATAATTTTGTTATCCAAAGTATCTTCTTCAGAGTAATCACAACTAGACATTCTCAAAAAAACAGTTCTAGTAATGTAAGCCAGCAGGACTCTCTTGTGAGTAGTTTTTTTATCAAAAATTCTTTTGCATCTCTCTTCCCAGATCATCTTAACTACACAACCTGTAACTATTTTAGCTAGAGTATTAAGTTGACCTTTATTTCTGAATTTAGCTTTCAATCTGCTAATCTCTTCACTGAGATTACCAATTCTGGTTGCCTTGATGTCCAGTCTAGATAGAACTGATCTCCAAATCCAGTTGGAGTAAGAGCAATTGAAAAAAATATGGTCATGAGTTTCCCTATCAGACCAGCACAGAACACATAAAGAAGGAACCATCATGCCGCTTCTATGAAGCTTATCACAGGTGAGAAGTTTTTTTAAAACAGCTCTCCACAAACAAACTGCATGCCTTTCAATTCTGTTTTGATGCCAAATCCAATTAGCTTCTAAAAAAACCTGTCCTTTGATTCTATTAGAATCCCAAGCTGTTTTGAGTGTATATAATCCACTGTTAGAGGGCTTCCAGATTTTTATATCAGAGAGCCTTGGATAAGAAATATCAAATTCTGAAATCATATCAAAAACTCTCATAATATCTGCTGAAGAGGGTGAAGGGAAAGACCATTTCCCATTATCTATAAACTCACTAACAGTAATATCTATGCCATACCCCAAATCATATACTACTCTACTATCAAAAAGATCAATGAGTCTCCCTTGAGGCAGCCAATTATCAAGCCAAAAATTTGTTTTTTTACCATTCCCCACAACACTGATAATATTTTGTTTGAATTTATTTCTAATCTGAAGAATCCCTCTCCATATCCCTGAAGCATTATGTGTACTTTTACATTCCCAAATACCTTCATGTCTCAGATATTTAGCAGTGACCCACTAAACCCATAAGGACTTATCCATAGAGCAAATTCTCCAGAGATGCTTAGCCAAAGCTGCTTCATTCCATTCCTCCAAATTTCTGAAACCAAGCCCTCCTTCACTCTTAGGATAGCAAAGTTTTTTCCAGGCAATAGGGACCATTTTTTTAGTGAGTGAAGGCCCCCCCCAAAGAAATCTGCTGAAAATACCTTCAATCTCTTTTATAACTGATTTAGGAAAACTGAATACCCCAGACCAGTATAAATGCAAAGAATTAAGCACAGACTTTATTAACTCAACTCTGCCTGCAAGAGAAAGGAAATTCCTATTCCAAGACCCAGTTCTAGACCTGATTTTATCAATTAAAACTTGGCAATCAGTATGCTTGAGTCTCTTTGAGAGAAGTGGGAGTCCAAGATACTTAACTGGTAGAGTTCCTTCTCTTAATTCAAGGATATTCAGCAAGCACTGCTTATTCTGAACATTTTGGCTGAAGAAAACTTTAGACTTTTCATAACTGATCTCCAGACCTGATTGATGATTGAAGTTTTTGAGGACTTGTGTTAGCCCTGTAGCTGAATGAGATTCAGCCTTACAAAAAAGCAGAAGATCATCAGCATAAGCCAAATGTGATACAGGGATACTACCCAAAGAAGGGACCAATATTCTTTTGTTTTCTTCTGCTTCTATAAGTAGACAAGATAGAATATTCATAACAATGGTAAACAAATGTGGGGATATAGGGTCTCCTTGCCGAATTCCTCTATAAGCTGTGAAATAACCCTTAGCTGCACCATTAATAAGCACTGAAAATCTGACTGAAGTGATACATTCTTTTATCCAGTTAACCCATCTGTGTGGGAAATTCATAGCTTTCATTGTTTGAAGGAGGAAATTATGATTCACAGTATCAAAAGCTTTCTTTAAGTCAACTTTAATGCACATTCTAGGGGAACCAGTCTTCATATGAAATTTATAAAGTAACTCATGAGCTAACATAATTGCATCTTGAATATATCTGCCATTAAGGAAAGCTGCTTGATTTTCAGCAATTAACTGGGGCAGTATTATCTTCATTCTATTTGCTAAAATGGTAGAGATAATCTTATACGAAAAATTGCATAGAGAGATAGGCCTGCAACTTGCAAAATTCTTGATACTCTCTCCCTTTGGAATTAATGCTATCAAAGTGTGGTTAAGGTAAGTAACTTTTTGAGGATGATCATAAAAGAAATGGATTAAATCAGTAACATCATCCTTAATAATAGGCCAGCAACCTTTATAAAATTCACTAGAGAATCCATCTGCACCAGGAGCCTTATCCATAGGAGCAGTATGAACAACATTATAAACTTCTTCTGCAGTAAAAGGTCTACTGATCCAGTCAGCCTGATCACTGGATAATTTCCCCAAATTAGTGCAGTTAAAACTGTGACAGCCAACTTCTTTGAACAGCTTTGTAAAGTATAAGATTCCTTCAGCTCCAATGCCCTCAGGATCTTCTATCAGCTGATCCTCAGTCGACAGAATAGAGTATATTTTTGATTTAGCTCTTTTCCCTTGAATAATAGCATGAAAAAACTTTGTGTTTGTATCTCCTTTGGATAACCAATTAATTTTGGATTTCAGTCTAAGCAGTTCATCATTGATATCTCTCTCTTTCTTAAGAGTAGTAAGAGCTTCCCGTTCTTCTAAAGCAATTCTATCATTTAGTGGATCCAAATTCATACGATTTTGAATTCCATCCAACTCCCTCTCTGCCTTTAAACATCTCAACTGAGTATGGCCAAAACTATTTTTATTCCATGCTTTAAGAACTGCCTTAAGCCTCTTGAGTTTGTGACAGAATATGAAAAAAGGATCACCCTGAACTTCATTTTTCCAAGAATTTGCTACAACTGAAAGAAAATCTTCATTTGTTTCCCAAATTTTTAGATATCTGAATGGAGAGGATCCATAAGACCAACTAGGATTCATCTTAATAACCACAGGTGTGTGATCAGAGGATCCTTGATTAATGAAACTAGCAATACTGTTTGGGAAACCAAAGTTCCACTGATGATTCACCAGAGCTCTATCTAACTTAGCAGCAATCCTGGAGCTTTCTGCTTTGTTTGTCCAAGTGATAAAGTGGCCATGAGACTCCATATCATCAAGATCACAATCATTAAGGACCTCATTAAATTCTCTAAGAGCACTATTGGGCACTGCATTACCTCCTTTTTTCTCCCCTGCCGTCTTGATCAAATTGAAATCTCCTGCTACCAACCAAGGCTCATTTACTTGCAAACTAATATCTTTCATAGATGCCCAAAGCCTACATCTATCAATAGCTGTATTATGCCCATAGATAACAGAAAAAAGCATATTTCTATTACCTGGTTTCCAGATTACTTTACAGTGCAAAATTTGATCACCTTCCATAAGAAGCATAACATCAAAATTTTGCTGATCCCAAAGAAGGATAATTCTCCCAGCTGTATGAGAATTATGATTTGACAAACAGCTCCAGTCAGGCTTGATTTTAGAATGAATCTTAGATAGGTTTTGAATCTTGACTTTTGTCTCCACTAATCCAAGAAGACCAATATTATGTTTATTTATCAATTTACAAGCATCTTCACATCTATCACTACTATTGAGACCCCTGACATTCCATACACAGATATTCATTTGACAAAAAGCTGGGCAGAAGTTTTGCCCTGTTCCCCTATATTCTCACCATTTTGCTCAAGATCTTTTCCATCAGAAAAATAATAGGACCTTTTCCCAGCTTCTATTGAATACCCATGATTATTGATATCACTGATGACTTTAACTCTTAAGGCTTTTCTGTAGGCTTGTATCTCTGTTAGAGGTCCTGCAATATGGGCTTTGCTTATGGCCAGAACATAATCATTGTTGGCCTTTTTTCTGACAGCATCCTCACTATTTTCACTAAACTCTTTCTGTTTTTGATTGATACCTGTCAGTGGAGATTCAATCTGACCTTCTGTATTGTCTTCACTCTGATCTATTGTTTTATCCTGCTGAACTTGATGAGAACCATTGACTGGATTTTTCCCTTTCAATGAATCAATCTGAAAGGATACGGGAGTTGTAGTATCAATGACTTCTACTAATGCAGTTGGGCATTCATCAGCATTACTAGAACTAATTACTCTGATTCTCGAAGCTTTTCTGCTTGCCTGAACTTCAGTTAGAATTGCTTCTTTTTTTCCCTTCTTGGTAACCTTTGCAACTGTTTCCTTTTGCTCTGGATCTGAGCTTGAAATTTCTTCCTGTTCAATCCCAGTCTCTTTTCTTTCTATATCAGAACCCATAATTCCATCAAGAATACTGTATGAGTTGTATATTTTGAGAGAAGGTTTTGCTGTGACTGAATTTTTTGGGACCCAAACTTTATTTTGATTTATTACCTCCTTTGATTTGAACTGAATGGTATTGCAGTCTTTGATTGTGTGTCCAAAACCTTAGCAGATTGAGCAAACAGGAGGCTTCCATTCATAGACAACTGGTTGATCAAACAAATGAACTCCCTGGACACTAATAGGAATTGTGTCTACCATTTTTCCAGATTCTGAAATTTTAATATTAATTCTAGCAAAGCTGAGCCTTTGTTTTGTTTTAGTAAGCTCATCCATTCTATTCGGCTTACCCAAAACACTGCCAATTTTACAAAAACTCTCCCAAGAATAGAGCTCTAGGGGTAAGTTTGGAAATCTGACCCATAGAGGAAAAGAATCAAACATCTTCCTATCAAGCTGCATGCCTGGTTTCCATTCTCTTAAAAATAAAAGGCGCCCTTCATAATCCCATGGACCTTTATTCAAAATTCGATGAAAATCTATAGATTCAGAGAATTTGAAGATTAGTAATCCATTTTCCAAAAGGGACATAGAGAACGAACCTTTGCATTTCCAAATCCTCAGTAAATAATTTCGAAAAGCTTGAAAATATGGTCTCTTCCCCATCAGATTACCCACAAGACTATAACTCCATTGCTTTATCCCCTTATCAAGATCCTGTTGAGATAAATCTGCTCCCAATCTATCATCTCCAAGAGCAAAAGGTTTAGAAAATTGCAGTTCTGTTTGAGCAGATGATGAAACAAACAAATCTCTCCAAGAAGAAGTGTTTACAGTTGAATGAGGGATCGGAATAGAGAGATTCGCAGGTTCTTGAGAGGTGGCAGACAAATTTTCAATTGACTGCTCAATCTGCTCCAATGAGGAAGAAGAAACTTTAAACTCCGAGACCCTATCATCTCCTTCAATTCCAGATTTTACTTTTTCCACAGAGACTTCCTCACAAGGATCAATGAGAATTGGGGACGAGAAAGATGGAATTTCTTGAGCTTTATCTTCAGCCAACTGATTCGTAACAAAAGCAGCAGATGTATACCTCTTCTCCAGCTCATCCGCATTTAGATTTTCAGCCGAAAAAATTTCTGAAGAAATATCAGATTTGGATCTTGAGGGAAGAGAGGTGGCAGACAAATTCTTAACTGACTGTTTTATCTGCTCAAAAGAGGAAGAAGAAATTTTAAGCTCCGAGACCCTAGCATCTCCTTCAGTTCCAGAATATTCTTGATTCACAGAGACTTTCTCACAAGGATCAAAGAGAATTGGAGATGAGAAAGATGGAATTTCTCGAGTTTTATCTTCAGCCAGCTGAACAAAAACCGGGCAATCTTGATTTGTAACAAGAACAGCAGATGAATACCTCTTCTCCAGATCATCCTCATATAGAGTATCAGCCGAGATAGAATCTGAAGAAAAATCAGAGTTGGATCTAGAGGGAAGAATCAGCCCTGTTGAAAAAGATGAGGAAGTTTCCTTTGAAAATGCTATTTCCCGCGAGTCGCCTGTTTTCCCTTCTTGCACTCTCTCTCTCTCCTCTCTCCTCTCTCCATCCTCGATCCATTCTAATTCATTCGTACGATCCATTCTAATTCATTCATACAATCCATTCTAATTCATTCGCACGATCCATTCTAATTCACTCATACTATCCATTCCAATACATTCATACGATCCATTCTAATTCATTTGCACGAATATATCCATTCTAATTCATTCGTATTTCACACGATCCATTCTAATTCATTCGTAGGATCCATTCTAATTCATTCGTACAATCTATTCTATTTCATTCGTACGATCCATTCTTACTCATTCGTATGATCCATTCTAATTCATTCGGACGAATGTATCCATTCTAATTTATTCGTACGATCCATTCTAATTCATTCGTACGATCCATTCTAATTCATTCATACGATCAATTCTTACTCATTCGTATGATCCATTCTAATTCATTCGTACGATCCATTCTAATTCATTCGTACGATCCATTCTAATTCATTCGCACAATCTATTCTAATTCATTCGTACGATCCATTCTAATTCATTCGTACGATCGTACGAATGAATTAGAATGGATCGAAAGGAATGAATTAGAATGGATTGTATGAATGAATTAGAATGGATACATTCGTGCGAATGAATTAGAATGGATCATACGAATGAGTAAGAATTGATCGTACGAATGAAATAGAATGGATTGTACGAATGAATTAGAATGGATCGTACAAATGAATTAGAATGGATCGTACGAATGAATTAGAATGGATCATACGAATGAGTAAGAATGGATCGTACAAATGAAATAGAATGGATTGTACGAATGAATTAGAATGGATCGTACGAATGAATTATAATGGATCGTGTGAAAGAATTAGAATGCATTGTATTATTGAATTAGAATGGATCGTATGAATGAATTAGAATGGATCGTGCGAATGAATTCGAATGGATCGCATGATCCATTCGAATAGAATGGATCGTATGAATGAATTAGAATGGATCGGGCGAATGAATTAGAATGGATTGTAGGAATGAATTAGAATGGATCGTATGAATGAATTAGAATGGATCGTATGAATGAATTAGAATGGATCGTGCGAATGAATTAGAATGGATCGTACGAATGAATTAGAATGGATCATACGAATGAATTAGAATGGATCATACAAATGAGTAAGAATGGATCGTACGAATGAAATAGAATGGATTGTACGAATGAATTAGAATGGATACATTCGTGCGAATGAATTAGAATGGATCGTACGAATGAATTAGAATGGATCGTACGAATGAATTAGAATGGATCGTACGAATGAATTAGAATGCATCGTACGAAAGAATTAGAATGGATATATTCGTGCGAATGAATTAGAATGGATCATACGAATGAATTAGACTGGATCGTACGAATGAATTTGAATGGATACATTTGTGCGAATGAATCTAAATGGATTGTATGAATGAATTACAATGGATCGTACGAATGAATTAGAATAGATCGTATGAATGAATTAGAATAGCTCATACGAATGAATTAGAATGAATTGTATGAATGAATTAGAATGGTTACATTCGTGCGAATGAATTAGAATAGATCGTACGAATGAATTAGAATGGATCGTACGAATAAATTAGAATGGATCATGGGAATGAATTAGAATTATTTCGCACGAATGTATCCATTCTAATTCATTCGCACGAATGTATCCATTCTAATTCCTTCGTATGATCCATTCTAATTCATTCGTACGATCCATTCTAATTCATTCATACAATCCATTCTAATTCTTTCACACGATCCATTCTAATTCATTCGTACGATCCATTCTAATTCATTTGTGCAATCCATTCTAATTCATTCGTACGATCCATTCTAATTCATTTGTATGATCCATTCTAATTCATTCGTACAATCCATTCTATTTGATTCGTACGATCCATTCTTACTCATTCGTATGATCCATTCTAATTCATTCGCATGAATGTATCCATTCTAATTCATTCATACAATCCATTCTAATTCATTCCGTACGATCCATTCTAATTCATTCGCATGAATGTAACCATTCTAATTCATTCATTTGATCCATTCTAATTCATTCGTACGATCCATTCTAATTCATTCGTCCGATCCATTCTAATTCATTCACACGAATGTATCCATTCTAATTCATTCGTACGATCCATTCTAATTCATTCGTACGATCCATTCTAATTCATTCGTAAGATCCAATCTAATTCATTCGTACGATCCATTCTAATTCATTCGTACGATCCATTCTAATTCATTTGCACGAATGTATCCATTCTAATCCATTCGTGCGATCCATTCTAATCCATTCGTACGATCCATTCTAATTCATTCGCATGAATGTAACCATTCTAATTCATTCATTTGATCCATTCTAATTCATTCGTACAATCTATTCTAATTCATTCGTACGATTCATTCTAATTCATTCATACGATCCATTCTAATTCATTCGTCCGATCCATTCTAATTCATTCGCACGAATGTATCCATTCTAATTCATTCGTACGATCCACTCTAATCCATTCTAATTCTTTCACAAAATCTATTCTAATTCATTCATACGATCCATTCTAATTCATTCACACGAATGTATCCATTCTAATTCATTCATACGATCTATTCTATTCATTCGTACGATCCATTCTTACTCATTGGTACGATCCATTCTAATTCATTCGCACGATCCATTCTAATTCATTCGTACGATCCATTCTAATTCATTCGTACGATCCATTCTAATTCATTCGTACGATCCATTCTTACTCATTCGTATGATCCATTCTAATTCATTCGCACGAATGTATCCATTCTAATTCATTCATACAATCCATTCTAATTCATTCCGTACGATCCATTCTAATTCATTCGAACAAATGTAACCATTCTAATTCATTCGTACGATCCATTCTAATTCATTCGTACGATCCATTCTAATTCCTTCGTATGATCCATTCTAATTCATTCGTACGATCCATTGTAATTCATTCATACAATCCATTCTAATTCTTTCACATGATCCATTCTAATTCATTCGTACGATCCATTCTAATTCATTCGTGCAATCCATTCTATTTCATTCGTACGATCCATTCTAATTCATTTGTACGATCCATTCTAATTCATTCGTACAATCCATTCTATTTCATTCGTACGATCCATTCTTACTCATTCGTATGATCCATTCTAATTCATTAGCACGATCCATTCTAATTCATTCGTACGATCCATTCTAATTCATTCGCACGATCCATTCTAATTCATTCGTACGATCCATTCTAATTCTTTCACACGATCCATTCTAACTCATTCGTACGATCCATTCTAATTCATTCGTACGATCCATTCTAATTCCTTCGTACGATCCATTCTAATTCATTCATACAATCCATTCTAATTCTTTCACACGATCCATTCTAATTCATTCGTACGTTCCATTCTAATTCTTTAGCACGATCCATGCTAATTCATTCGTTCGATCAATTCTAATTCATTAGCACGATCCATTCTAATTCATTCGCACGATCCATTCTAATTCATTCATAGGATCCATTCTAATTCATTCATACGATCTATTCTAATTCTTTCGCACGAATGTATCCATTCTAATTCATTCGCACGAATGTATCCATTCTAATTCCTTCATACGATCCATTCTAATTCATTCGTACGATCCATTCTAATTCATTCATACAATCCATTCTAATTCTTTCACACGATCCATTCTAATTCATTCGTACGATCCATTCTAATTCATTCGTGCAATCCATTCTAATTCATTCGTACGATCCATTCTAATTCATTTGTACGATCCATTCTAATTCATTCGTACAATCCATTCTATTTCATTCGTACGATCCATTCTTACTCATTCGTATGATCCATTCTAATTCATTCGCACGAATGTATCCATTCTAATTCATTCATACAATCCATTCTAATTCATTCCGTACGATCCATTCTAATTCATTCGAATGAATGTAACCATTCTAATTCCTTCATTTGATCCATTCTAATTCATTCGTACGATCCATTCTAATTCTGTCGTCCGATCCATTCTAATTCATTCGCACGAATGTATCCATTCTAATTCATTCGTACAATCTATTCTAATTCATTCGTACGATCCATTCTAATTCATTCGTAAGATCCATTCTAATTCATTCGTACGATCCATTCTAATTCATTCGCACGAATGTATCCATTCTGGTTCATTCGTACAATCCATTCTAATTCATTCGTACGATCCATTCTAATTCATTCGCACGATCCATTCTAATTCATTCGTACGATCAATTCTAATTCATTCGCACGAATGTATCCATTCTAATTCATTCGTACGATCCTGAATTAGAATGGATCGTACGAATGAATTAGAATGGATACCTTTGTGCATATGAATTAGAATGGATCGTACGAATGAATTAGAATGGATCATATTAATGAATTAGAATGGATCGTAAGAATGAATTAGAATGGATACATTCGTGCGAATGAATTAGAATGGATCGTGCACGAATGTATCCATTCTATTTCATTCGTACGATCCATTCTAATTCATTAATATGGTCCATTCGAATTCGTTCGTACGATCCATTCTAATTCATATGCACAAAGGTATCCATTCCAATCCATTCGTAGGATCCATTCTAATCCATTCGTACGATCCATTCTAATTCATTCGCTCGAATGTATCCATTCTAATTAATTCGTACGATCCATTCTAATCCATTCGTACGATCCATTCTAATTCATTCGCATGAATGTAACCATTCTAATTCATTCATTTGATCCATTCTAATTCATTCGTACGATCCATTCTAATTCATTCGTCCGATCCATTCTAATTCATTCGCACGAATGTATCCATTCTAATTCATTCGTACGATCCATTCTAATTCATTCGTACGATCCATTCTAATTCATTCGTAAGATCCATTCTAATTCATTCGTACGATCCATTCTAATTCATTCGCACGAATGTATCCATTCTTGTTCATTCGTACGATCCATTCTAATTCATTCGTACGATCAATTCTAATCCATTCGCACGATCCATTCTAATTCATTCGTACGATCAATTCTAATTCATTCGCACGAATGTATCCATTCTAATTCATTCATACGATCCATTCTAATTCATTCGTACGATCCATTCTAATTCATTCGTCCGATCCATTCAAATTCATTCGCACGAATGTATCCATTCTAATTCATTCGTACGATCCATTCTAATTCATTCGTAAGATCTATTCTAATTCATTCGCACGAATGTATCCATTCTTGTTCATTCGTACGATCCATTCTAATTCATTCGTACGATCCATTCTAATTCATTCGCACGATCCATTCTTATTCATTCGCACGATCCATTCTAATTCATTCGCACGATCCATTCTAATACATTCATACGATCCATTCTAATTCATTTGCATGAATATATCCATTCTAATTCATTCGTACGATCCATTCTAATTCCTTCGTACGATCCATTCTAATTCATTCGTACGATCTATTCTAATTCATTCGTACGATCCATTCTAATTCATTCGTACGATCCATTCTAATTCCTTCATACGATCCATTCTAATTCATTCGTACGATCCATTCTAATTCATTCATACAATCCATTCTAATTCTTTCACACGATCCATTCTAATTCAGTCGAACGATCCATTCTAATTCATTCGTGCAATCCATTCTATTTCATTCGTACGATCCATTCTTACTCATTCGTACGATCCATTCTAATTCATTCACACGAATGTATCCATTCGTACGAATGAATTAGAATAGATTGTACGAATGAATTAGAATGGATCGTATGAATGAATTAGAATGGATCGTACGAAGGAATTAGAATGGATCGTACGAATGAAGTAGAATGCATCGTACGAATGAATTAGTATGGATCGTACGAATGAATTAGAATGGATCGTACGAAGGAATTAGAATGGATCGTACGAATGAATTAGAATGGATCGTGTGAAAGAATTAGAATGGATTGTATGAATGAATTAGAATGGATCGTACGAATGAATTAGAATGGATCGTACGAATGAATTAGAATGGATCGTACGAAGGCATTAGAATGGATCGTACGAATGAATTAGAATGGATCGTATGAAGGAATTAGAATGGATCGTACGAATGAATTAGAATGGATATATTCGTGCAAATGAATTAGAATGGATCGTATGAATGTATTAGAATGGATCGTATGAGTGAATTAGAATGGATCGTACGAATGAATTAGGATAGATCGTACGAATGAATTAGAATGGATCGTACGAAGGAATTAGAATGGATCGTACGAATGAATTAGAATGGATCGTGTGAAAGAATTAGAATGGATCGTGTGAATGAATTAGAATAGATCGTATGAATGAATTAGAATGGATCGTATGAATGAATTAGAATGGATCGTACGAATAAATTAGAATGGATCGTACGAATGAATTAGAATGGATACACGAATGAATTAGAATGGATACATTCGTGCGAATGAATTAGAATGGATACATTCGTGCGAAAGAATTAGAATAGATCGTATGAATGAATTAGAATGGATCCTATGAATGAATTAGAATGGATCGTGCGAATGAATTAGAATGGATCGTATGAATGAATTAGAATGGATCGTGCTAATGAATTAGAATTGATCGAACGAATGAATTAGCATGGATCGTGCTAATGAATTAGAATGGAATGTACGAATGAATTAGAATGGATCGTGTGAAAGAATTAGAATGGATTGTATGAATGAATTAGAATGAATTCGTACGATCCATTCGAATTCATTCACACGATCCATTCTAATTCATTCATACGATCCATTCTAATTCATTCGTACGATCCATTCTAATTCATTCGCACAAATGTATCCATTCTAATTCATTCGTACGATCCATTCTAATTCATTCGCACGATCCATTCTAATTCATTCGTACGATCCATTCTAATTCATTAGCACGATCCATGCTAATTCATTCGTTCGATCAATTCTAATTCATTAGCACGATCCATTCTAATTCATTCGTACGATCCATTGTAATTCATTCGTACGATCTATTCTAATTCATTTGCACGATCCATTCTAATTCATTCGTACGATCCATTCTAATTCTTTCACACGATCCATTCTAATTCATTCGTACGATCCATTCTAATTCATTCGCACGATCCATTCTAATTCATTCATAGGATCCATTCTAATTCATTCATACGATCTATTCTAATTCTTTCGGATGAATGTATCCATTCTAATTCATTCGCACGAATGTATCCATTCTAATTCATTCGTACAATCCATTCTAATTCATTCGTACGATCCATTCGATCTTACGAATGAATTAGAATAGATCGTACGAATGAATTAGAATGGATCGTACGAATAAATTAGAATGGATATATTCGTCCGAATGAATTAGAATGGATCATACGAATGAGTAAGAATGGATCGTGCGAATGAATTAGAATGGATCGTACGAATGAATTAGAATGGATATATTTGTGCGAATGAATTAGAATGAATCGTACGAATGAATTAGAATGGATCGTATGAATGAATTAGAATGGATCGTACGAATGAATTAGAATGGATCGTGCGAATGAATTAGAATGGATCGTACGAATGAATTAGAATGGATCATACGAATGAACTAGAATGGATACATTCGTGCGAATGAATTAGAATGGATTGTACGAATGAATTAGAATGGATCGTGCGAATGAATTAGAATGGATCTTACGAATGAATTAGAATGGATCGTACGAATGAATTAGAATGGATACATTCGTGCGAATGAATTAGAATGGATCGGACGAATGAATTAGAATGGATCGTACGAATGAATTAGATTGGATCGTGCGAATGAATTAGAATGGATCGTGTGAAAGAATTAGAATGGATTGTATGAATGAATTAGAATGGATCGTACGAATGAATTAGAATGGATCGTACGAATGAATTAGAATGGATCGTACGAATGAATTAGAATGGATACACTCGTGCGAATGAATTAGAATGGATCGTGCACGAAAGTATCCATTCTAATTCATTCGTACGATCCATTCTAATTCATTAATATGATCCATTCTAATTCATTCGTACGATCCATTCTATTTCATTAATATGATCCATTCTAATTCATTCGTACGATCCATTCTAATTCATATGCACAAAGGTATCCATTCTAATCCATTCGTAGGATCCATTCTAATCCATTCGTACGATCCATTCTAATTCATTCGTACGATCCATTCTAATTCATTCGCTCGAATGTATCCATTCTAATCCATTCGTACGATCCATTCTAATCCATTCTAATTCATTCGCATGAATGTAACCATTCTAATTCATTCATTTAATCCATTCTAAATCATTCGTACGATCCATTCTAATTCATTCGTCCGATCCATTCTAATTCATTCGCACGAATGTATCCATTCTAATTCATTCATACGATCCATTCTAATTCATTCGTACGATCCATTCTAATTCATTCGCACAAATGTATCCATTCTAATTCATTCGTACGATCCATTCTAATTCATTCGCACGATCCATTCTAATTAATTCGTACGAACCATTCTAATTCTTTCACACGATCCATTCTAATTCATTCGTACGATCCATTCTAATACATTCATACGATCCATTCTAATTCATTTGCACGAATATATCCATTCTAATTCATTCGTACGATCCATTCTAATTCCTTCGTACGATCCATTCTAATTCATTCGTACGATCTATTCTAATTCATTCGTACGATCCAATGTAATTCATTCGCACGATCCATTCTAATTCCTTCATACGATCCATTCTAATTCATTCGTACGATCCATTCTAATTCATTCATACAATCCATTCTAATTCTTTCACACGATCTATTCTAATTCATTCGTAGGATCCATTCTAATTCATTCGTACAATCTATTCTATTTCATTCGTACGATCCATTCTTACTCATTCGTATGATCCATTCTAATTCATTTGCACGAATATATCCATTCTAATTCATTCGTACGATCCATTCTAATTCCTTCGTACGATCCAATCTAATTCATTCGTACGATCTATTCTAATTCATTCGCACGATCCATTCTAATTCATTCGTACGATCCATTCTAATTCTTTCACACGATCTATTCTAATTCATTCGTACGATCCATTCTAATTCATTCGTGCAATCCATTCTATTTCATTCGTACGATCCATTCTTACTCATTCGTACGATCCATTCTAATTCATTCGCACGAATGTATCCATTCGTACGAATGAATTAGAATAGATTGTACGAATGAATTAGAATGGATCGTACGAATGAATTAGAATGGATCGTACGAAGGAATTAGAATGGATCGTATGAATGAATTAGAATGGATCGTACGAATGAATTAGAGTAGATCGTACGAATGAATTAGAATGGATCGTACGAAGGAATTAGAATGGATCGTACGAATGAATTAGAATGGATATATTCGTGCAAATGAATTAGAATGGATTGTATGAATGTATTAGAATGGATCGTATGAGTGAATTAGAATGGATCGTACGAATGAATTAGAATGGATTGTATGAATGAATTAGAATGGATCGTACGATTGAATTAGAATGGATCATACGAATTAATTAGAATGGATCATACGAATGAATTAGAATGGATCGTACGAATGAATTAGAATGGATACATTCGTGCGAATGAATTAGAATGGATTGTGCGAATGAATAAGAACAGATCGTGCGAATGAATTAGAATGGATCGTACGAATGAATTAGAATGGATCGTGTGAATGAATAAGAATGGATCGTACGAATGAATTAGAATGGATACATTTGTGCGAATGAATTAGAATGGATCGTACGAATGAATTAGAATGGATCGTATGAATGAATTAGAATGGATCGTACGAATGAATTAGAATGGATCGTGCGAATGAATTAGAATGGATCGTACGAATGAATTAGAATGGATCGTGTGAAAGAATTAGAATGGATCGTACGAATGAATTAGAATGGATCGTGCGAATGAATTAGAATGGATCGTACGAATGAATTAGAATGGATACATTTGTGCGAATGAATTAGAATGGATCGTACGATTGAATTAGAATGGATCGTATGAATGAATTAGAATGGATCGTACGAATGGATTAGAATGGATCGTGCGAATGAATTAGAATGGATTGTACGAATGAATTAAAATGGATCGTACGAATGAACTAGAATGGATACATTCGTGCGAATGAATTAGAATGGATCGTACGAATGAATTAGAATGGATCGTACGAATGAATTAGAATGGATCGTACGAATGAATTAGAGTGGATCTTACGAATGAATTAGAATGGATCGTATAAATAAATTAGAATGGATCGTATGAATGGTTTAGAATGTATACATTCGTGCGAATGAATTAGAATGGATCGGACGAATGAATTAGAATGGATCATACGAATGAATTAGAATGGATAAAATGAATGAATTAGAATGGTTACATTCATGCGAATGAATTAGAATGGATCGTACGAATGGATTAGAATGGATCATACGAATGGATTTGAATGGATACATTCATGCAAATGAATTAGAATGGATCATACGAATGAGTAAGAATGGATCGTACGAATGAAATAGAATGGATTGTACGAATGAATTAGAATGGATCGTGCGAATGAATTTGAATGGATCGTACGAATGAATTAGAATGGATCGTGCTAATGAATTAGAATTGATCGTACGAATGAAATAGAATGGATTGTACGAATGATTTAGAATGGATCGTACGAATGAATTAGAATGGATCGTACGAATGATTTAGAATGGATACATTCGTGCGAATGAATTAGAATGGATCATACGAATGAGTAAGAATGGATCGTACGAATGAAATAGAATGGATTGTACAAATGAATTAGAATGGATTCGTACGAATGAATTAGAATGGATACATTCGTGCGAATGAATTAGAATGGATCGTACCAATGAGTAAGAATGCATCGTACGAATGAATTAGAATGGATCGTACGATTGAATTAGAATGGATCGTGTGAAAGAATTAGAATGGATTGTATGAACGAATTAGAATAGATCGTATGAATGAATTAGAATGGATCGTACGAATGAATTAGAATGGATCGTATGAATGAAATAGAATGGATTGTACGAATGATTTAGAATGGATCGTACGAATGAATTAGAATGGATCGTATGAATGATTTAGAATGGATACATTCGTGCGAATGAATTAGAATGGATCATACGAATGAGTAAGAATGGATCGTACGAATGAAATAGAATGGATTGTACGAATGAATTAGAATGGATTCGTACGAATGAATTAGAATGGATACATTCGTGCGAATGAATTAGAATGGATCGTACCAATGAGTAAGAATGGATCGTACGAATGAAATAGAATGGATTGTGCGAATGAATTAGAATGTATCGTACGAATGAATTAGAATGGATCGTGTGAAAGAATTAGAATGGATTGTATGAATGAATTAGAATAGATCGTATGAATGAATTAGAATGGATCGTACGAATGAATTAAAATGGATCGTACGAATGAATTAGAAAGGATCGTACGAATGAATTAGAATGGATACATTCGTGCGAATGAATTAGAATGGATACATTTGTGCGAAAGAATTAGAATGGATTGTATGAATGAATTAGAACGGATCGTATAAATGAATTAGAATGGATTGTGCGAACGAATTCGAATGGATCGTACGAATGAACTAGAATGGATACATTTGTGCGAATGAATTAGAATGGATCGTATGAATGAATTAGAATGGTTCGTATGAATGAATTAGAATGGATCGTGCGAATGAATTCGAATGGATCGTACGAATTCATTCTAATTCATTCATACAATCCATTCTAATTCTTTCACACGATCCATTCTAATTCATTCGTACGTTCCATTCTAATTCATTAGCATGATCCATGCTAATTCATTCATTCGATCAATTCTAATTCATTAGCACGATCCATTCTAATTCATTCGTACGATCCATTCTAATTCATTCGCTCGATCCATTCTAATTCATTCATAGGATCCATTCTAATTCATTCATAGGATCTATTCTAATTCTTTCGCACGAATGTATCCATTCTAATTCATTCGCACGAATGTATCCATTCTAATTCATTCGTACGATCCATTCTAATTCATTCGTACGATCCATTCTAATTCATTCGTACGATCCATTCTAGTTCATTCATACGATCTATTCTAATTCATTCATACAATCCATTCTAATTCTTTCACTCGATCCATTCTAATTCATTCGTACGATCCATTCTAATTCATTCGCACAATCCATTCTATTTCAGTCGTACGATCCATTCTTACTCATTGGTACGATCCATTCTAATTCATTCGCACGAATGTATCCATTCTAATTCATTCGTACGAATCCATTCTAATTAATTCGTACAATCTATTCTATTTCATTCGTACGATCCATTCTTACTCATTCGTATGATCCATTCTAATTCATTCGGACGAATGTATCCATTCTAATTTATTCGTACGATCCATTCTAATTCATTCGTACGATCCATTCTAATTCATTCGTCCGATCCATTCTAATTCATTCGCCCGAATGTATCCATTCTAATTCATTCGTACGGTCCATTCTAATTCATTCGCACAATCCATTCTATTTCATTCGTACGATCCATTCTTACTCATTCGTATGATCCATTATAGATACATTCGTGTGAATGAATTAGAATGGATCATACGAATGAGTAAGAATGGATCGTACGAATGAAATAGAATGGATTGTGCGAATGAATTAGAATGGATCGTACGAATGAATTAGAATGGATCGTGTGAAAGAATTAGAATGGATTGTATGAATGAATTAGAATGGATCGTACGAATGAATTAGAATGGATCGTACGAATGAATTAGATTGGATCATATGAGTGAATTAGAATGGATACGAAGGAATTAGAATGGATCGTACGAAGGAATTAGAATGGATCATACGAATGAAATAGATTGGATCGTACGAAGGAATTAGAATGGATCGTACGAATGAAATAGAATGGATCGTACGAAGGAATTCAGGAGAAATGTATCCATTCTAATTTATTCGTACGATCCATTCTAATTCATTCGTATGATCCATTCTATTTCATTCGTACGATCCATTCTTACTCATTCGTACGATCCATTCGAATTCATTCGCACGATCCATTCTAATTAATTCATACGATCCATTCTAATTCATTCATACAATCCATTCTAATTCTTTCACACGATCCATTCTAATTCATTCGTAGGATCCATTCTAATTCATTCGTACAATCTATTCTATTTCATTCGTACGATCCATTCTTACTCATTCGTATGATCCATTCTAATTCATTCGGACGAATGTATCCATTCTAATTTATTCGTACGATCCATTCAAATTCATTCGTACGATCCATTCTAATTCATTCGTATGATCCATTCTTACTCATTCGTACGATCCATTCTAATTCATTCGTACGATCCATTCTAATTCATTCGTACAATCTATTCTAATTCATTCGTACGATCTATTCTAATTCATTCGTACGATCCATTCTAATTCATTCGTACGATCGTACGAATGAAATAGAATGGATCGTACAGAATGAATTAGAATGGATTATATGAATGAATTAGAATGGATACATTCGTGCGAATGAATTAGAATGGATCATACGAATGAGTAAGAATGGATCGTACGAATGAAATAGAATGGATTGTACGAATGAATTAGAATGGATCGTACAAATGAATTAGAATGGATCGTACGAATGAATTAGAATGGATCATACGAATGAGTAAGAATGGATCGTACAAATAAAATAGAATGGATTGTACGAATGAATTAGAATGGATCATACGAATGAATTAGAATGGATCATGTGAAAGAATTAGAATGCATTGTATGAATGAATTAGAATGGATCGTATGAATGAATTAGAATGGATCGTGCGAATGAATTCGAATGGATCGCATGATCTATTCGAATAGAATGGATCGTATGAATGAATTAGAATGGATCGGGCGAATGAATTAGAATGGATTGTAGGAATGAATTAGAATGGATCGTATGAATGAATTAGAATGGATCGTATGAATGAATTAGAATGGATCGTATGAATGAATTAGAATGGATCGTGCGAATGAATTAGAATGGATCGTACGAATGAATTAGAATGGATCATACGAATGAATTAGAATGGATCATACGAATGAATTAGAATGGATCATACGAATGAAATAGAATGGATTGTGCGAATGAATTAGAATGGATCGTACGAATGAATTAGAATGGATCGTGTGAAAGAATTAGAATGGATTGTATGAATGAATTAGAATGGATCGTACGAATGAATTAGAATGGATTGTATGAGTGAATTAGAATGGATACGAAGGAATTAGAATGGATCGTACGAAGGAATTAGAATGGATCATACGAATGAAATAGATTGGATCGTACGAAGGAATTAGAATGGATCGTACGAAGGAATTAGAATGGATCGTACGAAGGAATTTGAATGGATATATTCGTGCAAATGAATTAGAATGGATCGTATGAGTGAATTAGAACGGATAGTACGAATGAAGTAGAATGGATCGTATGAATGAATTAGAATGGATACATTCGTGCGAATGAATTAGAATGGATCGTATCAATGAATTAGAATAGATTGTGTGAATGAATTAGAATGGATCGTACGAATAAATTAGAATGGATACATTCGTGCGAATAGATTAGAATGGATTGTATGAATGAATTAAAATGGATCGTACGAATGAATTAGAATGGATCGTACGAATGAATTAGTATAGATTGCGCAAATGAATTAGAATGGATCGTACGAATGAATTAGAATGGATCGTACAAAGGAATTAGAATGGATCGTACGAATGAATTAGAATGGATCGTACGAATGAATTAGAATGGATCGTACGATTGAATTAGAATGGATCATACGAATGAGTAAGAATGGATCGTATGAATGAATTAGATTGGATCGTACGATCCATTCTAATTCATTAGCATGGATCGTGCTAATGAATTAGAATGGAATATACGAATGAATTAGAATGGATCGTACGAAGGAATTAGAATGAATTAGAATGGATCGTACGAATGAATTAGAATAGATCATAGGAATGAATTAGAATGGATCGTGCAAATGAACTAGAATGGATACATTCGTGCGAATGAATTAGAATGGATCGTGCGAATGAATTAGAATGGATCGTACGAATGAATTAGAATGGATATATTTGAACGAATAAATTAGAATGGATCATACGAATGAATTAGAATGGATCGTATGAATGAATTAGAATGGATAGTGCGAATGAATTAGAATCGATCGTACGAATGAATTAGAATGGATCGTACGAATGAATTAGATCGTACGAATGAATTAGAATGGATCGTACGAATGAATTAAAATGGATACATTCGAGCGAATGAATTAGAATAGATCGTAGGAATGAATAAGAATGGATCGTACGAATGAATTAGAATAGATATATTTGTGAGAATGAATTAGAATGGATCGTACGAATGAATTAGAATGCATCGTACGAAAGAATTAGAATGGATATATTCGTGCGAATGAATTAGAATGGATCGTACGAATGAATTAGACTGGATCGTACGAATGAATTTGAATGGATACATTTGTGCGAATGAATCTAAATGGATTGTATGAATGAATTACAATGGATTGTACGAATGAATTAGAATGGATCGTACGAATGAATTAGAATAGCTCATACGAATGAATTAGAATGAATCGTATGAATGAATTAGAATGGTTACATTCGTGCGAATGAATTAGAATAGATCGTACGAATGAATTAGAATGGATCGTACGAATAAATTAGAATGGATCGTGGGAATGAATTAGAATGGATCTTACGAATGAATTAGAATGGATCGTACGAATGAATATGAATGGATCGTACGAATGAATTAGAATGGATACATTCGTGCGAATGAATTAGAATGGATCGGACGAATAAATTAGAATGGATCGTACAAATGAATTAGAATGGATCAAATGAATGAATTAGAATGGTTACATTCATGCGAATGAATTAGAATGGATCGTACGAATGGATTAGAATGGATCGTACGAATGGATTAGAATGGATACATTCGTGCGAATGAATTAGAATGGATTGTATGAATGAATTAGAATGGATCGTACGATCCATTCGAATTCATTCGCACGATCCATTCTAATTCATTCATACAATCCATTCTAATTCATTCATACAATCCATTCTAATTCTTTCACACGATCCATTCTAATTCATTCGTAGGATCCATTCTAATTCATTCGTACAATCTATTCTATTTCATTCGTGCGATCCATTCTTACTCATTCGTATGATCCATTCTAATTCATTCGGACGAATGTATCCATTCTAATTTATTCGTAAGATCCATTCTAATTCATTCGCATGATCCATCCATTATATTTCATTCGTACGATCCATTCTAATTCATTCGCACGATCCATTCTAATTCATTCGTACGATCCATTCTAATTCATTCATACAATCCATTCTAATTCATTCGTACGATTCATTCTAATTCACTCATACGATCCATTCTAATACATTCATAAGATCCATTCTAATTCATTTGCATGAATATATCCATTCTAATTCATTCGTACGATCCATTCTAATTCCTTCGTACGATCCATTCTAATTCATTCGTACGATCTATTCTAATTCATTCGTACGATCCATTCTAATTCCTTTGTACGATCCATTCTAATTAATTCGTACGATCCATTCTAATTCATTCGTACAATCCATTCTAATTCATTCATACGAATGGATACATTCGTGTGAATGAATTAGAATGGATCGTACGAATGAGTAAGAATGGATCGTACGAATAAAATAGAATGGATTGCACGAATGAATTAGAATGGATCGTACGAATGAATTAGAATGGATCGTGTGAAAGAATTAGAATGGATTGTATGAATGAATTAGAATGGATCGTACGAAGGAAATAGAATGGATCGTACGAATGAATTAGAATGGATCGTACGAATGAATTAGAATAGATCGTACAAATGAATTAGAATGGATCGTACGAATGAATTAGAATGGATCGTGTGAAAGAATTAGAATGGATCGTACGAATGAATTAGAATGGATTGTGCGAATGAATTAGAATGGATCGTACGAATGAATTAGAATGGATCGTGCTAATGAATTAGAATTGATCGAACGAATGAATTAGCATGGATCGTGCATTCGTACGATCCATTCTAATTCATTCGTAAGATCCATTCTAATTCATTCGTACGATCCATTCTAATTCATTCGTACGATCCATTCTAATTCATTCGCACGAATATATCCATTCTAGTTCATTCGTACGATCCATTCTAATTCATTCGTACGATCCATTCTAATTCATTCATACGATCTATTCTAATTCATTCATACAATCCATTCTAAATCTTTCACACGATCCATTCTAATTCATTCGTACGATCCATTCTAATTCATTCGCACAATCCATTCTATTTCATTCGTACGATCCTTTCTTACTCATTCGTATGATCCATTCTAATTCATTCGCACGAATGTATCCATAATGGATCATACGAATGAGTAAGAATGGATCGTACGAATGAAATAGAATGGATTGTGCGAATGAATTAGAATGGACCGTACGAATGAATTAGAATGCATACATTCGTGCGAATGAATTAGAATGGATCGGACGAATGAATAAGAATGGATCGTACGAATGAATTAGAATGGATCGGACGAATGAATTAGAATGGATCGTACGAATAAATTAGAATAGATACATTCGTCCGAATGAATTAAATGGATCATACGAATGAGTAAGAATGGATCGTACGAATGAAATAGAATAGATTGTACGAATGAATTAGAATGGATCCTACGAATGAATTAGAATAGATCGTATGAAAGAATTATAATGGATCGTATGAATGAATTAGAATGAATTCGTACGATCCATTCGAATTCATTCGCACGATCCATTCAAATTCATTCATACGATCCATTCTAATTCATTTAAACAATCCATTCTAATTCTTTCACACGATCCATTCTAATTCATTCGTAGGATCCATTCTAATTCATTCGTACAATCTATTCTATTTCATTCGTACGATCCATTCTTACTCATTTGTATGATCCATTCTAATTCATTCGGACGAATGTATCCATTCTAATATATTCGTACGATCCATTCTAATTCATTCATACGATCCATTCTAATTCATTCGTACGATCCATTCTAATTCATTCATCCGATCCATTCTAATTCATTCGCACGAATGTATCCATTCTAATTCATTCGTACGATCCATTCTAATTCATTTGTACGATCCATTCTAATTCATTCGTAATATCCATTCAAATTCATTCGTACGATCCATTCTAATTCATTCATACGATCAATTCTAATTCATTCGCACGAATGTATCCATTCTAGTTCATTCGTACGATCCATTCTAATTCATTCGTACGATCGTATGAATGAATTAGAATGGATCGGATGAATGAATTAGAATGGATCGTACGAATGAATTAGAATGGATCGTACGAATGAATTAGAATGGATACATTCGTGCGAATGAATTAGAATGGATCGTATGAATGAATTAGAATGGATCGTACGAATGAATTAGAATGGATCGTGCGAATGAATTAGAATGGATCGTACGAATGAATTAGAATGGATCGTATGAATGAACTAGAATGGATACATTCATGCGAATGAATTAGAATGGATCGTACGAATGAATTTGAATGGATCGTACGAATGAATTAGAATGGATCTTACGAATGAATTAGAATGGATCGTACGAATGAATTAGAATGGATCGTACGAATGAATTAGAATGGATACATTCGTGTGAATGAATTAGAATGGATCGGACGAATGAATTAGAATGGATCGTACGAATGAATTAGAATGGATCGTACGAATGAATTAGAATGGATCGTACGAATAAATTAGAATGGATACATTCGTCCGAATGAATTAGAATGGATCATACGAATGAGTAAGAATGGATCGTACGAATGAAATAGAATAGATTGTACGAATGAATTAGAATGGATTCGTACGAATGAATTAGAATGGATACATTCGTGCGAATGAATTAGAATGGATCGTACCAATGAGTAAGAATGGATCGTACGAATGAAATAGAATGGATTGTGCGAATGAATTAGAATGGATCGTACGAATGAATTAGAATGGATCGTGTGAAAGAATTAGAATGGATTGTATGAATGGATTAGAATAGATCGTATGAATGAATTAGAATGGATCGTACGAATGAATTAGAATGGATCGTACGAATGAATTAGAATGGATCGTACGAATGAATTAGAATGGATACATTCGTGCGAATGAATTAGAATGGATACATTCGTGCGAAAGAATTAGAATAGATCGTATGAATGAATTAGAATGGATCCTATGAATGAATTAGAATGGATCGTGCGAATGAATTAGAATGGATCGTACGAATGAAATAGAATGGATCGTACGAATGAATTAGAATGGATCGTGCTAATGAATTAGAATTGATCGAACGAATGAATTAGCATGGATCGTGCTAATGAATTAGAATGGAACGTACGAATGAATTAGAATGGATCGTGTGAAAGAATTTGAATGGATTGTATGAATGAATTATAATGAATTCGTACGATCCATTCGAATTCATTCGCACGATCCATTCTAATTCATTCATACGATCCATTCTAATTCATTCATACAATCCATTCTAATTCTTTCACACGATCCATTCTAATTCAATCGTAGGATCCATTCTAATTCATTCGTGCAATCTATTCTATTTCATTCGTACGATCCATTCTTACTCATTCGTATGATCCATTCTAATTCATTCGAACGAATGTATCCATTCTATTTTATTCTAATTCATTCGTAGATTGTGCGAATGAATTAGAATGGATCGTACGAATGAATTAGAATGGATCGTACGAATGAATTTGAATGGATCATACGAATGAGTAAGAATGGATCGTACGAATAAATTAGAATGGATCGTACGAATGAATTAGAATGGATCGTACGAATAAATTAGAATGGATACATTCGTCCGAATGAATTAGAATGGATCATACGAATGAGTAAGAATGGATCGTACGAATGAAATAGAATAGATTGTACGAATGAATTAGAATTGATCCTACGAATGAATTAGAATGGATCGTGTGAAATACGAATGAATTAGAATGGATATATTCGTGCAAATGAATTAGAATGGATCCTATGAATGTATTAGAATGGAACGTATGAGTGAATTAGAATGGATCGTGCGAATGAATTAGAATGGATTGTATGAATGAATTAGAATGGATCGTACGAATGAATTAGAATGGATTGTACGAATGAATTAGAATGGATCGTACGAATGAACTAGAATGGATACATTTGTGCGAATGAATTAGAATGGATCGTACGAATGAATTAGAATGGATCGTGCGAATGAATTAGAATGGATCGTATGAATGAATTAGAATAGATCGTATGAATGAATTAGAATGGATCGTACGAATGAATTAGAATAGATCGTACGAATGAATTAGAATGGATCGTATGAATAAATTAGAATGGATATATTCGTCCGAAAGAATTAGAATGGATCATACGAATGAGTAAGAATGGATCGTACGAATGAAATAGAATAGATTGTATGAATGAATTAGAATGGATCCTACGAATGAATTAGAATGGATCGTGTGAAAGAATTAGAATGGATTGTATGAATGAATTAGAATGGATCGTATGAATGAATTAGAATGGATCGTGCGAATGAATTCGAATGGATCGTACGAATTCATTCTAATTCATTCATACAATCCATTCTAATTCTTTCACACGATCTATTCTAATTCATTCGTAGGATCCATTCTAATTCATTCGTACAATCTATTCTATTTTATTCATACGATCCATTCTTACTCATTCGTATGATCCATTCTAATTCATTCGGACGAATGTATCCATTCTAATTTATTCGTACGATCCATTCTAATTCATTCGTACGATCTATTCTAATTCATTCGTATGATCCATTCTAATTCATTCATACGATCTATTCCAATTCATTCATACAATCCATTCTAATTCTTTCACACGATCCCTTCTAATTCATTCGTACGATCCATTCTAATTCATTCGCACAATCCATTCTATTTCATTCGTACGATCCATTCTTACTCATTCGTATGAACCATTCTAATTCATTCGTACGTTCCATTCTAATTCAATCGCACGATCCAGTCTAATTGACTCGCACGATCCATTCTAATTCATTCACACAAATGTATCCATTCTAATTCATTCGTACGATCCATTCTAATTCATTAATATGATCCATTCTAATTCATTCGTGCAAATGAATTAGACTGGATCGTATGAATGAACTTGAACGGATAGTACGAATGAAGTAGAATGGATCGTATGAATGAATTAGAATGGATACATTCGTGCGAATGAATTAGAATGGATCGTATCAATGAATTAGAATAGATTGTGCGAATGAATTAGAATGGATCGTACGAATAAATTAGAATGGATACATTCGTGCGAATAAATTAGAATGGATTGTATGAATGAATTAAAATGGATCGTACGAATGAATTAGAATGGATCGTACGAATGAATTAGTATAGATTGCGCGAATGAATTAGAATGGATCGTACGAATGAATTAGAATGAATCGTACAAAGGAATTAGAATGGATCGTACGAATGAATTAGAATGGATCGTACGAATATATTAGAATGGATACATTCGTGCGAATGAATTAGAATGGATCAGACGAATGAATTAGAATGGATCGTACGAATGAATTAGAATGGATCAAATTAATGAATTAGAATGGTTACATTCATGCGAATGAATTAGAATGGATCGTATGAATGGATTAGAATGGATCGTACGAATGGATTAGAATGGATACATTCGAGCGAATGAATTAGAATGGATCGTACGAATGAAATTAGAATGGAACGTACGAATGAATTAGAATAGATCGTACGAATGAATTAGAATGGATCGTACGAATGAATTAGAATGGATCGTACGAATAAATTAGAATGGATACATTCGTCCGAATGAATTAGAATGGATCATACGAATGAGTAAGAATGGATCGTACGAATGAAATAGAATAGATTGTACGAATGAATTAGAATGGATCCTACGAATGAATTAGAATGGATCGTGTGAAAGAATTAGAAAGGATTGTATGAATGAATTAGAATGGATCGTATGAATGAATTGGAATGGATCGTGCGAATGAATTCGAATGGATCGTACGAATTCATTCTAATTCATTCATACAATCCATTCTAATTCTTTCACACGATCCATTCTAATTCATTCGTACGTTCCATTCTAATTCATTAGCACGATCCATGCTAATTCATTCGTTCGATCAATTCTAAATCATTAGCAGGATCCATTCTAATTCATTCATACGATCCATTCTAATTCCTTCGTACGATCCATTCTAATTCATTCATACGATCTATTCTAATTCATTCGTACGATCCATTCTAATTCATTCGTACGATCCATTCTAATTCCTTCGTATGATCCATTCTAATTCATTCGTACGATCCATTCTAATTCATTCGTGCAATCCATTCTATTTCATTCGTACGATCCATTCTTACTCATTCGTACGATCCATTCTAATTCATTCACACGAATGCATCCATTCGTACGAATGAATTAGAATAGATTGTACGAATGAATTAGAATGGATCGTACGAATGAATTAGAATGGATCATACGAAGGAATTAGAATGGATCGTACGAATGAATTAGGATGGATCGTACGAATGAATTAGAATAGATCGTACGAATGAATTAGAATGGATCGTACGAAGGAATTAGAATGGATCGTACGAATGAATTAGAATGGATATATTCGTGCAAATGAATTAGAATGGATCGTATGAATGTATTAGAATGGATCGTATGAGTGAATTAGAATGGATCGTACGAATGAATTAGAATGGATTGTATGAATGAATTAGAATGGATCGTACGAATGAATTAGAATGGATCATACGAATTATTTAGAATGGATCATACGAATGAATTAGAATGGATCGTACGAATGAATTAGAATGGATCGTACGAATGAATTAGAATGGATACATTCGTGCGATCCATTCTAATTCATTCGCACAATCCATTCTATTTCATTTGTACGATCCATTCTTACACATTGGTACGATCCATTCTAATTCATTCGCACGAATGTATCCATTCTAATTCATTCGTACGAATCCATTCTAATTCATTCGTACAATCTATTCTATTTCTTTCGTAATATCCATTCTAATTCATCCGTACGATCCATTCTTATTCATTCATATGATCCATTCTAATTCATTCGTAAGATCCATTCTAATTCATTCGTACGATCCATTCTAATTCATTCGTACGATCCATTCTAATTTATTCGCACGAATGTATCCATTCTAGTTCATTCGTACGATCCATTCTAATTCATTCGTACGATCCATTCTAATTCATTCGCACGATCCATTCTAATTCATTCATACGATCCATTCTAATTCATTCATACGATCCATTCTAATTCATTCGCACAAATGTATCCATTCTAATTCATTCGTACGATCCATTCTAATTCATTCGCACGATCCATTCTAATTCATTCGTACGATCCATTCTAATTCATTCGCACGATCTGTTCTTATTCATTCGCACAATCCATTCTAATTCATTCGCACGAATGTATCCATTCTAATTCATTCGTACGACCCATTCTAATTCATTCATATGATCCATTCTAATTAATTCGTATGATCCATTCTAATTCATTCGTACGATCCATTCTAATTCATTCATACAATCCATTCTAATTCATTCGCACGAATGTATCCCTTCTAATTAATTCGTACGATCCATTCTAATTCATTCGTATGATCCATTCTAATTCATTCGCACAATCCATTCTATTTCATTCGTACGATCCATTCTTACTCATTGGTACGATCCATTCTAATTCATTCGCACGAAGGTATCCATTCTAATTCATTCGTACGAATCCATTCTAATTCATTTGTACAATCTATTCTATTTCATTCGTACGATCCATTCTTACTCATTCGTATGATCCATTCTAATTCATTCGGACGAATGTATCCATTCTGAATGAATTAGAATGGATACATTCGTGCGAATGAATTAGAATGGATACATTCGTGCTAATGAATTAGAATAGATCATATGAATGAATTAGAATGGATCCTATGAATGAATTAGAATGGATCGTGCGAATGAATTAGAATGGATCGTACGATTGAATTAGAATGGAACGTGTGAAAGAATTAGAATGGATCGTACGAATGAATTAGAATGGATCGTGCGAATGAATTAGAATGGATCGTACGAATGAATTAGAATGGATACATTTGTGCGAATGAATTAGAATGGATCGTACGAATGAATTAGAATGGATACATTCGTGCGAATGAATTAGAATGGATTGTGCGAATGAATAAGAACAGATCGTGCGAATGAATTAGAATGGATCGTACGAATGAATTAGAATGGATCGTGCGAATGAATTAGAATGGATTGTACGAATGAATTAGAATGGATCGTACGAATGAACTAGAATGGATACATTCGTGCGAATGAATTAGAATGGACCGTACGAATGAATTAGAATGGATCGTACGAATGAATTAGAATGGATCTTACGAATGAATTAGAATGGATCGTACGAATGAATTAGAATGGATACATTCGTGCGAATGAATTAGAATGGATCGGACGAATGAATTAGAATGGATCGTACGAATGAATTAGAATGGATCAAATGAATGAATTAGAATGGTTACATTCATGCGAATGAATTAGAATGGATCGTACGAATGTATTAGAATAGATTGTACGAATGAATTAGAATGGATCCTACGTACGAATGAATTAGAATGGATCGTACGAATGAATTAGAATGGATCATACGAATTAATTAGAATGGATCATACGAATGAATTAGAATGGATCGTACGAATGAATTAGAATGGATCGTACGAATGAATTAGAGTGGATACATTCGTGCGAATGAATTAAAATGGATTGTGCGAATGAATAAGAACAGATCGTGCGAATGAATTAGAATGGATCGTACGAATGAATTAGAATGGATCGTGCGAATGAATTAGAATGGATCGTACGAATAAATTAGAATGGATCTTACGAATGAATTAGAATGGATCGTACGAATGAATTAGAATGGATCGTACGAATGAATTAGAATGGATCGTGCGAATGAATTAGAATGGATCGTACCAATGAGTAAGAATGGATCGTACGAATGAATAGAATGGATCGTATGAATGAATTAGAATGGATACATTCGTGTGAATGAATTAGAATGGATCGTATGAATGAATTAGAATAGATTTTGTGAAAGAATTAGAATAGATTAGAATGGATCGTACGAATGAATTAGAATGGATACATTCGTGCGAATGAATTAGAATGGATCGGACGAATGAATTAGAATGGATCGTACGAATGAATTAGAATGGATCGTACGAATGAATTAGAATAGATTGTGCGAATGAATTAGAATGGATCGTACGAATGAATTAGAATGGATCGTACGAATGAATTTGAATGGATCATACGAAATAGTAAGAATGGATCGTACGAATGAATTAGAATGGATCGTACGAATGAATTAGAATGGATCTTACGAATAAATTAGAATGGATACATTCGTCCGAATGAATTAGAATGGATCATACGAATTAGTAAGAATGGATCGTACGAATGAAATAGAATTGATTGTACGAATGAATTAAAATTGATCCTACGAATGAATTAGAATGGATTGTGTGAAATACGAATGAATTAGAATGGATATATTTGTGCAAATGAATTAGAATGGATCGTATGAATGTATTAGAATGGAACGTATGAGTGAATTAGAATGGATCGTGCGAATGAATTAGAATGGATTGTATGAATGAATTAGAATGGATCGTACGAATGAATTAGAATGGATTGTACGAATGAATTAGAATGGATCGTACGAATGAACCAGAATGGATACATTTGTGCGAATGAATTAGAATGGATCGTACGAATGAATTAGAATGGATCGTGCGAATGAATTAGAATGGATCGTATGAATGAATTAGAATAGATCGTATGAATGAATTAGAATGGATCGTACGAATGAATTAGAATAGATCGTACGAATGAATTAGAATGGATCGTATGAATAAATTAGAATGGATATATTCGTCCGAAAGAATTAGAATGGATCATACGAATGAGTAAGAATGGATCGTACGAATGAAATAGAATAGATTGTATGAATGAATTAGAATGGATCCTACGAATGAATTAGAATGGATCGTGTGAAAGAATTAGAATGGATTGTATGAATGAATTAGAATGGATCGTATGAATGAATTAGAATGGATCGTGTGAATGAATTCGAATGGATCGTACGAATTCATTCTAATTCATTCATACAATCCATTCTAATTCTTTCACACGATCTATTCTAATTCATTCGTAGGATCCATTCTAATTCATTCGTACAATCTATTCTATTTTATTCATACGATCCATTCTTACTCATTCGTATGATCCATTCTAATTCATTCGGACGAATGTATCCATTCTAATTTATTCGTACGATCCATTCTAATTCATTCGTACGATCTATTCTAATTCATTCGTATGATCCATTCTAATTCATTCATACGATCTATTCCAATTCATTCATACAATCCATTCTAATTCTTTCACACGATCCATTCTAATTCATTCGTACGATCCATTCTAATTCATTCGCACAATCCATTCTATTTCATTCGTACGATCCATTCTTACTCATTCGTATGAACCATTCTAATTCATTCGTACGTTTCATTCTAATTCAATCGCACGATCCAGTCTAATTGACTCGCACGATCCATTCTAATTCATTCACACAAATGTATCCATTCTAATTCATTCGTACGATCCATTCTAATTCATTAATATGATCCATTCTAATTCATTCGTGCAAATGAATTAGAATGGATCGTATGAGTGAATTAGAACGGATAGTACGAATGAAGTAGAATGGATAGTATGAATGAATTAGAATGGATACATTCGTGCGAATGAATTAGAATGGATCGTATCAATGAATTAGAATAGATTGTGCGAATGAATTAGAATGGATCGTACGAATAAATTAGAATAGATACATTCGTGCGAATAAATTAGAATGGATTGTATGAATGAATTAAAATGGATCGTACGAATGAATTAGAATGGATCGTACGAATGAATTAGTATAGATTGCGCGAATGAATTAGAATGGATCGTACGAATGAATTAGAATGGATCGTACAAAGGAATTAGAATGGATCGTACGAATGAATTAGAATTAATGGATCGTACGAATGAATTAGAATGGATCGTACGAATGAATTAGAATGGATCGTACGATTGAATTAGAATGGATCATACGAATGAGTAAGAATGGATCGTATGAATGAATTAGATTGGATCGTACGATCCATTCTAATTCATTAGCATGGATCGTGCTAATGAATTAGAATGGAATATACGAATGAATTAGAATGGATCGTAGAATGGATCGTACGAAGGAATTAGAATGAATTAGAATGGATCGTACGAATCAATTAGAATAGATCATAGGAATGAATTAGAATGGATCGTGCAAATGAACTAGAATGGCTACATTCGTGCGAATGAATTAGAATGGATCGTGCGAATGAATTAGAATGGATCGTACGAATGAATTAGAATGGATATATTTGAACGAATAAATTAGAATGGATCATACGAATGAATTAGAATGGATCGTATGAATGAATTAGAATGGATAGTGCGAATGAATTAGAATCGATCGTACGAATGAATTAGAATGGATCGTACGAATGAATTAGATCGTACGAATGAATTAGAATGGATCGTACGAATGAATTAAAATGGATACATTCGAGCGAATGAATTAGAATAGATCGTAGGAATGAATAAGAATGGATCGTACGAATGAATTAGAATAGATATATTTGTGAGAATGAATTAGAATGGATCGTACGAATGAATTAGAATGCATCGTACGAAAGAATTAGAATGGATATATTCGTGCGAATGAATTAGAATGGATCGGACGAATGAATTAGACTGGATCGTACGAATGAATTTGAATGGATACATTTGTGCGAATGAATCTAAATGGATTGTATGAATGAATTACAATGGATTGTACGAATGAATTAGAATGGATCGTACGAATGAATTAGAATAGCTCATACGAATGAATTAGAATGAATCGTATGAATGAATTAGAATGGTTACATTCGTGCGAATGAATTAGAATAGATCGTACGAATGAATTAGAATGGATCGTACGAATAAATTATAATGGATCGTGGGAATGAATTAGAATGGATCTTACGAATGAATTAGAATGGATCGTACGAATGAATATGAATGGATCGTACGAATGAATTAGAATGGATACATTCGTGCGAATGAATTAGAATGGATCGGACGAATAAATTAGAATGGATCGTACAAATGAATTAGAATGGATCAAATGAATGAATTAGAATGGTTACATTCATGCGAATGAATTAGAATGGATCGTACGAATGGATTAGAATGGATCGTACGAATGGATTAGAATGGATACATTCGTGCGAATGAATTAGAATGGATTGTATGAATGAATTAGAATGGATCGTACGATCCATTCGAATTCATTCGCACGATCCATTCTAATTCATTCATACGATCCATTCTAATTCATTCATACAATCCATTCTAATTCTTTTACACGATCCATTCTAATTCATTCGTAGGATCCATTCTAATTCATTCGTACAATCTATTCTATTTCATTCGTACGATCCATTCTTACTCATTCGTATGATCCATTCTAATTCATTCGGACGAATGTATCCATTCTAATTTATTCGTACGATCCATTCTAATTCATTCGCACGATCCATCCATTATATTTCATTCGTACGATCCATTCTAATTCATTCGCACGATCCATTCTAATTCATTCGTACGATCCATTCTAATTCATTCATACAATCCATTCTAATTCATTCGTACGATTCATTCTAATTCACTCATACGATCCATTCTAATACATTCATAAGATCCATTCTAATTCATTTGCACGAATATATCCATTCTAATTCATTCGTACGATCCATTCTAATTCCTTCGTACGATCCATTCTAATTCATTGGTACGATCTATTCTAATTCATTCGTACGATCCATTCTAATTCCTTCGTACGATCCATTCTAATTAATTCGTACGATCCATTCTAATTCATTCGTACAATCCATTCTAATTCATTCATACGAATGGATACATTCGTGTGAATGAATTAGAATGGATCGTACGAATGAGTAAGAATGGATCGTACGAATAAAATAGAATGGATTGCACGAATGAATTAGAATGGATTGTACGAATGAATTAGAATGGATCGTGTGAAAGAATTAGAATGGATTGTATGAATGAATTAGAATGGATCGTACGAAGGAAATAGAATGGATCGTACGAATGAATTAGAATGGATCGTATGAATGAATTAGAATAGATCGTACAAATGAATTAGAATGGATCGTACGAATGAATTAGAATGGATCGTGTGAAAGAATTAGAATGGATCGTACGAATGAATTAGAATGGATTGTGCGAATGAATTAGAATGGATCGTACGAATGAATTAGAATGGATCGTGCTAATGAATTAGAATTGATCGAACGAATGAATTAGCATGGATCGTGCATTCGTACGATCCATTCTAATTCATTCGTAAGATCCATTCTAATTCATTCGTACGATCCATTCTAATTCATTCGTACGATCCATTCTAATTCATTCGCACGAATGTATCCATTCTAGTTCATTCGTACGATCCATTCTAATTCATTCGTACGATCCATTCTAATTCATTCATACGATCTATTCTAATTCATTCATACAATCCATTCTAATTCTTTCACACGATCCATTCTAATTCATTCGTACGATCCATTCTAATTCATTCGCACAATCCATTCTATTTCATTCGTACGATCCTTTCTTACTCATTCGTATGATCCATTCTAATTCATTCGCACGAATGTATCCATAATGGATCATACGAATGAGTAAGAATGGATCGTACGAATGAAATAGAATGGATTGTGCGAATGAATTAGAATGGACCGTACGAATGAATTAGAATGCATACATTCGTGCGAATGAATTAGAATGGATCGGACGAATGAATTAGAATGGATCGTACGAATGAATTAGAATGGATCGGACGAATGAATTAGAATGGATCGTACGAATAAATTAGAATAGATACATTCGTCCGAATGAATTAGAATGGATCATACGAATGAGTAACAATGGATCGTACGAATGAAATAGAAAAGATTGTACGAATGAATTAGAATGGATCCTACGAATGAATTAGAATAGATCGTATGAAAGAATTATAATGGATCGTATGAATGAATTAGAATGAATTCGTACGATCCATTCGAATTCATTCGCACGATCCATTCAAATTCATTCATACGATCCATTCTAATTCATTTATACAATCCATTCTAATTCTTTCACACGATCCATTCTAATTCATTCGTAGGATCCATTCTAATTCATTCGTACAATCTATTCTATTTCATTCGTACGATCCATTCTTACTCATTTGTATGATCCATTCTAATTCATTCGGACGAATGTATCCATTCTAATATATTCGTACGATCCATTCTAATTCATTCATACGATCCATTCTAATTCATTCGTACGATCCATTCTAATTCATTCGTCCGATCCATTCTAATTCATTCGCACGAATGTATCCATTCTAATTCATTCGTACGATCCATTCTAATTCATTTGTACGATCCATTCTAATTCATTCGTAATATCCATTCAAATTCATTCGTACGATCCATTCTAATTCATTCATACGATCAATTCTAATTCATTCGCACGAATGTATCCATTCTAGTTCATTCGTACGATCCATTCTAATTCATTCGTATGATCCATTCTAATTCATTCGCACGATCCATTCTAATTCATTCGTACGATCCATTCTAATTCATTCATACGATCCATTCTAATTCATTCGTACGATCCATTCTAATTCATTCGCACAAATGTATCCATTCTAATTTATTCGTACGATCCATTCTAATTCATTCGCATGATCCATTCTAATTCATTCGTACGATCCATTCTAATTCATTCGCACGATCTGTTCTTATTCATTCGCATAATCCTTTCTAATTCATTCGCACGAATGTATCCATTCTAATTCATTCGTACGATCCATTCTAATTCATTCGTACGATCCATTCTAATTCATTCGTACGATCCATTCTAATTCATTCGCACGAATGTATCCATTCTAATTCATTCGTACGATCTATTCTAATTCATTCGTACGATCCATTCTAATTCATTCGTACGATCCATTCTAATTCAGTCATACGATCTATTCTAATTCATTCATACAATCCATTCTAATTCTTTCACACGATCCATTCTAATTCATTCGTACGATCCATTCTAATTCATTCGTACTATCCATTATAATTCATTCGTACGATCCATTCTTACTCATTCGTATGATCCATTCTAATTCATTCGTACGATCCATTCTAATTCATTCGTACGATCCATTCTAATTCATTCGCACAATCTATTCTAATTCATTCGTACGATCCATTCTAATTCATTCGTACGATCGTACGAATGAATTAGAATGTATCGTACGGAATGAATTAGAATGGATTGTATGAATGAATTAGAATGGATACATTCGTGCGAATGAATTAGAATGGATCATACGAATGAGTAAGAATGGATCGTACGAATGAAATAGAATGGATTGTACGAATGAATTAGAATGGATCGTACAAATGAATTAGAATGGATCGTACGAATGAATTAGAATGGATCATACGAATGAGTAAGAATGGATCGTACAAATAAAATAGAATGGATTGTATGAATGAATTAGAATGGATCGTACGAATGAATTAGAATGGATCATGTGAAAGAATTAGAATGCATTGTATGAATGAATTAGAATGGATTGTATGAATGGATTAGAATGGATCGTGCGAATGAATTTGAATAGATCACATGATCCATTCGAATAGAATGGATCGTATGAATGAATTAGAATGGATCGGGCGAATGAATTAGAATGGATTGTAGGAATGAATTAGAATGGATCGTATGAATGAATTAGAATGGATCGTATGAATGAATTAGAATGGATCGTGCGAATGAATTAGAATGGATCGTACGAATGAATTAGAATGGATCGTACGAATGAATTAGAATGGATCATACGAATGAATTAGAACGCATCATACGAATGAGTAAGAATGGATCGTACGAATGAAATAGAATGGATTGTACGAAAGAATTAGAATGGATATATTCGTGCGAATGAATTAGAATGGATCGTACGAATGAATTAGACTGGATCGTACGAATGAATTTGAATGGATACATTTGTGCGAATGAATCTAAATGGATTGTATGAATGAATTACAATGGATCTCACGAATGAATTAGAATGGATCGTACGAATGAATTAGAATAGCTCATACGAATGAATTAGAATGAATCGTATGAATGAATTAGAATGGTTACATTCGTGCGAATGAATTAGAATAGATCGTACGAATAAATTAGAATGGATCGTACGAATAAATTAGAATGGATCGTGGGAATGAATTAGAATAGATCGTACGAATGAATTAGAATGGATCCACCGAAAGAGTTAGAATGGATCATACGAATGAATTAGAATGGATTATACGAATGAATTAGAATGGATTGTGCGAATGAATTAGAATGGATCGTATGAATGAATAAGAATGGATCGTACGAATGAATTAGAATGGATCGTGCGAATGAATTAGCATGAATCGTACGAATGTATTAGAATGGATCGTACGAATGAATTAGAATGAATCGTATGATCCATTCTAATTCATTCGTACGATCCATTCTAATTCATTCGCACGAATGTACCCATTCAAGTTCATTCGTACGATCCATTCTAGTTCATTCGTACGATCCATTCTAATTCATTCGTACGATCCACTCTAATTCATTCGTATGATCCATTCTAATTAATTCATATGATCCATTCTAATTCATTCGTACGATCCATTCTAATTCATTCATACAATCCATTCTAATTCATTCGCACGAATGTATCCATTCTTATTAATTCGTACGATCCATTCTAATTCATTCGTATGATCCATTCTTATTCATTCGCACGATCCAGTCTAATGGATTCGCACGATCCATTCTAATTCATTCGCACGAATGTATCCATTCTAATTCATTCGTAGGATCCATTCTAATTCATTAATATGATCCATTCTAATTCATTCGCACGATCCATTCTAATTCATTCGTACGATCCATTCTAATTCATTCGTACGATCCATTCTAATTCATTCGCACGACCCATTCTAATTCATTCGTACAATCTATTCTATTTAATTCGTACGATCCATTCTTACTCATTCGTATGATCCATTCTAATTCATTCGGACGAATGTATCCATTCTAATTTATTCGTACGATCCATTCTAATTCATTCGTACGATCCATTCTAATTCATTCGTCCGATCCATTCTAATTCATTCGCACGAATGTATCCATTCTAATTCATTCGTACGGTCCATTCTAATTAATTCGCACAATCCATTCTATTTCATTCGTACGATCCATTCTTACTCATTCGTATGATCCATTATGGATACATTCGTGCGAATGAATTAGAAAGGATCATACGAATGAGTAAGAATGGATCGTATGAATGAAATAGAATGGATTGTGCGAATGAATTAGAATGGATCGTACGAATGAATTAGAATGGATCGTGTGAAAGAATTAGAATGGATTGTATGAATGAATTAGAATAGATCGTATGAATGAATTAGAATGGATCGTACGAATGAATTAGAATGGATCGTACGAATGAACTAGAATGGATAAATTCGTGCGAATGAATTAGAATGGATCGTACGAATGAATTAGAATGGATCGTACGAATGAATTAGAATGGATCTTACGAATGAATTAGAATGGATCGTACGAATGCACGATCCATGCTAATTCATTCGTTCGATCAATTCTAATTCATTAGCACGATCCATTCTAATTCATTCGTACGATCCATTCTAATTCATTCGCACGATCCATTCTAATTCATTCGTACGATCCATTCTAATTCTTTCACACGATCTATTCTAATTCATTCGTACGATCCATTCTAATTTCATTCGTACGATCCATTCTAATTCATTTGCTCGAATGTATCCATTCTAATCCATTCGTACGATCCATTCTAATCCATTCGTACGATCCATTCTAATTCATTCGCATGAATGTAACCATTCTAATTCATTCATTTGATCCATTCTAATTCATTCGTACGATCCATTCTAATTCATTTGTCCGATCCATTCTAATTCATTCGCACGAATGTATCCATTCTAATCCATTCGTAAGATCCATTCTAATTCATTCGTACGATCCATTCTAATTCATTAATATGATCCATTCTAATTCATTCGTACGATCCATTCTTATTCATATGCACAAAGGTATCCATTCTAATTCATTCGTACGATCCATTCTAATTCAGGATCGTACGAATGAATTAGAATGGATACATTCGTGCGAATGAATTAGAATTGATCGTAAGAATGAATTAGAATGGATCGTGCGAATGAATTAGAATGTATCGTACGAATGAACTAGAATGGATACATTCGTGCGAATGAATTAGAATGGATCGTACGAATGAATTAGAATGGATCGTACGAATGAATTAGAATGGATCTTATGAATGAATTAGAATGGATCGTACGAATGAATTAGAATGGATCGTACGAATGAATTAGAATGGATACATTCGTGCGAATGAATTAGAATGGATCAGACGAATGAATTAGAATGGATCGTACGAATGAATTAGAATGGATCAAATTAATGAATTAGAATGGTTACATTCATGCGAATGAATTAGAATGGATCGTATGAATGGATTAGAATGGATCGTACGAATGGATTAGAATGGATACATTCGAGCGAATGAATTAGAATGGATCGTACGAATGAAATTAGAATGGAACGTACGAATGAATTAGAATAGATCGTACGAATGAATTAGAATGGATCGTACGAATGAATTAGAATGGATCGTACGAATAAATTAGAATGGATACATTCGTCCGAATGAATTAGAATGGATCATACGAATGAGTAAGAATGGATCGTACGAATGAAATAGAATAGATTGTACGAATGAATTAGAATGGATCCTACGAATGAATTAGAATGGATCGTGTGAAAGAATTAGAATGGATTGTATGAATGAATTAGAATGGATCGTATAAATGAATTAGAATGGATCGTGCGAATGAATTCGAATGGATCGTACGAATTCATTCTAATTCATTCATACAATCCATTCTAATTCTTTCACACGATCCATTCTAATTCATTCGTACGTTCCATTCTAATTCATTAGCACGATCCATGCTAATTCATTCGTTCGATCAATTCTAAATCATTAGCAGGATCCATTCTAATTCATTCATACTATCCATTCTAATTCCTTCGTACGATCCATTCTAATTCATTCATACGATCTATTCTAATTCATTCGTACGATCCATTCTAATTCATTCGTACGATCCATTCTAATTCCTTCGTATGATCCATTCTAATTCATTCGTACGATCCATTCTAATTCATTCGTGCAATCCATTCTATTTCATTCGTACGATCCATTCTTACTCATTCGTACGATCCATTCTAATTCATTCACACGAATGCATCCATTCGTACGAATGAATTAGAATAGATTGTACGAATGAATTAGAATGGATCGTACGAATGAATTAGAATGGATCATACGAAGGAATTAGAATGGATCGTACGAATGAATTAGAATGGATCGTACGAATGAATTAGAATAGATCGTACGAATGAATTAGAATGGATCGTACGAAGGAATTAGAATGGATCGTACGAATGAATTAGAATGGATATATTCGTGCAAATGAATTAGAATGGATCGTATGAATGTATTAGAATGGATCGTATGAGTGAATTAGAATGGATCGTACGAATGAATTAGAATGGATTGTATGAATGAATTAGAATGGATCGTACGAATGAATTAGAATGGATCATACGAATTATTTAGAATGGATCATACGAATGAATTAGAATGGATCGTACGAATGAATTAGAATGGATCGTACGAATGAATTAGAATGGATACATTCGTGCGATCCATTCTAATTCATTCGCACAATCCATTCTATTTCATTTGTACGATCCATTCTTACACATTGGTACGATCCATTCTAATTCATTCGCACGAATGTATCCATTCTAATTCATTCGTACGAATCCATTCTAATTCATTCGTACAATCTATTCTATTTCTTTCGTAATATCCATTCTAATTCATCCGTACGATCCATTCTTATTCATTCATATGATCCATTCTAATTCATTCGTAAGATCCATTCTAATTCATTCGTACGATCCATTCTAATTCATTCGTACGATCCATTCTAATTTATTCGCACGAATGTATCCATTCTAGTTCATTCGTACGATCCATTCTAATTCATTCGTACGATCTATTCTAATTCATTCGCACGATCCATTCTAATTCATTCATACAATCCATTCTAATTCATTCATACGATCCATTCTAATTCATTCGCACAAATGTATCCATTCTAATTCATTCGTACGATCCATTCTAATTCATTCGCACGATCCATTCTAATTCATTCGTACGATCCATTCTAATTCATTCGCACGATCTGTTCTTATTCATTCGCACAATCCATTCTAATTCATTCGCACGAATGTATCCATTCTAATTCATTCGTACGATCCATTCTAATTCATTCATATGATCCATTCTAATTAATTCGTATGATCCATTCTAATTCATTCGTACGATCCATTCTAATTCATTCATACAATCCATTCTAATTCATTCGCACGAATGTATCCATTCTAATTAATTCGTACGATCCATTCTAATTCATTCGTATGATCCATTCTAATTCATTCGCACAATCCATTCTATTTCATTCGTACGATCCATTCTTACTCATTGGTACGATCCATTCTAATTCATTCGCACGAAGGTATCCATTCTAATTCATTCGTAAGAATCCATTCTAATTCATTCGTACAATCTATTCTATTTCATTCGTACGATCCATTCTTACTCATTCGTATGATCCATTCTAATTCATTCGGACGAATGTATCCATTCTGAATGAATTACAATGGATACATTCGTGCGAATGAATTAGAATGGATACATTCGTGCTAATGAATTAGAATAGATCATATGAATGAATTAGAATGGATCCTATGAATGAATTAGAATGGATCGTGCGAATGAATTAGAATGGATCGTACGATTGAATTAGAATGGAACGTGTGAAAGAATTAGAATGGATCGTACGAATGAATTAGAATGGATCGTGCGAATGAATTAGAATGGATCGTACGAATGAATTAGAATGGATACATTTGTGCGAATGAATTAGAATGGATCGTACGAATGAATTAGAATGGATACATTCGTGCGAATGAATTAGAATGGATTGTGCGAATGAATAAGAACAGATCGTGCGAATGAATTAGAATGGATCGTACGAATGAATTAGAATGGATCGTGCGAATGAATTAGAATGGATTGTACGAATGAATTAGAATGGATCGTACGAATGAACTAGAATGGATACATTCGTGCGAATGAATTAGAATGGACCGTACGAATGAATTAGAATGGATCGTACGAATGAATTAGAATGGATCTTACGAATGAATTAGAATGGATCGTACGAATGAATTAGAATGGATACATTCGTGCGAATGAATTAGAATGGATCGGACGAATGAATTACAATGGATCGTACGAATGAATTAGAATGGATCAAATGAATGAATTAGAATGGTTACATTCATGCGAATGAATTAGAATGGATCGTACGAATGTATTAGAATAGATTGTACGAATGAATTAGAATGGATCCTACGTACGAATGAATTAGAATGGATCGAACGAATGAATTAGAATGGATCATACGAATTAATTAGAATGGATCATACGAATGAATTAGAATGGATCGTACGAATGAATTAGAATGGATCGTACGAATGAATTAGAATGGATACATTCGTGCGAATGAATTAAAATGGATTGTGCGAATGAATAAGAACAGATCGTGCGAATGAATTAGAATGGATCGTACGAATGAATTAGAATGGATCGTGCGAATGAATTAGAATGGATCGTACGAATAAATTAGAATGGATCTTACGAATGAATTAGAATGGATCGTACGAATGAATTAGAATGGATCGTACGAATGAATTAGAATGGATCGTGCGAATGAATTAGAATGGATCGTACCAATGAGTAAGAATGGATCGTACGAATGAATAGAATGGATCGTATGAATGAATTAGAATGGATACATTCGTGTGAATGAATTAGAATGGATCGTATGAATGAATTAGAATAGATTTTGTGAAAGAATTAGAATAGATTAGAATGGATCGTACGAATGAATTAGAATGGATACATTCGTGCGAATGAATTAGAATGGATCGGACGAATGAATTAGAATGGATCGTACGAATGAATTAGAATGGATCGTACGAATGAATTAGAATAGATTGTGCGAATGAATTAGAATGGATCGTACGAATGAATTAGAATGGATCGTACGAATGAATTTGAATGGATCATACGAATGAGTAAGAATGGATCGTACGAATGAATTAGAATGGATCGTACGAATGAATTAGAATGGATCGTACGAATAAATTAGAATGGATACATTCGTCCGAATGAATTAGAATGGATCATACGAATGAGTAAGAATGGATCGTACGAATGAAATAGAATAGATTGTACGAATGAATTAGAATTGATCCTACGAATGAATTAGAATGGATCTTGTGAAATACGAATGAATTAGAATGGATATATTCGTGCAAATGAATTAGAATGGATCGTATGAATGTATTAGAATGGAACGTATGAGTGAATTAGAATGGATCGTGCGAATGAATTAGAATGGATTGTATGAATGAATTAGAATGGATCGTACGAATGAATTAGAATGGATTGTACGAATGAATTAGAATGGATCGTACGAATGAACTAGAATGGATACATTTGTGCGAATGAATTAGAATGGATCGTACGAATGAATTAGAATGGATCGTGCGAATGAATTAGAATGGATCGTATGAATGAATTAGAATAGATCGTATGAATGAATTAGAATGGATCGTACGAATGAATTAGAATAGATCGTACGAATGAATTAGAATGGATCGTATGAATAAATTAGAATGGATATATTCGTCCGAAAGAATTAGAATGGATCATACGAATGAGTAAGAATGGATCGTACGAATGAAATAGAATAGATTGTATGAATGAATTAGAATGGATCCTACGAATGAATTAGAATGGATCGTGTGAAAGAATTAGAATGGATTGTATGAATGAATTAGAATGGATCGTATGAATGAATTAGAATGGATCGTGCGAATGAATTCGAATGGATCGTACGAATTCATTCTAATTCATTCATACAATCCATTCTAATTCTTTCACACGATCTATTCTAATTCATTCATAGGATCCATTCTAATTCATTCGTACAATCTATTCTATTTTATTCATACGATCCATTCTTACTCATTCGTATGATCCATTCTAATTCATTCGGACGAATGTATCCATTCTAATTTATTCGTACGATCCATTCTAATTCATTCGTACGATCTATTCTAATTCATTCGTATGATCCATTCTAATTCATTCAGACGATCTATTCCAATTCATTCATACAATCCATTCTAATTCTTTCACACGATCCATTCTAATTCATTCGTACGATCCATTCTAATTCATTCGCACAATCCATTCTATTTCATTCGTACGATCAATTCTTACTCATTCGTATGAACCATTCTAATTCATTCGTACGTTCCATTCTAATTCAATCGCACGATCCAGTCTAATTGACTCGCACGATCCATTCTAATTCATTCACACAAATGTATCCATTCTAATTCATTCGTACGATCCATTCTAATTCATTAATATGATCCATTCTAATTCATTCGTACGATCCATTCTAATTCAGGATCGTACGAATGAATTAGAATGGATACATTCGTGCGAATGAATTAGAATTGATCGTACGAATGAATTAGAATGGATCGTGCGAATGAATTAGAATGGAACGTACGAATGAATTAGAATGGATAGTACGAATGAACTAGAATGGATACATTCGTGCGAATGAATTAGAATGGATCGTACGAATAAATTAGAATGGATCGTACGAATGAATTAGATTGGATCTTACGAATGAATTTGAATGGATCGTACGAATGAATTAGAATGGATCGTACGAATGAATTAGAATGGATACATTCGTGCGAATGAATTAGAATGGATCGGACGAATGAATTAGAATGGATCGTACGAATGAATTAGAATGGATCAAATGAATGAATTAGAATGGATCGTACGAATGAATTAGAATGGATCGTACGAATGAATTAGAATGGATACATTCGTGCGAATGAATTAGAATGGATCGGACGAATGAATTAGAATAGATCGTACGAATGAATTAGAATGGATCGTACGAATGAATTAGAATGGATCGTGCGAATTAATTAGAATGGATCGTACCAATGAGTAAGAATGGATCGTACGAATGAATAGAATGGATCGTATGAATGAATTGGAATGGATACATTCGTGTGATTGAACTAGAATGGATCGTATGAATGAATTAGAATAGATTTTGTGAATGAATTAGAACTGATCGTACGAATGAATTAGAATGGATCGTGCGAATGAATTAGAATGGATCGTATGAATGAATTAGAATGGTTACATTCATGCGAATGAATTAGAATGGATCGTACGAATGGATTAGAATGGATCGTACGAATAGATTAGAATGGATACATTCGAGTGTACGAATGAAATAGAATAGATTGTACGAATGAATTAGAATGGATCCTACGAATGAATTAGAATAGATCGTGTGAAAGAATTAGAATGGATTGTATGAAAGAATTAGAATGGATCGTATGAATGAATTAGAATGGATCGTGCGAATGAATTCGAATGGATCGTACGAATTCATTCTAATTCATTCATACAATCCATTCTAATTCTTTCACACGATCCATTCTAATTCATTCGTACGTTCCATTCTAATTCATTAGCACGATCCATGCTAATTCATTCGTTCGATCAATTCTAATTCATTAGCACGATCCATTCTAATTCATTCGTACGATCCATTCTAATTCATTCGCACGATCCATTCTAATTCATTCATAGGATCCATTCTAATTCAATCATACAATCCATTCTAATTCATTCGCACGAATGTATCCATTCTAATTCATTCGTACGATCAGTTCTAATTCATTCACAAAATCTATTCTAATTCATTCATACGATCCATTCTAATTCATTCGTACGATCCATTCTAATTCACTCATACGATCCATTCTAATACATTCATACGATCCATTCTAATTCATTTGCACGAATATATCCATTCTAATTCATTCGTACGATCCATTCTAATTCCTTCGTACGATCCATTCTAATTCATTCGTACGATCTATTCTATTTCATTCGTACGATCCATTCTTACTCATTCGTACGATCCATTCTAATTCATTCGTCCGATCCATTCTAATTCATTCGCATGAATGTATCCATTCTAATTCATTCGTTCTAATTCATTCGTACGATCCATTCTAATTCATTCGTACGATCCATTCTAATTCATTCGCACGAATGTATCCATTCTAGTTTATTCGTACGATCCATTCTAATTCATTCGCACAATCCATTCTATTTCATTCGTACGATCCATTCTTACTCATTCGTATGATCTATTATGGATACATTCGTGCGAATGACTTAGAGTGGATCATACGAATGAGTAAGAATGGATCGTACGAATGAAATAGAATGGATTGTGCGAATGAATTAGAATGGATAGTACGAATGAATTTGAATGGATCGTGTGAAAGAATTAGAATGGATTGTATGAATGAATTAGAATGGATCGTACGAATGAATTAGAATGGATCGTACGAATGAATTAGAATGGATCGTACGAATGAATTAGAATGGATACATTCGTGCGAATGAACTAAAATGGATACATTCGTGCGAAAGAATTAGAATAGATCGTATGAATGAATTAGAATGGATCCTATGAATGAATTAGAATGGATCGTGAGAATGAATTAGAATGGATCGTACGAATGAATTAGAATGGATCGTGCTAATGAATTAGAATTGATCGAACGAATGAATTAGCATGGATCGTGCTAATGAATTAGAATGGAACGTACGAATTAATTAGAATGGATCGTGTGAAAGAATTAGAATGGATTGTATGAATGAATTAGAATGAATTCATACGATCCATTCGAATTCATTCGCACGATCCATTCTAATTCATTCATACGATCCATTCTAATTCATTCATACAATCTATTCTAATTCTTTCACACGATCCATTCTAATTCATTCGTAGGATCCATTCTAATTCATTCGTACAATCTATTCTATTTCATTCGTACGATCCATTCTTACTCATTCGTATGATCCATTCTAATTCATTCGGACGAATGTATCCATTCTAATTTATTCGTACGATCCATTCTAATTCATTCGTACGATCCATTCTAATTCATTCGTACGATCCATTGTAATTCATTCACACGCGGCCAGGGTCTGCTTCGGGCGAGCTTGGGCGCCTGCCGTGGGCGGTCTGCGCCGAGAGTTTTGACTCCCAGATTTAACAAATGCTGGGCGGGCCACGAGCATCAGCCACGAGCGATCTCCTTCCGGTGCGTATGATCCATTCTAATTCATTCGCACGAATGTATCCATTCTACTTCGTTCGTACGATCCATTCTAATTCATTCGTACGATCCATTCTAATTCATTCATACTATCCATTCTAATTCATTCGTACGATCCATTCTAATTCATTCACACAAATGTATCCATTCTAATTCATTCGTACGATCCATTCAAATTCATTCGCATGATCCATTCTAATTCATTCGTACGATCCATTCTAATTCTTTCACACGATCCATTCTAATTCATTCGTACGATCCATTCTAATTCATTCGCACGATCCATTCTAATTCATTCGTACGATCCATTCTAATTCATTCGCACGAATGTATCCATTCTAGTTCATTCGTACGATCCATTCTAATTCATTCGTACGATCCATTCTAATTCATTCGCACGATCCATTCTTATTCATTCGTACAATCCATTCTAATTCATTCATACGATCCATTCTAATTCATTCGTACGTTCCATTCTAATTCATTCGCACAAATGTATCCATTCTAATTCATTCGTACGATCCATTCTAATTCATTCGCACGATCCATTCTAATTCATTCGTATGATCCATTCTAATTCTTTCACACGATCCATTCTAATTCATTCGTACGAACCATTCTAATTCATTCGCACGATCCATTCTAATTCATTTCTAAGATCCATTCTAATTCATTCATACGATCCATTCTAATTCATTCGTACGATCCATTCTAATTCATTCGCAAAAATGTATCCATTCTAATTCATTTGTACGATCCATTCTAATTCATTCGCACGATCCATTCTAATTCATTCGTACGATCCATTCTAATTCATTCGTACGATCCATTCTAATTCATTCATATGATCCATTCTAATTAATTCGTATGATCCATTCTAATTCATTCGTACGATCCATTCTAATTCATTCATACAATCCATTCTAATTCATTCGCACGAATGTATCCATTCTAATTAATTCGTACGATCCATTCTAATTCATTCGTATGATCTATTCTTATTCATTCGCACGATCCAGTCTAATTGATTCGCACGATCCATTCTAATTCATTCGCACGAATGTATCCATTCTAATTCATTCGTACGATCCATTCTAATTCATTAATATGATCCATTCTAATTCATTCGTACGATCCATTCTAATTCATATGCACAAAGGTATCCATTCTAATTCATTCGTACGATCCATTCTAATTCAGGATCGTACGAATGAATTAGAATGGATACATTCGTGCGAATGAATTAGAATTGATCGTACGAATGAATTAGAATGGATCGTGCGAATGAATTAGAATGGAACGTACGAATGAATTAGAATGGATAGTACGAATGAACTAGAATGGATACATTCGTGCGAATGAATTAGAATGGATCGTACGAATGAATTAGAATGGATCGTACGAATGAATTAGAATGGATCTTACGAATGAATTTGAATGGATCGTACGAATGAATTAGAATGGATCGTACGAATGAATTAGAATGGATACATTCGTGGGAATGAATTAGAATGGATCGGACGAATGAATTAGAATGGATCGTACGAATGAATTAGAATGGATCAAATGAATGAATTAGAATGGATCGTACGAATGAATTAGAATGGATCGTACGAATGAATTAGAATGGATACATTCGTGCGAATGAATTAGAATGGATCGGACGAATGAATTAGAATAGATCGTACGAATGAATTAGAATGGATCGTACGAAGGATTTAGAATGGATCGTACGAATGAATTAGAATGGATATATTCGTGCAAATGAATTAGAATGGATTGTATGAATGTATTAGAATGGATCGTATGAGTGAATTAGAATGGATCGTACGAATAAATTAGAATGGATCGTATGAATGAATTAGAATGGATAAATTCGTGTGAATGAATTAGAATGGATCGTATGAATGAATTAGAATAGATTTTGTGAATGAATTAGAACTGATCGTACGAATGAATTAGAATGGATACATTCGTGCGAATGAATTAGAATGGATTGTATGAATGAATTAGAATGGATCGTACGAATGAATTAGAATGGATCGTATGAGTGAATTAGAATGGATACGAAGGAATTAGAATGGATCGTACGAAGAAATTAGAATGGATCATACGAATGAAATAGAATGGATCGTACGAAGGAATTAGAATGGATCGTACGAATGAATTAGAATGGATATATTCGTGCAAATGAATTAGAATGGATCGTATGAATGAATTAGAATGGATCGTATGAGTGAATTAGAACGGATAGTACGAATGAAGTAGAATGGATCGTATGAATGAATTAGAATGGATACATTCGTGCGAATGAATTAGAATGGATCGTACGAATGAATTAGAATGGATCGTACGAATGGATTAGAATGGATCCTACAAATGGATTAGAATGGATACCTTTGTGCATATGATTTAGAATGGATCGTACGAATGAATTAGAATGGATCGTGCTAATGAATTAGAATTGATCGAACGAATGAATTAGCATGGATCGTGCTAATGAATTAGAATGGAACGAACGAATGAATTAGAATGGATCGTGTGAAAGAATTAGAATGGATTGTACGGAATGAATTAGAATGGATTGTATGAATGAATTAGAATGGATACATTCGTGCGAATGAATTAGAATGGATCATACGAATGAGTAAGAATGGATCGTACGAATGAAATAGAATGGATTGTACGAATGAATTAGAATGGATCATACAAATGAATTAGAATGGATCGTACGAATGAATTAGAATGGATCATACGAATGAATTAGAATGGATCGTGTGAAAGAATTAGAATGGATTGTATGAATGAATTAGAATAGATCGTATGAATGAATTAGAATGGATCGTACGAATGAATTAGAATGGATCGTACGAATGAATTAGAATGGATCGTACGAATGAACTAGAATGGATACATTCTTGCGAATAAATTAGAATGGATCGTACGAATGAATTAGAATGGATCGTACGAATGAATTAGAATGGATCTTACGAATGAATTAGAATGGATCGTACGAATGCACGATCCATGCTAATTCATTCGTTCGATCAATTCTAATTCATTAGCACGATCCATTCTAATTCATTCGTACGATCCATTCTAATTCATTCGCACGATCCATTCTAATTCATTCGTACGATCCATTCTAATTCTTTCACACGATCCATTCTAATTCATTCGTACGATCCATTCTAATTCATTCGTACGATCTATTCTAATTCATTCGTACGATCCATTCTAATTCATTCGTACGATCCATTCTAATTCCTTCGTACGATCCATTCTAATTCATTCATACAATCTATTCTAATTCATTCATACATTCCATTCTAATTCTTTCACACGATCCATTCTAATTCATTCATACGATCCATTCAAATTCATTAATACAATCCATTCTAATTCTTTCACACGATCCATTCTAATTCATTCGTACGTTCCATTCTAATTCATTAGCACGATCCATGCTAATTCATTCGTTCGATCAATTCTAATTCATTAGCACGATCCATTCTAATTTATTCGTACGATCCATTCTAATTCATTAGCACGATCGTATGAATGAATTAGAATGGATCCTATGAATGAATTAGAATGGATCGTGCGAATGAATTAGAATGGATCGTACGAATAAATTAGAATGGATTGTGCTAATGAATTAGAATTGATCGAACGAATGAATTAGCATGGATCGTGCTAATGAATTAGAATGGAACGTACGAATGAATTAGAATGGATCGTACGAATGAATTAGAATGGATCGTACGAATGAATTAGAATGGATACATTCGTGCGAATGAATTAGAATGGATCGTACGAATGAATTAGAATGGATCGTGCGAATGAATTAGAATGGATCGTACGAATGAATTAGAATGGATCGTATGAATGAACTAGAATGGATACATTCATGCGAATGAATTAGAATGGATCGTACGAATGAATTTGAATGGATCGTACGAATGAATTAGAATGGATCTTACGAATGAATTAGAATGGATCGTACGAATGAATTAGAATGGATCGTACGAATGAATTAGAATGGATACATTCGTGCGAATGAATTAGAATGGATCGGACGAATGAATTAGAATGGATCGTACGAATGAATTAGAATGGATCGTACGAATGAATTAGAATGGATCGTATGAATAAATTAGAATGGATACATTCGACCGAATGAATTAGAATGGATCATACGAATGAGTAAGAATGGATCGTACGAATGAAATAGAATAGATTGTACGAATGAATTAGAATGGATTCGTACGAATGAATTAGAATGGATACATTCGTGCGAATGAATTAGAATGGATCGTACCAATGAGTAAGAATGGATCGTACGAATGAAATAGAATGGATTGTGCGAATGAATTAGAATGGATCGTACGAATGAATTAGAATGGATCGTGTGAAAGAATTAGAATGGATTGTATGAATGAATTAGAATAGATCGTATGAATGAATTAGAATGGATCGTATGAATGAATTAGAATGGATCGTACGAATGAATTAGAATGGATCGTACGAATGAATTAGAATGGATACATTCGTGCGAATGAATTAGAATGGATACATTTGTGCGAAAGAATTAGAATAGATCGTATGAATGAATTAGAATGGATCCTATGAATGAATTAGAATGGATCGTGCGAATGAATTAGAATGGATCGTACGAATGAATTAGAATGGATCGTACGAATGAATTAGAATGGATCGTGCTAATGAATTAGAATTGATCGAACGAATGAATTAGCATGGATCGTGCTAATGAATTAGAATGGAACGTACGAATGAATTAGAATGGATCGTGTGAAAGAATTTGAATGGATTGTATGAATGAATTAGAATGAATTCGTACGATCCATTCGAATTCATTCGCACGATCCATTCTAATTCATTCATACGATCCATTCTAATTCATTCATACAATCCATTCTAATTCTTTCACACGATCCATTCTAATTCAATCGTAGGATCCATTCTAATTCATTCGTACAATCTATTCTATTTCATTCGTACGATCCATTCTTACTCATTCGTATGATCCATTCTAATTCATTCGAACGAATGTATCCATTCTAATTTATTCGTACGATCCATTCTAATTCATTCGTACGATCCATTCTAATTCATTCGTACGATCCATTCTTACTCATTCGTATGATCCATTCTAATTCATTCTTACGATCCATTCTAATTCATTCGTACGATCCATTCTAATTCATTCGCACAATCTATTCTAATTCATTCGTACGATCCATTCTAATTCATTCGTACGATCGTACAAATGAATTAGAATGGATCGTACGGAATGAATTAGAATGGATTGTATGAATGAATTAGAATGGATACATTCGTGCGAATGAATTAGAATGGATCATACGAATGAGTAAGAATGGATCGTACGAATGAAATAGAATGGATTGTACGAATGAATTAGAATGGATCGTACAAATGAATTAGAATGGATCGTACGAAAGAATTAGAACGGATCATACGAATGAGTACGAATGGATCGTTCAAATGAAATAGAATGGATTGTACGAATGAATTAGAATGGATCGTACGAATGAATTAGAATTGATCGTGTGAAAGAATTAGAATGCATTGTATGAATGAATTAGAATGGATCGTATGAGTGAATTAGAATGGATCGTGCGAATGAATTCGAATGGATCGCATGATCCATTCGAATAGAATGGATCGTATGAATGAATTAGAATAGATCGGGCGAATGAATTAGAATGGATCGTATGAATGAATTAGAATGGATCGTATGAATGAATTAGAATGGATCGTATAAATGAATTAGAATGGATCGTACGAATGAATTAGAATGGATCGTACGAATGAATTAGAATGGATCGTACGAATGAATTAGAATGGATCGTACGAATGAATTAGAATGGATCGTACGAATGAATTAGAATGGATCATACGAATGAATTAGAATGGATCATATGAATGAGTAAGAATGGATCGTACGAATGAAATAAAATGGATTGTACGAATGAATTAGAATGGATACATTCATGCGAATGAATTAGAATGGATCGGACGATTGAATTAGAATGGATCGTACGATTCATTCTAATTCATTCGTACGATCCATTCGAATACATTCGTACGATTCATGCTAATTCATTCGCACGATCCATTCTAATTCATTCGTTCGATCCATTCTTATTCATTCATACGATCCATTCTAATTCATTCGCACAATCCATTCTAATTCATTCGTACAATCCATTCTAATTCATTCGTATGATCCATTCTAACTCATTCGGTGGATCCATTCTAATTCTTTCGTACGATCCATTCTAATTCATTCCCACGATCCATTCTAATTTATTCGTACGATCCATTCTAATTCATTCGTACGATCTATTCTTATTCATTCGCACGAATGTAACCATTCTAATTCATTCATACGATTCATTCTAATTCATTCGTATGAGCTATTCTAATTCATTCGTACGATCCATTCTAATTCATTCACACGAATGTATCCATTCTAATTTATTCATACGATCCATTCTAATTCATTCGTATTATCCATTCTAATTCACTCATACGATCCATTCTAATACATTCATACGATCCATTCTAATTCATTTGCACGAATATATCCATTCTAATTCATTCGTACGATCCATTCTAATTCCTTCGTACGATCCATTCTAATTCATTCGTACGATTTATTCTATTTCATTCGTACGATCAATTCTTACTCATTCGTACGATCCATTCTAATTCATTCGTCCGATCCATTCTAATTCAGCACGAATGTATCCATTCTAATTCATTCGTTCGATCAATTCTAAATCATTAGCACGATCCATTCTAATTCATTCGTACGATCCATTCTAATTCATTCGCACGATCCATTCTAATTCATTCATAGGATCCATTCTAATTCATTCATACGATCTATTCTAATTCTTTCGCACGAATGTATCAATTCTAATTCATTCGCATGAATGTATCCATTCTAATTCATTCGTACGATCCATTCTAATTCATTCGTACGATCCATTCTAATTCATTAATATGATCCATTCTAATTCATTCGTACAATCCATTCTAATTCATATGCACAAAGGTATCCATTCTAATCCATTCGTAGGATCCATTCTAATCCATTCGTACGATTCATTCTAATTCATTCGTACGATCCATTCTAATTCATTCGCTCGAATGTATCCATTCTAATCCATTCGTACGATCCATTCTAATCCATTCGTACGATCCATTCTAATTCATTCGCATGAATGTAACCATTCTAATTCATTCATTTGATCCATTCTAATTCATTCGTACGATCCATTCTAATTCATTCGTCCGATCCATTCTAATTCATTCGCACGAATGTATCCATTCTAATTCATTCGTACGATCCATTCTAATACATTCGTACGAATGAATTAGAATTAGAATGGATTGTATGAATGAATTAGAATGGATCGTATGAATGAATTAGAATGGATCGTGCGAATGAATTCGAATGGATCGTACGATCCATTCTAATTCATTCATACGATTTATTCTAATTCTTTCGCACGAATGTATCCATTATAATTCATTCGCACGAAAGTATCCATTCTAATTCATTCGTACGATCCATTCTAATTCATTCATACGATCCATTCTAATTCATTCGTACGATCCATTCTAATTCTAATTCATTCTGTTTTAATGGATCATACGAATGAGTAAGAATGGATCGTACGAATGAAATAGAATGGATTGTGCGAATGAATTAGAATGGATCGTACGAATGAATTAGAATGGATCGTACGAATGAATTAGAATGGATCGTACGAATGAATTAGAATGGATACTTTCGTGCGAATGAATTATAATGGATACATTCGTGCGAAAGAATTAGAATAAATCGTATGAATGAATTAGAATGGATCGTACAATCCATTCGAATTCATTCGCACGATCCATTCTAATTCATTCATACGATCCATTCTAATTCATTCATACAATCCATTCTAATTCTTTCACACGATCCATTCTAATTCATTCGTAGGATCCATTCTAATTCATTCGTACAATCTATTCTATTTCATTCGTACGATCCATTCCTACTCATTCGTACGATCCATTCTAATTCATTCGTACGATCCATTCTAATTCATTCGCACGAATGTATCCATTCTAGTTCATTCGTACGATCCATTCTAATTCATTCGTACGATCCATTCTAATTCATTCGCACGATCCATTCTAATTCATTCGCACGATCCATTCTAATTCATTCGGACGAATGTATCCATTCTAATATTTTCGTACGATCCATTCTAATTCATTCGTACGATCCATTCTAATTCATTCGTTCGATCCATTCTAATTCATTCGCACGAATGTATCCATTCTAATTCATTCGTACGATCCATTCTAATTCATTCGTACGATCCATTCTAATTCATTCGTAAGATCCATTCTAATTCATTCGTACGATCCATTCTAATTCATTCGTACGATCTATTCTAATTCATTCGCACGAATGTATCCATTCTAGTTCATTCGTACGATCCATTCTAATTCATTCGTACGATCCATTCTAATTCATTCGCACGATCCATTCTAATTCATTCGTACGGTCCATTCTAATTCATTCATACAATCCATTCTAATTCATTCGCACGAATGTATCCATTCTAATTCATTCGTATACGATCCATTCTAATTCATTCGCACGAATGTATCCATTCTAATTCATTCGCACGATCCATTCTAATTCATTCGTATGAGTGAATTAGAATGGATCGTATGAGTGAATTAGAATGGATCGTATGAATGAATTAGAATGGATCGTACGAATGAATTAGAATGGATCGTGTGAAAGAATTAGAATGGATCGTACGAATGAATTAGAATGGATCGTGCGAATGAATTTGAATGGATCGTAGGAATGAATTAGAATGGATAGATTTGTGCGAATGAATTAGAATAGATCGTACGAATGAATTAGAATGGATCGTATGAATGAATTAGAATGGATCGTACGAATGAATTAGAATGGATCGTGCGAATGAATTAGAATGGATCGTACGAATGAATTAGAATGGATCGTACGAATGAACTAGAATGGATACACTCGTGCGAATGAATTAGAATGGATCGTACGAATGAATTAGAATGGATCGTACGAATAAATTAGAATGGATCTTACGAATGAATTAGAATGGATCGTACGAATGAATTAGAATGGATCGTACGAATGAATTAGAATGGTTCTTACGAATCAATTAGAATGGATCGTACGAATGAACTAGAATGGATACATTCGTGCGAATGAATTAGAATGGATCGTACGAATGAATTAGAATGGATCGTGTGAAAGAATTAGAATGGATTGTATGAATGAATTAGAATATATCGTATGAATGAATTAGAATGGATCGTACGAATGAATTAGAATGGATCGTACGGACGAATTAGAATGGATACATTCGTGCGAATGAATTAGAATGGATACATTCGTGCGAATGAATTAGAATAGATCGTATGAATGAATTAGAATGGATCCTATGAATGAATTAGAATGGATCGTGCGAATGAATTAGAATGGATCGTACGAATGAATTAGAATAGATCGTACGAATGAATTAGAATGGATCGTACGAAGGAATTAGAATGGATCGTACGAATGAATTAGAATGGATATATTCGTGCTAATGAATTAGAATGGATCGTATGAATGTATTAGAATGGATCGTATGAGTGAATTAGAATGGATCGTACGAATCAATTAGAATGGATTGTATGAATGAATTAGGATGGATCGTATGAATGAATTAGAATGGATTGTACGAATGAATTAGAATGGATACATTCGTGCGAATGAATTAGAATGGATCGGACGAATGAATTAGAATGGATCGTACGAATGAATTAGAATGGATCGTACAAATAAATTAGAATGGATACATTCGTCCGAATGAATTAGAATGGATCGTGCGAATGAATTAGAATGGATCGTGCGAATGAATTAGAATGGATCGTACGAATGAATTAGAATGGATCGTACGAATGAACTAGAATGGATACATTCGTGCGAATGAATTAGAATGGATCGTACGAATGAATTAGAATGGATCGTACGATTCATTCTAATTCATTCTTACGATCCATTCTAATACATTCATACGATTCATGCTAATTCATTCGCACGATCCATTCTAATTCATTCGTACGATCCATTCTTATTCATTCATACGATCCATTCTAATTCATTCACACAATCCATTCTAATTCATTCGTACAATCCATTCTAATTCATTCGTATGATCCATTCTAACTCATTCGGTGGATCCATTCTAATTCATTCGTACGATCCATTCTAATTCATTCCCACGATCCATTCTAATTTATTCGTACGATCCATTCTAATTCATTCGTACGATCTATTCTAATTCATTCGCATGAATGTAACCATTCTAATTCATTCATACGATTCATTCTAATTCATTCGTATGAGCTATTCTAATTCATTCGTACGATCCATTCTAATTCATTCGTACGATCCATTGTAATTCATTCATACAATCCATTTAGATTCATTCGCACAAATGTATCCATTCAAATTCATTCGTACGATCCAGTCTAATTCATTCGTACGATCCATTCTAATTCATTCGCATGAATATATCCATTCTAATTCTTTCGTACGATGCATTCTAATTCATTCGTACGATCCATTCTAATTCATTCATTTGATCAATTCTAATTCATTCGTATGATCCATTCTAATTCATTCGTCCGATCCATTCTAATTCATTCGCACGAATTTATCCATTCTAATTCATTCGTACGGTCCATTCTAATTCATTCGTACGATCCATTCCAATTCATTCGTAAGATCCATTCTAATTCATTCGTACGATCCATTCTAATTCATTCGTACGATCCATTCTAATTCATTCGCACGAATGTATCCATTCTAGTTCATTCGTACGATCCATTCTAATTCATTCATACAATCCATTCTAATTCATTCTGTACGATCCATTCTAATTCATTCGTACGATCGTACGAATGAATTAGAATGGATCGTACGAATGAATTAGAATAGATTGTGCGAATGAATTAGAATGGATTGTACGAATGAATTAGAATGGTCGTACGAATGAATTAGAATGGATCATACGAATGAGTAAGAATAGATCGTACGAATGAATTACAATGGATCGTACGAATGAATTAGAATGGATCGTACGAATAAATTAGAATGGATACATTCGTCCGAATGAATTAGAATGGATCATACGAATGAGTAAGAATGGATCGTATGAATGAAATAGAATAGATTGTACGAATGAATTAGAATGGATCCTATGAATGAATTAGAATGGATCGTGTGAAAGAATTAGAATGGATTGTATGAATGAATTAGAATGGATCGTATGAATGAATTAGAATGGATCGTGCGAATGAATTCGAATGGATCGTACGAATTCATTCTAATTCATTCATACAATCCATTCTAATTCTTTCACACGATCCATTCTAATGGATAGTACGAATGAATTAGCATGAATCGTACGAATGTATTAGAATGGATCGTACGAATGAATTAGAATGAATCGTACGAATGAATTAGAATGGATCGTGCTAATGAATTAGAATTGATCGAACGAATGAATTAGCATAGATCGTGCTAATGAATTAGAATGGAACGTACGAATGAATTAGAATGGATCGTGTGAAAGAATTAGAATGGATTGTACGGAATGAATTAGAATGGATTGTATGAATGAATTAGAATGGATACATTCGTGCGAATGAATTAGAATGGATCATACGAATGAGTAAGAATGGATCGTACGAATGAAATAGAATGGATTGTACGAATGAATTAGAATGGATCGTACAAATGAATTAGAATGGATCGTACGAATGAATTAGAATGGATCATACGAATGAATTAGAATGGATCGGGTGAAAGAATTAGAATGGATTGTATGAATGAATTAGAATAGATCGTATGAATGAATTAGAATGGATCGTACGAATGAATTAGAATGGATCGTACGAATGAATTAGAATGGATCGTACGAATGAACTAGAATGGATACATTCGTGCGAATAAATTAGAATGGATCGTACGAATGAATTAGAATGGATCGTACGAATGAATTAGAATGGATCTTACGAATGAATTAGAATGGATCGTACAAATGCACGATCCATGCTAATTCATTCGTTCGATCAATTCTAATTCATTAGCACGATCCATTCTAATTCATTCGTACGATCCATTCTAATTCATTCGCACGATCCATTCTAATTCATTCGTACGATCCATTCTAATTCTTTCACACGATCCATTCTAATTCATTCGTACGATCCATTCTAATTCATTCGTACGATCTATTCTAATTCATTCGTACGATCCATTCTAATTCATTCGTACGATCCATTCTAATTCCTTCGTACGATCCATTCTAATTCATTCATACAATCTATTCTAATTCATTCATACATTCCATTCTAATTCTTTCACACGATCCATTCTAATTCATTCATACGATCCATTCAAATTCATTAATACAATCCATTCTAATTCTTTCACACGATCCATTCTAATTCATTCGTACGTTCTATTCTAATTCATTAGCACGATCCATGCTAATTCATTCGTTCGATCAATTCTAATTCATTAGCACGATCCATTCTAATTTATTCGTACGATCCATTCTAATTCATTAGCACGATCGTATGAATGAATTAGAATGGATCCTATGAATGAATTAGAATGGATCGTGCGAATGAATTAGAATTGATCGAACGAATGAATTAGCATGGATCGTACGAATGAATTAGAATGGATCGTATGAATGAATTAGAATGGATCGTATGAATGAATTAGAATGGATCGTATGAATGAATTAGAATGGATCGTACGAATGAATTAGAATGGATCGTACGAATGAATTAGAATGGATCGTACGAATGAATTAGAATGGATCGTACGAATGAATTAGAATGGATCATACGAATGAATTAGAATGGATCATATGAATGAGTAAGAATGGATCGTACGAATGAAATAAAATGGATTGTACGAATGAATTAGAATGGATACATTCATGCGAATGAATTAGAATGGATCGGACGATTGAATTAGAATGGATCGTACGATTCATTCTAATTCATTCGTACGATCCATTCGAATACATTCGTACGATTCATGCTAATTCATTCGCACGATCCATTCTAATTCATTCGTTCGATCCATTCTTATTCATTCATACGATCCATTCTAATTCATTCGCACAATCCATTCTAATTCATTCGTACAATCCATTCTAATTCATTCGTATGATCCATTCTAACTCATTCGGTGGATCCATTCTAATTCATTCGTACGATCCATTCTAATTCATTCCCACGATCCATTCTAATTTATTCGTACGATCCATTCTAATTCATTCGTACGATCTATTCTTATTCATTCGCACGAATGTAACCATTCTAATTCATTCATACGATTCATTCTAATTCATTCGTATGAGCTATTCTAATTCATTCGTACGATCCATTCTAATTCATTCACACGAATGTATCCATTCTAATTTATTCATACGATCCATTCTAATTCATTCGTATTATCCATTCTAATTCACTCATACGATCCATTCTAATACATTCATACGATCCATTCTAATTCATTTGCACGAATATATCCATTCTAATTCATTCGTACGATCCATTCTAATTCCTTCGTACGATCCATTCTAATTCATTCGTACGATTTATTCTATTTCATTCGTACGATCAATTCTTACTCATTCGTACGATCCATTCTAATTCATTCGTCCGATCCATTCTAATTCAGCACGAATGTATCCATTCTAATTCATTCGTTCGATCAATTCTAAATCATTAGCACGATCCATTCTAATTCATTCGTACGATCCATTCTAATTCATTCGCACGATCCATTCTAATTCATTCATAGGATCCATTCTAATTCATTCATACGATCTATTCTAATTCTTTCGCACGAATGTATCAATTTTAATTCATTCGCATGAATGTATCCATTCTAATTCATTCGTACGATCCATTCTAATTCATTCGTACGATCCATTCTAATTCATTAATATGATCCATTCTAATTCATTCGTACAATCCATTCTAATTCATATGCACAAAGGTATCCATTCTAATCCATTCATAGGATCCATTCTAATCCATTCGTACGATTCATTCTAATTCATTCGTACGATCCATTCTAATTCATTCGCTCGAATGTATCCATTCTAATCCATTCGTACGATCCATTCTAATCCATTCGTACGATCCATTCTAATTCATTCGCATGAATGTAACCATTCTAATTCATTCATTTGATCCATTCTAATTCATTCGTACGATCCATTCTAATTCATTCGTCCGATCCATTCTAATTCATTCGCACGAATGTATCCATTCTAATTCATTCGTACGATCCATTCTAATACATTCGTACGAATGAATTAGAATTAGAATGGATTGTATGAATGAATTAGAATGGATCGTATGAATGAATTAGAATGGATCGTGCGAATGAATTCGAATGGATCGTACGATCCATTCTAATTCATTCATACGATTTATTCTAATTCTTTCGCACGAATGTATCCATTATAATTCATTCGCACGAAAGTATCCATTCTAATTCATTCGTACGATCCATTCTAATTCATTCATACGATCCATTCTAATTCATTCGTACGATCCATTCTAATTCTAATTCATTCTGTTTTAATGGATCATACGAATGAGTAAGAATGGATCGTACGAATGAAATAGAATGGATTGTGCGAATGAATTAGAATGGATCGTACGAATGAATTAGAATGGATCGTACGAATGAATTAGAATGGATCGTACGAATGAATTAGAATGGATACTTTCGTGCGAATGAATTATAATGGATACATTCGTGCGAAAGAATTAGAATAAATCGTATGAATGAATTAGAATGGATCGTACGATCCATTCGAATTCATTCGCACGATCCATTCTAATTCATTCATACGATCCATTCTAATTCATTCATACAATCCATTCTAATTCTTTCACACGATCCATTCTAATTCATTCGTAGGATCCATTCTAATTCATTCGTACAATCTATTCTATTTCATTCGTACGATCCATTCCTACTCATTCGTACGATCCATTCTAATTCATTCGTACGATCCATTCTAATTCATTCGCACGAATGTATCCATTCTAGTTCATTCGTACGATCCATTCTAATTCATTCGTACGATCCATTCTAATTCATTCGCACGATCCATTCTAATTCATTCGCACGATCCATTCTAATTCATTCGGACGAATGTATCCATTCTAATATTTTCGTACGATCCATTCTAATTCATTCGTACGATCCATTCTAATTCATTCGTTCGATCCATTCTAATTCATTCGCACGAATGTATCCATTCTAATTCATTCGTACGATCCATTCTAATTCATTCGTACGATCCATTCTAATTCATTCGTAAGATCCATTCTAATTCATTCGTACGATCCATTCTAATTCATTCGTACGATCTATTCTAATTCATTCGCACGAATGTATCCATTCTAGTTCATTCGTACGATCCATTCTAATTCATTCGCACGATCCATTCTAATTCATTCGTACGGTCCATTCTAATTCATTCAGACAATCCATTCTAATTCATTCGCACGAATGTATCCATTCTAATTCATTCGTATACGATCCATTCTAATTCATTCGCACGAATGTATCCATTCTAATTCATTCGCACGATCCATTCTAATTCATTCGTATGAGTGAATTAGAATGGATCGTATGAGTGAATTAGAATGGATCGTATGAATGAATTAGAATGGATCGTACGAATGAATTAGAATGGATCGTGTGAAAGAATTAGAATGGATCGTACGAATGAATTAGAATGGATCGTGCGAATGAATTTGAATGGATCGTAGGAATGAATTAGAATGGATAGATTTGTGCGAATGAATTAGAATAGATCGTACGAATGAATTAGAATGGATCGTATGAATGAATTAGAATGGATCGTACGAATGAATTAGAATGGATCGTGCGAATGAATTAGAATGGATCGTACGAATGAATTAGAATGGATCGTACGAATGAACTAGAATGGATACACTCGTGCGAATGAATTAGAATGGATCGTACGAATGAATTAGAATGGATCGTACGAATAAATTAGAATGGATCTTACGAATGAATTAGAATGGATCGTACGAATGAATTAGAATGGATCGTACGAATGAATTAGAATGGTTCTTACGAATCATTTAGAATGGATCATACGAATGAACTAGAATGGATACATTCGTGCGAATGAATTAGAATGGATCGTACGAATGAATTAGAATGGATCGTGTGAAAGAATTAGAATGGATTGTATGAATGAATTAGAATATATCGTATGAATGAATTAGAATGGATCGTACGAATGAATTAGAATGGATCGTACGAATGAATTAGAATGGATCGTACGAATGAATTAGAATGGATCGTACGGACGAATTAGAATGGATACATTCGTGCGAATGAATTAGAATGGATACATTCGTGCGAATGAATTAGAATAGATCGTATGAATGAATTAGAATGGATCCTATGAATGAATTAGAATGGATCGTGCGAATGAATTAGAATGGATCGTACGAATGAATTAGAATAGATCGTACGAATGAATTAGAATGGATCGTACGAAGGAATTAGAATGGATCGTACGAATGAATTAGAATGGATATATTCGTGCAAATGAATTAGAATGGATCGTATGAATGTATTAGAATGGATCGTATGAGTGAATTAGAATGGATCGTACGAATGAATTAGAATGGATTGTATGAATGAATTAGGATGGATCGTATGAATGAATTAGAATGGATTGTACGAATGAATTAGAATGGATACATTCGTGCGAATGAATTAGAATGGATCGGACGAATGAATTAGAATGGATCGTACGAATGAATTAGAATGGATCGTACAAATAAATTAGAATGGATACATTCGTCCGAATGAATTAGAATGGATCGTGCGAATGAATTAGAATGGATCGTGCGAATGAATTAGAATGGATCGTACGAATGAATTAGAATGGATCGTACGAATGAACTAGAATGGATACATTCGTGCGAATGAATTAGAATGGATCGTACGAATGAATTAGAATGGATCGTACGATTCATTCTAATTCATTCTTACGATCCATTCTAATACATTCGTACGATTCATGCTAATTCATTCGCACGATCCATTCTAATTCATTCGTACGATCCATTCTTATTCATTCATACGATCCATTCTAATTCATTCACACAATCCATTCTAATTCATTCGTACAATCCATTCTAAATCATTCGTATGATCCATTCTAACTCATTCGGTGGATCCATTCTAATTCATTCGTACGATCCATTCTAATTCATTCCCACGATCCATTCTAATTTATTCGTACGATCCATTCTAATTCATTCGTACGATCTATTCTAATTCATTCGCACGAATGTAACCATTCTAATTCATTCATACGATTCATTCTAATTCATTCGTATGAGCTATTCTAATTCATTCGTACGATCCATTCTAATTCATTCGTACGATCCATTGTAATTCATTCATACAATCCATTTAGATTCATTCGCACAAATGTATCCATTCAAATTCATTCGTACGATCCAGTCTAATTCATTCGTACGATCCATTCTAATTCATTCGCATGAATATATCCATTCTAATTCTTTCATACGATGCATTCTAATTCATTCGTACGATCCATTCTAATTCATTCATTTGATCCATTCTAATTCATTCGTATGATCCATTCTAATTCATTCGTCCGATCCATTCTAATTCATTCGCACGAATTTATCCATTCTAATTCATTCGTACGGTCCATTCTAATTCATTCGTACGATCCATTCCAATTCATTCGTAAGATCCATTCTAATTCATTCGTACGATCCATTCTAATTCATTCGTACGATCCATTCTAATTCATTCGCACGAATTTATCCATTCTAGTTCATTCGTACGATCCATTCTAATTCATTCATACAATCCATTCTAATTCATTCTGTACGATCCATTCTAATTCATTCGTACGATCGTACGAATGAATTAGAATGGATCGTACGAATGAATTAGAATAGATTGTGCGAATGAATTAGAATGGATTGTACGAATGAATTAGAATGGTCGTACGAATGAATTAGAATGGATCATACGAATGAGTAAGAATAGATCGTACGAATGAATTAGAATGGATCGTACGAATGAATTAGAATGGATCGTACGAATAAATTAGAATGGATACATTCGTCCGAATGAATTACAATGGATCATACGAATGAGTAAGAATGGATCGTATGAATGAAATAGAATAGATTGTACGAATGAATTAGAATGGATCCTATGAATGAATTAGAATGGATCGTGTGAAAGAATTAGAATGGATTGTATGAATGAATTAGAATGGATCGTATGAATGAATTAGAATGGATCGTGCGAATGAATTCGAATGGATCGTACGAATTCATTCTAATTCATTCGTACAATCCATTCTAATTCTTTCACACGATCCATTCTAATGGATAGTACGAATGAATTAGCATGAATCGTACGAATGTATTAGAATGGATCGTACGAATGAATTAGAATGAATCGTACGAATGAATTAGAATGGATCGTGCTAATGAATTAGAATTGATCGAACGAATGAATTAGCATGGATCGTGCTAATGAATTAGAATGGAACGTACGAATAAATTAGAATGGATCGTGTGAAAGAATTAGAATGGATTGTACGGAATGAATTAGAATGGATTGTATGAATGAATTAGAATGGATACATTCGTGCGAATGAATTAGAATGGATCATACGAATGAGTAAGAATGGATCGTACGAATGAAATAGAATGGATTGTACGAATGAATTAGAATGGATCGTACAAATGAATTAGAATGGATCGTACGAATGAATTAGAATGGATCATACGAATGAATTAGAATGGATCGGGTGAAAGAATTAGAATGGATTGTATGAATGAATTAGAATAGATCGTATGAATGAATTAGAATGGATCATACGAATGAATTAGAATGGATCGTACGAATGAATTAGAATGGATCGTACGAATGAACTAGAATGGATACATTCGTGCGAATAAATTAGAATGGATCGTACGAATGAATTAGAATGGATCGTACGAATGAATTAGAATGGATCTTACGAATGAATTAGAATGGATCGTACAAATGCACGATCCATGCTAATTCATTCGTTCGATCAATTCTAATTCATTAGCACGATCCATTCTAATTCATTCGTACGATCCATTCTAATTCATTCGCACGATCCATTCTAATTCATTCGTACGATCCATTCTAATTCTTTCACACGATCCATTCTAATTCATTCGTACGATCCATTCTAATTCATTCGTACGATCTATTCTAATTCATTCGTACGATCCATTCTAATTCATTCGTACGATCCATTCTAATTCCTTCGTACGATCCATTCTAATTCATTCATACAATCTATTCTAATTCATTCATACATTCCATTCTAATTCTTTCACACGATCCATTCTAATTCATTCATACGATCCATTCAAATTCATTAATACAATCCATTCTAATTCTTTCACACGATCCATTCTAATTCATTCGTACGTTCCATTCTAATTCATTAGCACGATCCATGCTAATTCATTCGTTCGATCAATTCTAATTCATTAGCACGATCCATTCTAATTTATTCGTACGATCCATTCTAATTCATTAGCACGATCATATGAATGAATTAGAATGGATCCTATGAATGAATTAGAATGGATCGTGCGAATGAATTAGAATGGATCGTACGAATAAATTAGAATGGATTGTGCTAATGAATTAGAATTGATCGAACGAATGAATTAGCATGGATCGTGCTAATGAATTAGAATGGAACGTACGAATGAATTAGAATGGATCGTACGAATGAATTAGAATGGATCGTACGAATGAATTAGAATGGATACATTCGTGCGAATGAATTAGAATGGATCGTATGAATGAATTAGAATGGATCGTACGAATGAATTAGAATGGATCGTGCGAATGAATTAGAATGGATCGTACGAATGAATTAGAATGGATCGTATGAATGAACTAGAATGGATACATTCATGCGAATGAATTAGAATGGATCGTACGAATGAATTTGAATGGATCGTACGAATGAATTAGAATGGATCTTACGAATGAATTAGAATGGATCGTACGAATGAATTAGAATGGATCGTACGAATGAATTAGAATGGATACATTCGTGCGAATGAATTAGAATGGATCGGACGAATGAATTAGAATGGATCGTACGAATGAATTAGAATGGATCGTACGAATGAATTAGAATGGATCGTACGAATAAATTAGAATGGATACATTCGTCCGAATGAATTAGAATGGATCATACGAATGAGTAAGAATGGATCGTACGAATGAAATAGAATAGATTGTACGAATGAATTAGAATGGATTCGTACGAATGAATTAGAATGGATACATTCGTGCGAATGAATTAGAATGGATCGTACCAATGAGTAAGAATGGATCGTACGAATGAAATAGAATGGATTGTGCGAATGAATTAGAATGGATCGTACGAATGAATTAGAATGGATCGTGTGAAAGAATTAGAATGGATTGTATGAATGAATTAGAATAGATCGTATGAATGAATTAGAATGGATCGTACGAATGAATTAGAATGGATCGTACGAATGAATTAGAATGGATCGTACGAATGAATTAGAATGGATACATTCGTGCGAATGAATTAGAATGGATACATTCGTGCGAAAGAATTAGAATAGATCGTATGAATGAATTAGAATGGATCCTATGAATGAATTAGAATGGATCGTGCGAATGAATTAGAATGGATCGTACGAATGAATTAGAATGGATCGTACGAATGAATTAGAATGGATCGTGCTAATGAATTAGAATTGATCGAACGAATGAATTAGCATGGATCGTGCTAATGAATTAGAATGGAACGTACGAATGAATTAGAATGGATCGTGTGAAAGAATTTGAATGGATTGTATGAATGAATTAGAATGAATTCGTACGATCCATTCGAATTCATTCGCACGATCCATTCTAATTCATTCATACGATCCATTCTAATTCATTCATACAATCCATTCTAATTCTTTCACACGATCCATTCTAATTCAATCGTAGGATCCATTCTAATTCATTCGTACAATCTATTCTATTTCATTCGTACGATCCATTCTTACTCATTCGTATGATCCATTCTAATTCATTCGAACGAATGTATCCATTCTAATTTATTCGTACGATCCATTCTAATTCATTCGTACGATCCATTCTAATTCATTCGTACGATCCATTCTTACTCATTCGTATGATCCATTCTAATTCATTCTTACGATCCATTCTAATTCATTCGTACGATCCATTCTAATTCATTCGCACAATCTATTCTAATTCATTCGTACGATCCATTCTAATTCATTCGTACGATCGTACAAATGAATTAGAATGGATCGTACGGAATGAATTAGAATGGATTGTATGAATGAATTAGAATGGATACATTCGTGCGAATGAATTAGAATGGATCATACGAATGAGTAAGAATGGATCGTACGAATGAAATAGAATGGATTGTACGAATGAATTAAAATGGATCGTACAAATGAATTAGAATGGATCGTACGAAAGAATTAGAACGGATCATACGAATGAGTACGAATGGATCGTACAAATGAAATAGAATGGATTGTACGAATGAATTAGAATGGATCGTACGAATGAATTAGAATTGATCGTGTGAAAGAATTAGAATGCATTGTATGAATGAATTAGAATGGATCGTATGAGTGAATTAGAATGGATCGTGCGAATGAATTCGAATGGATCGCATGATCCATTCGAATAGAATGGATCGTATGAATGAATTAGAATAGATCGGGCGAATGAATTAGAATGGATCGTATGAATGAATTAGAATGGATCGTATGAATGAATTAGAATGGATCGTATAAATGAATTAGAATGGATCGTACGAATGAATTAGAATGGATCGTACGAATGAATTAGAATGGATCGTACGAATGAATTAGAATGGATCGTACGAATGAATTAGAATGGATCATACGAATGAATTAGAATGGATCATACGAATGAGTAAGAATGGATCGTACGAATGAAATAAAATGGATTGTACGAATGAATTAGAATGGATACATTCATGCGAATGAATTAGAATGGATCGGACGATTGAATTAGAATGGATCGTACGATTCATTCTAATTCATTCGTACGATCCATTCGAATACATTCGTACGATTCATGCTAATTCATTCGCACGATCCATTCTAATTCATTCGTTCGATCCATTCTTATTCATTCATACGATCCATTCTAATTCATTCGCACAATCCATTCTAATTCATTCGTACAATCCATTCTAATTCATTCGTATGATCCATTCTAACTCATTCGGTGGATCCATTCTAATTCATTCGTACGATCCATTCTAATTCATTCCCACGATCCATTCTAATTTATTCGTACGATCCATTCTAATTCATTCGTACGATCTATTCTTATTCATTCGCACGAATGTAACCATTCTAATTCATTCATACGATTCATTCTAATTCATTCGTATGAGCTATTCTAATTCATTCGTACGATCCATTCTAATTCATTCACACGAATGTATCCATTCTAATTTATTCATACGATCCATTCTAATTCATTCGTATGATCCATTCTAATTCACTCATACGATCCATTCTAATACATTCATACGATCCATTCTAATTCATTTGCACGAATATATCCATTCTAATTCATTCTTACGATCCATTCTAATTCCTTCGTACGATCCATTCTAATTCATTCGTACGATTTATTCTATTTCATTCGTACGATCAATTCTTACTCATTCGTACGATCCATTCTAATTCATTCGTCCGATCCATTCTAATTCAGCACGAATGTATCCATTCTAATTCATTCGTTCGATCAATTCTAAATCTTTAGCACGATCCATTCTAATTCATTCGTACAATCCATTCTAATTCATTCGCACGATCCATTCTAATTCATTCATAAGATCCATTCTAATTCATTCATACGATCTATTCTAATTCTTTCGCACGAATGTATCAATTCTAATTCATTCGCATGAATGTATCCATTCTAATTCATTCGTACGATCCATTCTAATTCATTCGTACGATCCATTCTAATTCATTAATATGATCCATTCTAATTCATTCGTACAATCCATTCTAATTCATATGCACAAAGGTATCCATTCTAATCCATTCGTAGGATCCATTCTAATCCATTCGTACGATTCATTCTAATTCATTCGTACGATCCATTCTAATTCATTCGCTCGAATGTATCCATTCTAATCCATTCGTACGATCCATTCTATTCCATTCGTACGATCCATTCTAATTCATTCGCATGAATGTAACCATTCTAATTCATTCATTTGATCCATTCTAATTCATTCGTACGATCCATTCTAATTCATTCGTCCGATCCATTCTAATTCATTCGCACGAATGTATCCATTCTAATTCATTCGTACGATCCATTCTAATACATTCGTACGAATGAATTAGAATTAGAATGGATTGTATGAATGAATTAGAATGGATCGTATGAATGAATTAGAATGGATCGTGCGAATGAATTCGAATGGATCGTACGATCCATTCTAATTCATTCATACGATTTATTCTAATTCTTTCACACGAATGTATCCATTATAATTCATTCGCACGAAAGTATCCATTCTAATTCATTCGTACGATCCATTCTAATTCATTCATACGATCCATTCTAATTCATTCGTACGATCCATTCTAATTCTAATTCATTCTGTTTTAATGGATCATACGAATGAGTAAGAATGGATCGTACGAATGAAATAGAATGGATTGTGCGAATGAATTAGAATGGATCGTACGAATGAATTAGAATGGATCGTACGAATGAATTAGAATGGATCGTACGAATGAATTAGAATGGATACTTTCGTGCGAATGAATTATAATGGATACATTCGTGCGAAAGAATTAGAATAAATCGTATGAATGAATTAGAATGGATCGTACGATCCATTCGAATTCATTCGCACGATCCATTCTAATTCATTCATACGATCCATTCTAATTCATTCATACAATCCATTCTAATTCTTTCACACGATCCATTCTAATTCATTCGTAGGATCCATTCTAATTCATTCGTACAATCTATTCTATTTCATTCGTACGATCCATTCTTACTCATTCGTACGATCCATTCTAATTCATTCGTAAGATCCATTCTAATTCATTCGCACAAATGTATCCATTCTAGTTCATTCGTACGATCCATTCTAATTCATTCGTACGATCCATTCTAATTCATTCGCACGATCCATTCTAATTCATTCGCACGATCCATTCTAATTCATTCGGACGAATGTATCCATTCTAATTCATTCGTACGATCCATTCTAATTCATTCGTACGATCCATTCTAATTCATTCGTAAGATCCATTCTAATTCATTCGTACGATCCATTCTAATTCATTCGTACGATCTATTCTAATTCATTCGCACGAATGTATCCATTCTAGTTCATTCGTACGATCCATTCTAATTCATTCGTACGATCCATTCTAATTCATTCGCACGATCCATTCTAATTCATTCGTACGGTCCATTCTAATTCATTCATACAATCCATTCTAATTCATTCGCACGAATGTATCCATTCTAATTCATTCGTATACGATCCATTCTAATTCATTCGCACGAATGTATCCATTCTAATTCATTCGCACGATCCATTCTAATTCATTCGTATGAGTGAATTAGAATGGATCGTATGAGTGAATTAGAATGGATCGTATGAATGAATTAGAATGGATCGTACGAATGAATTAGAATGGATCGTGTGAAAGAATTAGAATGGATCGTACGAATGAATTAGAATGGATCGTGCGAATGAATTTGAATGGATCGTAGGAATGAATTAGAATGGATAGATTTGTGCGAATGAATTAGAATAGATCGTACGAATGAATTAGAATGGATCGTATGAATGAATTAGAATGGATCGTACGAATGAATTAGAATGGATCGTGCGAATGAATTAGAATGGATCGTACGAATGAATTAGAATGGATCGTACGAATGAACTAGAATGGATACACTCGTGCGAATGAATTAGAATGGATCGTACGAATGAATTAGAATGGATCGTACGAATAAATTAGAATGGATCTTACGAATGAATTAGAATGGATCGTACGAATGAATTAGAATGGATCGTACGAATGAATTAGAATGGTTCTTACGAATCAATTAGAATGGATCGTACGAATGAACTAGAATGGATACATTCGTGCGAATGAATTAGAATGGATCGTACGAATGAATTAGAATGGATCGTGTGAAAGAATTAGAATGGATTGTATGAATGAATTAGAATATATCGTATGAATGAATTAGAATGGATCGTACGAATGAATTAGAATGGATCGTACGAATGAATTAGAATGGATCGTACGGACGAATTAGAATGGATACATTCGTGCGAATGAATTAGAATGGATACATTCGTGCGAATGAATTAGAATAGATCGTATGAATGAATTAGAATGGATCCTATGAATGAATTAGAATGGATCGTGCGAATGAATTAGAATGGATCGTACGAATGAATTAGAATAGATCGTACAAATGAATTAGAATGGATCGTACGAAGGAATTAGAATGGATCGTACGAATGAATTAGAATGAATATATTCGTGCAAATGAATTAGAATGGATCGTATGAATGTATTAGAATGGATCGTATGAGTGAATTAGAATGGATCGTACGAATGAATTAGAATTGATTGTATGAATGAATTAGGATGGATCGTATGAATGAATTAGAATGGATTGTACGAATGAATTAGAATGGATACATTCGTGCGAATGAATTAGAATGGATCGGACGAATGAATTAGAATGGATCGTACGAATGAATTAGAATGGATCGTACAAATAAATTAGAATGGATACATTCGTCCGAATGAATTAGAATGGATCGTGCGAATGAATTAGAATGGATCGTAAGAATGAATTAGAATGGATCGTACGAATGAATTAGAATGGATCGTACGAATGAACTAGAATGGATACATTCGTGCGAATGAATTAGAATGGATCGTACGAATGAATTAGAATGGATCGTACGATTCATTCTAATTCATTCTTACGATCCATTCTAATACATTCGTACAATTCATGCTAATTCATTCGCACGATCCATTCTAATTCATTCGTACGATCCATTCTTATTCATTCATACGATCCATTCTAATTCATTCACACAATCCATTCTAATTCATTCGTACAATCCATTCTAATTCATTCGTATGATCCATTCTAACTCATTCGGTGGATCCATTCTAATTCATTCGTACGATCCATTCTAATTCATTCCCACGATCCATTCTAATTTATTCGTACGATCCATTCTAATTCATTCGTACGATCTATTCTAATTCATTCGCAAGAATGTAACTATTCTAATTCATTCATACGATTCATTCTAATTCATTCGTATGAGCTATTCTAATTCATTCGTACGATCCATTCTAATTCATTCGTACGATCCATTGTAATTCATTCATACAATCCATTTAGATTCATTCGCACAAATGTATCCATTCAAATTCATTCGTACGATCCAGTCTAATTCATTCGTACGATCCATTCTAATTCATTCGCATGAATATATCCATTCTAATTCTTTCGTACGATGCATTCTAATTCATTCGTACGATCCATTCTAATTCATTCATTTGATCCATTCTAATTCATTCGTATGATCCATTCTAATTCATTCGTCCGATCCATTCTAATTCATTCGCACGAATTTATCCATTCTAATTCATTCGTACGGTCCATTCTAATTCATTCGTACGATCCATTCCAATTCATTCGTAAGATCCATTCTAATTCATTCGTACGATCCATTCTAATTCATTCGTACGATCCATTCTAATTCATTCGCACGAATGTATCCATTCTAGTTCATTCGTACGATCCATTCTAATTCATTCATACAATCGATTCTAATTCATTCTGTACGATCCATTCTAATTCATTCGTACGATCGTACGAATGAATTAGAATGGATCGTACGAATGAATTAGAATAGATTGTGCAAATGAATTAGAATGGATTGTACGAATGAATTAGAATGGTCGTACGAATGAATTAGAATGGATCATACGAATGAGTAAGAATAGATCGTACGAATGAATTAGAATGGATCGTACGAATGAATTAGAATGGATCGTACGAATAAACTAGAATGGATACATTCGTCCGAATGAATTAGAATGGATCATACGAATGAGTAAGAATGGATCGTATGAATGAAATAGAATAGATTGTACGAATGAATTAGAATGGATCCTATGAATGAATTAGAATGGATCGTGTGAAAGAATTAGAATGGATTGTATGAATGAATTAGAATGGATCGTATGAATGAATTAGAATGGATCGTGCGAATGAATTCGAATGGATCGTACGAATTCATTCTAATTCATTCATACAATCCATTCTAATTCTTTCACACGATCCATTCTAATGGATAGTACGAATGAATTAGCATGAATCGTACGAATGTATTAGAATGGATCGTACGAATGAATTAGAATGAATCGTACGATCCATTCTAATTCATTCGCACGAATGTATCCATTCTAGTTCATTCGTACGATCCATTATAGTTCATTCGTACGATCCATTCTAATTCATTCGTACGATCCATTCTAATTCATTCGTATGATCCATTCTAATTAATTCGTATGATCTATTCTAATTTATTCATACGATCCATTCTAATTCATTCATACAATCCATTCTAATTCATTCGCACGAATGTATCCATTCTAATTAATTTGTACGATCCATTCTAATTCATTCGTATGATCCATTCTTATTCATCGCACGATCTAGTCTAATGGATTCGCACGATCCATTCTAATTCATTCGCACGAATGTATCTATTCTAATTCATTCATACGATCCATTCTAATTCATTCGTACGATCCATTCTAATTCATTCGCACAAATGTATCCATTCTAATTCATTCGTACGATCCATTCTAATTCATTTGTACGATCAGTTCTAATTCATTCACAAAATCTATTCTAACTCATTCATACGATCCATTCTAATTCATTCGCACGATCCATTCTAATTCATTCGTACGATCCATTCTAATTCTTTCACACGATCCATTCTAATTCATTTGTACGATCCATTCTGATTCATTCGCACGATCCATTCTAATTCATTCGTACGATCCATTCTAATTCATTCATACGATCCATTCTAATTCATTCATACGATCCATTCTAATTCATTCGCACAAATGTATCCATTGTAATTCATTCGTACGATCCATTCTAATTCATTCGCACGATCCATTCTAATTCATTCATACGATCCATTCTAATTCATTCGTACGATCCATTCTAATTCATTCGTACGATCCATTCTAATTCATTCGTATGATCCATTCTAATTAATTCGTAAGATCCATTCTAATTCATTCGTACGATCCATTCTAATTCATTCATACAATCCATTCAAATTCATTCGCACGAATGTATCCATTCTAATTAATTCGTACGATGCATTCTAATTCATTTGTATGATCTATTCTTATTCATTCGCACGATCCAGTCTAATTGATTCGCACGATCCATTCTAATTCATTCGTACGATCCATTCTAATTCATTCATACGATCCATTATAATTAATTCGTACGATCCATTCTAATTCATTTGTACGATCCATTCTAATTCATTCGCACGATCCATTCTAATTCATTCGTACGATCCATTCTAATTCATTCATACGATCCATTCTAATTCATACGAATGAGTAAGAATGGATTAGAATGGATCGTGCGAATGAATTAGAATGGATCGTACGAATAAATTAGAATGGATACATTTGTCCGAATGAATTAGAATGGATCATACGAATGAGTAAGAATGGATCGTACGAATGAAATAGAATAGATTGTACGAATGAATTAGAATGGATCCTACGAATGAATTAGAGTAGATCGTGTGAAAGAATTAGAATGGATTGTATGAATGAATTAGCATGGATCCACAAATGTATCCATTCTAATTCATTCGTACGATCCATTCTAATTCATTCGCACGATCCATTCTAATTCATTCGTATGATCCATTCTAATTCATTCGCACGATCTGTTCTTATTCATTCGCACAATCCATTCTAATTCATTCGCACGAATGTATCCATTCTAATTCATTCGTACGATCCATTCTAATTCATTCGTACGATCCATTCTAATTAATTCGTATGATCCATTCTAATTCATTCGTATGATCCATTCTAATTCATTCATACAGTCCATTCTAATTCATTCGTACGATCCATTCTAATTCACTCATACGATCCATTCTAATACATTCATACGATCCATTCTAATTCATTTGCACGAATATATCAATTCTAATTCATTCGTACGATCCATTCTAATTCCTTCGTACGATCCATTCTAATTCATTCGTACGATCTATTCTAATTCATTCGTACGATCCATTCTGATTCATTCGTACGATCCATTCTAATTCCTTCGTACGATCCATTCTAATTCATTCGTACGATCCATTCTAATTCATTCGTACAATCTATTCTAATTCATTCGTACGAATGGATACATTCGTGTGAATGAATTAGAATGGATCATACGAATGAGTAAGAATGGATCGTACGAATGAAATAGAATGGATTGCACGAATGAATTAGAATGGATCGTACGAATGAATTAGAATGGATCGTGTGAAAGAATTAGAATGGATTGTATGAATGAATTAGAATGGATCGTACGAATGAATTAGAATGGATCGTACGAAGGAATTAGAATGGATTGTATTAATGAATTAGAATGGATCGTACGAATGAAATAGAATAGATCGTACGAATGAATAAGAATAGATCATACGAATGAATTAGAATGGATCGTACGAATTAATTAGAATGGATACATTCGTGCGAATGAATTAGAATGGATTATATGAATGAATTAGAATGGATCGTACGAATGAATTAGAATGGATCATACGAATTAATTAGAATGGATCGTACGAATGAATTAGAATAGATCGTACGAATGAGTTAGAATGGATACATTCGTGCGAATGAATTAGAATGGATCCGACGAATGAATTAGATTAGATCATACGAATGAATTAGAATGGATCGTACGAAGGAATTAGAATGGATCGTACGAATGAATTAGAATGGATATATTCGTGCAAATGAATCAGAATGGATCGTATGAATGTATTAGAATGGATACATTCGTGCGAATGAATTAGAATGGATCGGACGAATGAATTAGAATAGATTGTACGAATGAATTAGAATGGATCGTACGAAGGAATTAGAATGGATCGTACGAATGAACTAGAATGGATTAGAATGGATCGTACGAATGAATTAGAATGGATCGTATGAATGAATTAGAATAGATCGTACGAATGAATTAGAATGGATCGTCTGAATGAATTAGAATGGATCGTACGAATGAATTAGAATGGATCGTACGAATGAATTAGAATGGATCGTACGAATGAATTAGAATGGATCTTACGATTGAATTAGAATGGATCGTACGAATGAATTAGAATGGATCGTACGAATAAATTAGAATGGATACATTCGTCCGAATGAATTAGAATGGATCATACGAATGAGTAAGAATGGATCGTGCGAATGAATTAGAATGGATCGAACGAATGAATTAGAATGGATACATTTGTGCGAATGAATTAGAATGGATCGTACGAATGAATTAGAATGGATCGTATGAATGAATTAGAATGGATCGTACGAATGAATTAGAATGGATCGTGCGAATGAATTAGAATGGATCGTATGAATGAATTAGAATGGATCGTACGAATGAACTAGAATGGATACATTCGTGCGAATGAATTAGAATGGATCGTACGAATGAATTAGAATGGATCGTACGAATGAATTAGAATGGATCTTACGAATGAATTAGGATGGATCGTACGAATAAATTAGAATGGATCGTACGAATGAATTAGTATGGATACATTCGTGCGAATGAATTAGAATGGATCGGACGAATGAATTAGAATGGATCGTACGAATGAATTAGAATGGATCGTACGAATGAATTAGAATGGATCGTGCGAATGAATTAGAATGGATCGTGTGAAAGGATTAGAATGGATTGTATGAATGAATTAGAATGGATCGTACGAATGAACTAGAATGGATCTTACGAATGAATTAGAATGGATCGTACGAATGAATTAGAATGGATCGTACGAATGAATTAGAATGGATAAATTCGTGCGAATGAATTAGAATGGATCGTGCACGAATGTATCCATTCTAATTCATTCGTATGATCCATTCTAATTCATTAATATGATCCATTCAAATTCATTCGTACGATCCATTCTAATTCATATGCACAAAGGTATCCATTCTAATCCATTCGTAGGATCCATTCTAATCCATTTGTACGATCCATTCTAATTCATTCGTACGATCCATTCTAATTCATTCGCTCGAATGTATCCATTCTAATCCATTCGTACGATCCATTCTAATCCATTCGTACGATCCATTCTAATTCATTCGCATGAATGTAACCATTCTAATTTATTCATTTGATCCATTCTAATTCATTCGTACGATCCATTCTAATTCATTCGTCCGACCCATTCTAATTCATTCGCACGAATGTATCCATTCTAATTCATTCATACGATCCATTCTAATTCATTCGTACGATCTATTCTAATTCATTCGCACAAATGTATCCATTCTAATTCATTCGTACGATCCATTCTAATTCATTCGCACGATCCATTCTAATTCATTCGTACGATCCATTCTAATTCTTTCACACAATCCATTCTAATTCATTCGTACGATCCATTCTAATACATTCATACGATCCATTCTAATTCATTTGCACGAATATATCTATTCTAATTCATTCGTACGATCCATTCTAATTCCTTCGTACGATCTATTCTAATTCATTCGTACGATCTATTCTAATTCATTCGTACGATCCATTCTAATTCATTCGCACGATCCATTCTAATTCCTTCGTACGATCCATTCTAATTCATTCGTACGATCCATTCTAATTCATTCATACAATCCATTCTAATTCTTTCACACGATCTATTCTAATTCATTCGTAGGATCCATTCTAATTCATTCGTACAATCTATTCTATTTCATTCGTACGATCCATTCATACTCATTCGTATGATCCATTCTAATTCATTTGCACGAATATATCCATTCTAATTCATTCGTACGATCCATTCTAATTCCTCCGTACGATCCATTCTAACTCATTCGTATGATCCATTCTAATTCATTCGGACGAATGTATCCGTTCTAATTTATTCGTACGATCCATTCTAATTCATTCGTACGATCCATTGTAATTCATTCGTACGATCCATTCTTACTCATTCATATAATCCATTTTAATTCATTCGTACGATCCATTTTAATTCATTCGTACGATCGATTCTAATTCATTCGCACTATCCATTCTAATTCATTCGTAAGATCCATTATAATTCATTCGTATGATCCTTTCTAATTTATTCGTTCAAATATATCCATTTACGATCCATTCTAATTCATTCGCACAATCCATTCTATTTCCTTCGTACGATCCATTCTTACTCATTGGTACGATCCATTCTAATTAATACGCACGAATGTATCCATTCTAATTCATTCGTACGAATCCATTCTAATTCATTCGTACGATCCATTCTAATTCATTCGCACGATCCATTCTAATTCATTCGTACGATCCATTCTAATTCATTCGCACGAATGTATCCATTCTAATTCATTCGCACGAATGTATCCATTCTAGTTCATTTGTACGATCCATTCTAATTCATTCGTACGATCCATTCTAATTCTTTCGCACGATCCATTCTAATTCATCAGCACGATCCATGCTAATTCATTTGTTCGATCAATTCTAATTCATTCGCACGATCCATTCTAATTCATTCATACAATCCATTCTAATTCTTTCACACGATCCATTCTAATTCATTCGTACGTTCCATTCTAATTCATTAGCACGATCCATGCTAATTCATTCGTCCGATCCATTCTAATTCATTCGCACGAATATATCCATTCTAATTCATTCGTACGGTCCATTCTAATTCATTCGCACAATCCATTCTATTTCATTCGTACGATCCATTCTTACTCATTCGTATGATCCATTATGGATACATTCGTGCGAATGAATTAGAATGGATCATACGAATGAGTAAGAATGGATCGTACAAATGAGATAGAATAGATTGTACGAATGAATTAGAATGGATCCTACTAATGAATTAGAATAGATCGTGTGAAAGAATTAGAATGGATTGTATGAATGAATTAGAATGAATTTGTGCGATCCATTCGAATTCATTCGCACGATCCATTCTAATTCATCATACGATCCATTCTAATTCAATCATACAATCCATTCTAATTCTTTCACACGATCCATCCTAATTCATTCGCAGGATCCATTCTAATTCATTCGTACAATCTATTCTATTTCATTCGTACGATCTATTCTTACTCATTCGTATGATCCATTCTAATTCATTCGGACGAATGTATCCATTCTAATTTATTCGTACGATCCATTCTAATTCATTCGTACGATCCATTCTATTTCATTCGTACGATCCATTCTAATTCATTTGTCCGATCCATTCTAATTCATTCGCACGATTGTATCCATTCTAATTCATTCGTACGATCCACTCTAATTCATTCGTACGATCCATTGTAATTCATTCGTAAGATCCATTCTAATTCATTCGTACGATCCATTCTAATTCATTCGTACGATCCATTCTAATTCATTCGCACGAATGTATCCATTCTAGTTCATTCGTACGATCCATTCTAATTCATTCGTACGATCCATTCTAATTCATTCATACGATCCATTCTAATTCATTCGTACGATCCATTCTAATTCATTCGCACAATCCATTCTATTTCATTCGTTCGATCAATTCGTGCGAATGAATTAGAATGGATCATACGAATGAGTAAGAATGGATCGTACGAATGAAATAGAATGGATTGTACGAATGAATTAGAATGGATTCGTACGAATGAATTAGAATGGATACATTCGTGCGAATGAATTAGAATGGATCATACCAATGAGTAAGAATGGATCGTACGAATGAAATAGAATGGATTGTGCGAATGAGTTAGAATGGATCGTACGAATGAATTAGAATGGATCGTGTGAAAGAATTAGAATTGATTGTATGAATGAATTAGAATAGATCGTATGAATGAATTAGAGTGGATCGTACGACCATTCTAATTCATTCATACGATCCATTCTAATTCATTCGTACGATCTATTCTAATTCGTTCGCACAAATGTATCCATTCTAATTCATTCGTATGATCCATTCTAATTCATTCGCACGATCCATTCTAATTCATTCGTACGATCCATTCTAATTCTTTCACACGATCCTTTCTAATTCATTCGTACGATCCATTCTAATTCATTCGCACGATCCATTCTAATTCATTCGTACGATACATTCTAATTTATTCATACGATCCATTCTAATTCATTCGTACGATCCATTCTAATTCATTCGCACGATCCAATCTAATTCATTCGTATGATCCATTCTAATTCATTCGTACGATCCATTCTAATTCATTTGTATGATCCATTCTAATTAATTCGTATGATCCATTCTAATTCATTCGTACGATCCATTCTAATTCATTCATACAATCCATTCTAATTCATTCGCACGAATGTATCCATTCTAATTAATTCGTACGATCCATTCTAATTAATTCGTACGATCCATTCTAATTCGTTCGTATGATCTATTCTTATTCATTCGCACGATCCAGTCTAATTGATTCGCACGATCCATTCTAATTCATTCGCATGAATGAATTAGAATGGATCGTATGAATGAATTAGAATAGATCGTATGAATGAATTAGAATGGATCGTATGAATGAATTAGAATAGATCGTATGAATGAATTAGAATGGATCGTACGAATGAATTAGAATGGATCGTACGAATGAATTAGAATGGATCGTACGAATGAACTAGAATGGATACATTCGTGCGAATGAATTAGAATGGATCGTACGAATGAATTAGAATGGATAGTACGAATGAATTAGAATGGATCTTACGAATGAATTAGAATGGATCGTACGAATGCACGATCCATGCTAATTCATTCGTTCGATCAATTCTAATTCATTAGCACGATCCATTCTAATTCATTCGTACGATCCATTCTAATTCATTCGCACGATCCATTCTAATTCATTCGTACGATCCATTCTAATTCATTCATACAATCTATTCTAATTCATTCATACAATCCATTCTAATTCTTTCACACGATCCATTCTAATTCATTCGTACGATCCATTCAAATTCATTCATACAATGCATTCTAATTCTTTCACACGATTCATTCATACAATGGATCGGACGAATGAATTAGAATGGATCGTACGAATGAATTAGAATGGATCGTACGAATAAATTAGAATGGATACATTCGTCCGAATGAATAAGAATGGATCATACGAATGAGTAAGAATGGATCGTACGAATGAAATAGAATAGATTGTACGAATGAATTAGAATGGATCCTACGAATGAATTAGAATGGATCGTGTGAAAGAATTAGATTGGATTGTATGAATGAATTAGAATGGATCGTATGAATGAATTAGAATGGATCGTGCGAATGAATTTGAATGGATCGTACGAATTCATTCTAATTCATTCATACAATCCATTCTAATTCTTTCACACAATCTATTCTAATTCATTCTTAGGATCCATTCTAATTCATTCATACAATCTATTCTATTTCATTCGTACGATCCATTCTTACTCATTCGTATGATCCATTCTAATTCATTCGGACGAATGTATCCATTCTAATTTATTCGTACGATCCATTCTAATTCATTCGTACGATCCATTGTAATTCATTCGTACGATCCATTCTAATTCATTCGTCCGATCCATTCTAATTCATTCGCACGAATGTATCCATTCTAATTCATTCGTACGGTCCATTCTAATTCATTCGCACAATCCATTCTATTTCATTCGTACGATCCATTCTTACTCATTCGTATGATCCATTATGGATACATTCGTGCGAATGAATTAGAATGGATCATACGAATGAGTAAGAATGGATCGTACGAATGAAATTGAATGGATTGTGCGAATGAATTAGAATGGATCGTACGAATGAATTAGAATGGATCGTGTGAAAGAATTAGAATGGATTGTATGAATGAATTAGAATAGATCGTATAAATGAATTAGAATGGATCGTACGAATGAATTAGAATGGATCGTACGAATGAACTAGAATGGATACATTCGTGCGAATGAATTAGAATGGATCGTACGAATGAATTTGAATGGATCGTACGAATGAATTAGAATGGATCTTACCAATGAATTAGAATGGATCGTACGAATGCACGATCCATGCTAATTCATTCGTTCGATCAATTCTAATTCATTAGCACGATCCATTCTAATTCATTCGTACGATCCATTCTAATTCATTCGCACGATCCATTCTAATTCATTCGTACGATCCATTCTAATTCTTTCACACGATCCATTCTAATTCATTCGTACGATCCATTCTAATTCATTCGTACGATCTATTCTAATTCATTCGTACGATCCATTCTAATTCATTCGTACGATCCATTCTAATTCCTTCGTACGATCCATTCTAATTCATTCATACAATCCATTCTAATTCTTTCACACGATCTATTCTAATTCATTCGTACGATCCATTCTAATTCAATTGTGCAATCCATTCTATTTCATTCGTACGATCCATTCTTACTCATTCGTACGATCCATTCTAATTCATTCACACGAATGTATCCATTCGTACGAATGAATTAGAATAGATTGTACGAATGAATTAGAATGGATCGTACGAATGAATTAGAATGGATCGTACGAAGGAATGCGAATGGATCGTACGAATGAATTAGAATGGATCGTACGAATGAATTAGAATAGATCGTACGAATGAATTAGAATGGATCGTACGAAGGAATTAGAATGGATCGTACGAATGAATTAGAATGGATATATTCGTGGAAATGAATTAGAATGGATCGTATGAATGTATTAGAATGGATCGTATGAGTGAATTAGAATGGATCGTACGAATGAATTAGAATGGATTGTATGAAAGAATAAGAATGGATCGTACGAATGAATTAGAATGGATCGTGCGAATGAATTAGAATGGATCGTAGGAATGAATTAGAATGGATGGATCGTGCGAATGAATTAGAATGGATCGTACGAATAAATTAGAATGGATACATTCGTCCGAATGAATTAGAATGGATCATACGAATGAGTAAGAATGGATCGTACGAATGAAATAGAATAGATTGTACGAATTAATTAGAATGGATTCTAATTCATTCGTACGATCCATTCTAATTCATTTGTACGATCCATTCTAATTCATATGCACAAAGGTATCCATTCTAATCCATTCGTAGGATCCATTCTAATCTATTCGTACAATCCATTCTAATTCATTCGTACGATCCATTCTAATTCATTCGCTCGAATGTATCCATTCTAATCCATTCGTACGATCCATTCTAATCCATTCGTACGATCCATTCTAATTCATTCTCATGAATGTAACCATTCTAATTCATTCATTTGATCCATTTTAATTCATTCGTATGATCCATTCTAATTCATTCGTCCGATCCATTCTAATTCATTCGCACGAATGTATCCATTCTAATTCATTCGCACGATCCATTCTAATTCATTCGTAAGATCCATTCTAAATCATTCCCACGATCCATTCTAATTTATTCATACGATCCATTCTAATTCATTCGTACGATCTATTCTAATTCATTCGCACGAATGTAACCATTCTAATTCATTCATACGATTCATTCTAACTCATTCGTATGAGCTATTCTAATTCATTCGTACGATCCATTCTAATTCATTCGTACGATCCTTTGTAATTCATTCATACAATCCATTTAGATTCATTCGCACAAATGTATCCATTCAAATTCATTCGTACGATCCAGTCTAATTCATTCGTATGATCCATTATAATTCATTCGCACGAATATATCCATTCTAATTCTTTCGTACGATGCATTCTAATTCATTCGTACGATCCATTCTAATTCATTCTCACAAATGTATCCATTCTAATTCATTCGTACGATCCATTCTAATTCATTTCTACGATCTATTCTAATTCATTCGCTCGAATGTATCCATTTTAATTCATTCGTACGATCCATTCTAATTCATTCGTACGATCTAATTCATTCGTACGATCCATTCTAATTCATTCGTACGATCGATTCTAATTCATTCGCACTATCCATGCTAATTCATTCGTACGATCCATTCTAATTCATTCGTATGATCCATTCTAATTTATTCGTTCAAATATATCCATTCTAATACATTCGTACGATCCATTCTAATTCATTCGCACGATCCATTCTAATTCATTCGCACGAATATATCCATTCTAATTCATTTGCACGATCCATTCTAATTCATTCCTATGATCTATTCTAATTCATTCGTACGATCCATTCTAATTCATTCTAATTCATTCGTATGATCCATTCTATGATCCATTCTAATTCATTCGTATATTCCATTCTAATTCATTAGCACGATCCATGCTAATGAATTAGAATGGATCGTATGATCCAATCTAATTCATTCATACGATCCATTCTTACTCATTCGTATGATCCATTCTAATTCAATCGTACGATCCATTCTAATTCATTCGTACGATCCATTCTAATTCCTTCGTACGATCCATTCTAATTCATTCGTACGATCCATTCTAATTCATTCGTACGATCCATTCTAATTCCTTCGTACGATCCATTCTAATTCATTCGTACGATCTATTCTAATTCATTCGCGCAATCTATTCTAATTCAGTCGTACGATCCATTCTAATTCATTCGTACGATCCATTCTAATTCATTCATACAATCCATTCTAATTTATTCGCACGAATGTATCCATTCTAATTCATTCGTACGATCCATTCTAATTTATTCACACAATCTATTCTAATTCATTCATACGATCCATTCTAATTCATTTGCACGAATGTATCCATTCTAATTCATTCATATGATCCATTCTACTTCATTCGTACTATCCGTTCTAATTCACTCATACGATCCATTCTAATTCATTCATACGATACATTCTAATTCATTTGCACGAATATATCCATTCTAATTCATTCCTACGATCCATTCTAATTCCTTCGTACGATCCATTCTAATTCCTTCGTACGATCCATTCTATTTCATTCGTATGATCCATTCTAATTCCGTCGTACGATCCATTCTAATTCCTTCGTATCCATTCTAATTCACTCGTACGATCCATTCTAATTCATTCATACAATCCATTCTAATTCTTTCACACGATCCATTCTAATTCATTCGTACGATCCATTCTAATTCATTCGCACAATCCATTCTATTTCATTCGTACGATCCATTCTTACTCATTCGTTCGATCCATTCTAATTCATTCGTACGATCCATTCTAATTCATTCATAGAATCCATTCTAATTCTTTCACACGATCCATTCTAATTCATTAGTACGATCCATTCTAATTCATTCGCACAATCCATTCTATTTCATTCGTACGATCCATTCTTACTCATTCGTATGATCCATTCTAATTCATTCGCACGAATGTATCCATAATGGATCATACGAATGAGTAAGAATGGATCGTACGAATGAAATATAATGGATTGGGCGAATGAATTAGAATGGACCGTACGAATGAATTAGAATGGATACATTCGTGCGAATGAATTAGAATGGATCGGACGAATGAATTAGAATGGATCGTACGAATGAATTAGAATGGATCGTACGAATGAATTAGAATGGATCGTACGAATAAATTAGAATAAATACATTCGTCCGAATGAATTAGAATAGATCATACGAATGAGTAAGAATGGATCGTACGAATGAAACAGAACAGATTGTACGAATGAATTAGAATGGATTCGTACGAACGAATTAGACTGGATACATTCGTGCGAATGAATTAGAATGGATCGTACCAATGAGTAAGAATGGATCGTACGAATGAAATAGAATGGATTGTGCGAATGAATTAGAATGGATCGTACGAATGAATTAGAATGGATCGTGTGAAAGAATTAGAATGGATTGTATGAATGAATTAGAATAGATCGTATGAATGAATTAGAATGGATCGTACGAATGAATTAGAATGGATCGTACGAATGAATTAGAATGGATACATTCGTGCGAATGACTTAGAATGGATACATTCGTGCGAAAGAATTAGAATAGATCGTATGAATGAATTAGAATGGATCCTATGAATGAATTAGAATGGATCGTGCGAATGAATTAGAATAGATCGTAGGAATGAATTAGAATGGATCGTGCTAATGAATTAGAATTGATCGAACGATTGAATTAGAATGGATCGTACAAATGAATTAGAATGGATCGTGCGAATGAATTATAATGGATCGTGCGAATGAATTAGAATGGATCGTACGAATGAATTAGAATGGATCGTACGAATGAACGAGAATGGATACATTCGTGCAAATGAATTAGAATAGATCGTACGAATGAATTAGAATGGATCGTACGAATGAATTAGAATGGATACATTCGTGCGAATGAATTAGAATGGATTGGACGAATGAATTAGAATGGATCGTACGAATGAATTAGAATGGATCGTACGAATGAATTAGAATGGATCGTATGAATGAATTAGAATGGATACATTCGTGCGAATGAATTAGAATTGATCGTACGAATGAATTAGAATGGATCGTGCGAATGAGTTAGAATGGATCGTACGAATGAATTAGAATGGATCGTTCGAATGAACTAGAATTGATACATTCGTGCGAACGAATTATAATGGATCGTACGAATGAATTAGAATGGATCGTACGAATGAATTAGAATGGATATTACGAATGAATTAGAATGGGTCGTACGAATGAATTAGAATGGATTGTACGAATGAATTAGAATGGATATATTCGTGCGAATGAATTAGAATGGATCGGACGAATGAATTAGAATGGATCGTACGAATGAATTAGAATGGATCAAATGAATGAATTAGAATGGTTACATTAATGCGAATGAATTAGAATGGATCGTACGAATGGATTAGAATGGATCGTACGAATGGATTAGAATGGATACATTCGAGCGAATGAATTAGAATGGATCATACGAATGAATTAGAATGGATCGTACGAATGGATTAGAATGGATCCTACTAATGGATTAGAATGGATATCTTTGTGCATATGAATTAGAATGATCGTACGATCCATTCTAATCCATTCGTACGATCCATTCTAATTCATTCATTTGATCCATTCTAATTCATTCGTACGATCCATTCTAATTCATTCGTCCGATCCATTCTAATTCACTCGCACGAATGTATCCATTCTAAACCATTCATATGATCCATTCTAATTTATTCGTACGATCCATTCTAATTCATTCGTAAGATCCATTCTAATTCATTCGTACGATCCATTCTAATTCATTCGTACGATCCATTCTAATTCATTCGCACGAATGTATCCATTCTAGTTCATTCGTACGATCCATTCTAATTCATTCGCACGATCCATTCTAATTCATTCGTACGATCCATTCTAATTCATTCGTGCGAATGTATCCATTCTAATTCATTCGTACGATCCATTCTAATTCATTCGTACGATCCATTCTAATTTATTCGCACGATCCATTCTAATTCATTCGTACGATCCATTCTAATTCATTCTTACAATCCATTCTAATTCATTCGTACGATCCATTCTAATTCATTCGCACAAATGTATCCATTCTAATTCATTCGTACGATCCATTCTAATTCATTCGCACGATCCATTCTAATTCATTCTAATTCATTCGTACGATCCATTCTAATTCATTCGTACGATCCATTCTTACTCATTCGTATGATCCATTCTAATTCATTCGTACGATCCATTCTAATTCATTCGCACGAATGTAACCATTCTAATTCATTCGTACGATCCATTCTAATTCATTCGCACAAATGTATCCATTCTAATTCATTCGTACGATCCATTCATATTCATTCGCATGATCCATTCTAATTCATTCGTACGATCCATTCTAATTCTTTCACACGATCCATTCTAATTCATTCGTACGATCCATTCTAATTCATTCGCACGATCCATTCTAATTCATTCATAGGATCTATTCTAATTCATTCATACGATCTATTCTAATTCTTTCGCACGAATGTATCCATTCTAATTCATTCGCACGAATGTATCCATTCTAATTCATTCGTACGATCCATTCTAACTCATTCGTACGATCCATTCTAATTCATTCGTAAGATCCATTCTAATTGATTCGTATGATCCATTCTAATTCATTCGTACGATCCATTCTAATTCATTCATACAATCCATTCTAATTCATTCGCATGAATGTATCCATTCTAATTAATTCGTACGATCCATTCTAATTCATTCGTATGATCCATTCTTATTCATTCGCACGATCCAGTCTAATGGATTCGCACGATCCATTCTAATTCATTCGCACGAATGTATCCATTCTAATTCATTGGTACGATCCATTCTAATTCATTAATATGATCCATTCTAATTCATTCGTACGATCCATTCTAATTCATATGCACAAAGGTATCCATTCTAATCCATTCGTAGGATCCATTCTAATTCATTCGTACGATCCATTCTAATTCATTCGTACGATCCATTCTAATTCATTCGTACGATTCATTCTAATTCATTCGTAAGATCCATTCTAATTCATTCGTACGATCCATTCTAATTCATTCGCACGAATGTATCCATTCTAGTTCATTCGTACGATCCATTCTTGTTCATTCGTACGATCCATTCTAATTCATTCGTACGATCCATTCTAATTCATTCGTATGATCCATTCTAATTAATTTGTATGATCCATTCTAATTCATTCGTACGATCCATTCTAATTCATTCATACAATCCATTCTAATTCATTCGCACGAATGTATCCATTCTAATTAATTCGTACGATCCATTCTAATTCATTCGTATGATCCATTCTAATTCATTCGTACGAATCCGTTCTAATTCATTCGTACAATCTATTCTATTTCATTCGTAAGATCCAATCTAATTCATTCGTACGATCCATTCTAATTCATTCGCACGAATGTATCCATTCTAGATCATTCGTACGATCCATTCTAATTCATTCGTACGATCCATTCTAATTCATTCATACGATCTATTCTAATTCATTATTACAATCCATTCTAATACATTTGTACGAATGAATTAGAATAGATCGTACGAATGAATTAGAATAGATCGTACGAATGAATTAGAATGGATCGTACGAAGGAATTAGAATGGATCGTACGAATGAATTAGAATGGATATATTTGTGCAAATGAATTAGAATGGATCGTATGAATGAATTAGAATGCATTGTATGAATGAATTAGAATGGATCGTATGAATGAATTAGAATGGATCGTACGAATGAATTAGAATGGATACATTCGTGCGAATGAATTAGAATGGATACATTCGTGCGAAAGAATTAGAATAGATCGTATGAATGAATTAGAATGGATCCTATGAATGAATTAGAATGGATCGTGCGAATGAATTAGAATGGATCGTACGAATGAATTAGAATGGATCGTGTGAAAGAATTAGAATGGATCGTACGAATGAATTAGAATGGATCGTGCGAATGAATTAGAATGGATCGTACGAATGAATTAGAATGGATACATTTGTGCGAATGAATTAGAATGGATCGTACGAATGAATTAGAATGGTTACATTCGTGCGAATGAATTAGAATGGATCGTACGAATGAATTAGAATGGATATATTCGTGCAAATGAATTAGAATGGATCGTATGAATGTATTAGAATGGATCGTATGAGTGAATTAGAATGGATCGTGCGAATGAATTAGAATGGATTGTGCGAATGAATTAGAATGGATCGTACGAATGAATTAGAATGGATCGTGTGAAAGAATTAGAATGGATTGTATGAATGAATTAGAATAGATCGTATGAATGAATTAGAATGGATTGTACGAATGAACTAGAATGGATACATTCGTGCGTATGAATTAGAATGGATCGTACGAATGAATTAGAATGGATCGTACGAATGAATTAGAATGGATCGTACGAATGAATTAGAATGGATCTTACGAATGAATTAGAATGGATCGTACGAATGCACGATCCATGCGAATGAATTAGAATAGATCGTACGAATGACCTAGAATGGATACATTCGTGCGAATGAATTAGAATGGATCGTATGAATGAATTTGAATGGATCGTACGAATGAATTAGAATGGATCTTACGAATGAATTAGAAAGGATCGTACGAATGAATTAGAATGGATCGTACGAATGAATTAGAATGGATACATTCGTGCGAATGAATTAGAATGGATCGGACGAATGAATTAGAATGGATCGTACGAATGAATTAGAATGGATCGTACGAATGAATTAGAATGGATCGTACGAATAAATTTGAATGGATACATTCGTGCGAATGAATTAGAATGGATCATACGAATGAGTAAGAATGGATCGTACGAATGAAATAGAATAGATTGTACGAATGAATTAGAATGGATTCGTACGAATGAATTAGAATGGATACATTCGTGCGAATGAATTAGAATGGATCGTACCAATGAGTAAGAATGGATCGTACGAATGAAATAGAATGGATTGTGCGAATGAATTAGAATGGATCATACGAATGAATTAGAATGGATCGAACGAATTAATTAGAATGGATACATTCGTGCGAATGAATTAGAATGGATTGTATGAATGAATTAGAATGGATCGTACGAATGAATTAGAATGGATCATACGAATTAATTAGAATGGATCATACGAATGAATTAGAATGGATCGTACGAATGAATTAGAATGGATCGTACGAATGAATTAGAATGGATACATTCGTGCGAATAAATTAGAATGGATTGTGCGAATGAATAAGAACAGATCCTGCGAATGAATTAGAATGGATCGTACGAATGAATTAGAATGGATCGTGCGAATGAATTAGAATGGATCGTACAAATGAATTAGAATGGATACATTTGTGCGAATGAATTAGAATGTATCGTACGAATGAATTAGAATGGATCGTATGAATGAATTAGAATAGATCGTATGAATGAATTAGAATGGATCGTGCAAATGAATTAGAATGGATCGTACGAATGAATTAGAATGGATCGTACGAATAAACTAGAATGGATACATTCGTGCGAATGAATTAGAATGGATCGTACGAATGAATTAGAATGGATCGTACGAATGAATTAGAATGGATTGTACGAATGAATTAGAATGGATCGTACGAATGAATTAGAATGGATACATTCGTGCGAATGAATTAGAATGGATCGGACGAATGAATTAGAATGGATCGTACGAATGAATTAGAATGGATCGTACGAATGAATTAGAATGGATCGTATGAATAAATTAGAATGGATACATTCGTCCGAATGAATTAGAATGGATCATACGAATGAGTAAGAATGGATCATTCGAATGAAATAGAATAGATTGTACGAATGAATTAGAATGGATCCTACGAATGAATTAGAATGGATCGTGTAAAAGAATTAGAATGGATTGTATGAATGAATTAGAATGGATCGTATGAATGAATTAGAATGGATCGTGCGAATGAATTCGAATGGATCGCATGATCCATTCGAATAGAATGGATCGTATGAATGAATTAGAATGGATCGGGAGAATGAATTAGAATGGATCGTACGAATTCATTCTAATTCATTCATACAATCCATTCTAATTCTTTCACACGATCTATTCTAATTCATTCATAGGATCCATTCTAATTCATTCGTACAATCTATTCTATTTCATTCGTACGATCCATTCTTACTCATTTGTATGATCCATTCTAATTCATTCGGACGAATGTATCCATTCTAATTTATTTGTACGATCCATTCTAATTCATTCATACGATCCATTCTAATTCATTCGTCCGATCCATTCTAATTCATTCGTTCGATCCATTCTAATTCATTCGCACAAATGTATCCATTCTAATTCATTCGCACGAATGTATCCATTCTAATTCATTCGTACGGTCCATTCTAATTCATTCGCACAATCCATTCTATTTCATTCGTACGATCCATTCTTACTCATTCGTATGATCCATTATGGATACATTCGTGCGAATGAATTAGAATGGATCATACGAATCAGTAAGAATGGATCGTACGAATGAAATAGAATGGATTGTGCGAATGAATTAGAATGGATCGTACGAATGAATTAGAATGGATCGTGTGAAAGAATTAGAATGGATTGTATGAATGAATTAGAATAGATCGTATGAATGAATTAGAATGGATCGTACGAATGAATTAGAATGGATCGTATGAATGAACTAGAATGGATACATTCGTGCGAATGAATTAGAATAGATCGTACGAATTAATTAGAATGGATCGTATGAATGAATTAGAATGGATCTTACGAATGAATTAGAATGGATCGTACGAATGCACGATCCATGCGAATGAATTAGAATAGATCGTACGAATGAACTAGAGTGGATACATTCGTGCGAATGAATTAGAATGGATCGTACGAATGAATTAGAATGGATCGTATGAATGAATTAGAATGGATCGTACGAATGAATTAGAATGGATCGTACGAATGAATTAGAATGGATCGTACGAATGAATTAGAATGGATACATTCGTGCGAATGAATTAGAATGGATACATTCGTGCGAAAGAATTAGAATAGATCGTATGAATGAATTAGAATGGATCCTATGAATGAATTAGTATGGATCGTGCGAATGAATTAGAATGGATCGTACGAATGAATTAGAATGGGTCGTGCTAATGAATTAGAATTGATCGAACGAATGAATTAGAATGGATACATTCGTGCGAATGAATTAGAATGGATCGGACGAATGAATTAGAATGGATCGTACGAATGAGTAAGAATGGATCGTACGAATGAAATAGAATAGATCGTACGAATGAATTAGAATGGATCGTACGAAGGAATTAGAATGGATCGTAGGAATGAATTAGAATGGATATATTCGTGCAAATGAATTAGAATGGATCATATGAATGTATTAGAATGGATCGTATGAGTGAATTAGAATGGATCGTACGAATGAATTAGAATGGATCGTATGAATGAATTAGAATGGATACATTCGTGTGAATGAATTAGAATGGATCGTATGAATGAATTAGAATAGATTTTGTGAATGAATTAGAACTGATCGTACGAATGAATTAGAATGGATACATTCGTGCGAATGAATTAGAATGTATTGTATGAATGAATTAGAATGGATCGTGCGAATGAATTAGAATGGATCGTATCAGTGAATTAGAATGGATACGAAGGAATTAGAATGGATCGTATGAAGGAATTACAATGGATCATACGAATGAAATAGAATGGATCATACGAAGGAATTAGAATGGATCATACGAAGGAATTAGAATGGATCGTACGAAGGAATTAGAATGGATCGTACGAATGAATTAGAATCGATATATTCGTCCAAATGAATTAGAATGGATCGTATGAATAAATTAGAATGGATCGTATGAGTGAATTAGAACGGATAGTACGAATGAAGTAGAATGGATCGTATGAATGAATTAGAATGGATACATTCGTGCGAATGAATTAGAATGGATCGTATGAATGAATTAGAATAGATTGTGCGAATGAATTAGAATGGATCGTGTGAATGAATTAGAATGGATACATTCGTGCGAATAAATTAGAATGGATTGTATGAATGAATTAGAATGGATCTTATGAATGAATTAGAATGGATCGTACGAATGAATTAGAATAGATTGCGCAAATGAATTAGAATGGATCGTACGAATGAATTAGAATGGATCATACGAAGGAATTAGAATGGATCGTACGAATGAATTAGAATGGATCGTACGAATGAATTAGAATGGATCGTACGAAGGAATTAGAATGGATCGTACGAATGAATTAGAATGGATCGTACGATCGAATTAGAATGGATCATACGAATGAGTAAGAATGGATCGTATGAATGAATTAGATTGGATCGTACGATCCATTCTAATTCATTAGCATGGAACGTGCTAATGAATTAAAATGGAATATACAAATGAATTAGAATGGATCGTACGAATGAATTAGAATGTATTAGAATGGATCGTACGAATGAATTAGAATAGATCATAGGAATGAATTAGAATGGATCGTGCAAATGAATTAGAATGGATACATTCATACGAATGAATTAGAATGGATCGTACGAATGAATTAGAATGGATCGTACGAATGAATTCGTATGGATCGTATGATCCATTCTAAATCATTCATACCATTCTAATTAGAATGGATTGCACGAATGTATCCATTCTAATTCATACGATCGTGTGAATGAATTAGAATGGTTACATTCATGCGAATGAATTAGAATGGATCGTACGAATGAATTAGAATGGATCGTACGAATGAATTAGAATGGATCGTACGAATGAATTCGTATGGATCGTACGATCCATTCTAATCCATTCGTACGATCCATTCTAATCCATTCGTACGATCCATTCTAATTCATTCGCATGAATGTAATTATTCTAATTCATTCACACGATCGTATGAATTAGAATGGATACATTCGTGCGAATGAATTAGAATGGATCGTGCGAATCCATTAGACTGGATCGTGCGATTGAATAAGAATGGATCATACGAATGAATTAGAATGGATCGTACGAATTAATTAGAATGGATACATTCGTGCGAATGAATTAGAATGGATTGTATGAATGAATTAGAATGGATCGTACGAATGAATTAGAATGGATCATACGAATTAATTAGAATGGATCATACGAATGAATTAGAATGGATCCTACGAATGAATTAGAATGGATCGTACGAATGAACTAGAATGGATCGTACGAATGAACTCGAATGGATACATTCGTGCGAATGAATTAGAATGGATCGTACGAATGAATTAGAATGGATCGTACGATTCATTCTAATTCATTCGTACGATCCATTCTAATACATTCGTACGATTCATGCTAATTCATTCGCACGATCCATTCTAATTCATTCGTACGATCCATTCTTATTCATTCATACGATCCATTCTAATTCATTCGCACAATCCATTCTAATTCATTCGTACAATCCATTCAAATTCATTCGTATGATCCATTCTAACTCATTCGGTGGATCCATTCTAATTCATTCGTACGATCCATTCTAATTTATTCCCACGATCCATTCTAATTTATTCGTACGATCCATTCTAATTCATTCGTACGATCTATTCTAATTCATTCGCACGAATGTAACCATTCTAATTCATTCATACGATTCATTCTAATTCATTCGTATGAGCTATTCTAATTCATTCGTACGATCCATTCTAATTCATTCGTACGATCCATTGTAATTCATTCATACAATCCATTTAGATTCATTCGCACAAATGTATCCATTCAAATTCATTCGTACGATCCAGTCTAATTCATTCATACGATCCATTCTAATTCATTCACACGAATATATCCATTCTAATTCTTTCGTACGATGCATTCTAATTCATTCGTACGATCCATTCTAATTCATTCATTTGATCCATTCTAATTTATTCGTACGATCCATTCTAATTCATTCGTCCGATCCATTCTAATTCATTCGCACGAATGTATCCATTCTAATTCATTCGTACGATCCATTCTAATTCATTCGTACAAGCCATTCTAATTCATTCGTACGATCCATTCTAATTCATTCGTACGATCTATTCTAATTCATTCGCACGAATGTATCCATTCTAGTTCATTCGTACGATCCATTCTAATTCATTCGTACGATCCATTCTAATTCATTCGCACGATCCATTCTAAATCATTCGTACGATCAATTCTAATTCATTCGCACGAATGTATCCATTCTAATTCATTCGTACGATCCTGAATTAGAATGGATCGTACGAATGAATGGATCGTGCGAATGAATTAGAATGGAATATACGAATGAATTAGAATGGATCATACGAATTAATTAGAATGGATCATACGAATGAATTAGAATGGATCGTACGAATGAATTAGAATGGATCGTACGAATGAATTAGAATGGATACATTCGTGCGAATGAATTAGAATGGATCGGACGAATGAATTAGAATGGATCGTACGAATGAATTAGAATGGATCGTACGAATGAATTAGAATGGATCGTACGAATAAATTAGAATGGATACATTCGTCCGAATGAATTAGAATGGATCATACGAATGAGTAAGAATGGATCGTGCGAATGAAATAGAATAGATTGTACGAATGAATTAGAATGGATTCGTACGAATGAATTAGAATGGATACATTCGTGCGAATGAATTAGAATGGATCGTACCAATGAGTAAGAATGGATCGTACGAATGAAATAGAATGGATTGTGTGAATGAATTAGAATGGATCGTACGAATGAATTAGAATGGATCGTGTGAAAGAATAAGAATGGATTGTATGAATGAATTAGAATAGATCGTATGAATGAATTAGAATGGATCATATGAGTGAATTAGAATGGATACGAAGGAATTAGAATCGATCGTACGAATGAGTAAGAATGGATCGTACAAATGAAATAGAATGGATTGTACGAATGAATTAGAATGGATCCTACGAATGAATTAGAATAGATCGTGTGAAAGAATTAGAATGGATTGTATGAATGAATTAGAATGAATTCGTACGATCCATTCAAATTCATTCGCACGATCCATTCTAATTCATTCATACGATCCATTCTAATTCATTCGTACAATCCATTCTAATTCACTTATACGATCTATTCTATTTCATTCGTACGATCCATTCTTACTCATTCGTATGATCCATTCTAATTCATTCGGAAGAATGTATCCATTCTAATTCATTCGTACGATCCATTCTAATTCATTCGTACGATCCATTCTAATTCATTCGTCCGATCCATTCTAATTCATTCGCACAAATGTATCCATTCTAATTCATTCATACGATCCATTCTAATTCATTCGTACGATCCATTCTAATTCATTCGTAAGATCCATTCTAATTTATTCGTATGATCCATTCTAATTCATTCGTACGATCCATTCTAATTCATTCGTAAGATCCATTCTAATTCATGCGTACGATCCATTCTAATTCATTCGTACGTTCCATTCTAATTCATTTGCACGAATGTATCCATTCTAGTTCATTCGTGCGATCCATTCTAATTCATTCGTATGATCCATTCTAATTCATTCACACGAATGTATCCATTCTAGTTCATTCGTACGATCCATTCTAATTCATTCGTACGATCCATTCTAATTCATTCGCACGATCCATTCTAATTCATTCGTACGATCCATTCTAATTCATTCATACGATCCATTCTAATTAATTCGTACGATCCATTCTAATTCATTCATACGATCCATTCTAATTCATTCGTACGATCCATTCTAATCCATTCTAGTTCATTCGTACGATCCATTCTGATTCCTTCGTACGATCCATTCTAATTCATTCGTACGATCTATTCTAATTCATTCGTCTGATCCATTCTAATTCATTCGCACGAATGTATCCATTCTAATACATTCATACGATCCATTCTAATTCATTTGCACGAATATATCCATTCTAATTCATTCGTACGATCCATTCTAATTCCTTCGTACGATCCATTCTAATTCATTCGTACGATCCATTCTAATTCTTTCGTACGATCTATTCTAATTCATTCGTCCGATCCATTCTAATTCATTCGCACGAATGTATCCATTCTAATTCATTCGTACGATCCATTCTAATTCATTGGTACGGTCCATTCTAATTAATTCGAATGATCCATTCTAATTCATTCGTACGATCCATTCTAATTTATTCATACAATCCATTCTAATTCATTCGCACGAATGTATCTATTCTAATTAATTCGTACGATCCATTCTAATTCATTCGTATGATCTATTCATATTCATTCGCACGATCCAGTCTAATTGATTCGCACGATCCATTCAAATTCATTCGCACGAATGTATCTATTCTAATTCATTCGTACGATCCATTCTAATTCATTAATATGATCCATTCTAATTCATTCGTACGATCCATTCTAATTCATATGCACAAAGGTATCCATTCTAATTCATTCGTACGATCCATTCTAATTCAGGATCGTACGAATGAATTAGAATGGATACATTCGTGCGAATGAATTAGAATGGATACATTCGTGCGAGTGAATTAGAATTGATCGTACGAATGAATTAGAATGGATCATGCGAATGAATTAGAATGGATCGTACGAATGAATTAGAATGGATCATACGAATGAACTAGAATGGATACATTCGTGCGAATGAATTAGATTGGATCGTACGAATGAATTAGAATGGATCGTACGAATGAATAAGAATGGATCGTACGAATGAATTAGAATGGATACATTCGTGCGAATGAATTAGAATGGATCGGACGAATGAATTAGAATGGATCGTACGAATGAATTAGAATGGATCAAATGAATGAATTAGAATGGATCGTACGAATGAATTAGAATGGATCGTACGAATGAATTAGAATGGATACATTCGTGCGAATGAATTAGAATGGATCAGACGAATGAATTAGAATAGGTCGTACAAATGAATTAGAATGGATCGTACGAAGGAATTAGAATGGATCGTACGAATGAATCAGAATGGATATATTCGTGCAAATGAATTAGAATGGATCGTATGAATGTATTAGAATGGATCGTATGAGTGAATTAGAATGGATCGTACGAATGAATTAGAATGGATCGTATGAATGAATTAGAATGGATACATTCGTGTGAATGAATTAGAATGGATTGTATGAATGAATTAGAATAGATTTTGTGAATGAATTAGAACTGATCGTACGAATGAATTAGAATGGATACATTCGTGCGAATGAATTAGAATGGATTGTATGAATGAATTAGAATGGATCGTACGAATGAATTAGAATGGATCGTATGAGTGAATTAGAATGGATACGAAGGAATTAGAATCGATCATACGAATGAAATAGAATGGATCGTACGAAGGAATTAGAATGGATCGTACGAAGGAATTAGAATGGATCGTACGAAGGAATTAGAATGGATCGTACGAATGAATTAGAATGGATATATTCATGCAAATGAATTAGAATGGATCGTATGAATGAATTAGAATGGATCGTATGAGTGAATTAGAACGGATAGTACGAATGAAGTAGAATGGATCGTATGAATGTATTAGAATGGATACATTCGTGCGAATGAATTAGAATGGATCGTACGAATGAATTAGAATGGATCTTACGAATGAATTAGAATGGATCGTACGAATGAATTAGAATGGATCGTACGAATGAATTAGAATGGATACATTCGTGCGAATGAATTTGAATGGATCGGACGAATTAATTAGAATGGATCTTACGAATGAATTAGAATGGATCAAATGAATGAATTAGAATGGTTACATTCATGCGAATGAATTAGAATGGATCGTACGAATGGATTAGAATGGATACATTCGAGCGAATGAATTAGAATGGATCGTACGAATGAATTAGAATGGATCGTACGAATGGATTAGAATGGATCCTACGAATGGATTAGAATGGATACCTTTGTGCATATGAATTAGAATGGATCGTACGAATGAATTAGAATGGATCGTACGAATGAATTAGAATGGATCGTGCTAATGAATTAGAATTGATCGAACGAATGAATTAGCATGGATCGTGCTAATGAATTAGAATGGAACGTACGAATGAATTAGAATGGATCGTGTGAAAGAATTAGAATGGATTGTATGAATGAATTAGAATGAATTCGTACGTTCCATTCGAATTCATTCGCACGATCCATTCTAATTCATTCATACGATCCATTCTAATTCATTCATACAATCCATTCTAATTCATTCATACGATCTATTCTAATTCTTTCGCACGAATGTATCCATTCTAATTCATTCGCACGAATGTATCCATTCTAATTCATTCGTACGATCCATTCTAATTCATTCGCACGATCCATTCTAATTCATTCGTACGATCAATTCTAATTCATTCGCACGAATGTAGCCATTCTAATTCATTCGTACGATCCATTCTAATTCATTCATAGGATCCATTCTAATTCATTCATACAATCCATTTTAATTCATTCGCACGAATGTATCCATTCTAATTCATTCGTACGATCAGTTCTAATTCATTCACAAAACCTATTCTAATTCATTCATACGATCCATTCTAATTCATTCACACGAATGTATCCATTCTAATTCATTCATACGATCCATTCTAATTCATTCGTACGATCCATTCTAATTCACTCATACGATCCATTCTAATACATTCATACGATCCATTCTAATTCATTTGCATGAATATATCCATTCTGATTCATTCGTACGATCGATTCTAATTCCTTCGTACGATCCATTCTAATTCATTCGTACGATCTATTCTATTTCATTCGTACGATCCATTCTTACCGATTCGTACGATCCATTCTAATTCATTCGTCCGATCCATTCTCATTCATTCGCACGATCCATTCTAATTCATTCATACGATCCATTCTAATTCATTCGCACGATCCATTCTATTTCATTCGTACGATCCATTCTAATTCTTTCACACGATCCATTCTAATTCATTCGTACGATCCATTCTAATTCATTCATACGATCCACTCTAATTCATTCGTACGATCCATTCTAATTCATTCGCACAAATGTATCGATTCTAATTCATTCGTACGATCCATTCTAATTCATTCGCACGATCCATTCTAATTCATTCGTACGATCCATTCTAATTCATTCGTACGATCCATTCTAATTCATTCGTATGATCCATTCTAATTAATTCATATGATCCATTCTAATTCATTCGTATATTCCATTCTAATTCATTCGCACGATCCATTCATTCGTACGATCCATTCTAATTCAGGATCGTACGAATGAATTAGAATGGATACATTCGTGCGAATGAATTAGAATTGATCGTACGAATGATTTAGAATGGATCGTGCGAATGAATTAGAATGGATCGTACGAATGAATTAGAATGGATCGTACAAATGAACTAGAATGGATACATTCGTGCGAATGAATTAGAATGGATCGTACGAATGAATTAGAATGGATCGTACGAATGAATTAGAATGGATTGTACGAATGAATTAGAATGGATCGTACGAATGAATTAGAATGGATACATTCGTGCGAATGAATTAGAATGGATCGGACGAATGAATTAGAATGGATCGTACGAATGAATTAGAATGGATCAAATGAATGAATTAGAATGGATCGTATGAATGAATTAGAATGCATCGTACGAAAGAATTAGAATGGATATATTCGTGCGAATGAATTAGAATGGATCGTATGAATGAATTAGACTGGATCGTACGAATGAATTTGAATGGATACATTTGTGCGAATGAATCTAAATGGATTGTATGAATGAATTACAATGGATCGTACGAATGAATTAGAATGGATCGTACGAATGAATTAGAATAGCTCATACGAATGAATTAGAATGAATCGTATGAATGAATTAGAATGGTTACATTCGTGCGAATGAATTAGAATAGATCGTACGAATGAATTAGAATGGATCGTACGAATAAATTAGAATGGATCGTGGGAATAAATTAGAATGGATCGTACGAATGAATTAGAATGGATCCACCGAATGAGTTAGAATGGATCATACGAATGAATTAGAATGGATTGTATGAATGAATTAGAATGGATTGTGCGAATGAATTAGAATGGATCGTATGAATGAATAAGAATGGATCGTACGAATGAATTAGAATGGATCGTGCGAATGAATTAGCATGAATCGTACGAATGTATTAGAATGGATCGTACGAATGAATTAGAATGAATCGTACGATCCATTCTAATTCATTCGTACGATCCATTCTAATTCATTCGCACGAATGTATCCATTCGAGTTCATTCGTACGATCCATTCTAGTTCATTCATACGATCCATTCTAATTCATTCGTAGGATCCATTCTAATTCATTCGTATGATCCATTCTAATTAATTCGTATGATCCATTCTAATTCATTCGTACGATCCATTCTAATTCATTCATACAATCCATTCTAATTCATTCGCACGAATGTATCCATTCTAATTAATTCGTACGATCCATTCTAATTCATTCGTATGATCCATTCTTATTCATTCGCACGATCCAGTCTAATGGATTCGCATGATCCATTCTAATTCATTCGCATGAATGTATCCATTCTAATTCATACGATCGTGTGAATGAATTAGAATGGTTACATTCATGCGAATGAATTAGAATGGATCGTACGAATGGATTAGAATGGATCGTACGAATGGATTAGAATGGATCGTACGATCCATACGAATTCATTCGTACGATCCATTCTAATTCATTCGTACGATCCATTCTAATTCATTCGTACGATCCATTCTAATTCATTCGCATGAATGTAACCATTCTAATTCATTCACACGATCGTATGAATTAGAATGGATACATTCGTGCAATCCATTCTAATTAGAATGGTATGAATGATTTAGAATGGATCATACGATCCATACGAATTCATTCGTACGATCCATTCTAATTCATTCGTACGATCCATTCTAATTCATTCGTATGAATGTATCCATTCTAATTCATTTGCACGATCCATTCTAATTCATTCCTATGATCTATTCTAATTCATTCGTACGATCCATTCTAATACATTCTAATTCATTCGTACGATCCATTCTACGATCCATTCTAATTCATTTGTATATTCCATTCTAATTCATTAGCACGATCCATGCTAATGAATTAGAATGGATCGTACGATCCAATCTAATTCATTCATACGATCCATTCTTACTCATTCGTATGATCCATTCTAATTCGATCGTACGATCCATTCTAATTTATTCGTACGATCCATTCTAATTCCTTCGTACGATCCATTCTAATTCATTCGTACGATCCATTCTAATTCATTCGTACGATCCATTCTAATTCCTTCGTACGATCCATTCTAATTCATTCGTACGATCCATTCTAATTCATTTGCGCAATCTATTCTAATTCATTCGTACGATCCATTCTAATTCATTCATAAGATCCATTCTAATTCATTCATACAATCCATTCTAATTTATTCGCACGAATGTATCCATTCTAATTCATTCGTACGATCCATTCTAATTCATTCGCACAATCTGTTCTAATTCATTCATACGATCCATTCTAATTCATTCGCACGAATGTATCCATTCTAATTCATTCATACGATCCATTCTACTTCATTCGTACTATCCGTTCTAATTTACTCATACGATCCATTCTAATTCATTCATACGATCCATTCTAATTCATTTGGACGAATATATCGATTCTAATTCATTCGTACGATCCATTCTAATTCCTTCGTACGATCCATTCTAATTCCTTCGTATGATCCATTCTGATTCCTTCGTACGATCCATTCTATTTCATTCGTATGATCCATTGTAATTCCTTCATACGATCCATTCTAATTCCTTCGTATCCATTCTAATTCACTGATATGATCCATTCTAATTCATTCGCACGATCCATTCTAATTCATTCATACAATACATTCTAATTCATTCGCACGAATGTATCCATTCTAATTCATTCGTACGATCAGTTCTAATTCATTCACAAAATCTATTATAATTCATTCATACGATCCATTCTAATTCATTCACACGAATGTATCCATTCTAATTCATTCATACGATCCATTCTAATTCATTCGTACGATCCATTCTAATTCACTCATACGATCCATTCTAATACATTCATACGATCAATTCTAATTCATTTGCACGAATATATCCATTCTAATTCATTCCTACGATCCATTCTAATTCCTTCGTACGATCCATTCTAATTCATTCGTACGATCTATTCTATTTCATTCGTACGATCCATTCTTACTCATTCGTACGATCCATTCTAATTCATTCGTCCGATCCATTCTAATTCATTCGCACGAATGTATCCATTCTAATTCATTCGTTCGATCAATTCTAATTCATTAGCACGATCCATTCTAATTCATTCGTACGATCCATTCTAATTCATTCGCACGATCCATACTAATTCATTCATAGGATCCATTCTAATTCATTCATACGATCTATTCTAATTCTTTCGCACGAATGTATCCATTCTAATTCATTCGCACGAATGTATCCATTCTAATTCATTCGTACGATCCATTCTAATTCATTCGTACGATCCATTCTAATTCATTCATACGATCCATTCTAATTCATTCGTACGATCCATTCTAATTCATTCGCATGAATGTATCCACTCTAGTTCATTCGTACGATCGTGCGAAAGAATTAGATCCATTCGTACAATCTATTCTATTTCATTCGTACGATCCATTCTTACTCATTCGTATGATCCATTCTAATTCATTCGGACGAATGTATCCATTCTAATTTATTCATACGATCCATTCTAATTCATTCGTACGATCCATTCTAATTCATTCGTACGATCCATTCTAATTCATTCGTCCGATCCATTTTAATTCATTCGCACGAATGTATCCATTCTAATTCATTCGTACTGTCCATTCTAATTTATTCGCACAATCCATTCTATTTCATTCTTACGATCCATTCTTACTTATTCGTATGATCCATTATGGATACATTCGTGCGAATGAATTAGAATGGATCATACGAATGTGTAAGAATGGATCGTACGAACGAAATAGAATGGATTGTGCGAATGAATTAGAATGGATCGTACGAATGAATTAGAATGGATCGTGTGAAAGAATTAGAATGGATTGTATGAATGAATTAGAATGGATCGTACGAATGAATTAGAATGGATCGTATGAGTGAATTAGAATGGATACGAAGGAATTAGAATGGATCGTACGAAGGAATTAGAATGGATCATACGAATGAAATAGAATGGATCGTACGAAGGAATTAGAATGGATCGTACGAAGGAATTAGAATGGATCGTACGAATGAATTAGAATGGATATATTCGTGCAAATGAATTAGAATGGATCGTATGAATGAATTAGAATGGATCGTATGAGTGAATTAGAACGGATAGTACGAATGAAGTAGAATGGATCGTATGAATGAATTAGAATGGATACATTCGTGCGAATGAATTAGAATGGATCGTATGAATGAATTAGAATAGATTGTGCGAATGAATTAGAATGGATCGTACGAATGAATTAGAATGGATACATTCGTGCGAATGAATTAGAATGGATTGTATGAATGAATTAGAATGGATCGTACGAATGAATTAGAATGGATCGTACGAATGAATTAGAATAGATTGCGTGAATGAATTAGAATGGATCGTACGAATGAATTAGAATGGATCGTACGAAGGAATTAGAATGGATCGTACGAATGAATTAGAATGGATAGTACGAATGAATTAGAATGGATCGTACGAAGGAATTAGAATGGATCGTACGAATGAATTATTATGGATCTTACGATTGAATTAGAATGGATCATACGAATGAGTAAGAATGGATCGTGCGAATGAATTAGAATGGATCGTACGAATAAATTAGAATGGATACATTCGTCCGAATGAATTAGAATGGATCATACGAATGAGTAAGAATGGATCGTACGAATGAAATAGAATAGATTGTACGAATGAATTAGAATGGATCCTACGAATGAATTACAATGGATCGTGTGAAAGAATTAGAAAGGATTGTATGAATGAATTAGAATGGATCGTACGAATGAATTAGAATGGATCGTGCTAATGAATTAGAATTGATCGAACGAATGAATTAGCATGGATCGTGCTAATGAATTAGAATGGAACGTACGAATGAATTAGAATGGATCGTGTGAAAGAATTAGAATGGATTGTATGAATGAATTAGAATGAATTCGTACGATCCATTCTAATTCATTCGCACGATCCATTCTAATTCATTCATATGATCCATTCTAATTCATTCATACAATCCATTCTAATTCTTTCACACGATCCATTCTAATTCATTCGTAGGATCCATTCTAATTCATTCGTACAATCTATTCTATTTCATTCGTACGATCCATTCTTACTCATTCGTATGATCCATTCTAATTCATTCGGACGAATGTATCCATTCTAATTTATTCGTACGATACATTCTAATTCATTCGTATGATCCATTCTCATTCATTCGTACGATCCATTTTTACTCATTCGTATGATCCATTCTAATTCATTCGTACGATCCATTCTAATTCATTCGTACGATCGATTCTAATTCATTCGCACTATCCATTCTAATTCATTCGTACGATCCATTCTAATTCATTCGTATGATCCATTCTAATTTATTCGTTCAAATATATCCATTCTAATTCATTCGCACGATCCATTCTAATGCATTCGCACGATCCATTCTAATTCATTCGCACGAATGTATCCATTCTAATTCATTTGCACGATCCATTCTAATTCATTCCTATGATCTATTCTAATTCATTCGTACGATCCATTCTAATTCATTCTAATTCATTCGTACGATCCATTCTACGATCCATTCAAATTCCTTCGTACGATCCATTCTAATTCATTCGTACAATCTATTCTAATTCATTCGTACGAATGGATACATTCGTGTGAATGAATTAGAATGGATCGTATGAATGAGTAAGAATGGATCGTACGAATGAAATAGAATGGATTGCACGAATGAATTAGAATTGATCGTACAAATGAATTAGAATGGATCGTGCGAATGAATTAGAATGGATCGTACGAATGAATTAGAATGGATCGTACGAATGAACTAGAATGGATACATTCGTGCGAATGAATTAGAATGGATCGAACGAATAAATTAGAATGGATCGTACGAATGAATTAGAATGGATCTTACGAATGAATTAGAATGGATCGTACGAATGAATTAGAATGGATCGTACGAATGAATTAGAATGGATACATTCGTGCGAATGAATTAGAATGGATCGGACGAATGAATTAGAATGGATCGTACGAATGAATTAGAATGGATCAAATGAATGAATTAGAATGGTTACATTCATGCGAATGAATTAGAATGGATCGTACGAATGGATTAGAATGGATCGTACGAATGGATTAGAATGGATACATTCGAGCGAATGAATTAGAATGGATCGTACGAATGAATTAGAATGGATCGTACGAATGGAGTAGAATGGATCCTACGAATGGATTAGAATGGATACTTTTGTGCATATGAATTAGAATGGATCGTACGAATGAATTAGAATGGATCATATTAATGAATTAGAATGGATCGTACGAATGGATTAGAATGGATCGTAAGAATGAATTAGAATGGATACATTCGTGCGAATGAATTAGAATGGATACATTCGTGCGAAAGAATTAGAATAGATCGTATGAATGAATTAGAATGGATCCTATGAATGAATTAGAATGGATCGTGCGAATGAATTAGAATGGATCGTACGAATGAATTAGAATGGATCGTGCTAATGAATTAGAATTGATCGAACGAATGAATTAGAATGGATACATTCGTGCGAATGAATTAGAATGGATCGGACGAATGAATTAGAATGGATCGTACGAATGAGTAAGAATGGATCGTACGAATGAAATAGAATAGATCGTACGAATGAATTAGAATGGATCGTACGAAGGAATTAGAATGGATCGTACGAATGAATTAGAATGGATATATTTGTGCAAATGAATTAGAATGGATCGAATGAAGGTATTAGAATGGATCGTATGAGTGAATTAGAATGGATCGTACGAATGAATTAGAATGGATCGTATGAATGAATTAGAATGGATACATTCGTGTGAATGAATTAGAATGGATCGTACGAATGAATTAGAATAGCTCATACGAATGAATTAGAATGAATCGTATGAATGAATTAGAATGGTTACATTCGTGCGAATGAATTAGAATAGATCGTACGAATGAATTAGAATGGATCGTACGAATAAATTAGAATGGATCGTGGGAATGAATTAGAATGGATCGTACGAATGAATTAGAATGGATCCACCGAATGAGTTAGAATGGATCATACGAATGAATTAGAATGGATTGTACGAATGAATTAGAATGGATTGTGCGAATGAATTAGAATGGATCGTATGAATGAATAAGAATGGATCGTACGAATGAATTAGAATGGATCGTGCGAATGAATTAGCATGAATCGTACGAATGTATTAGAATGGATCGTACGATTGAATTAGAATGAATCGTACGATCCATTCTAATTCAATCGTCCGATCAATTCTAATTCATTCGCATGAATATATCCATTCTAATTCATTCGTACAATCCATTCTATTTCATTCGTACGATCCATTCTTACTCATTCGTATGATCCATTCTAATTCATTCGTATGATCCATTCTATTTCATTCGTACGATCCATTCTAATTCATTCGTACGATCCATTCTAATTCATTCGCACGATCCATTCTAATTCATTCATACGATCCATTCTAATTCATTCATACGATCCATTGTAATTCATTCCTACAATCCATTCTAATTCATTCGCCCGATCCATTCTAATTCATTCATACGATCCATTCTATTCGAAAGGATCATGCGATCCATTCGAATTCATTCGCACGATCCATTCAAATTCATTCATACGATCCATTCTAATTCATTCATACAATGCATTCTAATTCTTTCACACGATCCATTTTAATTCAATCGTACGATCCATTCTAATTCATTCGTACAATCCATTCTATTTCATTTGTACGATCCATTCTAATTCATTTGTACAATCCATTCTAATTCATTCGTACGATCCATTCTATTTTATTCGTACGATCCATTCTTACTCATTCGTATGATCCATTCTAATTCATTCGCACGAATGTATCCATTCTAATTCATTCATACAATCCATTCTAATTCATTCCGTACGATCCATTCTAATTCATTCGTACGATCGTACGAATGAATTAGAATGGATCGTACGAATGAATTAGAATAGATTGTGCGAATGAATTAGAATGTATCGTACGAATGAATTAGAATGGATCGTACGAATGAATTAGAATGGATCATACGAATGAGTAAGAGTGGATCGTACGAATGAATGAGAATGGATCGTACGAATGAATTAGAATGGATCGTACGAATAAATTAGAATGGATACATTTGTCCGAATAAATTAGAATGGATCATACGAATGAGTAAGAATGGATCGTACGAATGAAATAGAATAGATTGTACGAATGAATTAGAATGGATCCTACGAATGAATTAGAATGGATCGTGTGAAAGAATTAGAATGGATTGTATGAATGAATTAGAATGGATCGTATGAATGAATTAGAATGGATCGTGCGAATGAATTCGAATGGATCGTAAGAATTCATTTTAATTCATTCATACAATCCATTCTAATTCTTTCACACGATCCATTCTAATTCATTCGTACGTTCCATTCTAATTCATTAGCACGATCCATGCTAATTCAATCGTTCGATCAATTCTAATTCAATAGCACGATCCATTCTAATTCATTCCCACGATCCAATCTAATTTATTCGTCCGATCCATTCTAATTCATTCGTACGATCTATTCTAATTCATTCGCACGAATGTAACCATTCAAATTCATTCATACGATTCATTCTAATTCATTCGTATGAGCTATTCTAATTCATTCGTACGATCCATTCTAATTCATTCGTACGATCCATTGTAATTCATTCATACAATCCATTTAGATTCATTCGCACAAATGTATCCATTCAAATTCATTCGTACGATCCAGTCTAATTCATTCGTACGATCCATTCTAATTCATTCGCACGAATTTATCCATTCTAATTCTTTCGTACGATGCATTCTAATTCATTCGTACGATCCATTCTAATTCATTCGTACGATCCATTTACGAATGAAGTAGAATGGATCGTATGAATGAATTAGAATGGATACATTCGTGCGAATAAATTTGAATGGATCGTATGAATGAATTAGAATAGATTATGCGAATGAATTAGAATGGATCGTACGAATGAATTAGAATGGATACATTCGTGCGAATAAATTAGAATGGATTGTATGAATGAATTAGAATGGATCGTACGAATGAATTAGAATGGATCGTACGAATGAATTAGAATAGATTGCGCGAATGAATTAGAATGGATCGTGCGAATGAAATAGAATGGATACAAATGAATTAGAATGGATCATACGAATGAATTAGAATGACGATCCATTCTTACTCATTCGTATGATCCATTCTAATTTATTCGCACGAATGTATCCATTCTAATTCATTCGTACGTCTAATTCATTCGTACGGTCCATTCTAATTCATTCGCACAATCCATTCTATTTCATTCGTACGATCCATTCTTACTCATTTGTATGATCCATTATGGATACATTCGTGCGAATGAATTAGAATGGATCATACGAATGAGTAAGAATGGATGGTACGAATGAAATAGAATGGATTGTGCAAATGAATTAGAATGGATTGTACGAATGAATTAGAATAGATCGTGTGAAAGAATTAGAATGGATTGTATGAATGAATTAGAATAGATCGTATGAATGAATTAGAATGGATCGTACGAATGAATTAGAATGGATCGTACGAATGAATTAGAATGGATACATTCATGCGAATGAATTAAAATGGATACATTCGTGCGAAAGAATTAGAATAGATCGTATGAATGAATTAGAATGGATCCTATGAATGAATTAGAATGGATCGTGCGAATGAATTAGAATGGATCGTACAAATGAATTAGAATGGATCATGCTAATGAATTAGAATTGATCGAACGAATGAATTAGCATGGATCGTGCTAATGAATTAGAGTGGAACGTACGAATGAATTAGAATGGATCGTGTGAAAGAATTAGAATGGATTGTATGAATGAATTAGAATGAATTCGTACGATCCATTCGAATTCATTCGCACGATCCATTCTAATTCGTTCATACGATCCATTCTAATTCATTCATACAATCCATTCTAATTCTTTCACACGATCCATTCTAATTCATTCGTAGGATCCATTCTAATTCATTCGTACAATCTATTCTATTTCATTCGTACGATCCATTCTTACTCATTCGTATGATCCATTCTAATTCATTCGGACGAATGTATCCATTCTAATTTATTCGTACGATCCATTCTAATTCATTCGTACGATCCATTCTAATTCATTCGCATGATCCATTCTAATTCATTCGTACGATCCATTCTAATTCATTCATACGATCCATTCTAATTCATTCGTATGATCCATTCTAATTCATTCGTCCGATCCATTCTAATTCATTCGCACGAATGTATCGATTCTAATTCATTTGTACGATCCATTCTAATTCATTCGTACGATCCATTCTTATTCATTCGTAAGATCCATTCTAATTCATTCGTACGATCCATTCTAATTCATTCGTACGATCCATTCTAATTCATTCGCATGAATGTATCCATTCTAGTTCATTCGTACGATCCAGTCTAATTCATTCGTACGATCCATTCTAATTCATTCGCACGATCCATTCTAATTCATTCGTACGATCCATTCTAATTCATTCATACGATCCATTCTAATTAATTCGTACGATCCAATCTAATTCATTCGCACAAATGTATCCATTCTAATTCATTCGTACGATCCATTCTAATTCATTCGCACGATCCATTCTAATTCATTCGTACGATCCATTCTAATTCTTTCACACGATCCATTCTAATTCATTCGTACGATCCATTCTAATTTATTCGCACGATCCATTCTAATTCATTCGCACGATCCATTCTAATTCATTCATACGATCCATTCTAATTCATTCGTACGATCCATTCTAATTCATTCGCACAAATGTATCCATTCTAATTCATTCGTACGATCCATTCTAATTCATTCGCACGATCCATTCTAATTCATTCGTACGATCCATTCTAATTCATTTGCACGATCTGTTCTTATTCATTCGCACATTCCATTCTAATTCATTCGCACAAATGTATCCATTCTAATTCATTCGTATGATCCATTCTAATTCATTCGTACGATCCATTCTAATTCATTCGTATGATCCATTCAAATTAATTCGTATGATCCATTCTAATTCATTTGTACGATCCATTCTAATTCATTCATACAATCCATTCTAATTCATTCGTACGATCCATTCTAATTCACTCATACGATCCATTCTAATATATTCATACGATCCATTCTAATTCATTTGCACGAATATATCCATTCTAATTCATTCGTACGATCCATTCTAATTCCTTCGTACGATCCATTCTAATTCATTCGTACGATCTATTCTAATTCATTCGTACGATCCATTCTAATTCATTCGTACGATCCATTCTAATTCCTTCGTACGATCCATTCTAATTCATTCGTACGATCCATTCTAATTCATTCGTACAATCTATTCTAATTCATTCGTACGAATGGATACATTCGTGTGAATGAATTAGAATGGATCGTACGAATGAGTAAGAATGGATTGTACGAATGAAATAGAATGGATTGCACGAATGAATTAGAATGGATCGTACGAATGAATTAGAATGGATCGTGTGAAAGAATTAGAATGGATTGTATGAATGAATTAGAATGGATCGTACGAATGAATTAGAATGGATCGTACGAAAGAATTAGAATGGATCGTACGAATGAATTAGAATGGATCGTACGAATGAATTAGAATAGATCGTACGAATGAATTAGAATGGATCGTACGAAGGAATTAAAATGGATCGTACGAATGAATTAGAATGGATATATTCGTGCAAATGAATTAGAATGGATCGTAGGAATGTATTAGAATGGATCGTATGAGTGAATTAGAATGGATCTTACGAATGAATTAGAATGGATCGTATGAATGAATTAGAATGGATACATTCGTGTGAATGAATTAGAATGGATCATATGAATGAATTAGAATAGATTTTGTGAATGTATTAGAACTGATCGTACGAATGAATTAGAATGGATGCATTCGTGCGAATGAATTAGAATGGATTATATGAATGAATTAGAATGGATCGTACGAATGAATTAGAATGGATCGTATGAGTGAATTAGAATGGATACGAAGGAATTAGAATGGATCGTACGAAGGAATTAGAATGGATCATACGAATGAAATAGAATGGATCGTACGAAGGAATTAGAATGGATCGTACGAAGGAATTAGAATGGATCGTACGAAGGAATTAGAATGGATCGTATGAATGAATTAGAATTGATATATTCGTGCAAATGAATTAGAATGGATCGTATGAATGAATTAGAATGAATCGTATGAGTGAATTAGAACAGATAGTACGAATGAAGTAGAATGGATCGTATGAATGAATTAGAATGGATACATTCGTGCGAATGAATTAGAATGGATCGTATGAATGAATTAGAATAGATTGTGCGAATGAATTGGAATGGATCGTACGAATGAATTAGAATGGATACATTCGTGCGAATAAATTAGAATGGATTGTATGAATGAATTAGAATGGATCGTACGAATGAATTAGAATGGATCGTACGAATGAATTAGAATAGATTGCACGAATGAATTAAAATGGATCGTGCGAATGAAATAGAATAGATCGTACGAAGGAATTAGAATGGATCGTACGAATGAATTAGAATGGATCGTACGAATGAATTAGAATGGATCGTACGAATGAATTAGAATGGATCGTACGAATGAATTAGAATAGATCGTACGAATGAATTAGAATGGATCGTACGAAGGAATTAGAATGGATCGTACGAATGAATTAGAATGGATCGTACGAATGAATTAGAATGGATCGTACGAAGGAATTAGAATGGATCGTACGAATGAATTAGAATGGATCGTATGATTGAATTAGAATGGATCGTACGAATGAATTAGAATAGATTGCACGAATGAATTAGAATGGATCGTACGAAGGAATTAGAATGGATCGTACGAATGAATTAGAATGGATCGTACGAATGAATTAGAATGGATCGTACGAAGGAATTAGAATGGATCGTACGAATGAATTAGAATGGATCGTATGATTGAATTAGAATGGATCATACGAATGAGTAAGAATGGATCGTATAAATGAATTAGATTGGATCGTACGATCCATTCTAATTCATTAGCATGGATCGTGCTAATGAATTGGAATGGAATATACGAATGAATTAGAATGGATCGTAGAATGGATCGTACGAATGAATTAGAATGGATTGTACGAATCAATTAGAATAGATCATGGGAATGAATTAGAATGGATCGTGCAAATGAATTAGAATGGATACATTCGTGCGAATGAATTAGAATGGATCGTGCGAATGAATTAGAATGGATCGTACGAATGAATTAGAATGGATATATTTGAACGAATAAATTAGAATGGATCGTACGAATGAATTAGAATGGATCGTACGAATGAATTAGAATGGATAGTGCGAATGAATTAGATTCGATCGTACGAATGAATTAGAATGGATCGTACGAATGAATTAGAATGGATCATACGAATGAGTAAGAATGGATCGTACAAATGAATTAGAATGGATCGTACGAATGAATTAGAATGGATCGTACGAATAAATTAGAATGGATATATTCGTCCGAATGAATTAGAATGGATCATACGAATGAGTAAGAATGGATCGTACGAATGAAATAGAATAGATTGTACGAATGAATTAGAATGGATCCTAGTACGATCCATTCTAATTCATTCGTACGATCTATTCTAATTCATTCATTCAATCCATTCTAATTCTTTCACACGATCCATTCTAATTCATTCGTACGATCCATTCTAATTCATTCGTGCAATCCATTCTATTTCATTCGTACGATCCATTCTTACTCATTCGTACGATCCATTCTAATTCATTCACACGAATGTATCCATTCGTACGAATGAATTAGAATAGATTGTACGAATGAATTAGAATGGATCGTACGAAGGAATTTGAATGGATCGTACGAATGAATTAGAATGGATCGTACGAATGAATTAGAATAGATCGTACGAATGAATTAGAATGGATCGTACAATGGAATTAGAATGGATCGTACGCATGAATTAGAATGGATATATTCGTGCAAATGAATTAGAATGGATCGTATGAATGTATTAGAATGGATCGTATGAGTGAATTAGAATGGATCATACGAATTAATTAGAATGGATCATACGAATGAATTAGAATGGATCGTACGAATGAATTAGAATGGATCATATGAATGAATTAGAATGGATACATTCGTGCGAATAAAGTAGAATGGATTGTGCGAATGAATAAGAACAGATCGTGCGAATGAATTAGAATGGATTGTACGAATGAATTAGAATGGATCGTGCGAATGAATTAGAATGGATCGTACAAATGAATTAGAATGGATCATACGAATGAATTAGAATGGATCGTACGAATGAATTAGAATGGATCGTACAAATGAATTAGAATGGATCATACGAATGAATTAGAATAGATCGTACGAATGAATTAGAATAGATCGTACGAATGAATTTGAATGGATCGTACGAATGAATTAGAATGGATCGTACGAATGAAAATGGATCGTGCAAATGAATTAGAATGGATCGTATGAATGTATTAGAATGGATCGTATGAGTGAATTAGAATGGATCATACGAATTAATTTGAATGGATCATACGAATGAATTAGAATCGATCGTACGAATGAATTAGAATGGATACATTCGTGCGAATGAATTAGAATGGATTGTGCGAATGAATAAGAACAGATCGTGCGAATGAATTAGAATGGATCGTACGAATAAATTAGAATGGATCGTGTGAAAGAATTAGAATGGATTATATGAATGAATTAGAATTGATCGTACGAATGAATTAGACTGGATCGTACGAAGGAATTAGAATGGATCGTACGAATGAATTAGAATGGATCGTACGAATGAATTAGAATAGATCGTTCGAATGAATTAGAATGGATCGTACGAAGGAATTAGAATGGATCGTACGAATGGATTAGAATGGATCGTACGAATAAATTAGAATGGATCATACGAATGAATTAGAATTGATCGTTCTAATTCATACGATCCATTCTAATTCATTCGTACGATCCATTCTAATTCATTCGTACGATCCATTCTAATTCATTCCTACGATCTATTCTAATTCATTCGCTCGAATGTATCCATTTTAATTCATTCGTACGATCCATTCTAATTCATTCGTATGATCTAATACATTCGTACGATCCATTCTAATTCATTCGTACGATCGATTCTAATTCATTCGCACTATCCATTCTAATTCATTCGTACGATCCATTCTAATTCATTCGTATGATCCATTCTAATTTATTCGTTCAAATATATCCATTCTAATTCATTCGTACGATCCATTCTAATTCATTCGCACGATCCATTCTAATTGATTCGCACGAATGTATCCATTCTAATTCATTTGCACGATCCATTCTAATTCATTCCTATGATCTATTCTAATTCATTCGTACGATCCATTCTAATTCATTCTAATTCATTTGTACAATCCATTCTACGATCCATTCTAATTCATTCGTATATTCCATTCTAATTCATTAGCACGATCCATGCTAATGAATTAGAATGGATCGTACGATCCAATCTAATTCATTCATACGATCCATTCCTACTCATTCGTATGATCCATTCTAATTCAATCGTACGATCCATTCTAATTCATTCGTACGATCCATTCTAATTCCTTCGTACGATCCATTCTAATTCATTCGTACGATCCATTCTAATTCATTCATTCGATCCATTCTAATTCCTTCGTACGATCCATTCTAATTCATTCGTACGATCCATTCTAATTCATTCGCGCAATCTATTCTAATTCATTCGTACGATCCATTCTAATTCATTCGTACGATCCATTCTAATTCATTCATACAATCCATTCTAATTTATTCGCACGAATGTATGCATTCTAATTCATTTGTACGATCCATTCTAATTCATTCGCACAATCTATTCTAATTCATTCATACGATCCATTCTAATTCATTCGCACGAATGTATCCATTCTAATTCATTCATACGATCCATTCTACTTCATTCGTACTATCCGTTCTAATTCACTCATACGATCCATTCTAATTCATTCATACGATCCATTCTAATTCATTTGCATGAATATATCCATTCTAATTCATTCGTACGATCCATTCTAATTCCTTTGTGCGATCCATTCTAATTCCTTCGTACGATCCATTCTATTTCATTCGTATGATCCATTCTAATTCCTTCGTACGATCCATTCTAATTCCTTCGTATCCATTCTAATTCACTCATATGATCCATTCTAATTCATTCGTACGATCCATTCTAATTCATTCATACAATCCATTCTAATTCATTCGCACGAATGTATCTATTCTAATTCATTCGTACGATCAGTTCTAATTCATTCACAAAATCTATTCTAATTCATTCATACGATCCATTCTAATTCATTCACACGAATGTATCCATTCTAATTCATTTATACGATCCATTCTAATTCATTCGTACGATCCATTCTAATTCACTCATACGATCCATTCTAATTCATTCATACGATCCGTTCTAATTCATTTGCACGAATATATCCATTCTAATTCATTCGTACGATCCATTCTAATTCCTTCGTACGATCCATTCTAATTCATTCGTACGATCTATTCTAATTCATTCGTACGATCCATTCTAATTCATTCATACGATCCATTCTAATTCATTCATACAATCCATTCTAATTCTTTCACACGATCCATTCTAATTCATTTGTAGGATCCATTCTAATTCATTCGTACAATCTATTCTATTTCATTTGTACGATCCATTCTTACTCATTCGTATGATCCATTCTAATTCATTAGCACGAATGTATCCATTCTAATTCATTCATACGAATCCATTCTAATTCATTTGTACAATCCATTCTATTTCATTCGTACGATCAATTCTTACTCATTCGTATGATCCATTCTAATTCATTCGCACGAATATATCCATTCTAATTCATTCGTACGATCCATTCTAATTCATTCGTACGATCCATTCTTATTCATTCATACGATCCATTCTAATTCATTCGCACAATCCATTCTAATTCATTCGTACAATCCATTCTAATTCATTCGTATGATCCATTCTAACTCATTCGGTGGATCCATTCTAATTCATTCGCACGAATGAATTAGAACTGATCGTACGAATGAAGTAGAATGGATACATTCATGCGAATAAATTAGAATGGATTGTATGAATGAATTAGAATGGATCGTACGAATGAACTAGAATGGATACATTCGTGCGAATGAATTAGAATGGATCGTACGAATGAATTAGAATGGATCGTACGAATGAATTAGAATGGATCTTACGAATGAATTAGAATGGATCGTGCGAATGAATTAGAATGGATCGTACGAATGAATTAGAATGGATCGTGCTAATGAATTAGAATTGATCGAACGAATAAATTAGAATGGATACATTCGTGCGAATGAATTAGAATGGATCGGACGAATGAATTAGAATGGATCGTACGAATGAGTAAGAATGGATCGTACGAATGAAATAGAATAGATCGTACGAATGAATTAGAATAGATCTTACGAAGGAATTAGAATGGATCGTACGAATGAATTAGAATGGATATATTCGTGCAAATGAATTAGAATGGATCGTATGAATGTATTAGAATGGATCGTATGAGTGAATTAGAATGGATCGTACGAATGAGTTAGAAAGGATCGTATGAATGAATTAGAATGGATACATTCATGTGAATGAATTAGAATGGATCGTATGAATGAATTAGAATAGATTTTGTGAATGAATTAGAACTGATCGTACGAATGAATTAGAATGGATACATTCGTGCGAATGAATTAGAATGGATTGTATGAATGAATTAGAATGGATCCTATGAATGAATTAGAATGGATCGTGCGAATGAATTAGAATGGATCGTACGAATGAATTAGAATGGATCGTGCTAATGAACTAGAATTGATCGAACGAATGAATTAGCATGGATCGTGCTAATGAATTAGAATGGAACGTACGAATGAATTAGAATGGATCGTGTGAAAGAATTAGAATGGATTGTATGAATGAATTAGAATGAATTCGTACGATCCATTCGAATTCATTCGCACAATCCATTCTAATTCATTCATACGATCCATTCTAATTCATTCATACAATCCATTCTAATTCTTTCACACGATCCATTCTAATTCATTCGTAGGATCCATTCTAATTCATTCATACAATCTATTCTATTTCATTCGTACGATCCATTCTTACTCATTCGTATGATCCATTCTAATTCATTCGGACGAATGTATCCATTCTAATTTATTCGTACGATCCATTCTAATTTATTCGTACGATCCATTCTAATTCATTCGTACGATCCATTCTAATTCATTCGTCCGATCCATTCTAATTCATTCGCACGAATGTATCCATTCTAATTCATTCGTACGATCCATTCTAATTCATTCGTACGATCCATTCTAATTCATTCGTAAGATCCATTCTAATTCATTCGTACGATGCAATCTAATTCATTCGTACGATCCATTCTAATTCATCCGCACGAATGTATCTATTCTAGTTCATTCGTACGATCCATTCTAATTCATTCATACAATCCATTCTAATTCATTCGCACGAATGTATCCATTCTAATTCATTCGTACGATCAGTTCTAATTCATTCACAAAATCTATTCTAATTCATTCATACGATCCATTCTAATTCATTTACACGAATGTATCCATTCTAATTCATTCATACGATCCATTCTAATTCATTCGTACGATCCATTCTAATTCACTCATACGATCCATTCTAATACATTCATACGATCCATTCTAATTCATTTGCACGAATATATCCATTCAAATTCATTCGTACGATCCATTCTAATTCCTTCGTACGATCCATTCTAATTCATTCGTACGATCTATTCTAATTCATTCGTACGATCCATTCTAATTCATTCGTACGATCCATTCTAATTGCTTCGTACGATCCATTCTAATTCATTCGTACGATCCATTCTAATTCATTCATACAATCGATTCTAATTCTTTCACACGATCCATTCTAATTCATTCATACGATCCATTCATACGAATGAATTAGAAAGGATTGTACGAATGAATTAGAATGGATTGTGCGAATGAATTAGAATGGATCGTATGAATGAATAAGAATGGATCGTACGAATGAATTAGAATGGATCGTGCGAATGAATTAGCATGAATCGTACGAATGTATTAGAATGAATCGTACGAATGTATTAGAATGGATCTTACGAATGAATTAGAATGGATATATTCGTGCAAATGAATTAGAATGGATCGTATGAATGTATTAGAATGGATCGTATGAGTGAATTAGAATGGATCGTACGAATGAATTAGAATGGATCGTATGAATGAATTAGAATGGATACATTCGTGTAAATGAATTAGAATGGATCGTATGAATGAATTAGAATAGATTTTGTGAATGAATTAGAACTGATCGTACGAATGAATTAGAATGGATACATTCGTGCGAATGAATTAGAATGGATTGTATGAATGAATTAGAATGGATCGTACGAATGAACTAGAATAGATACATTCGTGCGGATGAATTAGAATTGATCGTACGAATGAATTAGATTGCATCGTACGAATGAATTAGAATGGATCTTACGAATGAATTAGAATGGATCGTACGAATGTATTAGAATCGATTGTATGAATGAATTAGAATGGATCGTACGAATGTATTAGAATGGATCGTACGAATGAATTAGAATGAATCGTACGATCTATTCTAATTCAATCGTCTGATCCATTCTAATTCATTCGCATGAATGTATCCATTCTAATTCATTCGTACAATCTATTCTATTTCATTCGTACGATCCATTCTTACTCATTCGTATGATCCATTCTAATTCATTCGTATGATCCATTCTAATTCATTCGTACGATCCATTCTAATTCATTCGTATGATCCATTCTAATTCATTCGCACGATCCATTCAAATTCATTCATACGATCCATTCTAATTCATTCATACGATCCATTTTAATTCATTCCTACAATCCATTCTAATTCATTCGCCCGATCCATTCTAATTCATTCATACGATCCATTCTATTCGAATGGATCATGCGATCCATTCGAATTCATTCGCACGATCCATTTTAATTCATTCATACGATCCATTCTAATTCATTCATACAATGCATTCTAATTCTGTCGCACGATCCATTCTAATTCATTCATACGATCCATTCTAATTCATTCGTACGATCCATTCTAATTCACTCATACGATCCATTCTAATACATTCATACGATCCATTCTAATTCATTTGCACGAATATATCCATTCTAATTCATTCGTACGATCCATTCTAATTCCTTCGTACGATCCATTCTAATTCATTTGTACGATCTATTCTAATTCATTCGTATGATCCATTCTAATTCATTCATACAATCCATTCTAATTCTTTCACACGATCCATTCTAATTCATTCGTACGATCCATTCTAATTCATTCGTGCAATCGATTCTATTTCATTCGTACGATCCATTCTTACTCATTCGTATGATCCATTCTAATTCATTCGTACGATCCATTCTAATTCAGGATCGTACGAATGAATTAGAATGGATACATTCGTGCGAATGAATTAGAATTGATCGTACGAATGAATTAGAATGGATCGTGCAAATGAATTAGAATGGATCGTACGAATGAATTAGAATGGATCTTACGAATGAACTAGAATGGATACATTCGTGCGAATGAATTAGAATGGATCGTACGAATGAATTAGAATGGATCGTACGAAAGAATTAGAATGGATCTTACGAATGAATTAGAATGGATCGTACGAATGGATTAGAATGGATACATTCGAGCGAATGAATTAGAATGGATCGTACGAATGAATTAGAATGGATCGTACGAATGGATTAGAATGGATCCTACGAATGGATTAGAATGGATACCTTTGTGCATATGAATTAGAATGGATCGTACGAATGAATTAGAATGGATCATATGAATGAATTAGAATGGATCGTGCGAATGAATTCGAATGGATCGTACGAATTCATTCTAATTCATTCATACAATCCATTCTAATTCTTTCACACGATCCATTCTAATTCATTCGTACGTTCCATTCTAATTCATTAGCACGATCCATGCTAATTCATTCGTTCGATCAATTCTAATTCATTAGCACGATCCATTCTAATTCATTCGTACGATCCATTCTAATTCATTCGCACGATCCATTCGAATTCGTTCATAGGATCCATTCTAATTCATTCATACGATCTATTCTAATTTTTTTGCACGAATGTATCCATTCTAATTCATTCGCATGAATGTATCCATTCTAATTCATTCGTACAATCCATTCTAATTCTTTCACACGATCCATTCTAATTCATTCATATGATCCATTCTAATTCATTCGTACGATCCATTCTAATTCATATGCACAAAGGTATCCATTCTAATCCATTCGTAGGATCCATTCTAATCCATTCGTACGATCCATTCTAATTCATTCGTACGATCCATTCTAATTCATTCGCTCGAATGTATCCATTCTAATCCATTCGTACGATCCATTCTAATCCATTCGTACGATCCATTCTAATTCATTCACATGAATGTAACCATTCTAATTCATTCGTACGATCCATTCTAATTCATTCGTACGATCCATTCTAATTCATTCGTACGATCCATTCAAATTCATTCGCACGAATGTATCCATTCTAATTCATTCATATGATCCATTCTAATTCATTCAGGCAATCCATTCTAATTCTTTCACACGATCCATTCTAATTAATTCGTACGATCCATTCTAATTTATTCGTACAATCCATTCTATTTCACTCGTACGATCCATTCTTACTCATTCGTATGATCCATTCTAATTCATTCGTACAATCCATTCTAATTCATTCGCTCGAATGTATCCATTCTAATCCATTCGTACGATCCATTCTAAACCATTCGTATGATCCATTCTAATTCATTCGCACGATCCATTCTTACTCATTCGTACAATCCATTCTAATTCATTCGTAAAATCCATTCTAATTCATTCGTACAATCCATTCTAATTCATTCGTACGATCCATTCTAATTCATTCGCACGAATGTATCCATTCTAGTTCATTCGTACGATCCATTCTAATTCATTCGTACGATCCATTCTAATTCATTCGCACGATCCATTCTAATTTATTCGTACGCTCAATTCTAATTCATTCGCACGAATGTATCCATTCTAATTCATTCGTACGATCCTGAATTAGAATGGATCGTACGAATGAATTAGAATGGATCGTACGAATGAACTAGAATGGATACATTCGTGCGAATGAATTAGAATGGATCGTACGAATGAATTAGAATGGATCGTACGAATGAATTAGAATGGATCGTACGAATGAATTAGAATGGATCATACGAATGAGTAAGAATGGATCGTACGAATGAAATAGAATGGATTGTACGAATGAATTAGAATGGATCGTACGAATGAATTAGAATGGATCGTGTGAAAGAATTAGAATGGATTGTATGAATGAATTAGAATGGATCATATGAATGAATTAGAATGGATCGTGCGAATGAATTCGAATGGATCATACGAATGAATTAGAATGGATACATTCGTGCGAATGAATTAGAATGGATACATTCGTGCGAAAGAATTAGAATAGATCGTATGAATTAATTAGAATGGATCCTATGAATGAATTAGAATGGATCATGCGAATGAATTAGAATGGATCGTACGAATGAATTAGAATGGATCGTGCTAATGAATTAGAATTGATCGAACGAATGAATTAGCATGGATCGTGCTAATGAATTAGAATGGAACGTACGAATGAATTAGAATGGATCGTGTGAAACAATTAGAATGGATTGTATGAATGAATTAGAATGAATTCGTATGATCCATTCGAATTCATTCACACGATCCATTCTAATTCATTCATACGATCCATTCTAATTCATTCATACAATCCATTCTAATTCTTTCACACGATCCATTCTAATTCATTCGTACGATCCATTCTAATTCATTCGTCCGATCCATTCTAATTCATTCGCACGAATGTATCCATTCTAATTCATTCGTACGATCCATTCTAATTCATTCGTACGATCCATTCTAATTCATTCGTACGATCCATTCTAATTCATTCGCACGAATGTATCCATTCTAGTTCATTCGTACGATCCATTCTAATTCATTCGTACGATCCATTCTAATTCATTCGCACGATCCATTCTAATTCATTCATACGATCCATTCTATTTCATTCATACGATCCATTCTAATTCATTCGCATGATCCATTCAAATTCATTCGCACAAATGTATCCTTTCTAATTTATTCGTACGATCCATTCTAATTCATTCGTACGATCCATTCTAATTCATTCGCACGAATGTATCTATTCTAATTTATTCGTACGATCCATTCTAATTCATTCGTACGATCCATTCTAATTAATTCGTATGATCCATTCTAATTCATTCGTACGATCAATTCGAGTTCATTCGTACGATCCATTCTAATTCATTCGTACGATCCATTCATTTTCATTCGCACGATCCATTCTAATTCATTCATACAATCCATTCTAATTCTTTCACACGATCCATTCTAATTTATTCGTACGATCCATTCTAATTCATTCGTGCAATCCATTCTATTTCATTCGTACGATCCATTCTTACTCATTCATACGATCCATTCTAATTCATTCACACAAATGTATCCATTCGTACGAATGAATTAGAATAGATTGTACGAATGAATTAGAATGGATCGTACGAATGAATTAGAATGGATCGTACGAATGAATTAGAATGGATCGTACGAATGAATTAGAATGGATCGTGCGAATGAATTAGAATGGATCGTACGAATGAATTAGAATGGATCGTACGAATGAACTAGAATTGATACATTCGTGCGAATGAATTAGAATGGATCGTACGAATGAATTAGAATGGATCGTACGAATGTATTAGAATGGATCATACGAATGAATTAGAATGGATCATACGAATGAATTAGAATGGATCATACGAATGAGTAAGAATGGATCGTACGAATGAAATAGAATGGATTGTACGAATGAATTAGAATGGATCGTACGAATGAATTAGAATGGATCAAATGAATGAATTAGAATGGATCGTACGAATGAATTAGAATGGATCATATTAATGAATTAGAATGGATCGTACGAATGAATTAGAATGGATAGTATGAATGAATTAGAATGGATCTTACGAATGGATTAGAATGGATACATTCGTGCGAATGAATTAGAATGGATTGGCCGAATGAATTAGAATGGATCGTACGAATGAATTAGAATGGATCAAATGAATGAATTAGAATGGTTATATTCATGCGAATGAATTAGAATTGATCATACGAATGGATTAGAATGGATCGTACGAATGGATTAGAATGGATACATTCGAGCGAATGAATTAGAAAGGATCATACGAATGAAATTAGAATGGATCGTACGAATGAATTAGAATAGATCGTATGAATGAATTAGAATGGATCGTACGAATGAATTAGAATGGATCGTGTGAAAGAATTAGAATGGATCATACGAATGAATTAGAATGGATCGTGCGAATGAATTAGAATGGATCGTACGAATGAATTAGAATGGATCGTGCTAATGAATTAGAATTGATCGAACGAATGAATTAGCATGGATCGTGCATTCGTACGATCCATTCTAATTCATTCGTACGATCTATTCTAATTCATTCGTACGATCCATTCTAATTCATTCGCACGAATGTATCCATTCTAGTTCATTCGTACGATCCATTCTAATTCATTCGTACGATCCATTCTAATTCATTCATACGATCTATTCTAATTCATTCATACAATTCATTCTAATTCTTTCACACGATCCATTCTAATTCATTCGTACGATCCATTCTAATTCATTCGCACAATCCATTCTATTTCATTCGTATGATCCATTCTTACTCATTCATATGATCCATTCTAATTCATTCGTACGAATGTATCCATAATGTATCATACGAATGAGTAAGAATGGATCGTACGAATGAAATAGAATGGATTGTGCGAATGAATTAGAATGGACCGTACGAATGAATTAGAATGGATACATTCGTGCGAATGAATTAGAATGGATCGGACGAATGAATTAGAATGGATCGTACGAATGAATTAGAATGGATCGTACGAATGAATTAGAATGGATCGTACGAATAAATTAGAATGGATACATTCGTCCGAATGAATTAGAATGGATCATACGAATGAGTAAGAATGGATTGTACGAATGAAATAGAATAGATTGTACGAATGAATTAGAATGGATCGTGCGAATGAATTAGAATGGATCATACGAATGAATTAGAATGGATCGTACGAATGAATTAGAATGGATCGTGCGAATGAATTAGAATGGATCATATTAATGAATTAGAATGGATCGTACGAATGAATTAGAATGGATACATTCGTGCGAATGAATTAGAATGGATCGTGCGAATCCATTAGACTGGATCGTGCGAATCCATTAGAATGGATCGTACGAATTAATTAGAATAGATACATTCGTGCGAATGAATTAGAATGGATTGAATGAATGAATTAGAATGGATCGTACGAATGAATTAGAATGGATCATACGAATGTATTAGAATGGATCGTAAGAATGAATTAGAATGGATCGTACGAATGAATTAGAATGGATCTTACGAATGAATTAGAATGGATCGTACGAATGAATTAGAATGGATCGTACGAATGAATTAGAATGGATACATTCATGCGAATGAATTAGAATGGATCGAACGAATGAATTAGAATGGATCGTTCGAATGAATTAGAATGGATCGTACGAATGAAATAGAATGGATTGTGCGAATGAATTAGAATGGACCGTACGAATGAATTAGACGTACGAATGAATTAGAATGGATCGTACGAATGAATTAGAATGGATACATTCGTGCGAATGAATTAGAATGGATCGGACGAATGAATTAGAATGGATCGTACGAATGAATTAGAATGGATCGTACGAATGAATTAGAATGGATCGTATGAATGAATTAGAATGGATACATTCGTGCGAATGAATTAGAATTGATCGTACGAATGAATTAGAATGGATCGTGCGAATGAATTAGAATGGATCGTACGAATGAATTAGAATGGATCGTACGAATGAACTAGAAAGGATACATTCGTGCGAATGAATTAGAATGGATCGTACGAATGAACTAGAATGGATACATTCGTGCGAATGAATTAGAATGGATCGTACGAATGAATTAGAATGGATCGTACGAATGAATTAGAATGGATCTTATGAATGAATTAGAATGGATCGTACTAATGTATTAGAATGGATCATACGAATGAATTAGAATGGATACATTCGTGCGAATGAATTAGAATGGATCGGACGAATGAATTAGAATGGATCGTACGAATGAATTAGAATGGATCGGACGAATGAATTAGAATGGATCGTACGGATGAATTAGAATGGATCAAATGAATGAATTAGAATGGTTACATTCATGCGAATGAATTAGAATGGATCGTACAAATGGATTAGAATGGATCGTACGAATGGATTAGAATGGATACATTCGAGCGAATGAATTAGAATGGATCGTACGAATGAATTAGAATGGATCGTACGAATGGATTAGAATGGATCCTACGAATGGATTAGAATGGATACCTTTGTGCATATGAATTAGAATGGATCGTACGAATGAATTAGAATGGATCATATTAATGAATTAGAATGGATCGTACGAATGAATTAGAATGGATACATTCGTGCACGATCCATTCTAATTCATTCGCACGAATGTATCCATTCTAATTCATTCGTACGATCCATTCTAATTCATTCGTACGATCCATTCTATTTCATTCGTACGATCCATTCTAATTCATTCGTACGATCCATTCTAATTCATTCGTCCGATCCATTCTAATTCATTCGCACGAATGTATCCATTCTAATTCATTCGTACGGTCCATTCTAATTCATTCGCACAATCCATTCTATTTCATTCGTACGATCCATTCTTACTCATTCGTATGATCCATTATGGATACATTCGTGCGAATGAATTAGAATGGATCATACGAATGAGTAAGAATGGATGGTACGAATGAAATAGAATGGATTGTGCGAATGAATTAGAATGGATCGTACGAATGAATTAGAATGGATCGTGTGAAAGAATTAGAATGGATTGTATGAATGAATTTGAATAGATCGTATGAATGAAATAGAATGGATCGTACGAATGAATTAGAATGGATCGTACGAATGAACTAGAATGGATACATTCGTGCGAATGAATTAGAATGGATCGTACGAATGAATTAGAATGGATCGTACGAATGAATTAGAATGGATCTTACGAATGTATTAGAATGGATCGTACGAATGCACGATCCATGCTAATTCATTCGTTCGATCAATTCTAATTCATTAGCACGATCCATTCTAATTCATTCGTACGATCCATTCTAATTCATTCGCACGATCCATTCTAATTCATTCGTACGATCCATTCTAATTCTTTCACACGATCCATTCTAATTCATTCATACGATCCATTCTAATTCATTCGTACGATCTATTCTAATTCATTCGTACGATCCATTCTAATTCATTCGTACGATCCATTCTAATTTATTCGTACGATCCATTCTAATTCATTCATACAATCCATTCTAATTCTTTCACACGATCCATTCTAATTCATTCGTACGATCCATTCTAATTCATTCGTGCAATCCATTCTATTTCATTCGTACGATCCATTCTTACTCATTCGTACGATCCATTCTAATTCATTCACACGAATGTATCCATTCGTACGAACGAATTAGAATAGATTGTACGAATGAATTAGAATGGATCGTACGAATGAATTAGAATGGATCGTACGAATGAATTAGAATGGATCGTGCGAATGAATTAGAATGGATCGTACGAATGAATTAGAATAGATCGTACGAATGAACTAGAATGGATACATTCGTGCGAATGAATTAGAATGGATCGTACGAATGAATTAGAATGGATCGTACGAATGAATTAGAATGGATCATACGAATGAATTAGAATGGATCATACGAATGAGTAAGAATGGATCGTACGAATGAAATAGAATGGATTGTACGAATGAATTAGAATGGATCGTACGAATGAATTAGAATGGATCGTGTGAAAGAATTAGAATGGATTGTATGAATGAATTAGAATGGATCATATGAATGAATTAGAATGGATCGTGCGAATGAATTCGAATGGATCGTACGAATGAATTAGAATGGATCGTACGAATGAATTAGAATGGATACATTCGTGCGAATGAATTAGAATGGATACATTCGTGCGAAAGAATTAGAATAGATCGTATGAATGAATTAGAATGGATCCTATGAATGAATTAGAATGGATCGTGCGAATGAATTAAAATGGATCGTACGAATGAATTAGAATGGATCGTGCTAATGAATTAGAATTGATAGAACGAATGAATTAGCATGGATCGTGCTAATGAATTAGAATGGAACGTACGAATGAATTAGAATGGATCGTGTGAAAGAATTAGAATGGATTGTATGAATGAATTAGAATGAATTTGTACGATCCATTCGAATTCATTCGCACGATCCATTCTAATTCATTCATACGATCCATTCTAATTCATTCATACAATCCATTCTAATTCTTTCACACGATCCATTCTAATTCATTCGTAGGATCCATTCTAATTCAGTCGTACAATCTATTCTATTTCATTCGTACGATCCATTCTTACTCATTCGTATGATCCATTCTAATTCATTCGGACGAATGTATCCATTCTAATTTATTCGTACGATCCATTCTAATTCATTCGTACGATCCATTCTAATTCATTCGTACGATCCATTCTTACTCATTCGTATGATCCATTCTAATTCATTCGTACGATCCATTCTAATTCATTCGTACGATCCATTCTAATTCATTCGCACAATCTATTCTAATTCATTCGTACGGTCCATTCTAATTCATTCGTACGATCGTACGAATGAATTAGAATGGATCATACGGAATGAATTAGAATGGATTGTATGAATGAATTAGAATGGATACATTCGTGCGAATGAATTAGAATGGATCATACGAATGAGTAAGAATGGATCGTACGAATGAAATAGAATGGATTATGCGAATGAATTAGAATGGATCGTACGAATGAATTAGAATGGATCGTACGAATGAATTAGAATGGATATATTCGTGCAAATGAATAAGAATGGATCGTATGAATGTACTAGAATGGATCGTATGAGTGAATTAGATTGGATCATACGAATGAATTAGAATGGATCTTACGAATGAATTAGAATGGATCGTACGAATGAATTAGAATGGATCGTACGAATGAATTAGAATGGATACATTCGTGCGAATGAATTAGAATGGATCGGACGAATGAATTAGAATGGATCGTACGAATGAATTAGAATGGATCGTACGAATGAATTAGAATGGATCGTACGAATAAATTAAAATGGATACATTCGTCCGAATGAATTAGAATGGATCATACGAATGAGTAAGAATGGATCGTACGAATGAAATAGAATAGATTGTACGAATGAATTAGAATGGATTCGTACAAATGAATTAGAATGGATACATTCGTGCGAATAAATTAGAATGGATCGTACCAATGAGTAAGAATGGATCGTACGAATGAAATAGAATGGATTGTGCGAATGAATTAGAATGGATTGTACGAATGAATTAGAATGGATCGTGTGAAAGAATTAGAATGGATTGTATGAATGAATTAGAATAGATCGTATGAATGAATTAGAATGGATCGTACGAATGAATTAGAATGGATCTTACGAATGAATTAGAATGGATCGTACGAATGAATTAGAATGGATACATTCGTGCGAATGAATTAGAATAGATACATTCGTGCGAAAGAATTAGAATAGATCGTATGAATGAATTAGAATGGATCCTATGAATGAATTAGAATGGATCGTGCGAATGAATTAGAATGGATCGTACGAATGAATTAGAATGGTTCGTACGAATGAATTAGAATGGATCGTGCTAATGAATTAGAATTGATCGAACGAATGAATTAGCATGGATCGTGCTAATGAATTAGAATGGAACGTACGAATGAATTAGAACGGATCGTGTGAAAGAATTAGAATGGATTGTATGAATGAATTAGAATGAATTCGTACGATCCATTCGAATTCATTCGCACGATCCATTCTAATTCATTCATACGATCCATTCTAATTCATTCATACAATCCATTCTAATTCTTTCACACGATCCATTCTAATTCATTTGTAGGATCCATTCTAATTCATTCGTACAATCTATTCTATTTCATTCGTACGATCCATTCTTACTCATTCGTATGATCCATTCTAATTCATTCGGACGAATGTATCCATTCTAATTTATTCGTACGATCCATTCTAATTTATTCATACGATCCATTCTAATTCATTCGTACGATCCATTCTTACTCATTCTTATGATCCATTCTAATTCATTCGTACGATCCATTCTAATTCATTCGTATGATCCATTCTAATTTATTCGCACAATCTATTCTAATTCATTCGTACGATCCATTCTAATTCATTCGTACGATCGTACGAATGAATTAGAATGGATCGTACGGAATGAATTAGAATGGATTGTATGAATGAATTAGAATAGATACATTCGTGCGAATGAATTAGAATGGATCATACGAATGAGTAAGAATGGATCGTACGAATGAATTAGAATGGATTGTGCGAATGAATTAGAATGGATCGTATGAATGAATAAGAATGGATCGTACGAATGAATTAGAATGGATCGTGCGAATGAATTAGCATGAATCGTACCAATGTATTAGAATGGATCGTACGAATTTATTAGAATGGATCGTACGAATGCACGATCCATGCTAATTCATTCGTTCGATCAATTCTAATTCATTAGCACGATCCATTCTAATTCATTCGTACGATCCATTCTAATCATTCGCACGATCCATTCTAATTCATTCGTACGATCCATTCTAATTCTTTCACACGATCCATTCTAATTCATTCGTACGATCCATTCTAATTCATTCGTACGATCCATTCTAATTCATTCGTACGATCCATTCAAATTCATTCATACGATCCATTCTAATTCTTTCACACGATCCATTCTAATTCATTCGTACGATCCATTCTAATTCATTCGTGCAATCCATTCTATTTCATTCGTACGATCCATTCTTACTCATTCGTACGATCCATTGTAATTCATTCACACGAATGTATCCATTCGTACGAATGAATTAGAATAGATTGTACGAATGAATTAGAATGGATCGTACGAATGAATTAGAATGGATCGTATGAATGAATTAGAATGGATCGTGCGAATGAATTAGAATGGATCATACGAATGAATTAGAATGGATCGTACGAATGAACTAGAATGGATACATGCGTGCGAATGAATTAGAATGGATCGTACGAATGAATTAGAATGGATCGTACGAATGAATTAGAATGGATCATACGAATGAATTAGAATGGATCATACGAATGAGTAAGAATGGATCGTACGAATGAAATAGAATGGATTGTACGAATGAATTAGAATGGATCGTACGAATGAATTAGAATGGATCGTGTGAAAGAATTAGAATGGATTGTATGAATGAATTAGAATGGATCATATGAATGAATAAGAATGGATCGTGCGAATGAATTCGAATGGATCGTACGAATGAATTAGAATAGATCGTATGAAAGAATTAGAATGGATACATTCGTGCGAATGAATTAGAATGGATACATTCGTGCGAAAGAATTAGAATAGATCGTATGAATGAATTAGAATGGATCCTATGAATGAATTAGAATGGATCGTGCGAATGAATTAGAATGGATCGTACGAATGAATTAGAATGGATCGTGCTAATGAATTAGAATTGATCGAATGAATGAATTAGCATGGATCGTGCTAATGAATTAGAATGGAACGTACGAATGAATTAGCATGGATCGTACGAATGCATTCGAATGGATCTTACGAATGAATTAGAATGGATCGTACGAATGAATTAGAATGGATCGTACGAATGAATTAGAATGGATCTTACGAATGAATTAGAATGGATCGTACGAATAAATTAGAATGGATCGTATAAATGGTTTAGAATGGATAAATTCGTGCGAATGAATTAGAATGGATCCGACGAATGAATTAGAATGGATCGTACGAATGAATTAGAATGGATCAAATGAATGACTTAGAATGGTTACATTTATGCGAATGAATTAGAATAGATCGTACGAATGGATTAGAATGGATCGTACGAATGGATTAGAATGGATACATTCGTGCGAATGAATTAGAATGGATCATACGAATGAATAAGAATGGATCGTACAAATGAAATAGAATGGATTGTACGAATGAATTAGAATGGATCGTGCGAATGAATTTGAATGGATCGTACGAATGAATTAGAATGGATCGTGCTAATGAATTAGAATTGATCGTACGAATGAAATAGGATGGATTGTACGAATGATTTAGAATGGATCGTACGAATGAATTAGAATGGATCGTACGAATGATTTATAATAGATACATTCGTGCGAATGAATTAGAATGGATCATACGAATGAGTAAGAATGGATCGTACAAACGAAATAGAATGGATTGTATGAATGAATTAGAATGGATCGTACGAATGAATTAGAATGGATCATACGAATTAATTAGAATGGATCATACGAATGAGTAAGAATGGACCGTACGAATGAAATAGAATGGATTGTACGAATGAATTAGAATGGATCGTACGAATAAATTAGAATGGATACATTCGTCCGAATGAATTAGAATGGATCATACGAATGAGTAAGAATGGATCGTACGAATGAAATAGAAAAGAGTGTACGAATGAATTAGAATGGATCGTACGAATGAATTAGAATGGATCGTACGAATGAATTAGAATGGATCGTACGAATGAATTAGAATGGATCGTGCGAATGAATTAGAATGGATCATATTAATAAATAAGAATGGATCGTACGAATGAATTAGAATGGATACATTCGTGCGAATGAATTAGAATGGATCGTGCGAATCCATTAGACTGGATCGTGCGAATGAATAAGAATGGAACATACGAATGAATTAGAATGGATCGTACGATTTAATTAGAATGGATACATTCGTGCGAATGAATTAGAATGGATTGTATGAATGAATTAGAATAGATCGTACGAATGAATTAGAATGGATAATACGAATTAATTAGAATGGATCATACGAATGAATTAGAATGGATCGTACGAATGAATTAGAATGGATCGTACGAATGAATTAGAATGGATCGTACGATTCATTCTAATTCATTCATACGATCCATTCTAATACATTCGTACGATTCATGCTAATTCATTCGCACGATCCATTCTAATTCATTCGTACGATCCATTCTAATTCATTCATACGATCCATTCTAATTCATTCGCACAATCCATTCTAATTCATTCGTACAATCCATTCTAATACATTCGTATGATCCATTCTAACTCATTCGGTGGATCCATTCTAATTCATTCGTACGATCCATTCTAATTCATTCCCACGATCCATTCTAATTTATTCGTACGATCCATTCTAATTCATTCGTACGATCTATTCTAATTCATTCACACGAATGTAACCATTCTAATTCATTCATACGATTCATTCTAATTCATTCGTATGAGCTATTCTAATTCATTCGTACGATCCATTCTAATTCATTTCTACGATCCATTGTAATTCATTCATACAATCCATTTAGATTCATTCGCACAAATGTATCCATTCAAATTCATTCGTACGATCTAGTCTAATTCTTTCGTACGATCCATTCTAATTCATTCGCACGAATATATCCATTCTAATTCTTTCGTACGATGCATTCTAATTCATTCGTACGATCCCTTCTAATTCATTCGTACGATCCATTCTAGTTCATTCGTACGATCCATTCTAATTCATTCGCACGAATGTATCCATTCTAATTCATTCGTACAATCCATTCTATTTCATTCGTACGATCCATTCTTACTCATTCGTATGATCCATTCTAATTCATTCGTACGATCTATTCTAATTCATTCGTACGATCCATTCTAATTCATTCGTACGATCCATTCTAATTCATTCGTAGGATCCATTCTAATTAATTCGTATGATCCATTCTAATTCATTCGTACGATCCATTCTAATTCATTCATACCATCCATTCTAATTCATTCGTACGATCCATTCTAATTCACTCATACGATCCATTCTAATACATTCATACGATCCATTCTAATTCATTTGCACGAATATATCCATTCTAATTCATTCATACGATCTATTCTAATTCCTTCGTACGATCCATTCTAATTCATTCGTACGATCTATTCTAATTCATTCATACGATCCATTCTAATTCATTCGTATCCATTCTAATTCCTTCGTACGATCCATTCTAATTCATTCGTACGATCCATTCTAATTCATTCGTACAATCTATTCTAATTCATTCATACGAATGGATACATTCGTGTGAATGAATTAGAATGGATCGTACGAATGAGTAAGAATGGATCGTACGAATGAAATAGAATGGATTGCACGATTGAATTAGAATGGATCGTGCGAATGAATTAGAATGGATCGTACGAATGAATTAGAATGGATACATTTGTGCGAATGAATTAGAATGGATCGTACGAATGAATTAGAATGGATCGTATGAAAGAATTAGAATGGATCGTGCGAATGAATTCGAATGGATCGTACGAATTCATTCTAATTCAATCATACAATCCATTCTAATTCTTTCACACGATCCATTCTAATTCATTCGTACGTTCCATTCTAATTCATTAGCACGATCCATGCTAATTCATTCGTTCGATCAATTCTAATTCATTAGCACGATCCATTCTAATTCATTCGTACGATCCATTCTAATTCATTCGCACGATCCATTCTAATTCATTCATAGGATCCATTCTAATTCATTCATACGATCTATTCTAATTCTTTCGCATGAATGTATCCATTCTAATTCATTCGCACGAATGTATCCATTTTAATTCATTCGTACGATCCATTCTAATTCATTCATACGATCCATTCTAATTCATTCGTACGATCCATTCTAATTCATTCATACGATCCATTCTAATTCATTCGTTCGTACGATCCATTCTAATTCATTCGCGTGAATGTAACCATTCTAATTCATTCATACGATCCATTCTAATTCATTCGTACGATCCATTCTAATTCATTCGTACGATAAGTTCTAATTCATTCACAAAATCTATTCTAATTCATTCATACGATCCATTCTAATTCATTCACACGAATGTATCCATTCTAATTCATTCATACGATCCATTCTATTCATTCGTACGATCCAGTCTTACTCATTGGTACGATCCATTCTAATTCATTCGCACGATCCATTCTAATTCATTCGTACGATCCATTCTAATTCATTCGTACGATCCATTCTAATTCATTCGTACGATCCATTCTAATTCATTCGTAAGATCTATTCTAATTCATTCGTACGATCCATTCTAATTCATTCGTACGATCCATTCTAATTCATTCGCACGAATGTATCCATTCTAGTTCATTCGTACGATCCATTCTAATTCATTCGTACGATCCATTCTAATTCATTCGCTCGATCCATTCTAATTCATTCGCACAATCCATTCTAATTCATTCATACGATCCATTCTAATTCATTCGTACGATCCATTCTAATTCATTCGTACGATCCATTCTAATTCATATGCACAAAGGTAGGCATTCTAATCCATTCGTAGGATCCATTCTAATCCATTCGTACGATCCATTCTAATTCATTCGTACGATCCATTCTAATTCATTCGCTCGAATGTATCCATTCTAATCCATTCGTACGATCCATTCTAATCCATTCGTACGATCCATTCTAATTCATTCGCATGAATGTAACCATTCTAATTCATTCATTTGATCCATTCTAATTCATTCGTACGATCCATTCTAATTCATTCGTCTGATCCATTCTAATTCATTCGCACGAATGTATCCATTCTATTTCATTCATACGATCCATTCTAATTCATTCGTACGATCCATTTTATTTCATTCGTACGATCCATTCTTACTCATTCGTATGATCCATTCTAATTCATTCGCACGAATGTATCCATTCTATTTCATTCATATAATCCATTCTAATCCATTCCGTACGATCTATTCTAATTCATTTGTACGATCGTACGAATGAATTAGAATGGATCGTACGAATGAATTAGAATAGATTGTGCGAATGAATTAGAATGGATCGTACGAATGAATTAGAATGGATCGTACGAATGAATTAGAATGGATCATACGAATGAGTAAGAATGGATCGTACGAATGAATTAGAGTGGATCGTACGAATGAATTAGAATGGATCGTACGAATAAATTAGAAGGGATACATTCGTCCGAATGATTTAGAATGGATCATACGAATGAGTAAGAATGGATCGTACGAATGAAATAGAATAGATTGTACGAATGAATTAGAATGGATCCTACGAATGAATTAGAATGGATCGTGTGAAAGAATTAGAATGGATTGTATGAATGAATTAGAATGGATCGTATGAATGAATTAGAATGGATCGTGCGAATGAATTCGAATGGATCGTACGAATTCATTCTAATTCATTCATACAATCCATTCTAATTCTTTCACACGATCCATTCTAATTCATTCGTACGTTCCATTCTACTTCATTAGCACGATCCATGCTAATTCATTCGTTCGATCAATTCTAATTCATTAGCACGATCCATTCTAATTCATTCGTACGATCCATTCTAATTCATTCGCACGATCCATTCTAATTCATTCATAGGATCCATTCAAATTCATTCATACGATCTATTCTAATTCTTTCGCACGAATGTATCCATTCTAATTCATTCGCACGAATGTATCCATTCTAATTCATTCGTACAATCCATTCTAATTCATTCGTACGATCCATTCGAATTCATTCGCACGATCCATTCTAATTCATTCATATGATCTATTCTAATTCATTCATACAATCCATTCTAATTCTTTCACTCGATCACTTCTAATTCATTCGCACGATCCATTCTAATTCATTCGTACAATCCATTCTATTTCATTCGTACGATCCATTCTAATTCATTCGTATGATCCATTCTAATTCATTCGTACGATCCATTCTAATTCATTCGTACGATCCATTCTAATTTATTCGTACGAACCATTCTAATTCATTCGTACGATCCATTCTAATTCATTCGCACGAATGTATCCATTCTAGTTCATTCGTACGATCCATTCTAATTCATTCGTACAATCCATTCTAATTCAGGATCGTACGAATGAATTAGAATGGATACATTCGTGCGAATGAATTAGAATTGATCGTACGAATGAATTAGAATGGATCGTGCGAATGAATTAGAATGGATCGTACGAATGAATTAGAATGGATCGTACGAATGAACTAGAATGGATACATTCGTGCGAATGAATTAGAATGGATCGTACGAATGAATTAGAATTGATCGTATGAATGAATTAGAATGGATCTTACGAATGAATTAGAATGGATCGTACGAATGAATTAGAATGGATCGTGCTAATGAATTATAATTGATCGAACGAATGAATTAGCATGGATCGTGCTAATGAATTAGAATGGAACGTACGAATGAATTAGAATGGATCGTGTGAACGAATTAGAATGGATTGTATGAATGAATTAGAATGAATTCGTACGATCCATTCGAATTCATTCGCACGATCCATTCTAATTCATTCATACGATCCATTCTAATTCATTCATACAATCCATTCTAAATCTTTCACACGATCCATTCTAATTCATTCGTAGGATCCATTCTAATTCATTTGTACAATCTATTCTATTTCATTCGTACGATCCATTCTTACTCATTCGTATGATCCATTCTAATTCATTCGGACGAATGTATCCATTCAAATTTATTCGTACGATCCATTCTAATTCATTCATACGATCCATTCTAATTCATTCGTACGATCTATTCTAATTCATTCGTACGATCCATTCTAATTTCATTCGTACGATCCATTCTAATTCATTCGCTCGAATGTATCCATTCTAATCCATTCGTACGATCCATTCTAATTCATTCGCATGAATGTAACCATTCTAATTCATTCATGTGATCCATTCTAATTCATTCGTACGATCCATTCTAATTCATTCGTCCGATCCATTCTAATTCATTCGCACGAATGTATCCATTCTAATTCATTCGTACGATCCATTCTAATTCATTCGTACGATCCATTCTAATTCATTCGTAAGATCCATTCTAATTCATTCGTACGATCCATTCTAATTCATTCGTACGATCCATTCTAATTCATTCGCACGAATGTATTTATTCTTGTTCATTCGTACGATCCATTCTAATTCATTCTTACGATCCATTCTAATTCATTCGCACGATCCATTCTAATTAATTCGTACGATCAATTCTAATTCATTCGCACAAATGTATCCATTCTAATTCATTCGTACGATCCTGAATTAGAATGGATCGTACGAATGAATTAGAATGGATACCTTTGTGCATATGAATTAGAATGGATCGTACGAATGAATTAGAATGGATCATATTAATGAATTAGAATGGATCGTACGAATGAATTAGAATGGATCGTACGAATGAATTAGAATGGATCTTACGAATGGATTAGAATGGATACATTCGTGCGAATGAATTAGAATGGATCGGACGAATGAATTAGAATGGATCATACGAATGAATTAGAATGGATCAAATGAATGAATTAGAATGGTTACATTCAAGCGAATGAATTAGAATGGATCGTACGAATGGATTAGAATGGATCGTACGAATTGATTAGAATGGATACATTCGAGCGAATGAATTAGAATGGATCGTACGAATGAAATTAGAATGGATCGTACGAATGAATTAGAATAGATCGTACGAATGAATAAGAATGGATCGTACAAATGAACTAGAATGGATACATTCGTGCGAATGAATTAGAATGGATCGTACGAATGAATTAGAATGGATCGTACGAATGAATTAGAATGGATCTTACGAATGAATTAGAATGGATCATACGAATGAATTAGAATGGATCGTACGAATGAATTAGAATGGATACATTCGTGTGAATGAATTAGAATGGATCGGACGAATGAATTAGAATGGATCGTACGAATGAATTAGAATGGATCAAATCAATGAATTAGAATGGTTACATTCATGCGAATGAATTAGAATGGATCGTACGAATGGATTAGAATGGATCGTACGAATGGATTAGAATGGATACATTCGAGCGAATGAATTAGAATGGATCGTACGAATGAATTAGAATAGATCGTACGAATGGATTAGAATGGATACCTTTGTGCATAATGGATCGTACGAATGAATTAGAATGGATACATTCGTGCACGATCCATTCTAATTCATTCGCACGAATGTATCTATTCTAATTCATTCGTACGATCCATTCTAATTCATTAATATGATCCATTCTAATTCATTCGTACGATCCATTCTAATTCATTCGTACGATCCATTCTAATTCACTCATACGATCCATTATAATACATTCATACAATCCATTCTAATTCATTTGCACGAATATATCCATTCTAATTCATTCGTATGATCCATTCTAATTCATTCGGACGAATGTATCCATTCTAATTCATTCGCACGATCCATTCTAATTCATTCGCACGATCCATTCTAATTCATTTGTACGATCCATTTTAATTCATTCATACAATCCATTCTAATTCATTCGTACGATCCATTCTAATTCATTCGCACAAATGTATCCATTCTAATTCATTCGTATGATCCATTCTAATTCATTCGCACGATCCATTCTTACTCATTCGTATGATCCATTCTAATTCATTCGGGTATCCATTCTAATTTATTCGTACGATCCATTCTAATTCATTCGTATGATCCATTCTAATTCATTCGTAAGATCCATTCTAATTCATTCGTACGATCCATTCTAATTCATTCGTACGATCCATTCTAATTCATTCGTACGATCCATTCTAATTCATTTGTACGATCCATTCTAATTCATTCATACGATCTATTCTAATTCATTCATACAATCCATTCTAATTCTTTCACACGATCCATTCTAATTCATTCGTACGATCCATTCTAATTCATTCGCACAATCTATTCTATTTCATTCGTACGATCCATTCTTACTCATTCGTATGATCCATTCTAATTCATTCGCACGAATGTATCCATAATGGATCATACGAATGAGTAAGAATGGATCGTACGAATAAAATAGAATGGATTGTGCGAATGAATTAGAATGGACCGTACGAATGAATTAGAATGGATACATTCGTGCGAATGAATTAGAATGGATCGGACGAATGAATTAGAATGGATCGTACGAATGAATTAGAATGGATCGTACGAATGAATTAGAATGGATCGTACGAATAAATTAGAATGGATACATTCGTCCGAATGAATTAGAATGGATCATACGAATGAGTAAGAATGGATCGTACGAATGAAATAGAATAGATTGTACGAATGAATTAGAATGGATCCTACGAATGAATTAGAATGGATCGTGTGAAAGAATTAGAATGGATTGTATGAATGAATTAGAATGGATCGTGCGAATGAATTAGAATGGATCGTATGAATGAATTAGAATGGATCGTGCTAATGAATTAGAATTGATCGAACGAATGAATTAGCATGGATCGTGCTAATGAATTAGAATGGAACGTACGAATGAATTAGAATGGATCGTGTGAAAGAATTAGAATGGATTATATGAATGAATTAGAATGAATTCGTACGATCCATTCGAATTCATTCGCACGATCCATTCTAATTCATTCATACGATCCATTCTAATTCATTCATACAATCCATTCTAATTCTTTCACACGATCCATTCTAATTCATTCGTAGGATCCATTCTAATTCATTCGTACAATCTATTCTATTTCATTCGTACGATCCATTCTTACTCATTCATATGATCCATTCTAATTCATTCGGACGAATATATCCATTCTAATTTATTCGTACGATCCATTCTAATTCATTCGTACGATCCATTCTAATTCATTCGTACGATCCATTCTAATTCATTCGTCCGATCCATTCTAATTCATTTGCACGAATGTATCAATTCTAATTCATTCGTACGGTCCATTCTAATTCATTCGCACAATCCATTCTATTTCATTCGTACGATCCATTCTTACTCATTCGTATGATCCATTATGGATACATTCGTGCGAATGAATTAGAATGGATCATACGAATGAGTAAGAATGGATCGTACGAATGAAATAGAATGGATTGTGCGAATGAATTAGAATGGATCGTACGAATGAATTAGAATGGATCGTGTGAAATAATTAGAATGGATTGTATGAATGAATTAGAATAGATCGTATGAATGAATTAGAATGGATTGTACGAATGAATTAGAATGGATCGTACGAATGAATTAGAATGGATCGTACGAATGAATTAGAATGGATCTTACGAATGAGTTAGAATGGATCGTATGAATGAATTAGAATGGATCGTACGAATAAATTAGAATGGATACATTCGTCCGAATGAATTAGAATGGATCATACGAAAGAGTAAGAATGGATTGTACGAATGAATTAGAATGGATCCTACGAATGAATTAGAATAGATCGTGTGAAAGAATTAGAATGGATTGTATGAATGAATTAGAATGAATTCGTACGATCCATTCGAATTCATTCACACGATCCATTCTAATTCATTCATACGATCCATTCTAATTCATTCATACAATCCATTCTAATTCTTTCACACGATCCATTCTAATTCATTCGTAGGATCCATTCTAATTCATTCATACAATCTATTCTAATACATTCGTACGATCCATTCTTACTCATTCGTATGATCCATTCTAATTCATTCGGACGAATGTATCCATTCTAATTTATTCGTACGATCCATTCTAATTCATTCGTACGATCCATTCTAATTCATTCGCACGAATGTATCCATTCTAATTCATTCGTACGATCCATTATAATTCATTCGTACGATCCATTCTAATTCATTCGCACAAATGTATCCATTCTAGTTCATTCGTACGATCCATTCTAATTCATTCGTACGATCCATTCTAATTCCTTCGTACGATCCATTCTAATTCATTCGTACGATCTATTCTAATTCATTCGTACGATCCATTCTAATTCATTCGTACGATCCATTCTAATTCCTTCGTACGATCCATTCTAATTCATTCGTACGATCCATTCTAATTCCTTCGTATCCATTCTAATTCACTCATACGATCCATTCTAATTCATTCGTTTGATCCATTCTAATTCATTCATACAATCCATTCTAATTCATTCGCACGAATGTATCCATTCTAATTCATTCGTACGATCAGTTCTAATTCATTCACAAAATCTATTCTAATTCATTCATACGATCCATTCTAATTCATTCACACGAATGTATCCATTCTAATTCATTCATACGATCCATTCTAATTCATTCGTACGATCCATTCTAATTCACTCATACGATCCATTCTAATACATTCATACGATCCATTCTAATTCATTTGCTCGAATATATCCATTCTAATTCATTCGTACGATCCATTCTAATTCCTTCGTACGATCCATTCTAATTCATTCGTACGATCTATTCTAATTCTTTCGTACGATTCATTCTAATTCATTCGTACGATCCATTCTAATTCATTCGTACGATCCATTCTAATTCATTCATACAATCCATTCTTATTCTTTCACACGAGCCATTCTAATTCATTCGTACGATCCATTCTAATTCATTCGTGCAATCCATTCTATTTCATTCGTACGATCCATTCTTACTCATTCGTACGATCCATTCTAATTCATTCACATGAATGTATCCATTCGTACGAATGAATTAGAGTAGATTGTACGAATGAATTAGAATGGATCGTACGAATGAATTAGAATGGATCGTACGAAGGAATTAGAATGGATCGTACAAATGAATTAGAATGGATCGTACGAATGAATTAGAATAGATCGTACGAATGAATTAGAATGGTTCATACGAAGGAATTAGAATGGATCGTACGAATGAATCAGAATGGATATATTCGTGCAAATGAATTAGAATGGATCGTGTGAATGTATTAGAATGGATCGTATGAGTGAATTAGAATGGATCGTACGAATGAATTAGAATGGATCGTATGAATGAATTAGAATGGATACATTCGTGCGAATGAATTAGAATTGATCGTACGAATGAATTAGAATGGATCGTGCTAATGAATTAGAATGGATCGTACGAATGAATTAGAATGGATCGTACGAATGAACTAGAATGGATACATTCGTGTGAATGAATTAGAATGGATCGTACGAATGAATTAGAATGGATCGTACGAATGAATTAGAATGGATCTTACGAATGAATTAGAATGGATCGTACGATTGAATTAGAATGGATCGTACGAATGAATTAGAATGGATACATTCGTGCGAATGAATTAGAATGGATCGGACGAATGAATTAGAATGGATCGTACGAATGAATTAGAATGGATCAAATGAATGAATTAGAATGGTTACATTCATGTGAATGAATTAGAATGGATCGTACGAATGGATTAGAATGGATCGTACGAATGGATTAGAATGGATACATTCGAGCGAATGAATTAGAATGGATCGTACGAATGAATTAGAATGGATCGTACGAATGGATTAGAATGGATCCTACGAATGGATTAGAATGGATACCTTTGTGCATATGAATTAGAATGGATCGTACGAATGAATTAGAATGGATCATATTAATGAATTAGAATGGATCGTACGAATGAATTAGAATGGATACATTCGTGCGAATGAATTAGAATGGATCGTGCGAATAAATTAGACTGGATTGTGCGAATGAATAAGAATAGATCATACGAATGAATTAGAATGGATCATACGAATTAATTAGAATGGATACATTCGTGCGAATGAATTAGAATGGATTGTATGAATGAATTAGAATGGATCGTACGAATGAATTAGAATGGATCATACGAATTAATTAGAATGGATCATACGAATGAATTAGAATGGATCGTACGAATGAATTAGAATGGATCGTACGAATGAATTAGAATGGATACATTCGTGCAAATGAATTAGAATGGATTGTGCGAATGAATAAGAACAGATCGTGCGAATGAATTAGAATGAATTGTACGAATGAATTAGAATGGATCATACGAATAAATTAGAATGGATACATTTGTCCGAATGAATTAGAATGGATCGTAAGAATGAGTAAGAATGGATTGTACGAATGAAATAGAATGGATTGCACGAATGAATTAGAATGGATCCTACGAATGAATTAGAATGGATCGTGTGAAAGAATTAGAATGGATTGTATGAATGAATTAGAATGGATCGTACGAATGAATTTGAATGGATCGTACGATTGAATTAGAATGGATCATACGAATGAGTAAGAATGGATTAGAATGGATCGTGCGAATGAATTAGAATGGATCGTACGAATAAATTAGAATGGATACATTCGTCCGAATGAATTAGAATTGATCATACGAATGAGTAAGAATGGATCGTACGAATGAAATAGAATAGATTGTACGAATGAATTAGAATGGATCCTACGAATGAATTAGAATGGATCGTGTGAAAGAATTAGAATGGATTGTATGAATGAATTAGAATGGATCGTGAGAATGAATTAGAATGGATCGTACGAATGAATTAGAATGGATCAGACGAATGAATTAGAATGGATCGAACGAATGAATTAGAATGGATCGTACGAATGAATTAGAATGGATCAAATGAATGAATTAGAATGGTTACATTCATGCGAATGAATTAGAATGGATCGTACGAATGGATTAGAATGGATCGTACGAATGGATTAGAATGGATACATTCGTGCGAATGAATTAGAATGGATCATACGAATGAGTAAGAATGGATCGTACGAATGAAATAGAATGGATTGTACGAATGAATTAGAATGGATCGTGCGAATGAATTTGAATGGATCGTACGAATGAATTAGAATGGATCGTGCTAATGAATTAGAATTGATCGTTCGAATGAAATAGAATGGATTGTACGAATGATTTAGAATGGATCGTACGAATGAATTAGAATGGATCGTACGAAGAAATTAGAATGGATCGTACGAATGAATTAGAATGGATCGTACGAATGAATTAGAATAGATCGTATGAATGAATTAGAATGGATCGTACGAAGGAATTAGAATGGATCGTACAAATGAATTAGAATGGATATATTCGTGCAAATGAATTAGAATGGATCGTATGAATGTATTAGAATGGATCGTATGAGTGAATTAGAATGGATCGTTCGAATGAATTAGAATGGATCGTATGAATGAATTAGAATGGATACATTCGTATGAATGAATTAGAATGGATCGTATGAATGAATTAGAATAGATTTTGTGATTAAATTAGAACTGATTGTACGAATGAATTAGAATGGATACATTCGTGCGAATGAATTAGAATGGATTGTATGAATGAATTAGAATGGATCGTACGAATGAACTAGAATGGATACATTCGTGCGAATAAATTAGAATGGATCGTACGAATGAATTAGAATGGATCGTACGAAAGAATTAGAATGGATCTTACGAATGAATTAGAATGGATCGTACGAATGAATTAGAATGGATCGTACGAATGAATTAGAATGGATACATTCGTGCGAATGAATTAGAATAGATCGGACGAATGAATTAGAATGGATCGTACGAATGAATTAGAATGGATCGTACGAATAAATTAGAATGGATACATTCGTCCGAATGAATTAGAATGGATCATACGAATGAGTAAGAATGGATCGTACGAATGAAATAGAATAGATTGTACGAATGAATTAGAATGGATCCTACGAATGAATTAGAATGGATCGTGTGAAAGAATTAGAATGGATTGTATGAATTAATTAGAATGGATCGTATGAATGAATTAGAATGGATCATACGAATGAATTCAAATGGATCGTACGAATTCATTCTAATTCATTCATACAATCCATTCTAATTCTTTCACACGATCCATTCTAATTCATTCGTACGTTCCATTCTAATTCATTAGCACGATCCATGCTAATTCATTCGTTCGATCAATTCTAATTCATTAGCACGATCCATTTTAATTTATTCGTACGATTCATTCTAATTCATTCTCACGATCCATTCTAATTCATTCATAGGATCCATTCTAATTCATTCATACAATCCATTCTAATTCATTCATACAATCCATTCTAATTCTTTCACACGATCCATTATAATTCATTCGTAGGATCCATTCTAATTCATTCGTACAATCTATTCTATTTTATTCGTACCATTCTTACTCATTCGTATGATCCATTCTAATTCATTCAGGAGAAATGTATCCATTCTAATTTATTCGTACGATCCATTCTAATTCATTCGTACGATCCATTCTATTTCATTCCTACGATCCATTCTTACTCATTCGTACGATCCATTCGAATTCATTCGCACGATCCATTCTAATTAATTCATACGATCCATTCTAATTCATTCATACAATCCATTCTAATTCTTTCACACGATCCATTCTAATTCATTCGTAGGATCCATTCTAATTCATTCGTACAATCTATTCTATTTCATTCGTACGATCCATTCTTACTCATTCGTATGATCCATTCTAATTCATTCGGACGAATGTATCCATTCTAATTTATTCGTACGATCCATTCTAATTCATTCGTACGATCCATTCTAATTCATTCGTACGATCCATTCTTACTCATTCGTATGATCCATTCTAATTCATTCGTACGATCCATTCTAATTCATTCGTACGATCCATTCTAATTCATTCGCACAATCTATTCTAATTCATTCGTACGATCCATTCTAATTCATTCGTACGATCGTACGAATGAACTAGAATGGATCGTACGGAATGAATTAGAATGGATTATATGAATGAATTAGAATGGATACATTCGTGCGAATGAATTAGAATGGATCATACGAATGAGTAAGAATGGATCGTACGAATGAAATAGAATGGATTGTACGAATGAATTAGAATGGATCGTACAAATGAATTAGAATGGATCGTACGAATGAATTAGAATGGATCATACGAATGAGTAAGAATGGATCGTACAAATGAAATAGAATGGATTGTACGAATGAATTAGAATGGATCATACGAATGAATTAGAATGGATCGTGTGAAAGAATTAGAATGCGTTGTATGAATGAATTAGAATGGATCGTATGAATGAATTAGAATGGATCGTGCGAATGAATTCGAATGGATCGCATGATCTATTCGAATAGAATGGATCGTATGAATGAATTAGAATGGATCGGGCGAATGAATTAGAATGGATTGTAGGAATGAATTAGAATGGATCGTATGAATGAATTAGAATGGATCGTATGAATGAATTAGAATGGATCGTGCGAATGAATTAGAATGGATCGTACGAATGAATTAGAATGGATCATACGAATGAATTATAATGGATCATTCGAATGAATTAGAATGGATCATACGAATGAGTAAGAATGGATCGTACGAATGAAATAGAATGGATTGTACGAATGAATTAGAATGGATACATTCGTGCGAATGAATTAGAATGGATCGTACGAATGAATTAGAATGGATCGTACGAATGAATTAGAATGCATCGTACGAAAGAATTAGAATGGATATATTCGTGCGAATGAATTAGAATGGATCGTACGAATGAATTAGACTGGATCGTACGAATGAATTTGAATGGATATATTTGTGCGAATGAATCTAAATGTATTGTATGAATGAATTACAATGGATCGTACGAATGAATTAGAATGGATCGTACGAATAAATTAGAATAGCTCATACGAATGAATTAGAATGAATCGTATGAATGAATTAGAATGGTTACTTTCGTGCGAATGAATTAGAATAGATCGTACGAATGAATTAGAATGGATCGTACAAATAAATTAGAATGGATCATGGGAATGAATTAGAATGGATCGTACGAATGAATTAGAATGGATCTACCGAATGAGTTAGAATGGATCATACGAATGAATTAGAATGGATTGTACGAATGAATTAGAATGGATTGTGCGAATGAATTAGAATGGATCGTATGAATGAATAAGAATGGATCGTACGAATGAATTAGAATGGATCGTGCGAATGAATTAGCATGAATCATACGAATGTATTAGAATGGATCGTACGAATGAATTAGAATGAATCGTACGATCCATTCTAATTCATTCGTACGATCCATTCTAATTCATTCGCACGAATGTATCCATTCTAGTTCATTCGTACGATCCATTCTAGTTTATTCGTACGATCCATTCTAATTCATTCGTACGATCCATTCTAATTCATTCGTATGATCCATTCTAATTAATTCGTATGATCCATTCTAATTCGTTCGTACGATCCATTCTAATTCATTCATACAATCCATTCTAATTCATTCGCACGAATATATCCATTCTAATTCATTCGTATGATCCATTCTAATTCATTCGCACGATCCATTTTTACTCATTCGTATGATCCATTCTAATTCATTCGGACGAATGTATCCATTCTAATTTATTCGCACGATCCATTCAAATTCATTCATAGGATCCATTCTAATTCATTCGCACGATCCATTCTAATTCATTCGTACGATCCATTTTAATTCATTCATACGATCCATTCTAATTCATTCGTACGATCCATTCTAATTCATTCACACAAATGTATCCATTCTAATTCATTCGTACGATCCATTCTAATTCATTCGCACGATCCATTCTTACTCATTCGTATGATCCATTCTAATTCATTCGGGTATCCATTCTAATTTATTCGTACGATCCATTCTAATTCATTCGTACGATCCATTCTAATTCATTCGTAAGATCCATTCTAATTCATTCGTACGATCCATTCTAATTCATTCGTACGATCCATTCTAATTCATTCGTACGATCCATTGTAATTCATTTGTACGATCCATTCTAATTCATTCATACGATCTATTCTAATTCATTCATACAATCCATTCTAATTCTTTCACACGATCCATTCTAATTCATTCGTACGATCCATTCTAATTCATTCGCACAATCCATTCTATTTCATTCGTACGATCCATTCTTACTCATTCGTATAATCCATTCTAATTCATTCGCACGAATGTATCCATAATGGATCATACGAATGAGTAAGAATGGATCGTACGAATGAAATAGAATGGATTGTGCGAATGAATTCGAATGGACCGTACGAATGAATTAGAATTGATACATTCGTGCGAATGAATTAGAATGGATCGGACGAATGAATTAGAATGGATCGTACGAATGAATTAGAATGGATCGTACGAATGAATTAGAATGGATACATTCTTCCGAATGAATTAGAATGGATCATACGAATGAGTAAGAATGGATCGTACGAATGAAATAGAATAGATTGTACGAATGAATTAGAATGGATCCTACGAATGAATTAGAATGGATCGTGTGAAAGAATTAGAATGGACTGTATGAATGAATTAGAATGGATCGTGCGAATGAATTAGAATGGATCGTGCTAATTAATTAGAATTGATCGAACGAATGAATTAGCATGGATCGTGCTAATGAATTAGAATGGAACGTACGAATGAATTAGAATGGATCGTGTGAAAGAATTAGAATGGATTGTATGAATGAATTAGAATGAATTCGTACGATCCATTCGAATTCATTCGCACGATCTATTCTAATTCATTCATACGATCCATTCTAATTCATTCATACAATCCATTCTAATTCTTTCACACGATCCATTCTAATTCATTCGTAGGATCCATTCTAATTCATTCGTACAATCTATTCTATTTCATTCGTACGATCCATTCTTACTCATTCGTATGATCTATTCTAATTCATTCGGACGAATATATCCATTCTAATTTATTCGTACGATCCATTCTAATTCATTCGTACGATCCATTCTAATTCATTCGTCCGATCCATTCTAATTCATTTGCACGAATGTATCAATTCTAATTCATTCGTACGCTCCATTCTAATTCATTCGCACAATCCATTCTATTTCATTCGTACGATCCATTCTTACTCATTCGTATGATCCATTATGGATACATTCATGCGAATGAATTAGAATGGATCTTACTAATGAGTAAGAATGGATCGTACGAATGAAATAGAATGGATTGTGCGAATGAATTAGAATGGATCGTACGAATGAATTAGAATGGATCGTGTGAAAGAATTAGAATGGATTGTATGAATGAATTAGAATAGATCGTATGAATGAATTAGAATGGATCGTACGAATGAATTAGAATGGATCGTACGAATGAATTAGAATGGATCGTACGAATGAATTAGAATGGATCGTACGAATGAATTAGAATGGATCGTACGAATGAATTGGAATGGATCGTACGAATAAATTAGAATGGATACATTCGTCCGAATGAATTAGAATGGATCATATGAATGAGTAAGAATGGATTGTACGAATGAATTAGAATGGATCCTACGAATGAATTAGAATAGATCGTGTGAAAGAATTAGAATGGATTGTATGAATGAATTAGAATGAATTCGTATGATCCATTCGAATTCATTCACACGATCCATTCTAATTCATTCATACGATCCATTCTAATTCATTCATACAATCCATTCTAATTCTTTCACACGATCCATTCTAATTCATTCGTAGGATCCATTCTAATTCATTCATACAATCTATTCTAATACATTCGTACGATCCATTCTTACTCATTCGTATGATCCATTCTAATTCATTCGGACGAATGTATCCATTCTAATTTATTCGTACGATCCATTCTAATTCATTCGTACGATCCATTCTAATTCATTCGTACGATCCATTCTAATTCATTCGCACGAATGTATCCATTCTAATTCATTCATACGATCCATTCTAATTCATTCGTACGATCCATTCTAATTCATTCGTAAGATCCATTCGAATTCATTCGTACGATCCATTCTAATTCCTTCGTACGATCCATTCTAATTCATTCATACGATCTATTCTAATTCATTCGTACGATCCATTCTAATTCATTCGTACGATCCATTCTAATTCCTTCGTACGATCCATTCTAATTCATTCGTACGATCCATTCTAATTCCTTCGTATCCATTCTAATTCACTCATACGATCCATTCTAATTCATTCGTATGATCCATTCTAATTCATTCATACAATCCATTCTAATTCATTCGCACGAATGTATCCATTCTAATTCATTCGTACGATCAGTTCTAATTTATTCACAAAATCTATTCTAATTCATTCATACGATCCATTCTAATTCATTCACACGAATGTATCCATTCTAATTCATTCATACGATCCATTCTAATTCATTCGTACGATCCATTCTAATTCACTCATACGATCCATTCTAATACATTCATACGATCCATTCTAATTCATTTGCACGAATATATCCATTCTAATTCATTCGTACGATCCATTCTAATTCCTTCGTACGATCCATTCTAATTCATTCGTACGATCTATTCTAATTCATTCGTACGATCCATTCTAATTCATTCGTACGATCCATTCTAATTCCTTCGTACTATCCATTCTAATTCATTCGTACGATCCATTCTAATTCATTCATACAATCCATTCTAATTCTTTCACACGAGCCATTCTAATTCATTCGTACGATCCATTCTAATTCATTCGTGCAATCCATTCTATTTCATTCGTACGATCCATTCTTACTCATTCGTACGATCCATTCTAATTCATTCACACGAATGTATCCATTCGTACGAATGAATTAGAATAGATTGTACGAATGAATTAGAATGGATCGTACGAATGAATTAGAATGGATCGTACGAATGAATTAGAATGGATCGTATGAATGAATTAGAATAGATCGTACGAATGAATTAGAATGGTTCATACGAAGGAATTAGAATGGATCGTACGAATGAATCAGAATGGATATATTCGTGCAAATGAATTAGAATGGATCGTATGAATGTATTAGAATGGATCGTATGAGTGAATTAGAATGGATCGTACGAATGAATTAGAATGGATCGTATGAATGAATTAGAATGGATACATTCGTGCGAATGAATTAGAATTGATCGTACGAATGAATTAGAATGGATCGTGCGAATGAATTAGAATGGATCGTACGAATGAATTAGAATGGATCGTACGAATGAACTAGAATGGATACATTCGTGCGAATGAATTAGAATGGATCGTACGAATGAATTAGAATGGATCTTACGAATGAATTAGAATGGATCGTACGAATGAATTAGAATGGATCGTACGAATGAATTAGAATGGATACATTCGTGCGAATGAATTAGAATGGATCGGACGAATGAATTAGAATGGATCGTACGAATGAATTAGAATGGATCAAATGAATGAATTAGAATGGTTACATTCATGCGAATGAATTAGAATGGATCGTACGAATGGATTAGAATGGATCGTACGAATGGATTAGAATGGATACATTCGAGCGAAAGAATTAGAATGGATCGTACGAATGAATTAGAATGGATCGTACGAATGGATTAGAATGGATCCTATGAATGGATTAGAATGGATACATTTGTGCATATGAATTAGAATGGATCGTACGAATGAATTAGAATGGATCATATTAATGAATTAGAATGGATCGTACGAATGAATTAGAATGGATACATTCGTGCGAATGAATTAGAATGGATCGTGCGAATCAATTAGACTGGATCGTGCGAATGAGTAAGAATAGATCATACGAATGAATTAGAATAGATCGTACGAATTAATTAGAATGGATACATTCGTGCAAATGAATTAGGATGGATTGTATGAATGAATTAGAATGGATCGTACGAATGAATTAGAATGGATCATACGAATTAATTAGAATGGATCATACGGATGAATTAGAATGGATCGTACGAATGAATTAGAATAGATCGTACGAATGAATTAGAATGGATACATTCGTGCGAATGAATTAGAATGGATTGTGCGAATGAATAAGAACAGATCGTGCGAATGAATTAGAATGGATCGTACGAATGAATTAGAATGGATCGTGCGAATGAATTAAAATGGATCGTACGAATGAATTAGAATGGATACATTTATGCGAATGAATTAGAATGGATCGTACGAATGAATTAGAATTGATCGTATGAATGAATTAGAATGGATCGTACGAATGAATTAGAATGGATCATGCGAATAAATTAGAATGGATCGTACGAATGAATTAGAATGGATCGTATGAATGAACTAGAATGGATACATTCGTGCGAATGAATTAGAATGGATCGTATGAATGAATTAGAATGGATCATACGAATGAATTAGAATAGATCTTATGAATGAATTAGAATGGATCTTACGAATGAATTAGAATGGATCGTACGAATGAATTAGAATGGATAGATTCATGCGAATGAATTAGAATGGATCGGACGAATGAATTAGAATGGATCGTACGAATGAATTAGAATGGATCGTATGAATAAATTAGAATGGATACATTCGTCCGAATGATTTAGAATGGATCATACGAATGAGTAAGAATGGATCGTACGAATAAAATAGAATAGATTGTACGAATGAATTAGAATGGATCGTGTGAAAGAATTAGAATGGATTGTATGAATGAATTAGAATGGATCGTATGAATGAATTAGAATGGATCGTGCGAATGAATTCGAATGGATCGTACGAATTCATTCTAATTCATTCATACATTCCATTCTAATTTTTTCACACGATCTATTCTAATTCATTCGTAGGATCCATTCTAATTCATTCGTACAATCTATTCTATTTCTTTCGTACGATCCATTCTTACTCATTCTTATGATCCATTCTAATTCATTCGTACAATCTATTCTATTTCATTCGTACGATCCATTCTTACGCATTCGTATGATCCATTCTAATTCATTCGGACGAATGTATCCATTCTAATTTATTCGTACGATCCATTCTAATTCATTCGTACGATCCATTCTAATTCTTTCATACGATCCATTCTAATTCATTCATACAATCCATTCTAATTCTTTCACACGATCCATTCTAATTCATTCATAGGATCCATTCTAATTCATTCGTACAATCTATTCTATTTCATTCATACGATCTATTCTTACTCATTCGTATGATCCATTCTAATTCATTCGGACAAATGTATCCATTCTAATTTATTCGTACGATCCATTCTAATTCATTCGTACAATCCATTCTAATTCATTCGTACGATCCATTCTAATTCATTCGTCCGATCCATTCTAATTCATTCGCACGAATGTATCCATTCTAATTCATTCGTACGATCCATTCTAATTCATTCGTAAGATCCATTCTAATTCATTCGTACGATCCATTCTAATTCATTCATACGATCCATTCTAATTCATTCGCACGAATGTATCCATTCTAGTTCATTCGTACGATCCATTCTAATTCATTCGTACGATCCATTCTAATTCATTCGCACGATCCATTCTAATTCATTCGTACGATCCATTCTAATTCATTCATACGATCCATTCTAATTCATTCGTACGATCCATTCTAATTCATTCGCACAAATGTATCCATTCTAATTCATTCGTACGATCCATTCTAATTCATTCGCACGATCCATTCTAATTCATTCGTACGATCCATTCTAATTCATTCGCACGATCTGTTCTTATTCATTCGCACAATCCATTCTAATTCATTCGCACGAATGTATCCATTCTAATTCATTCGTACGATCCATACTAATTCATTCGTACGATCCATTCCATTCGTATGATCCATTCTAATTCATTCGTACGATCCATTCTAATTCATTCATACAATCCATTCTAATTCATTCGTACGATCCATTCTAATTCACTCATACGATCCATTCTAATACATTCATACGATCCATTCTAATTCATTTGCACGAATATATCCATTCTAATTCATTCGTACGATCCATTCTAATTCATTCGTACGATCCATTCTAATTCATTCGCACAATCCATTCTAATTCATTCGCACGAATGTATCCATTCTAATTCATTCGTACGATCCATTCTAATTCATTCGTACGATCCATTCTAATTCATTCGTACGATCTATTCTAATTAATTCGTATGATCCATTCTAATTCATTCGTACGATCCATTCTAATTCATTCATACAATCCATTCTAATTCATTCGTACGATTCATTCTAATTCACTCATACGATCCATTCTAATACATTCAGACGACCCATTCTAATTCATTTGCACGAATATATCCATTCTAATTCATTCGTACGATCCATTCTAATTCCTTCGTACGATCCATTCTAATTCATTCGTACGATCTATTCTAATTCATTCGCACGATCCATTCTAATTCATTCGTACGATCCATTCTAATTCTTTCTCACGATCCATTCTAATTCATTCGTACGATCCATTCTAACGTATGAATGAATTAGAATGGATCGTATCAATGAATTAGAATGGATCGTACGAATGAATTAGAATGGATCGTGCGAATGAATTAGAATGGATCGTACGAATGAATTAGAATGGATCGTACGAATGAACTAGAATGGATACATTCGTGCGAATGAATTAGAATGGATCGTACGAATGAATTAGAATGGATCGTACGAATGAATTAGAAGGGATCTTACGAATGAATTAGAATGGATCGTACGAATGAATTAGAATGGATCGTACGAATATATTAGAATGGATACATTCGTGCGAATGAATTAGAATGGATCGAACGAATGAATTAGAATGGATCGTACGAATGAATTAGAATGGATCGTACGAATGAATTAGAATGGATCGTACGAATAAATTAGAATGGATACATTCGTCCGAATGAATTAGAATGGATCATACGAATGAGTACAAATGGATCGTACGAATGAAATAGAATAGATTGTACGAATGAATTAGAATGGAGTCGTACGAATGAATTAGAATGGATACATTCGTGCGAATGAATTAGAATGGATCGTACCAATGAGTAAGAATGGATCGTACGAATGAAATAGAATGGATTGTGCGAATGAATTAGAATGGATCATACGAATGAATTAGAATGGATCGTGTGAAAGAATTAGAATGGATTGTATGAATGAATTAGAATAGATCGTATGAATGAATAAGAACAGATTGTGCGAATGAATTAGAATGGATCGTACGAATGAATTAGAATGGATACATTTGTGCGAATGAATTAGAATGGATCGTACGAATGAATTAGAATGGATCGTATGAATGAATTAGAATGGATCGTACGAATGAATTAGAATGGATCGCGCGAATGAATTAGAATGGATCGTACGAATGAATTAGAATGGATCATACGAATGAACTAGAATGGATACATTCGTGCGAATGAATTAGAATGGATCGTACGAATTAATTAGAATGGATCGTACGAATGAATTAGAATGGATCTTACGAATGAATTAGAATGGATCGTACGAATGAATTAGAATGGATCGTACGAATGAATTAGAATGGATACATTCGTGCGAATGAATTAGAATGGATCGGACGAATGAATTAGAATGGATCTTACGAATGAATTAGAATGGATCGTACGAATGAATTAGAATGGATCGTGCTAATGAATTAGAATTGATCGTACGAATGAAATAGAATGGATTGTACGAATGATTTACAATGGATCGTACGAATGAATTAGAATGGATCGTACGAATGATTTAGAATGGATACATTCTTGCGAATGAATTAGAATGGATCATACGAATGAGTAAGAATGGATCATACGAATGAAATAGAATGGATCCAATTAATGAATTAGAATGGATCGTACGAATGAATTAGAATGGATACATTCGTGCGAATGAATTAGAATGGATCGTTCATGAATGTATCCATTATAATTCATTCGTATGATCCATTCTAATTCATTAATATGATCCATTCTAATTCATTCGTACGATCCATTCTAATTCATATGCACAAAGGTATCCATTCTAATCCATTCGTAGGATCCATTCTGATCCATTCGTACGATCCATTCTAATTCATTCGTACGATCCATTCTAATTCATTCGCTCGAATGTATCCATTCTAATCCTTTTGTACGATCCATTCTAATCCATTCGTACGATCCATTCTAATTCTTTCGCATGAATGTAACCATTCTAATTCATTCATTTGATCCATTCTAATTCATTCGTACGATCCATTCTAATTCATTCGTCCGATCCATTCTAATTCATTCGCACGAATGTATCCATTCTAATTCATTCGTACGATCCATTCTAATTCATTCGTACGATCCATTCTAATTCATTCGTAAGATCCATTCTAATTCATTCGTACGATCCATTCTAATTCATTCGTACGATCCATTCTAATTCATTCGTACGATCCATTCTAATTCTTTCATACGATCCATTCTAATTCATTCATACAATCCATTCTAATTCTTTCACACGATCCATTCTAATTCATTCGTAGGATCCATTCTAATTCATTCGTACAATCTATTCTATTTCATTCGTACGATCCATTCTTACTCATTCGTATGATCCATTCTAATTCATTCGGACGAATGTATCCATTCTAATTTATTCGTACGATCCATTCTAATTCATTCGTACGATCCATTCTAATTCACTCGCACGATCCATTCTAATTAATTCGTACGATCCATTCTAATTCGTTCATACGATCCATTCTAATTCATTCGTACGATCCATTCTAATTCACTCATACGATCTATTCTAATGCATTCATACGATCCATTCTAATTCATTTGCACGAATATATCCATTCTAATTCATTCGTACGATCTATTCTAATTCCTTCTTACGATCCATTCTAATTCATTCGTACGATCTATTCTAATTCATTTGTACGATCCATTCTAATTCATTCGTACGATCCATTCTAATTCCTTCGTACGATCCATTCTAATTCATTCGTACGATCCATTCTAATTCATTCGTACGATCCATTCTAATTCATTCGTACGATCTATTCTAATTCATTTGTACGATCCATTCTAATTCATTCGTACGATCCATTCTAATTCCTTCGTACGATCTATTCTAATTCATTCGTACGATCCATTCTAATTCATTCGTACGATCCATTCTAATTCATTCGTTCGAATGGATACATTCGTGTGAATGAATTAGAATGGATCGTACGAATGAGTAAGAATGGATCGTACGAATGAAATAGAATGGATTGCACGAATGAATTAGAATGGATCTTACGAATGAATTAGAATGGATCGTGTGAAAGAATTAGAATGGATGGGACGAATGAATTAGAAAGGATCGTACGAATGAATTAGAATGGATCCTACGAATGAATTAGAATAGATCGTACGAATGAATTAGAATGGATCGTACGAATGAATTAGAATGGATCGTGTGAAAGAATTAGAATGGATCGTACGAATGAATTAGAATGGATCGTGCGAATGAATTAGAATGGATCGTACGAATGAATTAGAACGGATCGTGCTAATGAATTAGAATTGATCGAACGAATGAATTAGCATGGATCATACATTCGTACGATCCATTCTAATTCATTCGTAAGATCCATTCTAATTCATTCGTACGATCCATTCTAATTCATTCGTACGATCCATTCTAATTCATTCGCACGAATGTATCCATTCTAGTTCATTCGTACGATCCATTCTAATTCATTCGTACGATCCATTCAAATTCATTCTTACGATCTATTATAATTCATTCATACAATCCATTCTAATTCTTTCACACGATCCATTCTAATTCATTCGCACAATCCTTTCTATTTCATTCGTACGATCCATTCTTACTCATTCGTATGATCCATTCTAATTCATTCGCACGAATGTATCCATAATGGATCATACGAATGAGTAAGAATGGATCGTACGAATGAAATATAATGGATTGTGCGAATGAATTAGAATGGACCGTACGAACGAATTAGAATGGATACATTCGTGCGAATAAATTAGAATGGATCGGACGAATGAATTAGAATGGATCGTACGAATGAATTAGAATGGATCGTACGAATAAATTAGAATGGATACATTCGTCCGAATGAATTAGAATGGATCATACGAATGAGTAAGAATGGATCGTACGAATGAATTAGAATTGATCGTGCGAATGAATTAGAATGGATCGTACGAATGAATTAGAATGGATCGTACGAATGAACTAGAATGGATACATTCGTGCGAATGAATTAGAATGGATAGTCCGAATGAAGCAGAATAGATCGTACGAATGAATTAGAATGGATCGTACGAATGAAATAGAATAGATTGTACGAATGAATTAGAATGGATCCTACGAATGAATTAGAATGGATCGTGTGAAAGAATTAGAATGGATTGTATGAATGAATTAGAATGGATCGTATGAATGAATTAGAATGGATCGTGCGAATGAATTCGAATGGATCGTACGACTTCATTCTCATTCATTCATACAATCCATTCTAATTCTTTCACACGATCCATTCTAATTCATTCGTACGTTCCATTCTAATTCATTAGCACGATCCATGCTAATTCATTCGTTCGATCAATTCTAATTCATTAGCACGATCCATTCTAATTCATTCGTACGATCCATTCTAATTCATTCGCACGATCCATTCTAATTCATTCATACAATGCATTCTAATTCTTTCACCCGATCCATTCTAATTCATTCGTAGGATCCATTCTAATTGATTCGTACAATCTATTCTATTTCATTCGTACGATCCATTCTTACTCATTCGTATGATCCATTCTAATTCATTCGGACGAATGTATCCATTCTAATTTATTCGTACGATCCATTCTAATTCATTCGTACGATACATTCTAATTCATTCGTACGATCCATTCTAATTCATTCGTACGATCCATTCTACATTCTAATTCATTCGTACGATCCATTCTAATTCATTCATACGATCTATTCTAATTCATTCATACGATCCATTCTAATTCTTTCATACGATCCATTCTAATTCATTCGTACGATCCATTCTAATTCATTCGCACAATCCATTCTATTTCATTCGTACGATCCATTCTTACTCATTCGTATGATCCATTCTAATTCATTCGCACGAATGTATCCATAATGGATCATACGAATGAGTAAGAATGGATCGTACGAATGAAATAGAATGGATTGTGCGAATGAATTAGAATGGACCGTACGAATGAATTAGAATGGATACATTCGTGCGAATGAATTAGAATGGATCGGACGAATGAATTAGAATGGATCGTACGAATGAATTAGAATGGATCGTATGAATGAATTAGAATGGATCGTACGAATAAATTAGAATGGATACATTCGTCCGAATGAATTAGAATTGATCATACGAATGAGTAAGAATGGATCGTACGAATGAATTAGAATGGATCCTATGAATGAATTAGAATGGATCGTGTGAAAGAATTAGAATGGATTGTATGAATGAATTAGAATGGATCGTACGAATGAATTTGAATGGATCGTACGATTGAATTAGAATGGATCATACGAATGAGTAAGAATGGATTAGAATGGATCGTGCGAATGAATTAGAATGGATCGTACGAATAAATTAGAATGGATACATTCATCCGAATGAATTAGAATTGATCATACGAATGAGTAAGAATGGATCGTACGAATGAAATAGAATAGATTGTACGAATGAATTAGAATGGATCCTACGAATGAAATAGAATGGATCGTGTGAAAGAATTAGAATGGATTGTATGAATGAATTAGAATGGATCGTGCGAATGAATTAGAATGGATCGTACGAATGAATTAGAATGGATCGGACGAATGAATTAGAATGGATCGAACGAATGAATTAGAATGGATCAAATGAATGAATTAGAATGGTTACATTCATGCGAATGAATTAGAATGGATCGTACGAATGGATTAGAATGGATCGTACGAATGGATTAGAATGGATACATTCGTGCGAATGAATTAGAATGGATCATACGAATGAGTAAGAATGGATCGTACGAATGAAATAGAATGGATTGTACGAATGAATTAGAATGGATCGTGCGAATGAATTTGAATGGATCGTACGAATGAATTAGAATGGATCGTGCTAATGAATTAGAATTGATCGTACGAATGAAATAGAATGGATTGTACGAATGATTTAGAATGGATCGTACGAATGAATTAGAATGGATCGTGTGAAAGAATTAGAATGGATTGTATGAATAAATTAGAATGGATCGTACGAATGAATTAGAATGGATCGTACGAAGGAATTAGAATGGATCGTACGAATGAATTAGAATGGATCGTACGAATGAATTAGAATAGATCGTACGAATGAATTAGAATGGATCGTACGAAGGAATTAGAATGGATCGTTCGAATGAATTAGAATGGATATATTCGTGCAAATGAATTAGAATGGATCGTATGAATGTATTAGAATGGATCGTATGAGTGAATTAGAATGGATCGTACGAATGAATTAGAATGGATCGTATGAATGAATTAGAATGGATACATTCGTGCGAATGAATTAGAATGGATTGTATGAATGAATTAGAATGGATCGTACAAATGAACTAGAATGGATACATTCGTGCGAATAAATTAGAATGGATCGTACAAATGAATTAGAATGGATCGTACGAATGAATTAGAATGGATCTTACGAATGAATTAGAATGGATCGTACGAATGAATTAGAATGGATCGTACGAATGAATTAGAATGGATACATTCGTGCGAATGAATTAGAATGGATCGGACGAATGAATTAGAATGGATCATACGAATGAATTAGAATGGATCGTACGAATGAATTAGAATGGATCGTACGAATAAATTAGAATAGATACATTCGTTCGAATGAATTAGAATGGATCATACGAATGAGTAAGAATGGATCGTACTAATGAAATAGAATAGATTGTACGAATGAATTAGAATGGATCCTACGAATGAATTAGAATGGATGGCGTGAAAGAATTAGAATGTATTGTATGAATGAATTAGAATGGATCGTATGAATGAATTTGAATGGATCGTGCGAATGAATTCGAATGGATCGTACGAATTCATTCTAATTCATTCATACAATCCATTCTAATTCTTTCACACGATCCATTCTAATTCATTCATACGTTCCATTCTAATTCATAATCACGATCCATGCTAATTCATTCGTTCGATCAATTCTAATTCATTAGCACGATCCATTCTAATTTATTCGTACGATCCATTCTAATTCATTCTCAGGATCCATTCTAATTCATTCATAGGATCCATTCTAATTCATTCATACAATCCATTCTAATTCATTCATACAATCCATTCTAATTCTTTCACACGATCCATTCTAATTCATTCGTAGGATCCATTCTAATTCATTCGTACAATCTATTCTATTTTATTCGTACCATTCTTACTCATTCGTATGATCCATTCTAATTCATTCGGACGAATGTATCCATTCTAATTTATTCGTACGATCCATTCTAATTCATTCGTACGATCCATTCTATTTCATTCGTACGATCCATTCTTACTCATTCGTAGGATCCATTCGAATTCATTCGCACGATCCATTCTAATTAATTCATACGATCCATTCTAATTCATTCATACAATCCATTCTAATTCTTTCACACGATCCATTCTAATTCATTCGTAGGATCCATTCTAATTCATTCGTACAATCTATTCTATTTCATTCGTACGATCCATTCTTACTCATTCGTATGATCCATTCTAATTCATTCGGACGAATGTATCCATTCTAATTTATTCGTATGATCCATTCTAATTCATTCGCACGATCCATTCTAATTTATTCGTACGATCCATTCTTACTCATTCGTATGATCCATTCTAATTCATTCGTACGATCCATTCTAATTCATTCGTACGATCCATTCTAATTCATTCGCACAATCTATTCTAATTCATTCGTACGATCCATTCTAATTCATTCGTACGATCGTACGAATGAATTAGAATGGATCGTACGGAATGAATTAGAATGGATTATATGAATGAATTAGAATGGATACATTCGTGCGAATGAATTAGAATGGATCATACGAATGAGTAAGAATGGATCGTACGAATGAAATAGAATAGATTGTACGAATGAATTAGAATGGATCGTATAAATGAATTAGAATGGATCGTACGAATGAATTAGAATGGATTATACGAATGAGTAAGAATGGATCGTACAAATGAAATAGAATGGATTGTACGAATGAATTAGAATGGATCGTACGAATGAATTAGAATGGATCATGTGAAAGAATTAGAATGCATGGTATGAATGAATTAGAATGGATCGTATGAATGAATTAGAATGGATCGTGCGAATGAATTCGAATGGATCACATGATCCATTCGAATAGAATGGATCATATAAATGAATTAGAATGGATCGGGCGAATTTATTAGAATGGATTGTAGGAATGAATTAGAATGGATCGTATGAATGAATTAGAATGGATCGTATGAATGAATTAGAATGGATCGTGCGAATGAATTAGAATGGATCGTACGAATGAATTAGAATGGATCGTATGAATGAATTAGAATGGATCATACGAATGAATTAGAATGGATCATACAAATTAGTAAGAATGGATCGTACGAATGAAATAGAATGGATTGTACGAATGAATTAGAATGGATACATTCGTGCGAATGAATTAGAATGGATCGTACGAATGAATTAGAATGGATCGTACGAATGAATTAGAATGCATCGTACGAAAGAATTAGAATGGATATATTCGTGCGAATGAATTAGAATGGATCGTACGAATGAATTAGACTGGATCGTACGAATGAATTTGAATGGATACATTTGTGCGAATGAATCTAAATGGATTGTATGAATGAATTACAATGGATCGTATGAATGAATTAGAATGGATCGTACGAATGAATTAGAATAGCTCATACGAATGAATTAGAATGAATCGTATGAATGAATTAGAATGGTTACATTCGTTCGAATGAATTAGAATAGATCGTACGAATGAATTAGAATGGATCGTACGAATAAATTAGAATGGATCGTGGGAATGAATTAGAATGGATCGTACGAATGAATTAGAATGGATCCACCGAATGAGTTAGAATGGATCATACGAATGAATTAGAATGGATTGTACGAATGAATTAGAATGGATTGTGCGAATGAATTGGAATGGATCGTATGAATGAATAAGAATGGATCGTACGAATGAATTAGAATGGATCGTGCGAATGAATTAGCATGAATCGTACGAATGCATTAGAATGGATCGTACGAATGAATTAGAATGAATCGTACGATCCATTCTAATTCATTCGTACGATCCATTCTAATTCATTCGCACGAATGTATCCATTCTAGTTCATTCGTACGATCCATTCTAGTTCATTCGTACGATCCATTCTAATTCATTCGTACGATCCATTCTAATTCATTCGTATGATCCATTCTAATTAATTCGTATGGTCCATTCTAATTCATTCGTACGATCCATTCAAATTCATTCATACATTCCATTCTAATTCATTCGCACGAATGTATCCATTCTAATTAATTCGTACGATCCATTCTAATTCATTCGTATGATCCATTCTTATTCATTCGCACGATCCAGTCTAATGGATTCGCATGATCCATTCTAATTCATTCGCACGATTGTATCCATTCTAATTCATTCGTACGATCCATTCTAATTCATTAATATGATCCATTCTAATTCATTCGCATGATCCATTTTAATTCATTCGTACGATCCATTCTAATTCATTCGTACGATCCATTCTAATTCATTCGCACGATCCATTCTAATTCATTCGTACAATCTATTCTAATTTATTCGTACGATCCATTCTAATTCATTCGTACGATCCATTCTAATTCATTCGTACGATCCATTCTAATTCATTCGTCCGATCCATTCTAATTCATTCGCACGAATGTAGCCATTCTAATTCACTCGTACGGTCCATTCTAATTCATTCGCACAATCCATTCTATTTCATTCATACGAGCTATTCTTACTTATTCGTATGATCCATTATGGATACATTCGTGCGAATGAATTAGAATGGATCATACGAATGAGTAAGAATGGATCGTACGAATGAAATAGAATGGATTGTGCGAATGAATTAGAATGGATCGTACGAATGAATTAGAATGGATCGTGTGAAAGAATTAGAATGGATTGTATGAATGAATTAGAATAGATCGTATGAATGAATTAGAATGGATCGTACGAATGAATTAGAATGGATCGTACGAATGAACTAGAATGGATACATTCGTGCGAATGAATTAGAATGGATCGTACGAATGAATTAGAATGGATCGTACGAATGAATTAGAATGGATCTTTGAATGAATTAGAATGGATCGTACGAATGCACGATCCATTCTAATTCATTCGTTCGATCAATTGTAATTCATTAGCACGATCCTTTCTAATTCATTCGTACGATCCATTCTAATTCATTCGCACGATCCATTCTAATTCATTCGTACGATCCATTCTAATTCTTACACACGATCTATTCTAATTCATTCGTACGATCCATTCTAATTTATTCGTACGATCTATTCTAATTCATTCGTACGATTCATTCTAATTTCATTCGTACGATCCATTCTAATTCATTCGCTCGAATGTATCCATTCTAATACCTTCGTACGATCCATTCTAATCCATTCGTACGATCCATTCTAATTCATTCGCATGAATGTAACCATTTTAATTCATTCATTTGATCCATTCTAATTCATTCGTACGATCTATTCTAATTCATTCGTCCGATCCATTCTAATTCATTCGCACGATCCATTCTAATTCATTCGTACGATCCATTCTAATTCTTTCACACGATCCATTCTAATTCATTCGTACGATCCTTTCTAATTCATTCGTACGATCCATTCTAATTCATTTGTACGATCCATTCTAATTCCTTCGTACGATCCATTCTAATTCATTCATACAATCCATTCTAATTCTTTCACACGATCCATTCTAATTTATTCGTACGATCCATTCTAATTCATTCGTGCAATCCATTCTATTTCATTCGTACGATCCATTCTTACTCATTCGTACGATCCATTCTAATTCATTCACACGAATGTATCCATTCGTACGAATGAATTAGAATAGATTGTACGAATGAATTAGAATGGATCGTACGAATGAAATAGAATGGATCGTACGAATGAATTAGAATGGATCGTACGAATGAATTAGAATAGATCGTACGAATGAATTAGAATGGATCGTACGAATGAATTAGAATGGATCGTGCGAATGAATTAGAATGGATCGTACGAATGAATTAGAATGGATCGTACAAATGAACTAGAATGGATACATTCGTGCGAATGAATTAGAATGGATCGTACGAATGAATTAGAATGGATCGTACGAATGAATTGGAATTAATCTTACGAATGAATTAGAATGGATCGTACAAATAAATTAGAATGGATACATTCGTCCGAATGAATTAGAATGGATCATACGAATGAGTAAGAATGGATCGTACGAATGAAATAGAATAGATTGTACGAATGAATTAGAATGGATCCTACGAATGAATTAGAATGGATCGTGTGAAAGAATTAGAATGGATTAGAATGGATCGTACGAATGAATTAGAATGGATACATTCGTGCGAATGAATTAGAATGGATCGGACGAATGAATTAGAATGGATCGTACGAATGAATTACAATGGATCAAATGAATGAATTAGAATGGTTGCATTCATGCGAATGAATTAGAATGGATCGTACGAATGGATTAGAATGGATCATACGAATGGATTAGAATGGATACATTCATGCGAATGAATTAGAATGGATTGTATGAATGAATTAGAATGGATCGTACGAATGAATTAGAATGGATCGTACGAATGAATTAGAATGGATCGTGTGAAAGAATTAGAATGGATTGTATGAATGAATTAGAATAGATCGTATGAATGAATTAGAATGGATCGTACGAATGAATTAGAATGGATCGTACGAATGAATTAAAATGGATCGTACGAATGAATTAGAATGGATACATTCGCGAATGAATTAGAATGGATCGTACGAATGAATTACAATGGATCGTACGAATGAATTAGAATGGATCTTACGAATGAATTAGAATGGATTGTACGAATGAATTAGAATGGATCGTACGAATGAATTAGAATGGATACATTTGTGCGAATGAATTAGAATGGATCGTACGAATGAATTAGAATGGATCGTACGAATGCATTAGAATGGATCGTACGAATGAATTAGAATGGATATATTCGTGCAAATGAATTAGAATGGATCGTATGAATGTATTAGAATGGATCGTATGAGTGAATTAGAATGGATCGTGCTAATGAATTAGAATGGATTGTATGAATGAATTAGAATGGATCGTACGAATGAATTAGAATGGATCGTACGAATGAATTAGAATGGATCGTACGAATGAATTAGAATGGATCGTACGAATGAACTAGAATGTATCGCGAATGAATTAGAATGGATCGGACGAATGAATTAGAATGGATCGTATGAATGAATTAGAATGGATCAAATAAATGAATTAGAATGGGTACATTCATGCGAATGAATTAGAATGGATCGTACGAATGGATTAGAATGGATACATTCAAGCGAATGAATTAGAATAGATCGTACGAATGAATTAGAATGGATCATACGAATGGATTAGAATGGATCCTACGAATGGATTAGAATGGATACCTTTGTGCATATGAATTCGAATGGATCGTACGAATGAATTAGAATGGATATATTCGTGCGAATGAATTAGAATGGATCGTGCGAATCAATTAGACTGGATCGTGCGAATGAATAAGAATAGATCATACGAATGAATTAGAATGGATCGTACGAATGAATTAGAATGGATACATTCGTGCGAATGAATTAGAATGGATTGTATGAATGAATTAGAATGGATCGTACGAATGAATTAGAATGTATCATACGAATTAATTAGAATGGATCATACGAATAAATTAGAATGGATCGTACGAATGAATGAGAATGGATCGTACGAATGAATTAGAATGGATACATTCGTGCGAATGAATTAGAATGGATTGTGCGAATGAATAAGAATGGATCCTATGAATGAAATTAGAATGAATTAGAATTAGAATGGATCGGACGAATGATTTAGAATGGATCGTGCGAATGAATTAGAATGGATCGGACGAATGAATTACAATGGATCGTACGAATGAATTAGAATGGATCGTACGAATGAATTAGAATAGCTCATACGAATGAATTAGAATGAATCGTATGAATGAATTAGAATGGTTACATTTGTGCGAATGAATTAGAATAGATCGTACGAATGAATTAGAATGGATCCTATGAATGAATTAGAATGGATCGTGCGAATGAATTAGAATGGATCGTACGAATGAATTAGAATGGATCGTGCTAATGATTTAGAATTGATCGAACAATGAATTAGCATGGATCGTGCTAATGAATTAGAATGGAACGATCCATTCTAATTCATTCGTAGGATCCATTCTAATTCATTCGTACAATCTATTCTATTTCATTCGTGCGATCCATTCTTACTCATTCGTATGATCCATTCTAATTCATTCGGACGAATGTATCCATTCTAATTTATTCGTACGATCCATTCTAATTCATTTGTACGATCCATTCTGATTCATTCGTACGATCCATTCTTACTCATTCGTATGATCCATTCTAATTCATTCGTACGATCCATTCTAATTCATTCGTACGATCCATTCTAATTCATTCGCACAATCTATTCTAATTCATTCGTACGATCCTTTCTAATTCATTCGTACGATCGTACGAATGAATTAGAATGGATCGTACGGAATGAATTAGAATGGATTGTATGAATGAATTAGAATGAATACATTCGTGCGAATGAATTAGAATGGATCATACGAATGAGTAAGAATGGATCGTACGAATGAAATAGAATGGATTGTACGAATGAATTAGAATGGATCGTACAAATGAATTAGAATGGATCGTACGAATGAATTAGAATGGATCATACGAATGAGTAAGAATGGATCGTACAAATGAAATAGAATGGATTGTACGAATGAATTAGAATGGATCGTACGAATGAATTAGAATGGATCGTTTGAAAGAATTAGAATGCATTGTATGAATGAATTAGGATGGATCGTATGAATGAATTAGAATGGATCTTGCGAATGAATTCAAATGGATCGCATGATCCATTTGAATAGAATGGATCGTATGAATGAATTAGAATGGATCGGGCGAATGAATTAGAATGGATTGTAGGAATGAATTAGAATGGATCGTATGAATGAATTAGAATGGATCGTATGAATGAATTAGAATGGATCGTGCGAATGAATTAGAATGGATCATACTTATGAATTAGAATGGATCGTACGAATGAATTAGAATGGATCATACGAATGAATTAGAATGGATCATACGAATGAGTAAGAATGGATCGTACGAATGAAATAGAATGGATTGTACGAATGAATTAGAATGGATACATTCATGCGAATGAATTAGAATGGATCAGAAGATTGAATTAGAATGGATCGTACGATTCATTCTAATTCATTCGTACGATCCATTCTAATACATTCGTACGATTCATGCTAATTCATTCGCACGATCCATTCTAATTCATTCGTACGATCCATTCTTATTCATTCATACGATCCATTCTAATTCATTCGCACAATCCATTCTAATTCATTCGTACAATCCATTCTAATTCATTCATATGATCCATTCTAACTCATTCGGTGGATCCATTCTAATTCATTCGTACGGTCCATTCTAATTCATTCCCACGATCCATTCTAATTTATTCGTACGATCCATTCTAATTCATTCGTACGATCTATTCTAATTCATTCGCACGAATGTAACCATTCTAATTCATTCATACGATTCATTCTAATTCATTCATATGAGCTATTCTAATTCATTCGTACGATCCATTCTAATTCATTCGTACGATCCATTGTAATTCATTCATACAATCCATTTAGATTCATTCGCACAAATGTTTCCATTCAAATTCATTCGTACGATCCAGTCTAATTCATTCGTACGATCCATTCTAATTCCTTCGTACGATCCATTCTAATTCATTCGTACGATCCATTCTAATTCATTCGTACAATCTATTCTAATTCATTCGTACGAATGGATACATTCGTGTGAATTAATCAGAATGGATCGTACGAATGAGTAAGAATGGATCGTACGAATGAAATAGAATGGATTGCACGAATGAATTAGAATGGATCGTACGAATGAATTAGAATGGATTGTATGAATGAATTAGAATGGATCGTATGAATGAATTAGAATGGATCGTACGAAGGAATTAAAATGAATCGTATGAATGAATTAGAATGGATCGTGCGAATGAATTAGAATAGATCGCACGAATGAAATAGAATGGATCATACGAATGAGTAAGAATGGATCGTATGAATGAATTAGATTGGATACATTTGTGCGAATGAATTAGAATGGATCGTACGAATGTATTAGAATGGATCGTATGAATGAATTAGAATGGATCGTATGAATGAATTAGAAAGGATCGTGCGAATGAATTAGAATGGATCGTACGAATGAATTATAATGGATCGTACGAATGAATTAGAATGGATCGTGTGAAAGAATTAGAATGGATCGTACGAATGAATTAGAATGGATCGTGCGAATGAATTTGAATGGATCGTATGAATGAATTAGAATAGATTTTGTGAATGAATTAGTACTGATCGTACGAATGAATTAGAATGGATCGTACGAATGAATTAGAATGGATACATTCATGCGAATGAATTAGAATGGATCGGACGATTGAATTAGAATGGATCGTATGAATGAATTAGAATGGATACATTCGTGCGAATGAATTAGAATGGATCGTGCGAATCCATTAGACTGGATCGTGCGAATGAATAAGAATGGATCATATGAATGAATTAGAATGGATCGTACGAATTAATTAGAATGGATACATTCGTGCGAATGAATCAGAATGGATTGTATGAATGAATTAGAATGGATCGTACGAATGAATCAGAATGGATCTTACGAATTAATTAGAATGGATCATACGAATGAATTAGAATGGATCGTACGAATGAATTAGAATGGATCGTACGAATGAACTAGAATGGATCGTACAAATGAAATAGAATAGATTGTACGAATGAATTAGAATGGATTCGTACGAATGAATTAGAATGGATACATTCATGCGAATGAATTAGAATGGATACATTCGTGCGAAAGAATTAGAATAGATCGTATGAATGAATTAGAATGGATCCTATGAATGAATTAGAATGGATCGTGCAAATGAATTAGAATGGATCGTACGAAAGAATTAGAATGGATCGTGCTAATGAATTAGAATTGATCGAACGAATGAATTAGCATGGATCGTGCTAATGAATTAGAATGGATCGTACGAATGAATTAGAATGGATCAAATGAATGAATTAGAATGGTTACATTCATGCGAATGAATTAGAATGGATCGTACGAATGGATTAGAATGGATCGTACGAATGGATTAGAATGGATACATTCGAGCGAATGAATTAGAATGGATCGTACGGAATGAATTAGAATGGATTGTATGAATGAATTAGAATGGATCGAGCGAATGAATTAGAATGGATCGTACGAATGAATTAGAATGGATCTTACGAATGAATTAGAATGGATCGTACGAATGAGTAAGAATGGATCGTACGAATGAAATAGAATGGATTGTACGAATGAATTAGAATGGATTCGTACGAATGAATTAGAATGGATACATTCGTGCGAATGAATTAGAATGGATCATACGAATGAGTAAGAATGGATCGTACGAATGAAATAGAATAGATTGTACGAATGAATTAGAATGGATCCTACGAATGAATTAGAATGGATCGTATGAAAGAATTAGAATGGATTGTATGAATGAATTAGAATGGATCGTACGAATGAATTAGAATGGATCATACGAATGAATTAGAATGGATACATTCGTGCGAATGAATTAGAATTGATCGTACGAATGAATTAGAATGGATCGTGCGAATGAATTAGAATGGATCGTACGAATGAATTAGAATGGATCGTACGAATGAACTAGAATGGATACATTCGTGCGAATAAATTAGAATGGATCGTACGAATGAATTAGAATGGATCCTACGAATGAAATAGAATGGATCGTACGAATGAATTAGAATGGATCGTACGAATGAATTAGAATGCATACATCCGTGCGAATGAATTAGAATGGATCGTACGAATGAATTAGAATGGATCGTACGAATGAATTAGAATGGATCGTACGAATGAATTAGAATGGATCGTACGAATAAATTAGAATTGATATATTCGTCCGAATGAATTAGAATGGATCGTACGAATGAGTAAGAATGGATCGTACGAATGAAATAGAATGGATCGTACGAATGAACTAGAATGGATACATTCGTGCGAATGAATTATAATAGATCGGACGAATGAATTAGAATGGATCGTACGAATGAATTAGAATGGATCTTACGAATGAATTAGAATGGATCATACGAATGAATTAGAATGGATCGTACGAATGAATTAGAATGGATACATTTGTGCGAATGAATTAGAATGGATCATACGAATGAATTAGAATGGATCGTACGAATGAATTAGAATGGATCGTACGAATGAATTAGAAAAGATATATTCGTGCAAATGAATTAGATTGGATCGTATGAATATATTAGAATGGATCGTATGAGTGAATTAGAATGGATCGTGCGAATGAATTAGAATGGATTGTATGAATGAATTAGAATGGATCGTACGAATGAATTAGAATGGATCGTACGAATGAATTAGAATGGATCGTACGAATGAACTAGAATGTATCCATTCATGCGAATAAATTAGAATGGATCGGACGAATGAATTAGAATGGATCGTATGAATGAATTAGAATGGATCAAATGAATGAATTAGAATGGTTACATTCATGCGAATGAATTAGAATGGATCGTACGAATGGATTAGAATGGAGCGTACGAATGGATTAGAATGGATACATTCGAGCGAATGAATTAGAATGGATCGTACGTATGAATTAGAATGGATCATACGAATGGATTAGAATGGATCCTACGAATGGATTAGAATGGATACCTTTGTGCATATGAATTAAATTGATCGTACGAATGAATTAGAATGGATCATATTAATGAATTAGAATGGATCGTACGAATGAATTAGAATGGATACATTCGTGCGAATGAATTAGAATGGATCGTGCGAATCAATTAGACTGGATCGTGCGAATGAATAAGAATAGATCATACGAATGAATTAGAATGGATCGTACGAATGAATTAGAATGGATACATTCATGCGAATGAATTAGAATGGATTATGTGAATGAATTAGAATGGATCGTACGAATGAATTAGAATGGATCATACGAATTAATTAGAATGGATCATACGAATGAATTAGAATGGATCGTACGAATGAATTAGAATGGATCAGATGAATGAATTAGAATGGATCGTACGAATGAATTAGAATGGATACATTCGTGCGAATGAATTAGAATGGATTGTGCGAATGAATAAGAATGGATCCTATGAATGAAATTAGAATGAATTAGAATTAGAATGGATCGGACGAATGAATTAGAATGGATCGTGCGAATGAATTAGAATGGATCGGATGAATGAATTACAATGGATCGTACGAATGAATTAGAATGGATCGTACGAATGAATTAGAATAGCTCATACGAATGAATTAGAATGAATCGTATGAATGAATTAGAATGGTTACATTTGTGCGAATGAATTAGAATAGATCGTACGAATGAATTAGAATGGATCGTACGAATAAATTAGAATGGATCGTGGGAATGAATTAGAATGGATCATACGAATGAATTAGAATGGATCCACCGAATGAGTTAGAATGGATCATACGAATGAATTAGAATGGATTGTACGAATGAATTAGAATGGATTGTGCGAATGAATTTGAATGGATCCTACGAATGAATTAGAATGGATCGTGTGAAAGAATTAGAATGGATTGTATGAATGAATTAGAATGGATCGTATGAATGAATTAGAATGGATCGTACGAATGAATTAGAATGGATCGTATGAATGAATTAGAATGGATACATTCGTGTGAATGAATTAGAAAGGATCGTATGAATGAATTAGAATAGATTTTGTGAATGAATTAGAACTGATCGTACGAATGAATTAGAATGGATACATTCGTGCGAATGAATTAGAATGGATTGTATGAATGAATTAGAATGGATCCTATGAATGAATTAGAATGGATCGTACGAATGAATTAGAATGGATACATTCGTGCGAATGAATTAGAATTGATCGTATGAATGAATTAGAATGGATCGTGCGAATGAATTAGAATGGATCGTACGAATGAATTAGAATGAATACATTCATGCGAATGAATTAGAATGGATATATTCGTGTGAAAGAAATAGAATAGATCGTATGAATGAATTAGAATGGATCCTATGAATGAATTAGAATGGATCGTGCGAATGAATTAGAATGGATCGTACGAATGAATTAGAATGGATCGTGCTAATGAATTCGAATTGATCGAACGAATGAATTAGCATGGATCGTGCTAATGAATTAGAATGGAACGATCCATTCTAATTCATTCGTAGGATCCATTCTAATTCATTCGTACAATCTATTCTATTTCATTCGTACGATCCATTCTTACTCATTCGTATGATCCATTCTAATTCATTCGGACGAATGTATCCATTCTAATTTATTCATACGATCCATTCTAATTCATTCGTACGATCCATTCTAATTCATTCGTACGATCCATTCTTACTCATTCGTATGATCCATTCTAATTCATTCATACGATCCATTCTAATTCATTCGTACGATCCATTCTAATTCATTCGCACAATCTATTCTAATTCATTCGTACGATCCATTCTAATTCATTCGTACGATCATACGAATGAATTAGAATGGATCGTACGGAATGAATTAGAATGGATTGTATGAATGAATTAGAATGGATACATTCGTGCGAATGAATTTGAATGGATCATACGAATGAGTAAGAATGGATCGTACGAATGAAATAGAATGGATTGTACGAATGAATTAGAATGGATCGTACAAATGAATTAGAATGGATTGTACGAATGAATTAGAATGGATCATACGAATGAGTAAGAATGGATCGTACAAATGAAATAGAATGGATTATACGAATGAATTAGAATGGATCGTACGAATGAATTAGAATGGATCGTGTGAAAGAATTAGAATGCATTGTATGAATGAATTAGAATGGATCGTATGAATGAATTAGAATGGATCGTTCGAATGAATTCGAATGGATCGCATGATCCATTCGAATAGAATGGATCGTATGAATGAATTAGAATGGATCGGGCGAATGAATTAGAATGGATTGTAGGAATGAATTCGAATGGATCGTATGAATGAATTAGAATAGATCGTATGAATGAATTAGAATGGATCGTGCGAATGAATTAGAATGGATCGTACGAATGAATTAGAATGGATCGTACGAATGCATTAGAATGGATCATACGAATGAATTAGAATGGATCATACGAATGAGTAAGAATGGATCGTACGAATGAAATAGAATGGATTGTACGAATGAATTAGAATGGATACATTCATGCGAATGAATTAGAATGGATCGGACGATTGAATTAGAATGGATCGTACGATTCATTCTAATTCATTCGTATGATCCATTCTAATACATTCGTTCTAATTCATTCGTACGATCCATTCTAATTCATTCGTACGATCCATTCTTAATTCATTCATACGATCCATTCTTATTCATTCATACGATCCATTCTTATTCATTCGCACAATCCATTCTAATTCATTCGTACAATCCATTCTAATTCATTCGTATGATCCATTCTAACTCATTCGGTGGATCCATTCTAATTCATTCGTACGATCCATTCTAATTCATTCCCACGATCCATTCTAATTTATTCGTACGATCCATTCTAATTCATTCGTACGATCTATTCTAATTCATTCGCACGAATGTAACCATTCTAATTCATTCATACGATTCATTCTAATTCATTCGTATGAGCTATTCTAATTCATTCGTACGATCCATTCTAATTCATTCGTACGATCCATTGTAATTCATTCATACAATCCATTTAGATTCATTCGCACAAATGTATCCATTCAAATTCATTCATACGATCCAGTCTAATTCATTCGTACGATCCAGTCTAATTCATTCGTACGATCCATTCTAATTTATTCGTACGATCTATTCTAATTCATTCGTACGATCCATTCTAATTCATTCATACGATCCATTCTAATTCCTTTGTACGATCCATTCTAATTCATTCGTACGATCCATTCTAATTCATTCGTACAATCTATTCTAATTCATTCGTACGAATGGATACATTCGTGTGAATTAATTAGAATGGATCGTACGAATGAGTAAGAATGGATCGTACGAATGAAATAGAATGGATTGCACGAATGAATTAGAATGGATCGTACGAATGAATTAGAATGGATCGTGTGAAAGAATTAGAATGGATTGTATGAATGAATTAGAATGGATCGTACGAATGAATTAGAATGGATCGTACAAAGGAATTAGAATGGATCATACGAATGAATTAGAATGGATCGTACGAATGAATTAGAATAGATCGCACGAATGAAATAGAATGGATCATACGAATGAGTAAGAATGGATCGTATGAATGAATTAGATTGGATACATTTGTGCGAATGAATTAGAATGGATCGTACGAATAAATTAGAATGGATCGTATGAATGAATTAGAATGGATCGTACGAATGAATTAGAAAGGATCGTGCGAATGAATTAGAATGGATCGTACGAATGAATTAGAATGGATCGTACGAATAAATTTTAATGGATCGTGTGAAAGAATTAGAATGGATCGTACGAATGAATTAGAATGGATCGTGCGAATGAATTAGAATGGATCGTATGAATGAATTAGAATAGATTTTGTGAATGAATTAGAACTGATCGTACGAATGAATTACAATGGATCGTACGAATGAATTAGAATGGATACATTTGTGCGAATGAATTAGAATGGATCATACGAATGAATTAGAATGGATCGTATGAATGAATTAGAATGGATACATTTGTGCGAATGAATTAGAATGGATCGTGCGAATCCATTAGACTGGATCGTGCGAATGAATAAGAATGGATCATACGAATGAATTAGAATGGATCGTACGAATTAATTAGAATGGATACATTCGTGCGAATGAATTAGAATGGATTGTATGAATGAATTAGAATGGATCGTACGAATGAATTAGAATGGATCATACGAATTAATTCGAATGGATCATACGAATGAATTAGAATGGATCGTACGAATGAATTAGAATGGATCGTATGAATGAACTAGAATGGCTCGTACGAATGAAATAGAATAGATTGTACTAATGAATTAGAATGGATTCGTACGAATGAATTAGAATGGATACATTCATGCGAATGAATTAAAATGGATACATTCGTGCGAAAGAATTAGAATAGATCGTATGAATGAATTAGAATGGATCCTATGAATGAATTAGAATGGATCGTGCGAATGAATTAGAATGGATCGTACGAATGAATTTGAATGGATCGTGCTAATGAATTAGAAATGATCGAACGAATGAATTAGCATGGATCGTGCTAATGAATTAGAATGGATCGTACGAATGAATTAGAATGGATCAAATGAATGAATTAGAATGGTTACATTCATGTGAATGAATTAGAATGGATCGTACGAATGGATTAGAATGGATACATTCGAGCGAATGAATTAGAATGGATCATACGGAATGAATTAGAATGGATTGTATGAATGAATTAGAATGGATCGTGCGAATGAATTAGAATGGATCGTACGAATGAATTAGAATGGATCTTACGAATGAATTAGAATGGATCGTATGAATGAGTAAGAATGGATCGTACGAATGAAATAGAATGGATTGTACGAATGAATTAGAATGGATTCGTACGAATGAATTAGAATGGATACATTCGTGCGAATGAATTAGAATGGATCATACGAATGAGTAAGAATGGATCGTACGAATGAAATAGAATAGATTGTACGAATGAATTAGAATGGATCCTACGAATGAATTAGAATGGATCGTGTGAAAGAATTAGAATTGATTGTATGAATGAATTAGAATGGATCGTACGAATGAATTAGAATGGATCGTACGAATGAATTAGAATCGATACATTCGTGCGAATGAATTAGAATTGATCGTACGAATGAATTAGAATGGATCGTGCGAATGAATTAGAATGGATCGTACGAATGAATTAGAATGGATCATACGAATGAACTAGAATGGATACATTTGTGCGAATGAATTAGAATGGATCGTACGAATGAATTAGAATGGATCGTACGAATGAATTAGAATGGATCTTACGAATGAATTAGAATGGTTCGTACGAATGAATTAGAATGGATCGTACGAATGAATTAGAATGCATACATTCGTGCGAATGAATTAGAATGGATCGTACGAATGAATTAGAATGGATCGTACGAATGAACAAGAAAGGATCGTACGAATGAATTAGAATGGATCGTACGAATAAATTAGAATGGATACATTCGTCCGAATGAATTAGAATGGATCATATGAATGAGTAAGAATGGATCGTACGAATGAAATCGAATGGATCGTACGAATGATCTAGAATGGATACATTCGTGCGAATGAATTAGAATAGATCAGACGAATAAATTAGAATGGATCGTATGAATGAATTAGCATGGATCGTACGAATGAATTAGAATGGATCGTATGAATGAATTAGAATGGATACATTCGTGCGAATGAATTAGAATTGATCGTACGAATGAATTAGAATGGATCGTGCGAATGAATTAGAATGGATCGTACGAATGAATTAGAATGGATCGTACGAATGAACTAGAATGGATACATTCGTGCGAATGAATTAGAATGGATCGTACGAATGAATTAGAATGGATCGTACGAATGAATTAGAATGGATCTTACGAATGAATTAAAATGGATCGTACGAATGAATTAGAATGGATCGTACGAATGAATTAGAATGGATACATTCGTGCGAATGAATTAGAATGGATCGGACGAATGAATTAGAACGGATCGTATGAATGAATTAGAATGGATCAAATAAATGAATTAGAATGGTTACATTCATGCGAATGAATTAGAATGGATCGTACGAATGGATTAGAATAGATCGTACGAATGGATTAGAATGGATACATTCGAGCGAATGAATTAGAATGGATCGTACGAATGAATTAGAATGGATCGTACGAATGGATTAGAATGGATCCTACGAATAGATTAGAATGGATACCTTCGTGCATATGAATTAGAATGGATCGTACGAATGAATTAGAATGGATCATATTAATGAATTAGAATGGATCATACGAATGAATTAGAATGGATACATTCGTGCAGGATCCATTCTAATTCATTCACACGAATGTATCCATTCTAATTCATTCGTATGATCCATTCTAATTCATTAATATGATCCATTCTAATTCATTCGCACAATCCATTCTAATTCATTCGCACGAATGTATCCATTCTAATTCATTCGTACGATCCATTCTAATTCATTCGTACGATCTATTCTAATTCATTCGTATGATCCATTCTAATTAATTCGTATGATCCATTCGAATTCATTCGTACGATCCATTCTAATTCATTCATACAATCCATTCTAATTCATTCGTACGATCCATTCTAATTCACTCATACGATCCATTCTAATACATTCATACGATCCATTCTAATTCATTTGCACGAATAAATCCATTCTAATTCATTCATACGATCCATTCTAATTCATTCGTCCGATCCATTCTAATTCATTCGCACGAATGTATCCATTCTAAACCATTCATACGATCTATTCTAATTTATTCGTACGATCCATTCTAATTCATTCGTACGATCCATTCTAATTCATTCGTACGATCCATTCTAATTCATTCGCACGAATGTATCCATTCTAGTTCATTCGTACGATCCATTCTAATTCATTCGTACGATCCATTCTAATTCATTCGCACGATCCATTCTAATTCATTCGTACGATCCATTCTAATTCATTCGCACGAATGTATCCATTCTAATTCATTCGTACATACGATCCATTCTAATTCATTTGCACGAATGTATCCATTCTAATTCATTTGTATAATCCATTCTATTTCATTCGTACGATCCATTCTTACTCATTCGTATGATCCATTCTAATTCATTCGCACGAATGTATCCATTCTAATTCATTCGTACAATCCATTCTAATTCATTCGCACTATCCATTCTAATTCATTCGTACGATCCATTCTAATTCATTCGTATGATCCATTCTAATTTATTCGTTCAAATATATCCATTCTAATTCATTCGTATGTTCCATTCTAATTCATTCGCACGATCCATTCTAATTCATTCGCACGAATGTATCCATTCTAATTCATTTGCACGATCCATTCTAATTCATTCCTATGATCTATTCTAATTCATTCGTACGATCCATTCTAATTCATTCGCTCGAATTTATCCATTCTAATTCATTCGTATGATCCATTCTAATTCGTTCATATGATCCATTCTAATTCGTTCGTACGATCCATTCTAATTCGTTCGTACGATCCATTCTAATTCATTCGTATGATCCATTCTAATTCATTCCTACGATCTATTCTAATTCATTCGCTCAAATATATCCATTCTAATTCATTCGTTCGATCCATTCTAATTCATTCACACGATCCATTCTAATTCATTCGTATGATCCATTCTAATCCATTCGTACGATCCATTCTAATTCATTCGTACGATCCATTCTAATTCATTCGTACAATCCATTCTAATTCATTCACACGAATGTATCCATTCTAGTTCATTCGTACGATCCATTCTAATTCATTCGTACGATCCATTCTAATTCATTCGCATGATCCATTCTAATTCATTCGTACGATCAATTCTAATTCATTCATACGATCCATTCTAGTTCATTCGTACGATCCATTCTAATTCATTCATACAATCCATTCTAATTCATTCGTACGATCCATTCTAATTCACTCATACGATCCATTCTAATACATTCATACGATCCATTCTAATTCATTTGCATGAATATATCCATTCTAATTCATTCGTACGATCCATTCTAATTCATTCGTACGATCTATTCTAATTCATTCGTACGATCCATTCTAATTCATTCGTACGATCCATTCTAATTCCTTCATACGACCCATTCTAATTCATTCGTACGATCCATTCTAATTCATTCATATAATCCATTCTAATTCATTCGTACGATCCATTCTAATTCACTCATACAATCCATTCTAATACATTCATACGATCCATTCTAATTCATTTGCACGAATATATCCATTCTAATTCATTCGTACGATCCATTCTAATTCATTCGTACAATCTATTCTAATTCATTCGTACGATCCATTCTAATTCATTCGTACGATCCATTCTAATTCCTTCGTACGATCCATTCTAATTCATTCGTACGATCCATTCTAATTCATTCGTACAATCTATTCTAATTCATTCGTACGAATGGATACATTCGTGTGAATGAATTAGAATGGATCGTACGAATGAGTAAGAATGGATCGTACGAACGAAATAGAATGGATTGCACGAATAAATTAGAATGGATCGTATTAATGAATTAGAATGGATCGTGTGAAAGAATTAGAATGGATTGTATGAATGAATTAGAATGGATCGTACGAAGGAATTAGAATGGATACATTTGTGCGAATGAATTAGAATGGATCGTACGAATGAATTAGAATGGATCGTATGAATGATTTAGAATGGATCGTACGAATGAATTAGAATGGATCGTGCGAATGAATTAGAATGGATCGTACGAATGAATTAGAATGGATCGTACGAATGAACTAGAATGGATACATTCGTGCGAATGAATTAGAATGGATTGTATGAATGAATTAGAATGGATCGTACGAATGAATTAGAATGGATCGTATGTGTGAATTAGAATGGATACGAAGGAATTAGAATGGATCGTACGAAGGAATTAGAATGGATCATACGAATGAAAGAGAATGGATCGTACGAAGGAATTAGAATGGATCGTACGAAGGAATTAGAATGGATCGTACGAAGGAATAAGAATGGATATATTCGTGCAAATGAATTAGAATGGATCGTATGAATGAATTAGAATGGATCGTATGAGTGAATTAGAACGGATAGTACGAATGAAGTAGAATGGATCGTATGAATGAATTAGAATGGATACATTCGTGCGAATGAATTAGAATGGATCGTATGAATGAATTAGAATAGATTGTGCGAATGAATTAGAATGGATCGTACGAATGAATTAGAATGGATACATTCGTGCGAATAAATTAGAATGGATCGGACGAATGAATTAGAATAGATTGTACGAATGAATTAGAATGGATCGTACGAATGAATTAGAATGGATAGTATGAATAAATTAGAATGGATACATTCGTCCGAATGAATTAGAATGGATCATACGAATGAGTAAGAATGGATCGTACGAATGAAATAGAATAGATTATACGAATGAATTAGAATGGATCCTACGAATGAATTAGAATGGATCGTGTGAAAGAATTAGAATGGATTGTATGAATGAATTAGAATGGATCGTATGAATGAATTAGAATGGATTGTGCGAATGAATTCGAATGGATCGTACGAATTCATTCTAATTCATTCATACAATCCATTCTAATTCTTTCACACGATCTATTCTAATTCATTCGTAGGATCCATTCTAATTCATTTGTACAATCTATTCTATTTCATTCGTACGATCCATTCTTACTCATTCGTATGATCGATTCTAATTCATTCGGACGAATGTATCCATTCTAATTTATTCGTATGATCCATTCTAATTCATTCGTACGATCCATTCTAATTCATTCGTCCGATCCATTCTAATTCATTCGCACGAATGTATCCATTCTAATTCATTCGTACGATCCATTCTTACTAATTCATTCGTCATACAATCCATTCTAATTCTTTCACACGATCCATTCTAATTCATTCATACGTTCCATTCTAATTCATTAGCACGATCCATGCTAATTCATTCGTTCGATCAATTCTAATTCATTAGCACGATCCATTCTAATTCATTCGTACGATCCATTCAAATTCATTCGCACGATCCATTCTAATTCATTCATAGGATCCATTCTAATTCATTCATACGATCTATTCTAATTCTTTCACACGAATGTATCCATTCTAATTCATTCGCACGAATGTATCCATTCTAATTCATTCGTACGATCCATTCTAATTCATTCGTACGATCTATTCTAATTCATTCGTACAATCCATTCTAATTCTTTCACATGATCCATTCTAATTCATTCGTACGATCCATTCTAATTCATTCGCACAATCCATTCAATTTTATTCGTACGATCCATTCTTACTCATTCGTATGATCCATTCTAATTCATTCGCACGAATGTATCCATAATGGATCATACGAATGAGTAAGAATGGATCGTACAAATGAAATAGAATGGATTGTGCGAATGAATTAGAATGGACCGTACGAATGAATTAGACGTACGAATGAATTAGAATGGATACATTCGTGCAAATAAATTAGAATGGATCATACGAATGAGTAAGAATGGATCGTCATTCTAATTCATTCGTATGATCCATTCTAATTCATTTGTGTCTATTCTATTTCATTCGCACGATCCATTCTAATTCATTCGTGCAATCTATTCTAATTCATTCGTACGATCCATTCTAATTCATTCGTACGATCCATTCTAATTCATTCATACAATCCATTCTAATTTATTCGCACGAATGTTTCTATTCTAATTCATTCGTACGATCCATTCTAATTCATTCGCACAATCTATTCTAATTCATTCATACGATCCATTCTAATTCATTCGCACGAATGTATCCATTCTAATTCATTCATACGATCCATTCTACTTCATTCGTACTATCCGTTCTAATTTACTCATACGATCCATTCTAATTCATTCATACGATCCATTCTAATTCATATGCACGAATATATCCATTCTAATTCATTCGTACGATCCATTCTAATTCCTTCGTACGATCCATTCTAACTCATTCGTACGATCCATTCTATTTCATTCGTATGATCCATTCTTATTCCTTCGTACGATCCATTCTAATTCCTTCGTATCCATTCTAATTCACTCATACGATCCATTCTAATTCATTCGTACGATCCATTCTAATTCATTCATACAATCCATTCAAATTCATTCGCACGAATGTATCCATTCTAATCCATTCGTACGATCCATTCTAATCCATTCGTACGATGCATTCTAATTCATTCGCATGAATGTAACCATTCTAATTCATTCATTTGATCCATTCTAATTCATTCGTACGATCCATTCTAATTCATTCGTCCGATCCGTTCTAATTCATTCGCACGAATGTATCCATTCTAATTCATTCGTACGATCCATTCTAATTCATTCGTACGATCCATTCTAATTCATTCGTACGATCCATTCTAATTCATTCGTACAATCCATTCTAATTCTTTCACACGATCCATTCTAATTCATTCGTACGATCCATTCTAATTCATTCATACAATCCATTCTAATTCATTCGTACGATCCATTCTAATTCACTCATACGATCCATTCTAATACATTCATACGATCCATTCTAATTCATTTGCACGAATATATCCATTCTAATTCATTCGTACGATCCAATCTAATTCCTTCGTACGATCCATTCTAATTCATTCGTACGATCTATTCTAATTCATTCGTTCGATCCATTCTAATTCATTCGTACGTGCAAATGAATTAGAATGGATCGTATGAATGTATTAGAATGGATCGTATGAGTGAATTAGAATGGATCGTACGAATGAATTAGAATGGATTGTATGAATGAATTAGAATGGATCGTACGAATGAATTAGAATGGATCATACGAATTAATTAGAATGGATCATACGAATGAATTAGAATGGATCGTACGAATGAATTAGAATGGATACATTCGTGTGATCCATTCTAATTCATTCGCACAATCCATTCTATTTCATTCGTACGATCCATTCTTACTCATTGGTACGATCCATTCTAATTCATTCGCACGAATGTATCCATTCTAATTCATTCGTACTAATCCATTCTAATTCATTCGTACAATCTATTCTATTTCATTCGTACGATCCATTCTTACTCATTCGTATGATCCATTCTAATTCATTCGGACGAATGTATCCATTCTAATTTATTCGTACGATCCATTCTAATTCATTCGTACGATCCATTCTAATTCATTCGTACGATCCATTCTATTTCATTCGTACGATCCATTCTTACTCATTCGTATGATCCATTCTAATTCATTCGCACGAATGTATACGAATGAAATAGAATGGATTGCACGAATGAATTAGAATGGATCGTACGAATGAATTAGAATGGATCGTGTGAAAGAATTAGAATGGATTATATGAATGAATTAGAATGGATCGTACGAAGGAATTAGAATGGATCGTACGAATGAATTAGAATGGATCGTATGAATGAATTAGAATAGATCGTACGAATGAATTAGAATGGATTGTACGAATGAATTAGAATGGATCGTGTGAAAGAATTAGAATGGATCGTACGAATGAATTAGAATGGATCGTGCGAATGAATTAGAATGGATCGTACGAATGAATTAGAATGGATCGTGCTAATGAATTAGAATTGATCGAACGAATGAATTAGCATGGATCGTGCATTCTAATTCATTCGTACGATCCATTCTAATTCATTCGTACGATCCATTCTAATTCATTCGCACGAATGTATCCATTCTAGTTCATTCGAACGATCTATTCTAATTCATTCGTACGATCCATTCTAATTCATTCATACGATCTATTCTAATTCATTCATACAATCCATTCTAATTCTTTCACACGATCCATTATAATTCATTCGTATGATCCATTCTAATTCATTCGCACAATCCATTCTATTTCATTCGTACGATCCATTCTTACTCATTCATATGATCCATTCTAATTCATTCGCACGATTGTATCCATAATGGATCATATGAATGAGTAAGAATGGATCGTACGAATGAAATAGAATGGATTGTGCGAATGAATTAGAATGGACCGTACGAATGAATTAGAATGGATACACTCGTGCGAATGAATTAGAATGGATCGGACGGATGAATTAGAATGGATCGTACGAATGAATTAGAATGGATCGTACGAATGAATTAGAATGGATCGTACGATTAAATTAGAATGGATAAATTCGTCCGAATGAATTAGAATGGATCATACGAATGAGTAAGAATGGATCGTACGAATGAAATAGAATAGATTGTACGAATGAATTAGAATGGATCCTACGAATGAATTAGAATAGATCGTGTGAAAGAATTAGAATGGATTGTATGAATGAATTAGAATGAATTCGTACGATCCATTCGAATTCATTCGCACGATCCATTCTAATTCATTCATACGATCCATTCTAATTCATTCATACAATCCATTCTAATTCTTTCACACGATCCATTCTAATTCATTCGTAGGATCCATTCTAATTCATTCGTACAATCTATTCTATTTCATTCGTACGATCCATTCTTACTCATTCGTATGATCCATTCTAATTCATTCAGACGAATGTATCCATTCTAATTTATTCGTACGATCCATTCTAATTCATTCGTACGATCCATTCTAATTCATTCGTACGATCCATTCTAATTTATTCGTCCGATCCATTCTAATTCATTCGCACGAATGTATCCATTCTAATTCATTCGTACGATCCATTCTAATTCATTCGTATGATCCATTCTAATTCATTCGTAAGATCCATTCTAATTCATTCGTACGATCCATTCTAATTCATTCGTACGATCCATTCTAATTCATTCGCACGAATGTATCCATTCTAGTTCATTCGTACGATCCATTCTAATTCATTCGTACGATCCATTCTAATTCATTCGCACGATCCATTCTAATTTATTCGTACGATCAATTCTAATTCATTCGCATGAATGTATCCATTCTAATTCATTCGTACGATCCTGAATTAGAATGGATCGTATGAATGAATTAGAATGGATACCTTTGTGCATATGAATTAGAATGGATCATACGAATGAATTAGAATGGATCATATTAATGAATTAATATGGATCGTACGAATGAATTAGAATGGATACATTCGTGCGAATGAATTAGAATGGATCGTACGAATGAATTAGAATGGATCGTACGAATGAACTAGAATGGATACATTCGTGCGAATGAATTAGAATGGATCGTACGAATGAATTAGAATGGATCGTACGAATGAATTAGAATGGATCTTACGAATGAATTAGAATGGATCGTACGAATGAATTAGAATGGATCATATTAATGAATTAGAATGGATCGTACGAATGAATTAGAATGGATACATTCGTGCGAATGAATTAGAATGGATCCGACGAATGAATTAGAATGGATCGTACGAATGAATTAGAATGGATCAAATGAATGAATTAGAATTGTTACATTCATGCGAATGAATTATAATGGATCGTACGAATGGATTAGAATGGATCGTACGAATGGATTAGAATGGATACATTCGAGCGAATGAATTAGAATGGATCATACGAATGAATTAGAATGGATCGTACGAATGGATTAGAATGGATCCTACGAATGGATTAGAATGGATACCTTTGTGCATATGAATTAGAATGGATCGTACGAATGAATTAGAATGGATCATATTAATGAATTAGAATGGATCGTACGAATGAATTAGAATGGATCATATTAATGAATTAGAATGGATCGTACGAATGAATTAGAATGGATCATATTAATGAATTAGAATGGATCGTACGAATGAATTAGAATGGATACATTCGTGCACGATCCATTCTAATTCATTCACACGAATGGATAATCATACGAATGAATTAGAATGCATCGTACGAAAGAATTAGAATGGATATATTCGTGCGAATGAATTAGAATGGATCGTACGAATGAATTAGACTGGATCGTACGAATGAATTTGAATGGATACATTTGTGCGAATGAATCTAAATGGATTGTATGAATGAATTACAATGGATCGTACGAATGAATTAGAATGGATCGTACGAATGAATTAGAATAGCTCATACGAATGAATTAGAATGAATCGTATGAATGAATTAGAATGGTTACATTCGTGCGAATGAATTAGAATAGATCGTACGAATGAATTAGAATGGATCGTACGAATAAATTAGAATGGATCGTGGGAATGAATTAGAATGGATCGTACGAATGAATTAGAATGGATCGTACGAATGAACTAGAATGGATACATTCGTGCGAATGAATTAGAATGGATCGTACGAATGAATTAGAATGGATCGTACGAATTAATTAGAATGGATCTTACGAATGAATTAGAATGGATCGTACGAATGAATTAGAATGGATCGTCAAATGAATTAGAATGTATACATTTGTGCGAATGAATTAGAATGGATCGGACGAATGAATTAGAATGGATCGTACGAATGAAATAGAATGGATCTTACGAATGAATTAGAATGGATCGTACGGATGAATTAGAATGGATCGTACGAATGAATTAGAATGGATACATTCGTGCGAATGAATTACAATAGATCGGACGAATGAATTAGAATGGATCGTACGAATGAATTAGAATGGATCGTACGAATGAATTAGAATGGATCGTACGAATTAATTAGAATGGATACATTCGTCCAAATGAATTAGAATGGATCATACGAATGAGTAAGAATGGATCGTACGAATGAAATAGAATAGATTGTACGAATGAATTAGAATGGATCCTACGAATGAATTAGAATGGATCGTGTGAAAGAATTAGAATAGATTGTATGAATGAATTAGAATGGATCGTATGAATGAATTAGAATGGATCGTGCGAATGAATTCGAATGGATCGTACGAATTCATTCTAATTCATTCATACAATCCATTCTAATTCTTTCACACGATCTATTCTAATTCATTCATAGGATCCATTCTAATTTATTCGTACAATCTATTCTATTTCATTCGTACGATCCATTCTTACTCATTCGTATGATCCATTCTAATTCATTCGGACGAATGTATCCATTCTAATTTATTCGTACGATCCATTCTAATTCATTCGTACGATCCATTCTAATTCATTCGTACGATCCATTCTAATTCATTCGTCCGATCCATTCTAATTCATTCGCACAAATGTATCCATTCTAATTCATTCGTACGGTCCATTCTAATTCATTCGCATAATCCATTCTATTTCATTCGTACGATCCATTCTTACTCATTCGTATGATCCATTATGGATACATTCGTGCGAATGAATTAGAATGGATCATACGAATGAGTAAGAATGGATCGTACGAATGAAATAGAATGGATTGTGCGAATGAATTAGAATGGATCGTACGAATGAATTAGAATGGATCGTGTGAAAGAATTAGAATGGATTGTATGAATGAATTAGAATAGATCGTATGAATGAATTAGAATGGATCGTACGAATGAATTAGAATGGATCGTACGAATGAACTAGAATGGATACATTCGTGCGAATGAATTAGAATGGATCGTACGAATGAATTAGAATGGATCGTACGAATGAATTAGAATGGATCTTACGAATGAATTAGAATGGATCGTACGAAGGCACGATCCATGCTAATTCATTCGTTCAATCAATTCTAATTCATTAGCACGATCCATTCTAATTCATTCGTACGATACATTCTAATTCATTCGCACGATCCATTCTAATTCATTCGAACGATCCATTCTAATTCTTTCACACGATCCATTCTAATTCATTCGTACGATCCATTCTAATTCATTTGTACGATGTATTCTAATTCATTTGTACGATCCATTCTAATTCATTTGTACGATCCATTCTAATTCATTCATGCAATCCATTCTATTTCATTCGTACGATCCATTCTTACTCATTCGTACGATCCATTCTAATTCATTCACACGAATGTATCCTTTCGTACGAATGAATTAGAATAGATTGTACGAATGAATTAGAATGGATCGTACGAATGAATTAGAATGGATCGTACGAAGGAATTAGAATGGATCGTACGAATGAATTAGAATGGATCGTACGAATGAATTAGAATGGATCGTACGAATGAATTAGAATGGATCGTATGAAGGAATTAGAATGGATCGTACGAATGAATTAGAATGGATATATTCGTGCAAATGAATTAGAATGGATCGTATGAATGTATTAGAATGGATCGTATGAGTGAATTAGAATGGATCGTACGAATGAATTAAAATGGATTGTATGAATGAATTATAATGGATCGTACGAATGAATTAGAATGGATCGTGTGAAAGAATTAGAATGGATTGTACGAATGAATTAGAATGGATCCTATGAATTATATAGAATGGATCGTGCGAATCAATTAGACTGGATCATGCGAATGAATAAGAATAGTGTTAGGATTGATGTGTTCTAAGCTTGTAAAACTTTATGTTTTGGTCTAATAAAGATTGATAGTTATTAATATATAAGATGCATATAGGTGCGTAACATAGTTACGTGTTCTTTTGAGAACAGAGAGCCATGGTTATATGGTAGTCCACTGAGTTGAAGACTGAGTGGATTGGTCCCGTATAACCTAAATAAGTTCGCAGCTATGATCAGGTTGGTCGCCTCATCATGTTAAGCTGTTGGCGATGACAGTTCATGGGATGTCTTCACCATGGTCATCACCAGGCACAGTGTCTGTGGCTGAACGGAACTAACACGGTGTACAGATCAGTGAGCAGACACTGGTACACTAAGCCGTGTTTCTGCTTAGGGTAAAACGGTCCTAAACCCTGAGGAACCACGACTGATGGACTAACCAGTTGCGTGGTGCTTTGGCGCACCAATGTGTGAGGGTCCATATGCAGTGATCCAAAACCACGGTGTACTGGGTTACCCGGCTGGCGTTGCATTAGCGTGTCACTCCTGCAGGCCATCCACACCCCTGATGGGAGGTGCGTTCCTTGGTGTGACTTACACTGTACCAAACCCAGGCCTGGTGGTCATCAGTTTGACTGTTGACCGGGTTCGATTACTCGACGGGGTAATCAGAGGTACGATGTATAGGTCAACCTGGAAGGAACCAAGTCATATGATCATTCGAGTCTGACGGTAGTCTTCACCGCTCGAAGTGAATCATGGCATCAAGTGGAGGGACAGCGGGTTTACCACTACTGAGCGGAGAGCAGGGGTATGATGGAGAACATAGTAAGTCTGGGTGAATTGGAGTGCAGCCTGCGTCGCACTCTGGGTGGCTACGCAGGTTAACTCGAGCTCAGAGGATCGATGGTACACTCGGGTAGTGTGTCGATCGAGCTTGAGTTGGAAGCCATGAACCCCGGTCCCTGATGGTTCCACCTTATCAACATTATGTACGGTTCTTGAACCGTCTCCTCGGAACACCATAAGCAGGAGGAAGAAAGAAGTATACGCTCCGTGTGTGCTTGGCACTAGAGCACGGTAGATGCGTAACTACATACGAGTACTAAGGGTTGAGCCCGGGATTAGTACAGAGTCGTATGTAGTAATCCCTAGCCATAAGTGAACTTCGCTGCATAGGTGCGATGCACCGGGGTATGTTGCGAGTTGACTAGTTGACTATGCTAGAGGCACCCTCCGGTGGCCTCAGTTAATAGTAAGTAACTAGTAGATATCACTTAAGTAATGGCCGTTAGGTATCGCACGCTAGAAATGGTCAAAATGAGGCGTCGGGGCGTTTTGGTAAAAACCTCACTCTGCCGGACCTCACTGTTGGCCGAACCTAGTGGTGGGACACCTCACTAGGGCCGGCCCTATGATGTAGGGATAAGAATCCCTCATCTATAGGGCCGGCCATATGGATAGGGATGGGGCGATAAATCGGTTAATATCGAGCCCTAAAAAGTGGGAAAACGGATAAATACGCGGAGAGATAAAAGGGAGATAATGGAGAGATAATGAGAGGGGGTTAATATCCCCTTGGATCCTTATCCAAGGGGTGTTGGCCGGCCCTATAAAGCCCTATGGGGCGCCGGCCCCATGTGCAAGAGAAACCGAACCCCCCTCTCTCTCATCTCTCGAGTTCTCTCCCGTTTCATCTCCCGTTTCCCGCTTGCTACTTCGTCTTCCTCGCGTGGAGTTCTGAAGAAGGAGAAGGGTCATTCTTCGGAGGCACTCAGAGATCCGAGAGCGACGTTCCGTGCATCGTGTGAGATCGGGTGAACAAGAAGGCAACATCTCCATTCGTACCGTCGGCATCTTCGCGAACGATCTTCCGTCTCCATCGACAAAGAAGACAATCCTCCGCGGTTAAAAGATCCGTACGAAAGGTATGTGTAATCTAACATATAGATCTAGCGAGCATTATGATTTGCATCCATGCTAGTTAATCATTACGCTAGATTGCCATTAGGGGTTTTCGATTCTCGTGCATACACATGCACACATATGTAGATTAGTTTCTGTGAAAAATTTAAATCGTGTAACGTGCACCATGAACGGTCTTTCGACCGCTAAATCACTTCCGCTGCGAGCCTCTGACCCGGATTAGTATCCAACAATTGGTATCAGAGCCGCATTAGTGGTGTGCGTTTCACGTTTTTTCATGAAACTAACATGTGTGCGCATGATGAATGCGTGAGATCATCGGGGTTTTTACGCTTAGATCATGCATATATATAGATTGTGCTTGTTCTATTAATCATTCTTGCAGGGCGCCGCTATAAAAAATCTAGATCTATGCTTTGTGCTTGCTACCGGGGGTCGGACCCCGAGTTAGCAATTGTCTGGATTTGCTTTCTGTGTGTGGATATATAATTGAGCCATAGATTGGGCGAGCGATGGGGTTTGTCCATCCTCGGTTTCCCATGGCCTTTTTTTCAAGGTGTGTTTTCTTTTCTTTCTAGGAAATTGTGTACGACCGAGCACTTGCTCGTAGCGTACTAGACTTTTTCAGTTACAGATCGAGAAGAAAGACGTGCCAAAGAAATCCACCATCGGGAGCGGAAGCGGAACCCTGGAGGATGAAGACGATCCGGCAAAGTGTTCGCAAGCGCGACGGAGGAGCCGGACCGAGGAACCTTGCGAAGAAAGCTAGAGGCCTGCGCTGTGCTAATTAGGTTCAGGGGTCGGACCCTGAACTTAATTCAGTTTTTATGGTTGCTTTCTTTAATTAGTTCTTTATGCTTCATATCGAACCCCGATGAGATAATATGATTATCAGTTTTCAGAGGGATGCCTTTCCCCTCCGGTCCAAGCGACTGTTTGAGGTTAGGATCCCGCTAGATGACGCCTATTATTTAGTTGACTTTTGATGTTAGTGGGATCCCATCACATATGGTTATGCCACCATTAGGAGAGCACCCGACTAGTCGGGTGTGCCTATTTGGCCAGCATCGAAATCAAAGATGAGATGGAGATCCATTGAACATCAATTGTCAAATCTATAAGCGAGGCGCCATGACTAGTGGGAGTCCTTTCCAGTGAGTCTGACTCTAGGATTAGCTCCAGAGCATTAGCGTGATAACCAATTTTGCAAAGCATCGATACTCTTGGAATATGTAATGTGACCCTTGAATGGAGAAATCCACTTGAGGCAGGGACTATGATATTCCGAGAGTGATTAATGCTAGGCGAAAGGTTTGAACGCTAGTGGGAGCATGGTGTGACCAGGGTCTAGTATTTAGGAGGTCGCTACCTTTGCATTTGCATAAATTCATACTCGCAAAATAACCCTCAGAATTATAAGGGATGCAAGAGAGGACTTTTAAAAGATCCTCTGGCCTCCACGGCCAGTCATTTTGTGTTTGGGTGGGGATGCATAACTTCACACCCCCTAGGGTGGGAGCTGTGTGTTTCCATGCCAAATTACTTAATGACCTCCCTGTGGATATGGCGATTACGGGGCCAGGAGAGAAGGGCTTTTCATCCCACCCTAGTGGGGGCCGCATGAACTCCCGTGTCGTAATTGCTTAGGCTCGTGGGTAAGCATCCTAAGTACACGTGAGGTATTCGTTGCGAAGACAACGGTGATCACGTGGTACTGGCCGAAAGATAACCATGGTCCATCACAGCCCTTAGTTGGCAGATTTGGATAGGGTCAAGGAAAAGGCCCATGTGAGCGGATTGACGCTGTATGATGCCCCCTAGGGCAGGTACAGTCGATTCCGAGATCTTACATACATGGTTAATTGATCCATGGTAATGACTTCGCTTGAGGGTAGCGTCGACATATGGATATAATTAGCTTGTTTTAAAAATCCATAAAATAAGTTTTTTAATGCATACTCATTATTCAATCTTTATTTTCAGATGACTAAGTTAGACCCCCTGTCCGCTATCCTAAATGACCACAAACTTACCGGTCCCAACTATGAGGACTGGAAGCGCAACCTGTACCTGGTCCTAAGGATTGGTAAACATATGACAGCCCTTAATGACCCTGAGCCAGATTTGCCAGGACCCAATGCCACAGAGGCACAGTTAAAGGCATTCACTGACTGGAAGGAATCCAATGAGATATGTAAATGCTATATTATAGCATCCTTGCAAACAACTCTGCAGAAGCAAGTCGAGGAGATGCCCGACGCTTCTGACATGATGTTGTATTTGAAGGAGATGTTTGAAGGTCACAATCGCGTTACGCGATACCTTACCATCAAGAAACTCGGCGGCACTAAGATGTCCAATGGGACGCTGGTTCGGGAACACATGATGAAAATGTTTGGGTTCCAGAACGAACTAGCTACCATGGACATTGTGCTAGAAGGCGAGGTGATGACAGACATCTTCCTCTCGTCACTGTCTGGAGCCTTTGAAGGCTTTGTCACCAACTTTAATTTGAACAAGTTGGCTATGACAAATGCAGAGCTTCTGGGAGCTCTCCAGGCAGCTGAGGATGGCTTCAAGCAGAAGGGCGAAGCACTTCACGTGCAACGCAGATCCTTCAAGAAGCCTGGTAAACCTCAGGGCAAGAAACATAAAAGGAAACCTAAGTCATTGCCTGTGCAGGACTCTGCTGGAGCCTCTGGGTCTGGAGAATCAAAGAAACCGGGCACGAAGTGCTTCCGGTGTGGCCAGAAGGGTCATTGGAAGAAGGACTGTAAGAAGCCTCAGAATGCTGGTGAAGGTAATCTACAACTCTTAGTTGTTGAATCATTTCTTTCAAGTAATAGTACTTTTGCTAGTTGGATTGTGGATTCTGGATCCACTAACCATGCCTGTAACTCTCTTCAGGGGTTTCGGGAAAGCAGAAGATTGCTTGATGGAGAAGTGACCCTGAGCATGGGAACTGAGGCCGTGGCTGCTGCTGAAGCTATTGGAGATGTTAATCTTAGTTTTTTGAATAATAAGACTTTGACACTTAGAGATGTCTTTTATGTACCATCCTTGCGACGTAACTTAATTTCTGTTTCTTCTTTAGTTAATGAAGGTTATTCAGTTTATTTTGATGCTTCTGGTGTGTCGTTTAAACTGAATGGAACTTTTATAATAAGAGGAATGGTTCAGAATCATCTCTATGTTGTGAGTCCTAAATTTGAAAAGGATAACATAATAACTTCAGCATTTAATGTTAATTCATCTAAGCGTAAGAATCCATCAGAAAATTTAACCCACCTGTGGCACTTACGACTTGGGCATATTGCCTTAGATAGGATCCATAGAATGGTGAAGGCCGGGCTTCTGGAAACAGATCCTACGGAGATCCTTCCCACCTGTGAATCCTGCCTGGAAGGCAAGATGACCAAGAGGTCCTTTAAAGGCAAAGGAGTAAGAGCCACTGAGGTATTAGAGTTAATCCATTCGGATGTATGTGGACCCATGAACGTCAAGGCGATAGGAGGCCATGAGTATTTCATCACATTCATTGATGATTACTCAAGATATGGTTACATTTACCTGATGCATCGGAAGTCGGAATCCTTTGACATGTTCAAAGAGTTCAGGGCTGAAGTAGAAAAGCAGACAGGTAAATATATAAAAACCCTTCGATCTGATCGAGGAGGTGAATACCTATCTGACGAGTTCCTAGGGTATATGGTGGAGCATGGGATAAAAACCCAGTTAACTGCTCCAGGTACCCCACAACAGAATGGAGTTTCCGAGAGAAGGAATCGAACCTTGTTGGACATGGTTCGTAGCATGATGAGTTACGCCAGTTTACCAATGACCTTTTGGGGATATGCCCTACAAACAGCAGTTTATATTCTGAATCACGTTCCGTCTAAGTCAGTGCCTCTGACCCCTAGAGAACTGTGGTCAAAGCGAAAGCCATTGATACAGCATTTCAGAATATGGGGATGCCCTGCACATGTGCGAAGGGATAAGAGGGAAAAGATGGAAACTAAAACCAGAGTATGCTTATTTGTAGGGTATTCCAAGGAGACCAAAGGTGGTCTATTTTATGATCCTGAGGAAAAGAAAGTGATCGTTTCTACGAACGCCTATTTCCTAGAACAGGATTATATTGTGGACCACAAACCTACTAGTAAGGTAGTTCTGGATGAACTGCTGGGTACTAGTTCAGATAGCGCATCCAAAAGCATAGTGGGAACTGACATTACAGATAATAATATACCAGATACTGTAGAACCTGTTAATCCTGTAACACCACCACCACCTCGTCGCAGTGGGAGAAACATCAGAGCTCCTGACAGATACTATGGAGAAACCTTATTGGTTGATCCAGAGTGTCAGGAGGATGACCCACTGAGCTACGATGAGGCAGTGGGAGCTTCTGACAGCTCTGACTGGCAAAAGGCTATGGAGGTAGAAATTGAATCAATGTCCCATAACGCAGTCTGGACTCTTGTTACACCATCATCCAATATTAAACCTATTGGGTGTAAGTGGGTGTATAAGAAGAAGAGAGGATCCGATGGTACAATAGAGACTTATAAAGCTAGATTAGTTGCCAAGGGTTACACCCAGAGAGAAGGGATCGACTTTGACGAAACCTTCTCGCCGGTAGCTATGATAAAGTCTATTCGGATCCTCCTATCCATTGCAGCCCATTATGACTGGGAGATCTAGCAAATGGATGTCAAGACAGCATTCCTTAATGGAAATTTGGAAGAAGACATTTATATGATTCAGCCACCAGGCTTTGAGTCAGAGGGTCAGGAACATCTAGTTTGCAAGTTGCAGAAGTCCATTTATGGACTAAAGCAAGCATCTAGAAGTTGGAACATCCGTTTTGATCAGGCAATCCAGTCATATGGATTTACTCAAAACGAGGATGAACCATGTGTATACAAGAGGACTGATAAGACCACAGTAGTATATTTGATACTTTACATAGACGATATTCTGCTCATTGGAAATGATGTAGGAACATTGTCAACGGTAAAGGTCTGGTTGTCAACACAGTTCGATATGAAAGACCTAGGTGAAGCGAGTTATGTTTTGGGGATCAAGGTAACACGTGATCGCCAGAACAGGATTCTCTCGCTGTCACAGGCTGCGTATATAGATAAGGTTATGGCTAGATTTGACATGCAAAACTCCAAGAAGGGTTTTGTGCCATTTAGACATGGCATAAAACTGTCTAAGGATCAATGTCCTAAGACACCTGAGGAGAGAGCAGAAATACAGAAGATACCTTATGCCTCGGCATTGGGTAGTCTAATGTATGCTATGCATTGTACAAGGCCAGATATCTGTTTCGCAGTAGGCATGATGGGTCGGTTTCAGTCGAATCCGGGTCCAGATCACTGGACAGCTGTGAAGTGTATACTCAAGTACCTTCGTAGAACAAGGGACTATAAGTTGGTTTACACTGGACAAGAACTGACGCCGATTGGATATACAGATTCTGACTTTATGTCAGATTTGGAATCCAGGAAGTCGACATCAGGTTTTGTGTTTATGCTAGGAGGAGGAGCGGTTAGTTGGCAGAGTGTGAAGCAGAAATGCATCGCAGACTCTACCACAGAGGCTGAGTACGTTGCAGCGTGCGAGGCAGCCAAAGAGGAGGTATGGCTCAAGAAATTCCTTACGGATTTGGGGTGCGTACCAGAGGCCCAGTTACCTATTGTGCTTTACTGCGACAATAGTGGGGCGGTAGCACAAGCAAAGGAGCCAAGACATCACCAAAAGGGGAAGCACATCGAGCGCAAGTTCCACTTGATTCGGCAGTTTCAAAAGCAAGGGCGAGTAGCGGTGACACAGATTGCATCTACAGATAATGTTGCTGATCCTTTCACAAAGGCAATACCTACCAAGGCATTCGAGCGACATGTGGACGCGATGGGAGTCAAAACCGTTTTGCTTCGCTAGACCAAGTGGGAGATTGTTAGGATTGATGTGTTCTAAGCTTGTAAAACTTTATGTTTTGGTCTAATAAAGATTGATAGTTATTAATATATGAGATGCATATAGGTGCGTAACATAGTTACGTGTTCTTTTGAGAACAGAGAGCCATGGTTATATGGTAGTCCACTGAGTTGAAGACTGAGTGGATTGGTCCCGTATAACCTAAATAAGTTCGCAGCTATGATCAGGTTGGTCGCCTCATCATGTTAAGCTGTTGGCGATGACAGTTCATGGGATGTCTTCACCATGGTCATCACCAGGCACAGTGTCTGTGGCTGAACGGAACTAACACGGTGTACAGATCAGTGAGCAGACACTGGTACACTAAGCCGTGTTTCTGCTTAGGGTAAAATGGTCCTAAACCCTGAGGAACCACGACTGATGGACTAACCAGTTGCGTGGTGCTTTGGCGCACCAATGTGTGAGGGTCCATATGCAGTGATCCAAAACCACGGTGTACTGGGTTACCCGGCTGGCGTTGCATTAGCGTGTCACTCCTACAGGCCATCCACACCCCTGATAGGAGGTGCGTTCCTTGGTGTGACTTACACTGTACCAAACCCAGGCCTGGTGGTCATCAGTTTGACTGTTGACCGGGTTCGATTACTCGACGGGGTAATCAGAGGTACGATGTATAGGTCAACCTGGAAGGAACCAAGTCATATGATCATTCGAGTCTGACGGTAGTCTTCACCGCTCGAAGTGAATCATGGCATCAAGTGGAGGGACAGCGGGTTTACCACTACTGAGCGGAGAGCAGGGGTATGATGGAGAACATAGTAAGTCTGGGTGAATTGGAGTGCAGCCTGCGTCGCACTCTGGGTGGCTACGCAGGTTAACTCGAGCTCAGAGGATCGATGGTACACTCGGGTAGTGTGTCGATCGAGCTTGAGTTGGAAGCCATGAACCCCGGTCCCTGATGGTTCCACCTTATCAACATTATGTACGGTTCTTGAACCGTCTCCTCGGAACACCATAAGCAGGAGGAAGAAAGAAGTATACGCTCCGTGTGTGCTTGGCACTAGAGCACGGTAGATGCGTAACTACATACGAGTACTAAGGGTTGAGCCCGGGATTAGTACAGAGTCGTATGTAGTAATCCCTAGCCATAAGTGAACTTCGCTGCATAGGTGCGATGCACCGGGGTATGTTGCGAGTTGACTAGTTGACTATGCTAGAGGCACCCTCCGGTGGCCTCAGTTAATAGTAAGTAACTAGTAGATATCACTTAAGTAATGGCCGTTAGGTATCGCACGCTAGAAATGGTCAAAATGAGGCGTCGGGGCGTTTTGGTAAAAACCTCACTCTGCCGGACCTCACTGTTGGCCGAACCTAGTGGTGGGACACCTCACTAGGGCCGGCCCTATGATGTAGGGATAAGAATCCCTCATCTATAGGGCCGGCCATATGGATAGGGATGGGGCGATAAATCGGTTAATATCGAGCCCTAAAAAGTGGGAAAACGGATAAATACGCGGAGAGATAAAAGGGAGATAATGGAGAGATAATGAGAGGGGGTTAATATCCCCTTGGATCCTTATCCAAGGGGTGTTGGCCGGCCCTATAAAGCCCTATGGGGCGCCGGCCCCATGTGCAAGAGAAACCGAACCCCCCTCTCTCTCATCTCTCGAGTTCTCTCCCGTTTCATCTCCCGTTTCCCGCTTGCTACTTCGTCTTCCTCGCGTGGAGTTCTGAAGAAGGAGAAGGGTCGTTCTTCGGAGGCACTCAGAGATCCGAGAGCGACGTTCCGTGCATCGTGTGAGATCGGGTGAACAAGAAGGCAACATCTCCATTCGTACCGTCGGCATCTTCGCGAACGATCTTCCGTCTCCATCGACAAAGAAGACAATCCTCCGCGGTTAAAAGATCCGTACGAAAGGTATGTGTAATCTAACATATAGATCTAGCGAGCATTATGATTTGCATCCATGCTAGTTAATCATTACGCTAGATTGCCGTTAGGGGTTTTCGATTCTCGTGCATACACATGCACACATATGTAGATTAGTTTCTGTGAAAAATTTAAATCGTGTAACGTGCACCATGAACGGTCTTTCGACCGCCAAATCACTTCCGCTGCGAGCCTATGACCCGGATTAGTATCCAACAAATAGATCATACGAATGAATTAGAATGAATCGTACGAATTAATTAGAATGGATACATTCATGCGAATGAATTAGAATGGATTGTACGAATGAATTAGAATGGATCGTACGAATGAATTAGAATGGATCGTACGAATGAATTAGAATGGATACATTCGTGCGAATGAATTAGAATGGATCGGACGAATGAATTAGAATGGATCGTACGAATGAATTAGAATGGATCAAATGAATGAATTAGAATGGTTACATTCATGCGAATGAATTAGAATGGATCGTACGAATGGATTAGAATGGATCGTACGAATGGATTAGAATGGATACATTCGAGCGAATGAATTAGAATGGATCGTACGAATGAATTAGAATGGATCGTACGAATGCATTAGAATGGATCCTACGAATGGATTAGAATGGATACCTTTGTGCATATGAATTAGAATGGATCGTACGAATGAATTAGAATGGATCATATTAATGAATTAGAATGGATCGTACGAATGAATTAGAATGGATACATTCGTGCACGATCCATTCTAATTCATTCGCACGAATGTAACCATTCTAATTCATTCGTACGATCCATTCTAATTCATTAATATGATCCATTCTAATTCATTCGTACGATCCATTCTAATTCCTATGCACAAAGGTATCCATTCTAATTCATTCGTACGATCCATTCTAATTCAGGATCGTACGAATGAATTAGACTTGATACATTCGTGCGAATGAATTAGAACTGATCGTACGAATGAATTAGAATGGATCGTGCAAATAAATTAGAATGGATCATACTAATGAATTAGAATGGATCGTACGAATGAACTAGAATGGATACATTCGTGCGAATGAATTAGAATGGATCGTACGAATGAATTAGAATGGATCGTACGAATGAATTAGAATGGATCTTACGAATGAATTAGAATGGATCGTACGAATGAATTAGAATGGATCGTACGAATGAATTAGAATGGATACATTCGTACGAATGAATTAGAATGGATCGGACGAATGAATTAGAATGGATCGTACGAATGGATTAGAATGGATACATTCGAGCGAATGAATTAGAATGGATCGTACGAATGAATTAGAATGGATCGTACGAATGGATTAGAGTGGATCCTACGAATGGATTAGAATGGATATCTTTGTCCATATGAATTAGAATGGATCGTACGAATGAATTAGAATGGATCATATTAATGAATTAGAATGGATCGTACAAATGAATTAGAATGGATACATTCGTGCGAATGAATTAGAATGGATCGTGCGAATCAATTAGACAGGATCGTGCGAATGAATAAGAATAGATCATACGAATGAATTAGAATGGATCGTACGAATTAATTAGAATGGATACATTCGTGCGAATGAATTAGAATGGATTATATGAATGAATTAGAATGGATCGTACGAAAGAATTAGAATGGATCATACGAATGAATTAGAATGGATCATACGAATGAATTAGAATGGATCGTACGAATGGATTAGAATGGATCATACGAATGAATTAGAATGGATCGTGCGAATGAATTAGAATGGATCGAACGAATGAATTAGAATGGATATATTCGAGCGAATGAATTAGAATAGATCGTATGAATGAATTAGAATGGATCATACGAATGAATTAGAATGGATCGTACGAACGAATTAGAATGGATCGTACGAACAAATTAGAATGGATCATATGAACGAATTAGAATGGATCGTACGAATGAATTAGAATGGATACATTCGAGCGAATGAATTAGAATGGATCGTACGAATGAATTAGAATAGATCATAGGAATGAATTAGAATGGATCGTGCAAATGAATTAGAATGGATACATTCGTGCGAATGAATTAGAATGGATCGGGCGAATGAATTAGAATGGATCGTACGAATGAATTAGAATGGATCGTACGAATGAATTAGAATGGATATATTTGAACGAATAAATTAGAATAGATCATACGAATGAATTAGAATGGATCGTACGAATGAATTAGAATGGATAGTGCGAATGAATTAGAATCGATCGTACGAATGAATTAGAATGGATCATATTAATGAATTAGAATGGATCGTACGAATGAATTAGAATGGATACATTCGTACGAATGAATTAGAATAGATCGTACGAATGTATTAGCATGAATCGTACGAATGTATCCATTCTAATCCATTCGTACGATCCATTCTAATTCAATCGTCCGATCCATTCTAATTCATTCGCATGAATGTATCCATTCTAATTCATTCGTACAATCCATTCTATTTCATTCGTACGATCCATTCTTACTCATTCGTATGATCCATTCTAATTCATTCGTATGATCCATTCTAATTCATTCGCACGATCCATTCTAATTCATTCGCACGATCCATTCTAATTCATTCATACGATCCATTCTAATTCATTCATACGATCCATTCTAGTTCATTCCTACAATCCATTCTAATTCATTCGCCCGATCCATTCTAATTCATTCATACGATCCATTCTATTCGAATGGATCATGCGATCCATTCGAATTCATTCGCACGATCCATTCTAATTCATTCATACGATCCATTCTAATTCATTCATACAATCCATTCTAATTCTTTCACACGATCCATTCTAATTCATTCGTAGGATCCCTTCTAATTCATTCGTACAATCTATTCTATTTCATTCGTACGATCCATTCTTACTCATTCGTATGATCCATTCTAATTCATTCGGACGAATGTATCCATTCTAATTTATTCGTACGATCCATTCTAATTCATTCGTACGATTCATTCTAATTCATTCGTACGATCCATTCTAATTCATTCATCCGATCCATTCTAATTCATTCGCACGAATGTATCCATTCTAATTCATTCGTACGATCCATTCTAATTCATTCGTACGATCCATTCTAATTCATTCGTAAGATCCATTCTAATTCATTCGTACGATCCATTCTAATTCATTCGTATGATCCATTCTAATTCATTTGCACGAATGTATCCATTCTAGTTCATTCGTACGATCCATTCTAATTCATTCGTATGATCCATTCTAATTCATTCGCACGATCCATTCTAATTCATTCGTACGATCCATTCTAATTCATTCATACGATCCATTCTAATTCATTCGTACGATCCATTCTAATTCATTCGCACAAATGTATCCTTTCTAATTCATTCGTACGATCCATTCTAATTCATTCGCACGATCTGTTCTTATTCATTCGCACAATCCATTCTAATTTATTCGCATGAATGTATCCATTCTAATTCATTCGTACGATCCATTCTAATTCATTCGTACGATCCATTCTAATTCATTCGTATGATCCATTCTAATTAATTCGTATGATCCATTCTAATTCATTCGTACGATCCATTCTAATTCATTCATACAATCCATTCTAATTAATTCGCACGAATGTATCCATTCTAATTAATTCGTACGATCCATTCTAATTCATTCGTATGATCTATTCTTATTCATTCGCACGATCCAGTCTAATTGATTCGCACGATCCATTCTAATTCATTCGCACGAATGTATCCATTCTAATTCATTCGTACGATCCATTCTAATTCATTAATATGATCCATTCTAATTCATTCGTACGATCCATTCTAATTCATATGCACAAAGGTATCCATTCTAATCCATTCGTAGGATCCATTCTAATCCATTCATACGATCCATTCTAATTCATTCGTACGATCCATTCTAATTCATTCGCTCGAATGTATCCATTCTAATCCATTCGTACGATCCATTCTAATCCATTCGTACGATCCATTCTAATTCATTCGCATGAATGTAACCATTCTAATTCATTCATTTGATCCATTCTAATTCATTCGTACGATCCATTCTAATTCATTCGTCCGATCCATTCTTATTCATCCGCACGAATGTATCCATTCTAATTCATTCGTACGATCCATTCTAATTCATTCGTACGATCTATTCTAATTTATTCGTAAGATCCATTCTAATTCATTCGTACGATCCATTCTAATTCATTCGTACGATCCATTCTAATTCATTCACACGAATGTATCCATTCTAGTTCATTCCTGTTGAGTAAGATATGGTCTAGGGCTTGTAAAAACCATGGTTGATTAATAAATGAGTTGATATTTATATTAGAATAGCTTAATTGGTGCGTATTCTACGTGTTCTATATATTGAACTGATAAGAGCCATGGCTGTATAGTGGTTCATCTGAGTGGGAGACTCAGTTGATTAGTACTATTAGCCTAAATTGTTCGCAGTTCTGATTAGGGTTGGTCGCCCTATCAGGTTAAGCTGTTGGAATGACAGAGCATGGGTTTCTTCACTATGGTCATTGCCAAGCGCAGTGTCTGGCTGAACAGAACCAACACGGTGCACAGATCGGTGAGCAGACACCGGTGCACATAGTCGTGTTTCTGCTTAGGGTAATAGGTCCTAAACCCTGAGGAACCATGACCGATGGACTAACCAGTTTGGGTAACTTTGGTTCACCAACGTGTGAGGGATCTAACCACGACCCAAAACCACAGTGCGCTGGGTTGCTGAGCTGGCGTTGCATCGGCATGTCACTCCTGCAGGCTATTCACATCCCCATTGGGAGGTGCGTTCCTTGGTCTGACATACACTGTACTAAAACCAGGCCTGGTGGTTAACAGTTGAGCTGTTGGACTGAATCCGGTTGTTTGGCCAAAATGATCGGAGGTACGATGTGTTAATCAACCTGGAAGGAACCTAGTCATATAGTCACTTGAGTCTGACGGTGCTCTCCACCGCTCAAGTTGACACATGGCACCGAGTGAAGGGACATCTAATTACCTATCTAAGCGGAGAGCAGGGGTATGCGAGAGAGCTTAGTAAGTCTGGGAGAATTGGAGTGCAGCCTGCGTCGCACTCTGGGTGGCCACGCAGGTTAACTGGGACCTAGAGGGTTGATAGGGACACTTGGTGTTAGGATTGATGTGTTCTAAGCTTGTAAAACTTTAAGTTTTGGTCTAATAAAGATTGATAGTTATTATTATATGAGATGCATATAGGTGCGTAACATAGTTACGTGTTCTTTAGAGAACAGAGAGCCATGGTTATATGGTAGTCCACTGAGTTGAAGACTAAGTGGATTGGTCCCGTATAACCTAAATATGTTCGCAGCTATGATCAGGTTGGTCACCTCATCATGGTAAGTTGTTGGCGATGATAGTTCATGGAATGTCTTCACCATGGTCATCACCAAGCACAGTGTCTGTGGCTGAACGGAACTAACACGGTGTACAGATCAGTGAGCAGACACTGGTACACTAAGCCGTGTTTCTGCTTAGGGTAAAACGGTCCTAAACCCTGAGGAACCACGACTGATGGACTAACCAGTTGCGTGGTGCTTTGGCGCACCAATGTGTGAGGGTCCATATACAGTGATCCAAAACCACGGTGTACTGGGTTACCCGGCTGGCGTTGCATTAGCGTGTCACTCCTGCAGGCCATCCACACCCCTGATGGGAGGTGCGTTCCTTGGTGTGACTTACACTGTACCAAACCCAGGCCTGGTGGTTATCAGTTTGACTGTTGACCGGGTTCGATTACTCGACGGGGTAATCAGAGGTACGATGTATAGGTCAACCTGGAAGGAACCAAGTCATATGATCATTCGAGTCTGACGGTAGTCTTCACCGCTCGAAGTGAATCATGGCATCAAGTGGAGGGACAGCGGGTTTACCACTACTAAGCGGAGAGCAGGGGTATGATGGAGAACATAGTAAGTCTGGGTGAATTGGAGTGCAGCCTGCGTCGCACTCTGGGTGGCTACGCAGGTTAACTCGAGCTCAGAGGATCGATGGTACACTCGGGTAGTGTGTCGATCGAGCTTGAGTTGGAAGCCATGAACCCCGGTCCCTGATGGTTCCACCTTATCAACATTATATACGGTTCTTGAACCGTCTCCTCGGAACACCATAAGCAGGAGGAAGAAAGAAGTATACGCTCCGTGTGTGCTTGGCACTAGAGCACGGTAGATGCGTAACTACATACGAGTACTAAGGGTTGAGCCCAAGACTAGTGCGGAGTCGTATGTAGTAATCCCTAGCCATAAGTGAACTTCGCTACATAGGTGCGATGCACCGGAGTATATTGCGAGTTGACTAGTTGACTTTGCTAGAGGCACCTTCCGGTGGCCTCAGTTAATAGTAAGTAACTAGTAGATATCACTTAAGTAATGGCCGTTAGGTATCGCACGCTAGAAATGGTCAAAATGAGGCGTCGGGGCGTTTTGGTAAAAACCTCACTCTACCGGACCTCACTGTTGGCCGACCCTAGTGGTGGGACACCTCACTAGGGCCGGCCCTATGATGTAGGGATAAGAATCCCTCATCTATAGGGCCGGCCATATGGATAGGGATGGGGCGATAAATCGGTTAAGATCGAGCCCTAAAAAGTGGGAAAACGGATAAATACGCGGAGAGATAAAAAGGAGATAATGGAGAGATGAGATAAGGGGGTCATTATCCCTTTGGATCCTTATCCAAGGGGGGGTGGCTGGCCCTATAAAAGCACCTATGGGCGCCGGCCCCATGTGCTGAAAAATCCGAACCCCCTCTCTCTCTAATCTCTCTAGTTCTCTCCCTAATCTCTCTCCGTTTCCCGCTTGCTACTTCGTCTTCCTCGCGTGGAGTTCTGAAGAAGGAGAAGGGTCGTTCTTCAGAGGCACTCAGAGATCCGAGAGCGACGTTCCGTGCATCGTGTGAGATCGGGTGAACAAGAAGGCAACATCTCCATTCGTACCGTCGGCATCTTCGCGAACGATCTTCCGTCTCCATCGACAAAGAAGACAATTCTCCGCGGTTAAAAGATCCGTACGAAAGGTATGTGTAATCTAACATGTAGATCTAGCGAGCATTATGATTTGCATCCATGCTAGTTAATCATTACGCTAGATTGCCGTTAGGGTTTTTCGATTCTCGTGCATACACATGCACACATATGTAGATTAGTTTCTATGAAAAGTTAAATAGTGTAACGTGCACCATGAACGGTCTATTCGACCGCCAAATCGCTTCCGTTGCGAGCCTCTGACCGGGATTAGATTCCAACAATTGGTATCAGAGCCGCATTAGTGGTGTATGTTTCACGTTTTTCATGAAACGAACATGTGTGCGCATAATGAATGCATGAGATCATCGGGGTTCATACGCTTAGATCATGCATATGTATAGATTGTGCTTGTTCTATTAATCATTCTTGCAGGGCGCCGCTATAAAAAATCTAGATCTATGCTTTGTGCTTGCTACCGGGGGTCGGACCCCGAGTTAGCAATTGTCTGGATTTGCTTTCTGTGTGTGGATATCTAATTGAGCCTTAGATTGGGCGAGTGATGGGGGTTGACCATCCTCGGTTTCCCATGGCCTTTTTCCTAGGTGTGTTTTCTTTTCTTTCTAGGAAATTGTGTACGACCGAGCACTTGCTCGTAGCGTACTAGACTTTTTCGGTTACAGATTGAGAAGAAAGACGTGCCAAAGAAATCCACCATCGGGAGCGGAAGCGGAACCCTGGAGGATGAAGACGATCCGGCAAAGTGTTCGCGAGCGCGACGAAGGAGCCGGACCGAGGAACCTTGCGAAGAAAGCTAGAAGCCTGCGCTGTGCTAATTAGGTTCAGGGGTCGGACCCTGAACTTAATTCAGTTTTAATGGTTGCTTTCTTTAATTAGTTCTTTAAGCTTCATATCGAACCCCGATGAGATAATGTGATTATCTATCTTCAGAGGGATGCCTTTCCCCTCCGGTCCAAGCGACTGTTTGAGGATAGGATCCCGCTAGATGACGCCTATTATTTAGTTGACTTTTGATGTTAGTGGGATCCCATCACATATGGTTATGCCACCATTAGGAGAGCACCCGACTAGTCGGGTGTGCCTATTTGGCCAGCATCGAAATCAAAGATGAGATGGAGATCCATTGAACATCAATTGTCAAATCTATAAGCGAGGCGCCATGACTAGTGGGAGTCCTTTCCAGTGAGTCTGACTCTAGGATTAGCTCCAGAGCATTAGCGTGATGACCAGTTTTGCAGAGCATCGATATTCTTGGAATATGTAATGTGACCCTTGAATGGAGAAATCCACTTAAGGCAGGGACTATGATATTCCGAGAGTGATTAAAGCTAGGCGAAAGGCTTGAACGCTAGTGGGAGCATGGTGTGACCAGGGTCTAGTATTTAGGAGGTCGCTACCTTTGCATTTGCATAAATTCATACTCGCAAAATAACCCTCAGAATTATAAGGGATGTAATAGAGGAATTTTTTAGAAATCCTCTGGCCTCCACGGCTAATCACTTCGTACTCGGGTGGAAGGGCATAACTCAACAACCCCCTCGGGTGAGAGCTGTGTTTTTCTATGCCAAGCTACTTAGTGATCTCCTTCGGGATATGGCGATTACGGTGCCAAGTGTTCAGGCTTTACTCACCCTCGTGGGGGCCGTTAGAATTCCCGTACCGTAATTGCCTAAGCTCGTGGGTAAGCATCCTAAGTACACGTGAGGTATTCGTTGCGAAGACAACGGTGATCACGTGGAACTGGCCAAAAGATAACCATGGTCCATCAAAGCCCGTAGTTGGCAGATTTGGATAGGGTCAAGGGAAAGACCCGTGTAAGCGGAAGACCTGCACAATGCCCCCTCGGACAGGTGTAGCCTACTCCGAGATCTTACATACATGGTTAATTAATCCATAGAGATGACTTCGTTTGAGGGTAGCGTTGTCATATGGATGTAATTAGCTTGTTTTAAAAATCCATAAAATAAGTTTTCATGCATCTCAATTTTTTCAATCTTTTATTTTCAGATGACCAAGTTAGACCCCCTGTCCGCTATCCTAAATGACCACAAACTTACCAGTCCCAACTATGAGGACTGGAAGCGCAACCTGTACCTAGTCTTAAGGATAGGTAAACACATGTCAGCCCTTAATGACCCTGAGCCAGATTTGCCAGGACCCAATGCCACAGAGGCACAGTTAAAGGCTTTTACTGACTGGAAGGAATCTAATGAGATATGTAAATGCTATATTATAGTATCCTTGCAAACAACTCTGCAGAAGCAAGTCGAGGAGATGCCCGACGCTTCTGACATGATGTTGTATTTGAAGGAGATATTTGAAGGTCACAATCGCGTTACGCGATACCTTACCATCAAGAAACTTGTCGGCACTAAGATGTCCAATGGGACGCTGGTTCGGGAACACATGATGAAAATGTTTGGGTTCCAGAACGAACTAGCTACCATGGACATTGTGCTAGAAGGCAAGGTGATGACAGACATCTTCCTCTCGTCACTGTCTGGAGCCTTTGAAGGCTTTGTCACCAACTTTAATTTGAACAAGTTGGCTATGACAAATGCAGAGCTTCTGGGAGCTCTCCAGGCAGCTGAGGATGGCTTCAAGCAGAAGGGCGAAGCACTTCACGTGCAACGCAGATCCTTCAAGAAGCCTGGTAAACCTCAAGGCAAGAAACATAAAAAGAAACCTAAGTCTGAGCCTGTGCAGGACTCTGCTGGGGCCTCTGGGTCTGGAGAATCAAAGAAACCGGGCACGAAGTGTTTCCGGTGTGGCCAGAAGGTCCTTCTGGTCATTGGAAGAAGGACTGCAAGAAGCCCCAGAATGCCGGAGAAGGTAATCTACAACTCTTAGTTGTTGAATCATTTCTTTCAAGTAATAGTTCTTTTGCTAGTTGGATTGTGGATTCAGGATCCACTAACCATGCCTGTAACTCTCTTCAGGGGTTTCAGGAAAGCAGAAGGTTGCTTGATGGAGAGGTGACCTTGAGCATGGGAACTGAGGCCGTGGCTGCTGCTGAAGCTATTGGAGATGTTACTCTTAGTTTTTCGAATAATAAGACTTTGACTCTTAGAGATGTCTTTTATGTACCGTCCTTGCGACGTAACTTAATTTCTGTTTCTTCTTTAGTTAATGAAGGTTATTCAGTTTATTTTGATACTTCTGGTGTGTCTTTTAAACTGAATGGAACTTTTATAATAAGAGGAATGGTTTAGAATCATCTCTATATTGTCAGTCCTAAATTTGAGAAAGATAACATAATAACTTCAGCATTTAATGTTAATTCATCTAAGCGTAAGAAACCTTCGGAGAATTTAACCCAATTGTGGCACTTACGGCTTGGGCATATTGCCTTAGATAGGATCCATAGGTTGGTAAAGGTCGGGCTTCTGGAAACAGATCCTACGGAGATCCTTCCCACCTGTGAATCCTGCCTGGAAGGCAAGATGACCAAGAGGGCCTTCAAAGGCCAAGGAGTGAGAGCTACTGAGGTATTGGAGTTAATCCATTCAGATGTATGTGGACCCATGAGCGTCAAGGCGATAGGAGGCCATGAGTACTTCATCACTTTCATTGATGATTACTCAAGATATGGTTACATTTACCTTATGCATCGGAAGTCGGAATCCTTTGACATGTTCAAAGAGTTCAGGGCTGAAGTAGAAAAGCAGACAGGTAAATGTATAAAAACCCTTCGATCTGATCGAGGTGGTGAATACCTATCTGACGAGTTCCTTGGGTATTTAGTGGAGCATGGGATAACATCCCAGTTAACTGCTCCAGGTACCCCACAACAGAATGGAGTCTCTGAGAGAAGGAATCGAACCTTGTTAGACATGGTTCGAAGCATGATGAGTTATGCCTGTTTACCAATGACCTTTTGGGGATATGCCCTTCAGACAGCAGCATATGTTCTGAACCACGTTCCATCTAAATCAGTGCCTCAGACCCCTAGAGAACTGTGGTCAAGGCAAAAGCCAACACTACAGCATTTCAGAATATGGGGATATCCTGCACATGTGCGGATAGACAAGAGGGAAAAGATGGAGCCAAAGTCCAAAGCATGTCTGTTTGTAGGGTATCCCAAAGAGACTAAAGGTGGACTATTTTATGACCCTGAGGAAAAGAAGGTAATCGTTTCAACGAATGCCATTTTCCTAGAACATGATTATGTTATGGACCACAAGCCTGCTAGTAAGGTAGTTCTGGATGAGCTACTAGGTACTAGATCAGAGAGCGCATCCGAAAGCATAGTGGGAGCTGACATTACAGATAATAATATACTAGATACTGTAGAACCTATTAATCCTGTAACACCACCACCACCTCGTCGCAGTGGGAGAAGCATCAGAGCTCCTGACAGATACTATGGAGAGACCTTATTGGTTGATCCAGAGGGTCAGGAGGATGACCCACTGAGCTACGATGAGGCAATGGGAGCTTCTGACAGCTCTGACTGGCAAAAGGCTATGGAGGTAGAAATTGAATCAATGTCCCATAACGCAGTCTGGACTCTTGTTACACCATCATCCAATATTAAACCTATTGGGTGTAAGTGGGTGTATAAGAAGAAGAGAGGATCCGATGGTACAATAGAGACTTATAAAGCTAGATTAGTTGCCAAGGGTTACACCCAGAGAGAAGGGATCGACTTTGACGAAACCTTCTCGCCGGTAGCTATGATAAAGTCTATTCGGATCCTCCTATCCATTGCAGCCTATTATGACTGGGAGATCTGGCAAATGGATGTCAAGACAGCATTCCTTAATGGAAATTTGGAAGAAGACATTTATATGATTCAGCCACCAGGCTTTGAGTCAGAGGGTCAGGAACATCTAGTTTGCAAGTTGCAGAAGTCCATTTATGGACTAAAGCAAGCATCTAGAAGTTGGAACATCCGTTTTGATCAGGCAATCCAGTCATATGGATTTACTCAAAACGAGGATGAACCATGTGTATACAAGAGGACTGATAAGACCACAGTAGTATATTTGATACTTTACGTAGACGATATTCTACTCATTGGGAATGATGTAGGAACATTGTCAACGGTAAAGGTCTGGTTGTCAACACAGTTCGATATGAAAGACCTAGGTGAAGCGAGTTATGTTTTGGGGATCAAGGTAACACGTGATCGCCAGAACAGGGTTCTCTCGCTATCACAGGCTGCGTATATAGATAAGGTTATGGCTAGATTTGACATGCAAAACTCCAAGAAGGGTTTTGTGCCATTTAGACATGGCGTAAAACTGTCTAAGGATCAATGTCCTAAGACACCTGAGGAGAGAGCAGAAATGCAGAAGATACCTTATGCTTCGGCATTAGGTAGTCTAATGTATGCTATGCATTGTACAAGGCCTGATATCTATTTCGCAGTAGGAATGTTGGGTCGGTTTCAGTCGAATCCGGGTCCAGACCACTGGACAGCTGTGAAGTGTATACTCAAGTACCTTCGTAGAACAAGGGACTATGAGTTGGTTTACACTGGACAAGAACTGACGCCAATTGGATATACAGATTCTGACTTTATGTCAGATTTGGAATCCAAAAAATCGACATCAGGTTTTGTGTTTATGTTAGGAGGAGCAGCGGTTAGTTGGCAGAGTGTGAAGCAGAAATGCATCGCAGACTCTACCACAGAGGCTGAGTACGTTGCAGCGTGCGAGGCAGCCAAAGAGGCGGTATAGCTCAAGAAATTCCTTACGGATTTGGGGTGTGTACCAGAGGCCCAGTTACCTATTGTGCTTTACTGCGACAATAGTGGGGCGATAGCACAAGCTAAGGAGCCAAGACATCACCAAAAGGGGAAGCACATCGAGCGCAAGTTCCACTTGATTCGGCAGTTTCAAAAGCAAGGGCGAGTAGCGGTGACACAGATTGCATCTACAGATAATATTGCTGATCCTTTCACAAAGGCAATACCTACCAAGGCATTCGAGCGACATGTGGACGCGATGGGAGTCAAAACCGTTTTGCTTCGCTAGACCAAGTGGGAGATTGTTAGGATTGATGTGTTCTAAGCTTGTAAAACTTTAAGTTTTGGTCTAATAAAGATTGATAGTTATTATTATATGAGATGCATATAGGTGCGTAACATAGTTACGTGTTCTTTAGAGAACAGAGAGCCATGGTTATATGGTAGTCCACTGAGTTGAAGACTAAGTGGATTGGTCCCGTATAATCTAAATATGTTCGCAGCTATGATCAGGTTGGTCACCTCATCATGGTAAGCTGTTGGCGATGACAGTTCATGGAATGTCTTCACCATGGTCATCACCAAGCACAGTGTCTGTGGCTGAACGGAACTAACACGGTGTACAGATCAGTGAGCAGACACTGGTACACTAAGCCGTGTTTCTGCTTAGGGTAAAACGGTCCTAAACCCTGAGGAACCACGACTGATGGACTAACCAGTTGCGTGGTGCTTTGGCGCACCAATGTGTGAGGGTCCATATACAGTGATCCAAAACCACGGTGTACTGGGTTACCCGGCTGGCGTTGCATTAGCGTGTCACTCCTGCAGGCCATCCACACCCCTGATGGGAGGTTCGTTCCTTGGTGTGACTTACACTGTACCAAACCCAGGCCTGGTGGTTATCAGTTTGACTGTTGACCGGGTTCGATTACTCGACGGGGTAATCAGAGGTACGATGTATAGGTCAACCTGGAAGGAACCAAGTCATATGATCATTCGAGTCTGACGGTAGTCTTCACCGCTCGAAGTGAATCATGGCATCAAGTGGAGGGACAGCGGGTTTACCACTACTAAGCGGAGAGCAGGGGTATGATGGAGAACATAGTAAGTCTGGGTGAATTGGAGTGCAGCCTGCGTCGCACTCTGGGTGGCTACGCAGGTTAACTCGATCTCAGAGGATCGATGGTACACTCGGGTAGTGTGTCGATCGAGCTTGAGTTGGAAGCCATGAACCCCGGTCCCTGATGGTTCCACCTTATCAACATTATGTACGGTTCTTGAACCGTCTCCTCGGAACACCATAAGCAGGAGGAAGAAAGAAGTATACGCTCCGTGTGTGCTTGGCACTAGAGCACGGTAGATGCGTAACTACATACGAGTACTAAGGGTTGAGCCCGAGACTAGTGCGGAGTCGTATGTAGTAATCCCTAGCCATAAGTGAACTTCGCTACATAGGTGCGATGCACCGGGGTATGTTGTGAGTTGACTAGTTGACTTTGCTAGAGGCACCTTCCGGTGGCCTCAGTTAATAGTAAGTAACTAGTAGATATCACTTAAGTAATGGCCGTTAGGTATCGCACGCTAGAAATGGTCAAAATGAGGCATCAGGGCGTTTTGGTAAAAACCTCACTCTACCGGACCTCACTGTTGGCCGACCCTAGTGGTGGGACACCTCACTAGGGCCGGCCCTATGATGTAGGGATAAGAATCCCTCATCTATAGGGCCGGCCATATGGATAGGGATGGGGCGATAAATCGGTTAAGATCGAGCCCTAAAAAGTGGGAAAACGGATAAATACGCGGAGAGATAAAAAGGAGATAATAGAGAGATGAGATAAGGGGGTCATTATCCCCTTGGATCCTTATCCAAGGGGGGGTGGTCGGCCCTATAAAAGCACCTATGGGCGCCGGCCCCATGTGCTGAAAAATCCGAACCCCCTCTCTCTCTAATCTCTCTAGTTCTCTCCCTAATCTCTCTCCGTTTCCCGCTTGCTACTTCGTCTTCCTCGCGTGGAGTTCTGAAGAAGGAGAAGGGTCGTTCTTCGGAGGCACTCAGAGATCCGAGAGCGACGTTCCGTGCATCGTGTGAGATCGGGTGAACAAGAAGGCAACATCTCCATTCGTACCGTCGGCATCTTCGCGAACGATCTTCCGTCTCCATCGACAAAGAAGACAATTCTCCGCGGTTAAAAGATCCGTACGAAAGGTATGTGTAATCTAACATGTAGATCTAGCGAGCATTATGATTTGCATCCATGCTAGTTAATCATTACGCTAGATTGCCGTTAGGGTTTTTCGATTCTCGTGCATACACATGCACACATATGTAGATTAGTTTCTATGAAAAGTTAAATAGTGTAACGTGCACCATGAACGGTCTATTCGACCGCCAAATCGCTTCCGCTGCGAGCCTCTGACCGAGATTAGATTCCAACACTTGGGTAGTGTGTCGATCGGGTCCGGTTGGAAGCCATGAATCCTAGTCCCTGAAGGTTCCACCTTATCCACGATCGTTACGGATCATAACTTTCTCCTTGTCTCACTGTACAATATGAGTTGAAGAAATAATGCCTTAATCGTCCTGTTTTCCATGAGTGCATTGCACTAGGGCATGGTGGATGCACAGGACTAAGTGTGTTCACTAGGGGGCAACCCCAGAGTAGTGTAGGGACACACGATGTTGCCATAATGCCATAAGGAGTTCATTCCGTGTGTGCGTGTCGCACTAGAGCACGGTCTGTGTATTTAGTGATTTTTACTATAGGGGCACCCTACGTTTTACTGAGGGCACCCCAGTAAATAGTAAAAACACTATTCAAAACTCTATGGTATGTTAAATAGGTATGGATGAGGTTCTCTAAGTGTTAGAGTACTTTATCATGCACTGAGGTGGAGCATATATGCTCCGGTATGAGGTGGATGGCCACTAGATGCATGGGGGGCATTTTGGTCATTTCAAAATGTCCCGCATGCCCTAATGGACGACCCCCCCATTAGGAAAAATATGCATGGCCATCAAATCCATATTTAAAGGGTTTAATTCATATTTGAAATGATTTGAATCTATTCCCTTTAATTGCAAAACCAAATATGGCAACTATACAATAGTGGGCATTTATTTTTGAGGATTAATGAGAGAGAGAGAAGGGGGAACGGTTCATATGGACAAGGGGAGAGAGGGGCACGGTTTTAAAGACATATTAGGCAAGGAAAACCGAGCCTCATTCAGATTTTGAAGTGAAAGACCGATCCCTCTCTCCCTTGTGTTCGGTTTTGGCCTCCCTCTCTCTCTCGGGCACTCATCTCTCTCATTCTTTGGGTTTGACCTAAGGTGTGAAGAGAAAATCTTCATCATCTCATCATCTTCTCCTCATAGAGTGGGTGTGATAAAGAAGAAGAGAAAGCTTGCACTCCGAAGCACTCAGAGATTGGAGTGCAAGGATCCGGGTCGATTCGCGAGATCGGGTGTACCCGAAGAAGAACGAGGCTTCTCCCACGCACGTGGATACTTCCGTCATCATCAACTTGGAAGATTAACATCGCGGTGTTAAATCCCGCACGGAGGTATAATAAACAAAACCCTAGATCTATTGAATTGCATGCATAACATTTATGGTGTGTTTCGATAGATGACCATAGGGGTTCGTTTGCATTTCATTTTAATCTTGCGCATATGATTGTTTCTTAAGAAATTTTTAAAAATGTATCGCACACCGTGTCGATCCTAAGATCGAGTCCGGCTTCCGTTGCGCCTCTGATTTATTTTCAACAAATAGTATCAGAGCCATTTTCGGTGTGCGATTCACGAAAAAAAAAAAAATTTCTATGAATCGAATCAAATGCGTATTTGATGAATGAATGCATTCACCAGGGTTTGCATGCGCTAGATCATATATGCATATGTGTTGCATGCTATGTTTTCCTGCAGGGCGCCGCTAGAAAATAATAATTGTGATTGTTTGGTTTTGGGGGTCGGACCCCGAAAAATATGATTGCATTGTTATTTTTTATTGTTCTTTCTGTGATGGATGGTTGTAAGGCCTAATGGGACAAGTACGTGGAGGTTGTTCCACGGCTTGGTTTTTCCCGGCCAATTATATCTATTCTTGTACTTTCATTATTCTTTATCCTAGGAAAATGTGTATGAACGAGCGATTACTCGGAGCATACTAGATTTTTCAATTACAGGCTGAAGATTTGGAGGACAAGATCAGATGGAAAATCCATTACCGGAAGACCGGATGTGGTGGGCCAAAGGAAGAGATATCCGGAAGATGCCATGAACGGGATCATCAGAGCATTGCTAGTCAGGTTCAGGGGTCGGACCCTGAACTTGATATCAATGGATGTTTATGTTTGATGGTAGTTGGATATTTTCTAAGACCCCGGTGAAATTATATATTCTAATGCTATATGTATTAGATTGTGGGATGCCCTTTCCCCACTGTGTGTGGGATGCCTATACCCCACTTGGTCCCTGCGACCATTAGGTTAGATCTTCATTTAATGACACCCGTAGTTTAATTGGTGTTTAATGGTAGTTGGATCCCATAACACTCGGTTATACCACCGTTAGGTTGAGGTCCGACGGAGGTTGTCGGATGTCCCTAATTGGTTTGACATCGAAACCAATAGTGATGTGGTGATCATCTATGACATCAAACATCAAGTTGCATACGAGGAGTCATACTAATGGGAGACCTTTCCTTGTATGTCTAGACCATAGGCTAGGCTCTAGAGCACAAAGGGTAATGATCATTTTATTTAGTATCGAAGGCTTGGAAAGTACGTAATGTGATTCTCGGGAGAAAGGTGACAACTGAGTATCCACGGGATAGGGACTATGGTCCTCTCCAAGTCTATCTATACTTCATAAGAGATCTTAACTCTAGTGGGAGCACGGTATGACCAGGGTCTAGGTCTAGGTTGTCGCAACCTAGGATCTAAAATACTTGTATTGAAATAACCCTCACAATAATTAAGGGATGTGTAAGAGGACTCAGTGTGAGTACCCCTGGCCTCCACTGCCAACTGCTGAATTTTCGGGTGATAGGGTATGGCTCAACATCCCCCTCGGGTGAGAGTTATTTTCTGTCATGCCGGAGGCTTAGCAGTCTCCTTCAGGATATGGTGGTCACAATGCCAGGAGAGAAGGGCTTTTCCCGCCCTCGCGGGGGCCGCATGAACTCCCGTGTTATGATTGCCTAGGCTTGTGGGTAAGCATCCGGAGCACCCGTGAGGCTACCCGTTGCATCGCATGGAGATCACGGGGGGCTGGCCAAAAGAAAACCGTGGTCCATTATAGCCCGTCTGTGGCAGATTTGGATTGGGTCCAAGAGACCTGCTGTGAGCGGAGGATGCTGCACACTGCCCCCTCGGGCGGGTGTATCCGAATTCGAGATCTCATATACATGGTAAAATTGATCCATAAATATGTCTCCGCTTTGAGGGTAGCGTTGACGTTTGGATATAATTTGACTCATTTTAAAAACACCATAAAATAAGTTTATGAAGCATTCTAATATACTCCTATTTATTTTTCAGATGACCAAACTAGACCCCTTATCTGCCATCCTAAATGATAACAAGCTTACGGGTCCTAACTATGAGGACTGGAAACGCAACCTCATGCTTGTTCTGAGGATTGGTAAACACACCATGGCCTTAACCACTCAGGAACCGAACCTACCGGGTCCAGATGCCACTGAGGCAGAGACCAAGGCTTTCTCCGACTGGCAAGATTCTAATGAGATGTGCAAGTGCTATATCATAGCTTCCTTGCAGACAACTCTACAGAAGCAAGTCGAAGAAATGCCTGATGCTTCTGATATGATGCTATACCTCAAAGAAATGTTTGAGGGGCATAGCCGCGTAACGCGCTACCTCACAATGAAAAAGCTCGTTAGCACTAAGATGTCCGAAGGGACGCCTGTCCGGGAACACATACTGAAAAAGCTCGGGTTCCAGAACGAACTGGCTACCATGAACATTGTGCTGGATAACGAGGTTATGACTGATATCTTCCTTGCGTCCCTGTCTGGAGCCTTTGAAGGCTTTATCACTAACTTCAACCTTAATAAGTTGGAGATGACAAATGCAGAGCTTCTTGGAGCTCTCCAAGCAACAGAAGACGGGTTCAAGGTTAAAGTTGAGGCATTAAGTGCTAAGCGCAAGGCTGCTCTGAAGGCTAAGAAGCCTATGAGCAAGAAGCCTAAGAACAAGAAGCTGAAGGCAGGGCCTCTGCAGAGCCATGTGGGGACCTCTAAGTCAAGAGAGATAAAGTCACCAAGCACGAAGTGCTTCAGATGTGGCGAAAAGGGCCATTGGAAAAAGGACTGCACAAAGCCTCAGGGTGCTGGGACAGGTAATTCTCAGCTACTAGTAGTTGAGTCACTTCTTTCAAGTAGCAGTTCTTTTGCATCTTGGATTATGGATTCTGGTTCCACTGACCATGCCTGTAACTCTTTACAGGGGTTCCAGGTAAGCAGAAGGCTACTTGATGAGGAAGTGGTCCTGAGCATGGGGACTGATGCTGTTGCAATCGCAGAAGCAGTTGGAGATATTTATTTATCTTTTTCTAATGAAAAGACTTTGATTTTAAAAGACGTATTATATGTACCGTCTTTGAGACGTAATCTAATTTCTGTTTCTTCTATGGTGAATGATGGTTATTCAGTTCTTTTTGATACATCTGGTGTGTCTATTAGAATGAATGGAACCTTCATTATTAGAGGAATAGTTCAGAACAGTCTCTATATTCTAAGTCCTAAATTAGAGAAAGAAAACATAACAACTTTGAATATTAACTCATCTAAACGTAAGAAACCTTCAGAAAATCTAACTCTATTGTGGCATCTAAGACTTGGGCATATTGCCTCAGATAGAATTCATAGGTTGGTCAAGGCCGGGCTTCTGGAAATAGATCCCTTGGAGATCCTTCCAACCTGTGAGTCTTGTCTGGAGGGCAAAATGACCAAGAGGGCTTTTAAAGCCAAAGGGAATAGGGCCACAGAGATATTAGAGTTAGTTCATTCTGATGTATGTGGACCCATGAGCGTCCAGGCGATAGGAGGCCATGAGTACTTCATCACGTTTACTGATGATTACTCAAGATATGGCTATATCTATATAATGCATCGAAAGTCTGAGTCCTTTGACAAGTTCAAAGAATTTAGAGCCGAAGTTGAAAAGCAGACTGGTAGATATGTGAAAGCCCTTCGATCTGATCGAGGAGGTGAGTACCTATCGGACGAGTTCCTTGGGTATCTTAGAGACAGTGGGATTGTATCCCAGTTGACTGCTCCAGGTACACCACAACAGAATGGAGTTTTTGAGAGAAGGAATCGGACCTTGTTGGATATGGTCCGTAGTATGATGAGTTATACTAGTTTACCGATCACATTTTGGGGATATGCCCTATTAACAGCAGCTTATATCTTAAACCATGTCCCATCTAAATCAGTGCCTCTAACTTCTAGAGAACTGTGGTCAAAGCGAAAGCCTACACTGCAGCATTTCAGAATATGGGGATGTCCTGCACATGTGCGAAAGGACAAGAGGGATAAGATGGAGACTAAGTCTAAGGTATGTTTGTTCATAGGCTATCCTAAAGAAACAAAAGGTGGTATATTCTATGATCCTGAGGATAAGAAGGTACTCGTTTCTACGAATGCCATCTACCTAGAGCAGGACTATATTATGGACCACAAGCCAACTAGTAAGGTAGTTCTGGAAGAGCTACTGGGTACTGGTGGAGGTAGCACATCCGGTAACATAGAGGGAAGAGGTAACATTGAAACTAGTATACCAGAGACTGTAGAAACGAATCGCTCAGTACCACCATTACCTCGTCGCAGTGGGAGACAAATCAGAGCTCCTGAAAGATACTATGGAGAGACTTTATTAGTCGATCCAGAGATTCAGGAGGATGATCCCTTGAGCTATGATGAGGCGATGAAATCTTCTGACAGTTCTGCTTGGCAAAAAGCTATGGAGGCAGAAATTGCATCTATGTCCCAAAATAATGTCTGGACACTTATTGCACCATCACCCAATATTAAACCTATTGGGTGTAAGTGGGTGTACAAGAAGAAAAGAGGACCCGATGGTTCCATTGAGACTTATAAAGCTAGATTAGTTGCCAAGGGTTTTACCCAACGAGAAGGGATCGATTATGACGAGACCTTCTCACCGGTAGCTATGCTTAAGTCTATTCGAATCCTCTTGTCCATTGCAGCCCACTATGATTGGGAGATCTGGCAGATGGATGTCAAGACAGCTTTCCTCAATGGGGATTTGGAGGAAGACATATATATGATGCAGCCTCCAGGTTTTGAGTCAGTAGGTCAGGAAGATCTGGTTTGCAAACTTCAGAGGTCCATCTATGGACTGAAACAAGCATCCAGAAGTTGGAATATCCGTTTTGATCAGACAATCCGCTCATACGGATTTGATCAAAATGAGGATGAACCTTGTGTATACAAAAGGAGTGATAATACAACAGTGGTATATTTAATACTTTATGTAGATGATATACTACTGATTGGAAATGACGTAGGAACATTATCTACGGTAAAAGTTTGGTTATCCTCGCAATTCGACATGAAAGACCTAGGTGAGGCGAGTTATGTTCTGGGGATTAAGGTAACTCGAGATCACCAGAACAAGATTCTTTTGCTCTCACAAACTGCTTATATAGATAAGATACTGGCCAGATTCAGCATGCAGGACTCCAAGAAGGGTTTCTTGCCATTCAGATATGGCTTGAAATTGTCTAAGGATTAATGTCCTAAGACACCTCCGGAGAAGGCAGAAATGCAAAAGATACCTTATGCTTCAGCAGTGGGTAGTCTAATGTATGCCATGCAGTGCACGAGGCCAGATATCTGTTTTGCAGTAGATATGATGGGTCGGTTTCAGTCGAATCCGGGTCCAGCACATTGGACTGCTGTAAAGAGTATACTCAAGTACCTTCGTCGTACGAGGGATTATGAGTTAGTCTACACTTCACAGGACTTGACGCCGATTGGATACACGGATGCTGACTTTATGTCAGATGTGGAATCTAGAAAATCGACTTCAGGTTATGTTTTTATGTTAGGAGGAGGAGCAGTAAGTTGGCAGAGTGTGAAGCAAGGTTGCATCGCAGACTCCACCACTGAAGCTGAGTACGTCGCAGCGTGCGAGGCTGGAAAAGAAGCGGTGTGGCTCAAAAAGTTCTTATTGGACTTAGGGTGCATACCAGAGGCTCAGTCACCTATTGTACTTTATTGTGATAATAGTGGAGCGGTAGCACAGGCCAAGGAGCCAAGACACCACCAGAAGGGGAAACATATCGAACGCAAGTTCCACTTGATTCGGCAGTTTCAGAAGGAAGGACAAGTAGCGGTGACAAAGATAGCATCTGCAGACAATGTTGCTGATCCCTTTACAAAGGCAAATCCTGCAAAGGCGTTTGAGCAGCATGTAGAAGCTATGGGAGTCAGAACCGTTTTTCCTCGCTAGACCAAGTGGGAGATTATTGAGTAAGATATGGTCTAGGGCATGTAAAAACCATGGTTGATTAAGAAATGAGTTGATATTTATATTAGAATAGCTTAATTGGTGCGTATTCTACGTGTTCTATATATTGAACTGATAAGAGCCATGGCTGTATAGTGGTTCATCTGAGTGGGAGACTCAGTTGATTAGTACTATTAGCCTAAATTGTTCGCAGTTCTGATTAGGGTTGGTCGCCCTATCAGGTTAAGCTGTTGGAATGACAGAGCATGGGTTTCTCCACTATGGTCATTGCCAAGCATAGTGTCTGTGGCTGAACAGAACCAACACGGTGCACAGATCGGTGAGCAGACACCGGTGCACATAGCCCTGTTTCTGCTTAGGGTAATAGGTCCTAAACCCTGAGGAACCATGACCGATGGACTAACCAGTTTGGGTAACTTTGGTTCACCAACGTGTGAGGGATCTAACCACGACCCAAAACCACGGTGCGCTGGGTTGCTGAGCTGGCGTTGCATCGGCATGTCACTCCTGCAGGCTATTCACATCCCCATTGGGAGGTGCGTTCCTTGGTCTGATATACACCGTACTAAAACCAGGCCTGGTGGTTAACAGTTGAGCTGTTAGACTGAATCCGGTTGTTTGGCCAAAATGATCGGAGGTACGATGTGTTAATCAACCTGGAAGGAACCTAGTCATATGGTCACTTGAGTCTGACGGTGCTCTCCACCGCTCAAGTTGACACATGGCACCGAGTGAAGGGACATCTAATTACCTATCTAAGCGGAGAGCAGGGGTATGCGAGAGAGCTTAGTAAGTCTGGGAGAATTGGAGTGCAGCCTGTGTCGCACTCTGGGTGGCCACGCAGGTTAACTGGGACCTAGAGGGTTGACAGGGATACTTGGGTAGTGTGTCGATCGGGTCTGGTTGGAAGCCATGAATCCTAGTCCCTGAAGGTTCCACCTTATCCACGATCGTTACGGATCATAACTTTCTCCTTGTCTCACTGTACAATACGAGTTGAAGAAATAATGCCTTAATCGTCCTGTTTTCCATGAGTGCATTGCACTAGGGCATGGTGGATGCACAGGACTAAGTGTGTTCACTAGGGGGCAACCCCAGAGTAGTGTAGGGACACACGATGTTGCCATAATGCCATAAGGAGTTCATTCCGTGTGTGCGTGTCGCACTAGAGCACGGTCTGTGTATTTAGTGATTTTTACTATAGGGGCACCCCACGTTTTACTGAGGGCACCCCAGTAAATAGTAAAAACACTATTCAAAACTCTATGGTATGTTAAATAGGTATGGATGAGGTTCTCTAAGTGTTAGAGTACTTTATCATGCACTGAGGTGGAACATATATGCTCCGGTATGAGGTGGATGGCCACTAGATGCATGGGGGGCATTTTGGTCATTTCAAAATATCCCGCATGCCCTAATGGCCGACCCCCCCATTAGGAAAAATATGCATGGCCATCAAATCCATATTTAAAGGGTTTAATTCAGATTTGAAATGATTTGAATCTATTCCCTTTAATTGCAAAACCAAATATGGCAACTATACAATAGTAGGCATTTATTTTTGAGGATTAATGAGAGAGAGAGAAGGGGGAACGGTTTATATGGACAAGGGGAGAGAGGGGCACGGTTTTAAAGACATATTAGGCAAGGAAAACCGAGCCTCATTCAGATTTTGAAGTGAAAGACCGATCCCTCTCTCCCTTGTGTTCGGTTTTGGCCTCCCTCTCTCTCTCGGGCACTCATCTCTCTCATTCTTTGGGTTTGACCTAAGGTGTGAAGAGAAAATCTTCATCATCTCATCATCTTCTCCTCATAGAGTGGGTGTGATAAAGAAGAAGAGAAAGCTTGCAGTCCGAAGCACTCAGAGATTGGAGTGCAAGGATCCGGGTCGATTCGCGAGATCGGGTGTACCCGAAGAAGAACGAGGCTTCTCCCACGCACGTGGATACTTCCGTCATCATCAAATTGGAAGATTAACATCGCGGTGTTAAATCCCGCACGGAGGTATAATAAACGAAACCCTAGATCTATTGAATTGCATGCATAACATTTATGGTGTGTTTCGATAGATGACCATAGGGGTTCGTTTGCGCATATGATTGTTTCTTAAGAAATTTTTAAAAATGTATCGCACACCGTATCGATCCTAAGATCGAGTCCGGCTTCCGTTGCGCCTCTGATTTATTTCCAACAATTCCTACGATCCATTATGATACATTATTACTCATTGGTACGATCCATTCTAATTCATTCGTACGAATGTATCCATTCTAATTCATTCGTACGATCCATTCTAATTCATTCGGAATTAGAATGGATCATACGAATGTATTAGAATGGATCGTATGAGTGAATTAGAATGGATCGTACGAATGAATTAGAATGGATCGTATGAATGAATTAGAATGGATACATTCGTGTGAATGAATCAGAATGGATCGTATGAATGAATTAGAATAGATTTTGTGAATGAATTAGAACTGATCGTACGAATGAATTAGAATGGATACATTCGTGCGAATGAATTAGAATGGATCCTATAAATGAATTACAATGGATCGTGCGAATGAATTAGAATGGATCGTACGAATGAATTAGAATGGATCGTGCTAATGAATTAGAATTGATCGAACGAATGAATTAGCATGGATCGTGCTAATGAATTAGAATGGAACGTACGAATGAATTAGAATGGATCGTGTGAAAGAATTAGAATGGATTGTATGAATGAATTAGAATGAATTCATACGATCCATTTGAATTCATTCGCACGATCCATTCTAATTCATTCGTACGTTCCATTCTAATTCATTAGCACGATCCATGCAAATTCATTAGTTCGAACAATTCTAATTCATTAGCACGATCCATTCTAATTCATTCGTACGATCCATTCTAATTCATTCGCACGATCCATTCTAATTCATTCATAGGATCCATTCTAATTCATTCATACAATCCATTCGAATTCGTACGATCCATTCGAATTCATTCGCACGATCCATTCTAATTCATTCATACGATCCATTCTAATTCTTTCACACGATCCATTCTAATTCGTTCGTAGGATCCATTCTAATTCATTCGTACAATCTATTCTATTTCATTCATACGATCCATTCTTACTCATTCGTATGATCCATTCTAATTCATTCGGACGAATGTATCCATTCTAATTTATTCGTACGATCCATTCTAATTCATTCGTACGATCCATTCTAATTCATTCGTCCGATCCATTCTAATTCATTCATCCGATCCATTCTAATTCATTCGCACGAATGTATCCAATCTAATTCATTCATACGATCCATTCTAATTCATTCGTACGATCTATTCTAATTCATTCGTAAGATCCATTCTAATTCATTCATACGATCCATTCTAATTCATTCGTACGATCCATTCTAATTCATTCGTACGAATGTATCCATTCTAGTTCATTCGTTCGATCCATTCTAATTCATTCATACAATCCATTCTAATTCATTCGTACGAATGTATCCATTCTAATTCATTCGTACGATCAGTTCTAATTCATTCACAAAATCTATTCTAATTCATTCATACGATCCATTCTAATTCATTCACACGAATGTATCCATTCTAATTCATTCATACGATCCATTCTAATTCATTCGTACGATCCATTCTAATTCACTCATACGATCCATTCTAATACATTCATACGATCCATTCTAATTCATTTGCACGAATATATCCATTCTAATTCATTCGTATGATCCATTCTAATTCCTTCGTACGATCCATTCTAATTCATTCGTACGATCTATTCTAATTCATTCGTACGATCCATTCTAATTCATTCGTACGATCCATTCTAATTCCTTCGTACGATCCATTCTAATTCATTCGTACGATCCATTCTAATTCATTCATACAATCCATTCTAATTCTTTCACACGATCCATTCTAATTCATTCGTACGATCCATTCTAATTCATTCGTGCAATCCATTCTATTTCATTCATACGATCCATTCTTACTCATTCGTACGATCCATTCTAATTCATTCACACGAATGTATCCATTCATACGAATGAATTAGAATAGATTGTACGAATGAATTAGAATGGATCGTACGAATGAATTAGAATGGATCGTACGAAGGAATTAGAATGGATCGTACGAATGAATTATAATGGATCGTACGAATGAATTAGAATAGATCGTACGAATGAATTAGAATGGATCGTACGAAGGAATTAGAATGGATCGTAAGAATGAATTAGACTAGATCGTACGAATGAATTTGAATGGATACATTTGTGCGAATGAATCTAAATGGATTGTATGAATGAATTACAATGGATCGTACGAATGAATTAGAATGGATCGTACGAATGAATTAGAATAGTTCATACGAATGAATTAGAATGAATCGTATGAATGAATTAGAATGGTTACATTCATGCGAATGAATTAGAATAGATCGTACGAATGAATTAGAATGGATCGTACGAATAAATTAGAATGGATCGTGGGAATGAATTAGAATGAATCGTACGAATGAATTAGAATGGATCCACCGAATGAGTTAGAATAGATCATACGAATGAATTAGAATGGATTGTACGAATGAATTAGAATGGATTGTGCGAATGAATTAGAATGGATCGTATGAATGAATAAGAATGGATCGTACGAATGAATTAGAATGGATCGTGCGAATGAATTAGCATGAATCATACGAATGTATTAGAATGGATCGTACGAATGAATTAGAATGAATCGTACGATCCATTCTAATTCAATCGTCCGATCCATTCTAATTCATTCGCATGAATGTATCCATTCTAATTCATTCGTACAATCCATTCTATTTCATTCGTACGATCCATTCTTACTCATTTGTATGATCCATTCTAATTCATTCATACGATCCATTCTAATTCATTCCTACAATCCATTCTAATTCATTCGCCCGATCCATTCTAATTCATTCATATGATCCATTCTATTCGAATGGATCATGCGATCCATTCGAATTCATTCCCACGATCTATTCTAATTCATTCATACAATCCATTCTAATTCATTCATACAATGCATTCTAATTCTTTCGCACGATCCATTCTAATTCATTCATACGATCCATTCTAATTCATTCGTACGATCCATTCTAATTCACTCATACGATCCATTCTAATACATTCATACGATCCATTCTAATTCATTTGCACGAATATATCCATTCTAATTCATTCGTACGATCCATTCTAATTCCTTCGTACGATCTATTCTAATTCATTCGTACGATCCATTCTAATTGATTCGTACGGTCCATTCTAATTCCTTCGTACGATCCATTCTAATTCCTTCGTACGATCCATTCTAATTCATTCATACAATCCATTCTAATTCTTTCACACGATCCATTCTAATTCATTCGTACGATCCATTCTAATTCATTCGTACGATCCATTCTAATTCATTCGTGCAATCTATTCTATTTCATTCGTACGATCCATTCTTACTCATTCGTACGATCCATTCTAATTCATTCACACGAATGTATCCATTCGTACGAATGAATTAGAATAGATTGTACGAATGAATTAGAATGGATCGTACGAATGAATTAGAATGGATCGTACGAAGGAATTAGAATGGATCGTACGAATGAATTAGAATGGATCGTACGAATGAATTAGAATAGATCGTACGAATGAATTAGAATGGATCGTACAAAGGAATTAGATTGGATCGTACGAATGAATTAGAATGGATATATTCGTACAAATGAATTAGCATGGATCGTATGAATGTATTAGAATGGATCGTATGAGTGAATCAGAATGGATCGTACGAATGAATTAGAATGGATCGTATGAATGAATTAGAATGGATACATTCGTGCGAATGAATTAGAATTGATCGTACGAAAGAATTAGAATGGATCGTGCGAATGAATTAGAATGGATCGTACGAATGAATTAGAATGGATCGTACGAATGAACTAGAATGGATACATTCGTGCGAATGAATTAGAATGGATCGTACGAATGAATTAGAATGGATCTTACGAATGAATTAGAATGGATCGTACGAATGAATTAGAATGGATCGTACGAATGAATTAGAATGGATACATTCGTGCGAATGAATTAGAATGGATCGGACGAATGAATTAGAATGGATCGTACGAATGAATTAGAATGGATCAAATGAATGAATTAGAATGGTTACATTCATGCGAATGAATTAGAATGGATCGTACGAATGGATTAGAATGGATCGTACGAATGGATTAGAATGGATACATTCGAGCGAATGAATTAGAATGGATCGTACGAATGAATTAGAATGGATCGTACAAATGGATTAGAATAGATCCAACGAATGGACTAGAATGGATACCTTTGTGCATATGAATTAGAATGGATCGTACGAATGAATAAGAATGGATCATATTAATGAATTAGAATGGATCGTACGAATGAATTAGAATGGATCGTGCAAATCCATTAGACTGGATCGTGCGAATGAATAAGAATGGATCATACGAATGAATTAGAATGGATCGTACGAATTAATTAGAATGGATACATTCGTGCGAATGAATTAAAATGGATTGTATGAATGAATTAGAATGGATCGTACAAATGAATTAGAATGGATCATACGAATTAATTAGAATGGATCATACGAATGAATTAGAATGGATCGTACGAATGAATTAGAATGGATCGTACGAATGAACTAGAATGGATCGTACGAATGAACTAGAATGGATACATTCGTGCGAATGAATTAGAATGGATCGTACGAATGAATTAGAATGGATCTTATGAATGAATTAGAATGGATCGTACGAATGAATTAAAATGGATCGTACGAATGAATTAGAATAAATACATTCGTGCGAATGAATTAGAATGGATCGGACGAATGAATTAGAATGGATCGTACGAATGAATTAGAATGGATCAAATGAATGAATTAGAATGGTTACATTCATGCGAATGAATTAGAATGGATCGTACGAATGGATTAGAATGGATCGTACGAATGGATTAGAATGGATACATTCGTGCGAATGAATTAGAATGGATTGTATGAATGAATTAGAATGGATCGTACGAATGAATTAGATTGGATCGTATGAGTGAATTAGAATGGATACGAAGGAATTAGAATGGATCGTACGAAGGAATTAGAATGGATCATACGAATCAAATAGAATGGATCGTACGAAGGAATTAGAATGGATCGTACGAAGGAATTAGAATGGATCGTACGAATGAATTAGAAATGATATATTCGTGCAAATGAATTAGAATGGATAGTATGAATGAATTAGAATGGATCGTATGAGTGAATTAGAACGGATAGTACGAATGAAGTAGAATGGATCATATGAATGAATTAGAATGGATACATTCGTGCGAATGAATTAGAATGGATCGTATGAATGAATTAGAATAGATTGTGCGAATGAATTAGAATGGATCGTACGAATGAATTAGAATGGATACATTCGTGCGAATAAATTAGAATGGATTGTATGAATGAATTAGAATGGATCATACGAATGAATTAGAATGGATCGTACAAATGAATTAGAATAGATTGCGCGAATGAATTAGAATGGATCGTGCGAATGAAATAGAATGGATACAAATGAATTAGAATGGATCATACGAATGAATTAGAATGACGATCCATTCTTACTCATTCGTATGATCTATTCTAATTTATTCGCACGAATGTATCCATTCTAATTCTTTCGTACGTCTAATTCATTCGTACGGTCCATTCTAATTCATTCGCACAATCCATTCTATTTCATTCGTACGATCCATTCTTACTCATTCGTATGATCCATTATGGATACATTCGTGCGAATGAATTAGAATGGATCATACGAATGAGTAAGAATGGATCGTACGAATGAAATAGAATGGATTGTGCGAATGAATTAGAATGGATCGTACGAATGAATTAGAATGGATCGTGTGAAAGAATTAGAATGGATTGTATGAATGAATTAGAATGGATACATTTGTGCGAATGAATTAGAATGGATACATTCGTGCGAAAGAATTAGAATAGATCGTATGAATGAATTAGAATGGATCCTATGAATGAATTAGGATGGATCGTGCGAATGAATTAGAATGGATCGTACGAATGAATTAGAATGGATCGTGCTAATGAATTAGAATTGATCGAACGAATGAATTAGCATGGATCGTGCTAATGAATTAGACTGGAACGTACGAATGAATTAGAATGGATCGTGTGAAAGAATTAGAATGGATTGTATGAATGAATTAGAATGAATTCGTACGATCCATTCGAATTCATTCGCACAATCCATTCTAATTCATTCATACGATCCATTCTAATTCATTCATACAATCCATTCTAATTCTTTCACACGATCCATTCTAATTCATTCGTAGGATCCATTCTAATTCATTCGTACAATCTATTCTATTTCATTCGTACGATCCATTCTTACTCATTCATATGATCCATTCTAATTCATTCGGACGAATGTATCCATTCTAATTTATTCGTACGATCCATTCTAATTCATTCGTATGATCTATTCTAATTCATTCGTACGATCCATTCTTACTCATTCATATGATCCATTCTAATTCATTCGTACGATCCATTCTAATTCATTCGTACGATCGATTCTAATTCATTCGCACTATCCATTCTAATTCATTCATACGATCCATTCTAATTCATTCGTATGATCCATTCTAATTTATTTGTTCGAATATATCCATTCTAATTCATTCGTACGATCCATTCTAATTCATTCGCACGATCCATTCTAATTCATTCGCACGAATGTATCCATTCTAATTCATTTGCACGATCCATTCTAATTCATTCCTATGATCTATTCTAATTCATTCGTACGATCCATTCTAATTCATTCTAATTCATTCGTACGATCCATTCTACGATCCATTCTAATTCATTCGTATATTCAATTCTAATTCTACAGGTCCCCTAGCTTCGTGGACATTGGCTCCGACTCTGAGTCCTTCAGCTCGGAGTCGGAGGCCAAAGGGGCTAGGGCGGACCCTCCGAGCCCGCCAGCAGCCGGAGCTCGCCAGGGAGAGGCGCCAGCCCCCACTCCTTCTCCCGGCGTGCCGCCTCCTACCGACGCTCCGGGGGGTCCCAGCGCGGGCTCCTCTGCGGAGGAGGGGAGGGCACCCTACTACGTGCGGCAGCTGCTGGGCCGCAACGTCTTCGCCCGAGCCCCCTTCGCTTCCATAAGCGAACGCCTGGCCGAGGTACCTCTTGCCCTCTCTGCCCTTACGCCAAAAATGTTAATTCTCGCTAACTTTTTCATCTTCCTTATGCAGGCGGAGAAACAGAGCCAGGCGCTGGCCGCGGAGGTCGCTGGGGCTGGGAAGGCACTGGCCGCCTTGTTCGACGATTCCCTTTGGGGGTCTGAGCACAAGGTGGACGAGCACATCCACGAGCTCCAGCGGGCTTCGCACGCCGTGGCTCTGAAAGAGGCGGAGGAGCTTCGGCAGAGGGTCGTGACCCTGGTGTCGGGCATGGCCGAGCTGGAGGCGTCCCAGCTCAAGTCCTCCGACGACCTCAAAAAGGCCGTGGCGGAGCGGGACGAGGCCGTCACTGCCAGAGAGGCCGCTAGGAAGGAGTTGTATGAATGAATTAGAATGGATCGTACGAATGAATTAGAATGGATCGTGTGAAAGAATTAGAATGCATTGTATGAATGAATTAGAATGGATCGTATGAATGAATTAGAATGGATCATGCGAATGAATTCGAATGGATCGCATGATCCATTCGAATAGAATGGATCGTATGAATGAATTAGAATGGATCGGGCGAATGAATTAGAATGGATTGTAGGAATGAATTAGAATGGATCGTATGAATGAATTAGAATAGATCGTATGAATGAATTAGAATGGATCGTGCGAATGAATTAGAATGGATCGTACGAATGAATTAGAATGGATCGTACGAATGAATTAAAATTTTTCATACGAATGAATTAGAATGGATCATACGAATGAGTAAGAATGGATCGTACGAATGAAATAAAATGGATTGTACGAATGAATTAGAATGGATATATTCATGCGAATGAATTAGAATGGATCGGATGATTGAATTAGAATGGATCGTATGATTCATTCTAATTCATTCGTACGATCCATTCTAATACATTCGTACGATTCATGCTAATTCATTCGCACGATCCATTCTAATTCATTCGTACGATCCATTCTTATTCATTCATACGATCCATTCTAATTCATTCGCACAATCCATTCTAATTCATTCGTACAATCCATTCTAATTCATTCGTATGATCCATTCTAACTCATTCGGTGGATCCATTCTAATTCATTCGTACGATCCATTCTAATTCATTTCCACGATCCATTCTAATTTATTCGTACGATCCATTCTAATTCATTCGTATGATCTATTCTAATTCATTCGCACGAATGTAACCATTCTAATTCATTCATACGATTCATTCTAATTCATTCTAATTCCTTCGTACGATCCATTCTAATTCATTCGTACGATCCATTCTAATTCATTCATACAATTCATTCTAATTCTTTCACACGATCCATTCTAATTCATTCGTACGATCCATTCTAATTCATTCGTGCAATCCATTCTATTTCATTCGTACGATCCAGTCTAATTCATTCGTACGATCCATTCTAATTCCTTCGTACGATCCATTCTAATTCATTCATACGATCTATTCTAATTCATTCGTACGATCCATTCTAATTCATTCATACGATCCATTCTAATTCCTTCGTACGATCCATTCTAATTCATTCGTACGATCCATTCTAATTAATTCGTACAATCTATTCTAATTCATTCGTACGAATGGATATATTCGTGTGAATGAATTAGAATGGATCGTACGAATGAGTAAGAATGGATCGTACGAATGAAATAGAATGGATTGCATGAATGAATTAGAATGGATCGTACGAATGAATTAGAATGGATCGTGTGAAAGAATTAGAATGAATTGTAAGAATGAATTAGAATGGATCGTACGAATGAATTAGAATGGATCGTACGAAGGAATTAGAATGGATCGTACGAATGAATTAGAATAGATCGTACGAATGAATTAGAATAGATCGTACGAATGAATTAGAATGGATCGTACGAAGAAATTAGAATGGATCGTACGAATGAATTAGAATGGATATATTCGTGCAAATGAATTAGAAGGGATCGTATGAATGTATTAGAATGGATCGTATGAGTGAATTAGAATGGATCGTACGAATGAATTAGAATGGATCGTATGAATGAATTAGAATGGATACATTCGTGTGAATGAATTTGAATGGATCGTATGAATGAATTAGAATGGATTTTGTGAATGAATTAGAACTGATCGTACGAATGAATTAGAATGGATACATTCGTGCGAATGAATTAGAATGGATTGTATGAATGAATTAGAATGGATCGTACGAATGAACTAGAATGGATACATTCGTGCGAATGAATTAGAATGGATCGTACGAATGAATTAGAATGGATCGTACGAATGAATTAGAATGGATCTTACGAATGAATTAGAATGGATCGTACGAATGAATTAGAATGGATACATTCGTGCGAATGAATTAGAATGGATCGGACGAATGAATTAGAATGGATCGTACGAATGAATTAGAATGGATCGTACGAATGAATTAGAATGGATCGTACGAATAAATTAGAATGGATACATTCGTCCGAATGAATTAGAATGGATCATACGAATGAGTAAGAATGGATCGTACAAATGAAATAGAATAGATTGTACGAATGAATTAGAATGGATCCTACGAATGAATTAGAATGGATCGTGTGAAAGAATTAGAATGGATTGTATGAATGAATTAGAATGGATCGTATGAATGAATTAGAATGGATCGTGCGAATGAATTCGAATGGATCATACGAATTCATTCTAATTCATTCATACAATCAATTCTAATTCTTTCACACGATCCATTCTAATTCATTCGTACGTTCCATTCTAATTCATTAGCACGATCCATGCTAATTCATTCGTTCGATCAATTCTAATTCATTAGCACGATCCATTCTAATTCATTCGTACGATCCATTCTAATTCATTCGCACGATCCATTCTAATTCATTCATAGGATCCATTCTAATTCATTCATACAATCCATTCTAATTCATTTGCACGAATGTATCCATTCTAATTCATTCGTACGATCAGTTCTAATTCATTCACAAAATCTATTCTAATTCATTCATACGATCCATTCTAATTCATTCACACGAATGTATCCATTCTAATTCATTCATACGATCCATTCTAATTCATTCGTGCGATCCATTCTAATTCACTTATACGATCCATTGTAATACATTCATACGATCCATTCTAATTCATTTGCACGAATATATCCATTCTAATTCATTCGTATGATCCATTCTAATTCCTTCGTACGATCCATTCTAATTCATTCATACGATCTATTCTATTTCATTCGTACGATCCATTCTTACTCATTCGTACGATCCATTCTAATTCATTCGTCCGATCCATTCTAATTCATTCGCACGAATGTATCCATTCTAATTCATTTGTTCGATCAATTTTAATTCATTAGCACTATCCATTCTAATTCATTCGCACGATCCATTCTAATTCGTTCGCACGATCCATTCTAATTCATTCATAGGATCCATTCTAATTCATTCATACGATCTTTCGCACGAATGTATCTATTCTAATTCATTCGCACGAATGTATCCATTCTAATTCATTCGTACGATCCATTCTAATTCATTCGTACAATCCATTCTAATTCATTCGTACGATCCATTCTAATTCATTCATACGATCTATTCTAATTCATTCATACAATCCATTCTAATTCTTTCACACGATCCATTCTAATTCATTCGTTCGATCAATTCTAATTCATTAGCACGATCCATTCTAATTCATTCGTACTATCCATTCTAATTCATTCGTACGATTCAATTCTAATTCATTCGTACGATCCATCTAATTCATTCGTATGATCCATTCTAATTAATTCGTATGATCCATTCTAATTCATTCGTACGATCCATTCTAATTCATTCATACAATCCATTCTAATTCATTCGCACGATCCATTCTATTTCACTCATACGATCCATTCTAATACATTCATACGATCCATTATAATTCATTTGCACGAATATATCCATTCTAATTCATTCGTACGATCCATTCTAATTCCTTCGTACGATCCATTCTAATTCATTCGTACGATCCATTCTAATTCATTCATACGATCCATTCTAATTCATTTGTACGATCCATTCTAATTCATTCGCACAAATGTATACATTCTAATTCATTCGTACGATCCATTCTAATTCATTCGTACGATCCATTCTAATTCATTCGTAAGATCCATTCTAATTCATTCGTACGATCCATTCTAATTCATTCGTACGATCCATTCTAATTCATTCGCATGAATGTATCCATTCTAGTTCATTCGTACGATCCATTCTAATTCATTCGTACGATCCATTCTAATTCATTCGCACGATCCATTCTAATTCATTCGTACGATCCATTCTAATTCATTCATACGATCCATTCTAATTCATTCGTACGAACCATTCTAATTCATTCGCACAAATGTATCCATTCTAATTCATTCGTACGATCTATTCTAATTCATTCGCACGATCTATTCTAATTCATTCGTACGATCCATTCTAATTCATTCGCACGATCTGTTCTTATTCATTCGCACAATCCATTCTAATTCATTCGCACGAATGTATCCATTCTAATTCATTCGTACGATCCATTCTAATTCATTCGTACGATCCATTCTAATTCATTCGTATGATCCATTCTAATTAATTCGTATGATCCATTCTAATTCACTCATACGATCCATTCTAATACATTCATACGATCCATTCTAATTCATTTGCATGAATATATCCATTCTAATTCATTCGTACGATCCATTCTAATTCATTCGTACGATCCATTCTAATTCATTCATACGATCTATTCTAATTCATTCATACAATCCATTCTAATTCTTTCACACGATCCATTCTAATTCATTCCTACGATCCATTCTAATTCATTCGCACAATCCATTCTATTTCATTCGTACGATCCATTCTTACTCATTCGTACGATCCATTCTAATTTATTCGCACGAATGTATCCATAATGAATCATACGAATGAGTAAGAATGGATCGTACGAATGAAATAGAATGGATTGTGCGAATGAATTAGAATGGACCGTACGAATGAATTAGACGTACGAATGAATTAGAATGGATACATTCATGTGAATAAATTAGAATGGATCATACGAATGAGTAAGAATGGATCGTCATTCTAATTCATTCGTACGATCCATTCTAATTCATTTGTATCCATTCTATTTCATTCGCAAGATCCATTCTAATTCATTCGCGCAATCTATTCTAATTCATTCGTACGATCCATTCTAATTCATTCGTACGATCCATTCTAATTCATTCATACAATCCATTCTAATTTGTTCGCACGAATGTATCCATTCTAATTCATTTGTACGATCCATTCTAAATCATTCGCACAATCTATTCAAATTCATTCATACGATCCATTCTAATTCATTCGCACGAATGTATCCATTCTAATTCATTCATATGATCCATTCTACTTCATTCTTTCTATCCGTTCTAATTCACTCATACGATCCATTCTAATTCATTCATACGATCCATTCTAATTCATTTGCACGAATATATCCATTCTAATTCATTCGTACGATCCATTCTAATTCCTTCGTACGATTCATTCTAATTCCTTCGTACGATCCATTCTAATTCCTTCGTACGATCCATTCTATTTTATTCGTATGATCCATTCTAATTCCTTCGTACGATCCATTCTAATTCCTTCGTATCCATTCTAATTCACTCATACGATCCATTCTAATTCATTCGTACGATCCATTCTAATTCATTCATACAATCCATTCTAATTCATTCGCACGAATGTATCCATTCTAATCCATTCATACGATCCATTCTAATCCTTTCATACGATCCATTCTAATTCATTCGCATGAATGTAACCATTCTAATTCATTCATTTGATCCATTCTAATTCATTCGTACGATCCATTCTAACTCATTCGTCCGATCCATTCTAATTCATTCGCACGAATGTATCCATTCTAATTCATTCGTATGATCCATTCTAATTCATTCGTACGATCCATTCTAATTCATTCGTAAGATCCATTCTAATTCATTCGTACGATCCATTCTAATTCATTCGTACGATCCATTCTAATTCATTCGCACGAATGTATCCATTCTAGTTCATTCGTACGATCCATTCTAGTTCATTCGTACGATCCATTCTAATTCATTCGTACGATCCATTCTAATTCATTCGTATGATCCATTCAAATTAATTCGTATGATCCATTCTAATTCATTCGTACGATCCATTCTAATTCATTCATACGATCCATTCTAATTCATTCGCACGAATGTATCCATTCTAATTAATTCGTACGATCCATTCTAATTGATTCGTATGATCCATTTTATTCATTCGCACGATCCAGTCTAATGGATTCGCACGATCCATTCTAATTCATTCGCACGAATGTATCCATTCTAATTCATTCGTACGATCCATTCTAATTCATTAATATGATCCATTCTAATTTATTCGTACGATCCATTCTAATTCATATGTACAAAGGTATCCATTCTAATCCATTCGTAGGATCCATTCTAATCCATTCGTACTATCCATTCTAATTCATTCGTACGATCCATTCTAATTCATTCGCTCGAATGTATCCATTCTAATGCATTCGTACGATCCATTCTAATCCATTCCTACGATCCATTCTAATTCATTCGCATGAATGTAACCATTCTAATTCATTCATTTGATCCATTCTAATTCATTCGTACGATCCATTCTAATTCATTCTTCCGATCCATTCTAATTCATTCGCACGAATGTATCCATTCTAATTCATTCGTACGATCCATTCTAATGCATTCGTACGATCCATTCTTATTCATTCGTACGATTCATTCTAATTCATTCGTACGATCCATTCTAATTCATTCGCACGAATGTATCCATTCTAGTTCATTCGTACGATCCATTCTAATTCATTCGTAAGATCCATTCTAATTCATTCGTACGATCCATTCTAATTCATTCGTACGATCTATTCTAATTCATTCGTAAGATCCATTCTAATTCATTCGTACAATCCATTCTAATTCATTCGTACGATCCATTCTAATTCATTCATACGATCCATTCTAATTCATTCGTACGATCCATTCTAATTCATTCGCACAAATCTATCCATTCTAACTCATTCGTACGATCCATTCTAATTCATTCATACGATCCATTCTAATTCTTTCACACGATCCATTCTAATTCATTCGTACGATCCATTCTAATTCATTCGCACGATCCATTCTAATTCATTCGTACGATCCATTCTAATTCTTTCACACGATCCATTCTAATTCATTCGTACGATCCATTCTAATTCATTCGTACGATCTATTCTAATTCATTCGTACGATCCATTCTAATTCATTCGTACGATCCATTCTAATTCCTTCGTACGATCCATTCTAATTCATTCATACAATCTATTCTAATTCATTCATACAATCCATTCTAATTCTTTCACACGATCCATTCTAATTCATTCGTACGATCCATTCAAATTCATTCATACAATCCATTCTAATTCTTTCACACGATCCATTCTAATTCATTCGTACGTTCCATACTAATTCATTAGCACGATCCATGCTAATTCATTCGTTCGATCAATTCTAATTCATTAGCACGATCCATTCTAATTTATTCGTACGATCCATTCTAATTCATTAGCACGATCGTATGAATGAATTAGAATGGATCCTATGAATGAATTAGAATGGATCGTGCGAATGAATTAGAATGGATCGTACGAATGAATTAGAATGGATTGTGCTAATGAATTAGAATTGATCGAACGAATGAATTAGCATGGAACGTGCTAATGAATTAGAATGGAATGTACGAATGAATTAGAATGGATCGTACGAATGAATTAGAATGGATCGTACGAATGAATTAGAATGGATACATTCGTGCGAATGAATTAGAATGGATCGTATGAATGAATTAGAATGGATCGTACGAATGAATTAGAATAGATCGTGCGAATGAATTAGAATGGATCGTACGAATGAATTTGAATGGATCGTACGAATGAATTAGAATGGATCTTACGAATGAATTAGAATGGATCATACGAATGAATTAGAATGGATCGTACGAATGAATTAGAATGGATACATTCGTGCGAATGAATTAGAATGGATCGGACGAATGAATTAGAATGGATCGTACGAATGAATTAGAATGGATCGTACGAATGAATTAGAATGGATCGTACGATTAAATTAGAATGGATACATTCGTCCGAATGAATTAGAATGGATCATACAAATGAGTAAGAATGGATCGTACGAATGAAATAGAATAGATTGTACGAATGAATTAGAATGGATTCGTACTAATGAATTAGAATGGATACATTCGTGCGAATGAATTAGAATGGATCGTACCAATAAGTAAGAATGGATCGTACGAATGAAATAGAATGGATTGTGCGAATGAATTAAAATGGATCGTACGAATGAATTAGAATGGATCGTGTGAAAGAATTAGAATGGATTGTATAAATGAATTAGAATAGATCGTATGAATGAATTAGAATGGATCGTACGAATGAATTAGAATGGATCGTACGAATGAATTAGAATGGATACATTCGTGCGAATGAATTAGAATGGATACTTTCGTGCGAAAGAATTAGAATAGATCGTATGAATGAATTAGAATGGATCCTATGAATGAATTAGAATGGATCGTGTGAATGAATTAGAATGGATCGTACGAATGAATTAGAATGGATCGTACGAATGAATTAGAATGGATCGTGCTAATGAATTAGAATTGATCGAACGAATGAATTAGCATGGATCGTGCTAATGAATTAGAATGGAACGTACGAATGAATTAGAATAGATCGTGTGAAAGAATTAGAATGGATTGTATGAATGAATTAGAATGAATTCGTACGATCCATTCGAATTCATTCGCACGATCCATTCTAATTCATTCATACGATCCATTCTAATTCATTCATACAATCCATTCTAATTCTTTCACACGATCCATTCTAATTCAATCGTAGGATCCATTCTAATTCATTTGTACAATCTATTCTATTTCATTCGTACGATCCATTCTTACTCATTCGTATGATCCATTCTAATTCATTCGAACGAATGTATCCATTCTAATTTATTCGTACGATCCATTCTAATTCATTCGTACGATCCATTCTAATTCATTCGTACGATCCATTCTTACTCATTCGTATGATCCATTCTAATTCATTCTTACGATCCATTCTAATTCATTCGTACGATCCATTCTAATTCATTCGCACAATCTATTCTAATTCATTCGTACGATCCATTCTAATTCATTCGTACGATCGTACAAATGAATTAGAATGGATCGTACGGAATGAATTAGAATGGATTGTATGAATGAATTAGAATGGATACATTCGTGCGAATGAATTAGAATGGATCATACGAATGAGTAAGAATGGATCGTACGAATGAAATAGAATGGATTGTACGAATGAATTAGAATGGATCGTACAAATGAATTAGAATGGATCGTACGAAAGAATTAGAACGGATCATACGAATGAGTACGAATGGATCGTACAAATGAAATAGAATGGATTGTACGAATGAATTAGAATGGATCGTACGAATGAATTAGAATGGATCGTGTGAAAGAATTAGAATGCATTGTATGAATGAATTAAAATGGATCGTATGAGTGAATTAGAATGGATCGTGCGAATGAATTCGAATGGATCGCATGATCCATTCGAATAGAATGGATCGTATGAATGAATTAGAATGGATCGGGCGAATGAATTAGAATGGATCGTATGAATGAATTAGAATGGATCGTATGAATGAATTAGAATGGATCGTACGAATGAATTAGAATGGATCGTACAAATGAATTAGAATGGATCGTACGAATGAATTAGAATGGATCATACGAATGAATTAGAATGGATCATACAAATGAGTAAGAATGGATCGTACGAATGAAATAGAATGGATTGTACGAATGAATTAGAATGAATACATTTATGCGAATGAATTAGAATGGATCGGACGATTGAATTAGAATGGATCGTACGATTCATTCTAATTCATTCGTACAATCCATTCGAATACATTCGTACGATTCATGCTAATTCATTCGCACGATCCATTCTAATTCATTCGTTCGATCCATTCTTATTTATTCATTCGATCCATTCTACCTCATTCGCACAATCCATTCTAATTCATTCGTACAATCCATTCTAATTCATTCGTATGATCCATTCTAACTCATTCGGTGGATCCATTCTAATTCATTCGTACGATCCATTCTAATTCATTCCCACAATCCATTCTAATTTATTCGTACGATCCATTCTAATTCATTCGTACGATCTATTCTTATTCATTCGCACGAATGTAACCATTCTAATTCATTCATACGATTCATTCTAATTCATTCGTATGAGCTATTCTAATTCATTCGTACAATCCATTCTAATTCATTCACACGAATGTATCCATTCTAATTTATTCATACGATCCATTCTAATTCATTAGTATGATCCATTCTAATTCACTCATACGATCCATTCTAATACATTCATACGATCCATTCTAATTCATTTGCACGAATATATCCATTCTAATTCATTCGTACGATCCATTCTAATTCCTTCGTACGATCCATTCTAATTCATTCGTACGATCTATTCTATTTCATTCGTACGATCAATTCTTACTCATTCGTACGATCCATTCTAATTCATTCGTCCGATCCATTCTAATTCAGCACGAATGTATCCATTCTAATTCATTCGTTCGATCAATTCTAAATCATTAGCACGATCCATTCTAATTCATTCGTACGATCCATTCTAATTCATTCACACGATCCATTCTAATTCATTCATAGGATCCATTCTAATTCATTCATACGATCTATTCTAATTCTTTCGCACGAATGTATCAATTCTAATTCATTCGCACGAATGTATCCATTCTAATTCATTCGTACGATCCATTCTAATTCATTCGTACGATCTATTCTAATTCATTAATATGATCCATTCTAATTCATTCGTACGATCCATTCTAATTCATATGCACAAATGTATCCATTCTAATCCATTCGTAGGATCCATTCTAATCCATTCGTACAATTCATTCTAATTCATTCGTACGATCCATTCTAATTCATTCGCTCGAATGTATCCATTCTAATCCATTCGTACGATCCATTCTAATCCATTCGTACGATCCATTCTAATTCATTCGCATGAATGTAACCATTCTAATTCATTCATTTGATCCATTCTAATTCATTCGTACGATCCATTCTAATTCATTCGTCCGATCCATTCTAATTCATTCGCACGAATGTATCCATTCTAATTCATTCGTACGATCCATTCTAATTCATTCGTACGATCCATTCTAATTCATTTATAAGATCCATTCTAATTCATTCGTACGATCCATTCTAATTCATTCGTACGATCCATTCTAATTCATTCGCACGAATGTATCCATTCTAGTTCATTCGTACGATCCATTCTAATTCATTCGTACGATCCATTCTAATTCATTTGCACGATCCAGTCTAATTCATTCATACGATCAATTCTAATTCATTCGTGCAATCCATTCTATTTCATTCGTACGATCCATTCTTACTCATTCGTATGATCCATTCTAATTCATTCACACGAATGTATCCATTCGTACGAATGAATTAGAATAGATTGTACGAATGAATTAGAATGGATCGTACGAAGGAATTAGAATGGATCGTATGAATGAATTAGAATGGATCGTACGAATGAATTAGAATGGATCGTATGAAGGAATTAGAATGGATCGTACGAATGAATTAGAATGGATCGTACGATTGAATTAGAATGGATCATACGAATGAGTAAGAATGGATCGTATGAATGAATTAGATTGGATCGTACGATCCATTCTAATCCATTAGCATGGATCGCGCTAATGAATTAGAATGGAATATACGAATGAATTGGAATGGATCGTAGAATGGATCGTACGAATGAATTAGAATGAATTAGAATGGATCGTATGAATGAATTAGAATAGATCATAGGAATGAATTAGAATGGATCGTGCAAATTAATTAGAATGGATACATTCGTGTGAATGAATTAGAATGGATCGTGCGAATGAATTAGAATGGATCGTACGAATGAATTAGAATGGATATATTTGAACGAATAAATTAGAATGGATCATACGAATGAATTAGAAAGGTTCGTACAAATGAATTAGAATGGATAGTGCGAATGAATTAGAATCGATCGTACGAATGAATTAGAATGGATCGTACGAATGAATTAGAATGGATCGTACGAATGAGTAAGAATGGATCGTACGAATGAATTAGAATGGATCGTACGAATGAATTAGAATGGATTGTACGAATAAATTAGAATGGATATATTCGTCCGAATGAATTAGAATGGATCATACGAATGAGTAAGAATGGATCATACGAATGAAATAGAATAGATTGTACGAATGAATTAGAATGGATCCTACGAATGAATTAGAATGGATCGTGTGAAAGAATTAGAATGGATTGTATGAATGAATTAGAATGGATCGTATGAATGAATTAGAATGGATCATGTGAATGAATTCGAATGGATCGTATGAATTCATTCTAATTCATTCATACAATCCATTCTAATTCTTTCACACGATCCATTCTAATTCATTCGTACGTTCCATTCTAATTCATTAGCACGATCCATGCTAATTCATTCGTTCGATCAATTCTAATTCATTAGCACGATTCATTCTAATTCATTCGTACGATCCATTCTAATTCATTCGCACGATCCATTCTAATTCATTCATAGGATCCATTCTAATTCATTCATACGATCTATTCTAATTCTTTCGCACGAATGTATCCATTCTAATTCATTCGCACGAATGTATCCATTATAATTCATTCGTATGATCCATTCTAATTCATTCGTACGATCTATTCTAATTTATTCGTACGATCCATTCTAATTCATTGATACGATCTATTCTAATTCATTCATACAATCCATTCTAATTCTTTCACACGATCCATTCAAATTCATTCGTACGATCCATTCTAATTCATTCGCACAATCCATTTTATTTCATTCGTACGATCCATTCTTACTGATTCGTATGATCCATTCTAATTCATTCGCACGAATGTATCCATAATGGATCATACGAATGAGTAAGAATGGATCGTACGAATGAAATAGAATGGATTATGCGAATGAATTAGAATGGACCGTACGAATGAATTAGACGTACGAATGAATTAGAATGGATACATTCGTGCGAATAAATTAGAATGGATCGTCATTCTAATTCATTCGTATGATCTATTCTAATTCATTTGTATCCATTCTATTTCATTCGCACGATCCATTCTAATTCATTCGCGCAATCTATTCTAATTCATTCGTACGATCCATTCTAATTCATTCGTACGATCCATTCTAATTCATTCATACAATCCATTCTAATTTATTCGCACGAATGTATCCATTCTAATTCATTCGTACGATCCATTCTAATTCATTCGTACGATCCATTCTAATTCACTCATACGATCCATTCTAATTCATTCGTACGATCCATTCTAATTCATTCATACAATCCATTCTAATTCATTCGCACGAATGTATCCATTCTAATCCATTCGTACGATCCATTCTAATCCATTCGTACGATCAATTCTAATTCATTCGCATGAATGTAACCATTCTAATTCATTCATTTGATCCATTCTAATTCATTCGTTCGATCCATTCTAATTCATTCGTCTGATCCATTCTAATTCATTCGCATGAATGTATCCATTCTAATTAATTCGTACGATCCATTCTAATTCATTCGTATGATCCATTCTAATTCATTCGCACAATCCATTCTATTTCATTCATACGATCAATTCTTACTCATTGGTACGATCCATTCTAATTCATTCGCACGAATGTATCCATTCTAATTCATTCGTACGAATCCATTCTAATTCATTCGTACAATCTATTCTATTTCATTTGTACGATCCATTCTTACTCATTCGTATGATCCATTCTAATTCATTCGGACGAATGTATCCATTCTAATTTATTCGTACGATCCATTCTAATTCATTCGTATGATCCATTCTAATTCATTCGTACGATCCATTCTAATTCATTCGTCCGATCCATTCTAATTCATTCGCACGAATGTATCCATTCTAATTCATTCGTACGATCCATTCTAATTCATTCGTACGATCCATTCTAATTCATTCGTAAGATCCATTCTAAATCATTCGTACGATCCATTCTAATTCATTCGTACGATCCATTCTAATTCATTCGCACGAATGTATCCATTATAGTTCATTCGTACGATCTATTCTAATTCATTCGCATGGATCGTGCATTCGTACGATCCATTCTAATTCATTCGTAAGATCCATTCTAATTCATTCGTACGATCCATTCTAATTCATTCGCATGAATGTATCCATTCTAGTTCATTCGTACGATCTATTCTAATTCATTCGCATGGATCGTGCATTCGTAGGATCCATTCTAATTCATTCGTAAGATCCATTCTAATTCATTCGTACGATCCATTCTAATTCATTCGTACGATCCATTCTAATTCATTCGCATGAATGTATCCATTCTAGTTCATTCGAACGATCCATTCTAATTCATTCGTACGATCCATTCTAATTCATTCATACGATCTGTTCTAATTCATTCATACAATCCATTCTAATTCTATAACACGATCCATTCTAATTTATTCGTACGATCCATTCTAATTCATTCGTACGATCCATTCTAAATCATTCGTACAATCCATTCTAATTCTTTCACACGATCCATTCTAATTCATTCGTACGATCCATTCTAATTCATTCGCACGATCCATTCTAATTCATATGCACAAAGGTATCCATTCTAATCCATTCGTAGGATCCATTCCAATTCATTCGCACGATCCATTCTAATTCATTCGTACGATCCATTCTAATTCATTCGTACGATCAATTATAATTCATTCGTACGATCCATTCTAATTCATTCGCACGAATGTATCCATTCTAATCCATTCGTAAGATCCATTCTAATTCATTCGTACGATCCATTCTAATTCATTCGTACGATCCATTCTTACTCATTCGTATGATCCATTCTAATTCATTCATTTGATCCATTCTAATTCATTCGTACGATCCATTCTAATTCATTCGTACAATCCATTCTATTTCATTCGTACGATCCATTCTTACTCATTCGTATGATCCATTCTAATTCATTCGTATGATCCATTCTAATTCATTCGTACGATCCATTCTAATTCATTCGTACGATCCATTCTAATTCATTCGTACGATCCATTCTAATTCATTCGCACGAATATATCCATTCTAGTTCATTCGTACGATCCATTCTAATTCATTCGTACGATCCATTCTAATTCATTCGCACGATCCATTCTAATTCATTCGTACGATCCATTCTAATTCATTCATACGATCCATTCTAATTCATTCGTACGATCCATTCTAATTCTAATTCATTCTGTTTTAACGGATCATACTAATAAGTAAGAATGGATCGTACGAATGAAATAGAATGGATTGTGCGAATGAATTAGAATGGATCGTATGAATGAATTAGAATGGATCGTACGAATGAATTAGAATGGATACTTTCATGCGAATGAATTATAATGGATACATTCGTGCCAAAGAATTAGAATAAATCGTATGAATGAATTAGAATGGATCCTATGAATGAATTAGAATGGATCGTGCGAATGAATTAGAATGGATCGTACGAATGAATTAGAATGGATCGTGCTAATGAATTAGAATTGATCGAACGAATGAATTAGCATGGATCGTGCTAATGAATTAGAATGGAACGTACGAATGAATTAGAATGGATCGTGTGAAAGAATTAGAATGGATTGTATGAATGAATTAGAATGAATTCGTACGATCCATTCGAATTCATTCGCACGATCCATTCTAATTCATTCATACGATCCATTCTAATTCATTCATACAATCCATTCTAATTCTTTCACACGATCCATTCTAATTCATTCGTAGGATCCATTCTAATTCATTCGTACAATCTATTCTATTTCATTCGTACGATCCATTCTTACTCATTCGTATGATCCATTCTAATTCATTTGGACGAATGTATCCATTCTAATTTATTCGTACGATCCATTCTAATTCATTCGTACGATCCATTCTAATTCATTCATTCGATCCATTCTAATTCATTCGCACGAATGTATCCATTCTAATTCATTCGTACGATCCATTCTAATTCATTCGTACGATCCATTCAAATTCATTCGTAAGATCCATTCTAATTCATTCGTACGATCCATTCTAATTCATTCGTACGATCCATTCTAATTCATTCGCACGAATGTATCCATTCTAGTTCATTCGTACGATCCATTCTAATTCATTCGTACGATCCATTCTAATTCATTCGCACGATCCATTCTAATTCATTCGTACGGTCCATTCTAATTCATTCATACAATCCATTCTAATTCATTCGCACGAATGTATCCATTCTAATTCATTCGCACGAATGTATCCATTCTAATTCATTCATACGATCCATTCTAATTCACTCATACGATCCATTCTAATACGAATGAATTAGAATGGATCGTGCGAATGAATTAGAATGGATCGTACGAATGAATTAGAATGGATCGTGTGAAAGAATTAGAATGGATCGTACGAATGAATTAGAATGGATCGTGCGAATGAATTAGAATGGATCGTAGGAATGAATTAGAATGGATAGATTTGTGCGAATGAATTAGAATAGATCGTACGAATGAATTAGAATGGATCGTATGAATGAATTAGAATGGATCGTACGAATAAATTAGAATGGATCGTGCGAAAGAATTAGAATGGATCGTACGAATGAATTAGAATGGATCGTACGAATGAACAAGAATGGATACACTCGTGTGAATGAATTAGAATGGATCGTACAAATGAATTAGAATGGATCGTACGAATGAATTAGAATGGATCTTACGAATGAATTAGAATGGATCGTACGAATGAATTAGAATGGATCGTACGAATGAATTAGAATGGTTCTTACGAATCAATTAGAATGGATCGTACGAATGAACTAGAATGGATACATTCGTGCGAATGAATTAGAATGGATTGTACGAATGAATTAGAATGGATCGTGTGAAAGAATTAGAATGGATTGTTTGAATGAATTAGAATATATCGTATGAATGAATTAGAATGGATCGTACGAATGAATTAGAATGGATCGTACGAATGAATTAGAATGGATCGTACGGACGAATTAGAATGGATACATTCGTGCGAATGAATTAGAATGGATACATTCGTGCGAATGAATTAGAATAGATCGTATGAATGAATTAGAATGGATCCTATGAATGAATTAGAATGGATCGTGCGAATGAATTAGAATGGATCGTACGAATGAATTAGAATAGATCGTACGAATGAATTAGAATGGATCGTACGAAGGAATAAGAATGGATCGTACGAATGAATTAGAATGGATATATTCGTGCAAATGAATTAGAATGGATCGTATGAATGTATTAGAATGGATCGTATGAGTGAATTTGAATGGATCGTACGAATGAATTAGAATGGATTGTATGAATGAATTAGGATGGATCGTATGAATGAATTAGAATGGATCGTACGAATGAATTAGAATGGATACATTCGTGCGAATGAATTAGAATGGATCGGACGAATGAATTAGAATGGATCGTACGAATGAATTAGAATGGATCGTACGAATGAATTAGAATGGATCGTACGAATAAATTAGAATGGATACATTCGTCCGAATGAATTAGAATGGATCGTGCGAATGAATTAGAATGGATCGTGCGAATGAATTAGAATGGATCGTACGAATGAATTAGAATGGATCGTACGAATGAACTAGAATGGATACATTCATGCGAATGAATTAGAATGGATCGTACCAATGAATTAGAATGGATCGTACGATTCATTCTAATTCATTCTTACGATCCATTCTAATACATTCGTACGATTCATTCTAATTCATTCGCACGATCCATTCTAATTCATTCGTATGATCCATTCTTATTCATTCATACGATCCATTCTAATTCATTCACACAATCCATTCTAATTCATTCGTACAATCCATTCTAATTCATTCGTACGATCCATTCTAACTCATTCGGTGGATCCATTCTAATTCATTCGTACGATCCATTCTAATTCATTCCCACGATCCATTCGAATTTATTCGTACGATCCATTCTAATTCATTCGTACGATCTATTCTAATTCATTCGCACGAATGTAACCATTCTAATTCATTCATACGATTCATTCTAATTCATTCATATGAGCTATTCTAATTCATTCGTACGATCCATTCTAATTCATTCGTACGATCCATTGTAATTCATTCATACAATCCATTTAGATTCATTCGCACAAATGTATCCATTCAAATTCATTCGTACGATCCAGTCTAATTCATTCGTACGATCCATTCTAATTCATTCGCACGAATATATCCATTCTAATTCTTTCGTACGATGCATTCTAATTCATTCGTACGATCCATTCTAATTCATTCATTTGATCCATTCTAATTCATTCGTACGATCCATTCTAATTCATTCGTCCGATCCATTCTAATTCATTCGCACGAATGTATCCATTCTAATTCATTCGTACGGTCCATTCTAATTCATTCGTACGATCCATTCCAATTCATTCGTAAGATCCATTCTAATTCATTCGTACGATCCATTCTAATTCATTCGTACGATCCATTCTAATTCATTCGCACGAATGTATCCATTCTAGTTCATTCGTACGATCCATTCTAATTCATTCATACAATCCATTCTAATTCATTCCGTACGATCCATTCTAATTCATTCGTACGATCGTACGAATGAATTAGAATGGATCGTACGAATGAAGTAGAATAGATTGTGCGAATGAATTAGAATGGATTGTACGAATGAATTAGAATGGCCGTATGAATGAATTAGAATGGATCATACGAATGAGTAAGAATAGATCGTACAAATGAATTAGAATGGATCGTACGAATGAATTAGAATGGATCGTACGAATAAATTAGAATGGATACATTCGTCCGAATGAATTAGAATGGATCATACGAATGAGTAAGAATGGATCGTATGAATGAAATAGAATAGATTGTACGAATGAATTAGAATGGATCCTACGAATGAATTAGAATGGATCGTGTGAAAGAATTAGAATGGATTGTATGAATGAATTAGAATGGATCGTATGAATGAATTAGAATGGATCGTGCGAATGAATTCGAATGGATCGTACGAATTCATTCTAATTCATTCATACAATCCATTCTAATTCTTTCACACGATCCATTCTAATGGATAGTACGAATGAATTAGCATGAATCGTACGAATGTATTAGAATGGATCGTACGAATGAATTAGAATGAATCGTACGATCCATTCTAATTCATTCGCACGAATGTATCCATTCTAGTTCATTCGTACGATCCATTCTAATTCATTCGCACGAATGTATCCATTCTAGTTCATTCGTACGATCCATTATAGTTCATTCGTACGATCCATTCTAATTCATTCGTACGATCCATTCTAATTCATTCGTATGATCCATTCTATTTAATTCGTATGATCTATTCTAATTCATTCATACGATCCATTCTAATTCATTCATACAATCCATTCTAATTCATTCGCACGAATGTATCCATTCTAATTAATTTGTACGATCCATTCTAATTCATTCGTATGATCCATTCTTATTCATTTGCACGATCCAGTCTAATGGATTCGCACGATCTATTCTAATTCATTCGTACGATCCATTCTAATTCATTCGTACGATCCATTCTAATTCATTCGCACAAATGTATCCATTCTAATTCATTCTTACGATCCATTCTAATTCATTCGTACTATCAGTTCTAATTCATTCACAAAATCTATTCTAACTCATTCATACGATCCATTCTAATTCATTCGCACGATCCATTCTAATTCATTCGTACGATCCATTCTAATTCTTTCACACGATCCATTCTAATTCATTTGTACGATCCGTTCTAATTCATTCGCACGATCCATTCTAATTCATTCGTACGATCCATTCTAATTCATTCATACGATCCATTCTAATTCATTCATACGATCCATTCTAATTCATTCGCACAAATGTATCCATTCTAATTCATTCGTACGATCCATTCTAAATCATTCGCACGATCCATTCTAATTCATTCGTACGATCCATTCTAATTCATTCGTACGATCCATTCTAATTCATTCGTACGATCCATTCTAATTCATTCGTATGATCCATTCTAATTAATTCGTAAGATCCATCCTAATTCATTCGTACGATCCATTCTAATTCATTCATACAATCCATTCAAATTCATTCGCACGAATGTATCCATTCTAATTAATTCGTACGATCCATTCTAATTCATTCGTATGATCTATTCTTATTCATTCGCACGATCCAGTCTAATTGATTCGCACGATCCATTCTAATTCATTCGTACGATCCATTCTAATTCATTCATACGATCCATTCTAATTCATTCGTACGATCCATTCTAATTCATTTGTACGATCCATTCTAATTCATTCGCACGATCCATTCTAATTCATTCGTACGATCCATTCTAATTCATTCATACGATCCATTCTAATTCATTCGTACGATCCATTCTAATTCATTCGCACAAATGTATCCATTCTAATTCATTCGTACGATCCATTCTAATTCATTCGCACGATCCATTCTAATTCATTCGTACGATCCATTCTAATTCATTCGTATGATCCATTCTAATTAATTCGTCAGATCCATTCAAATTCATTCATACGATCCTTTCTAATTCATTCATACAATCCATTCTAATTCATTCGCACGAATGTATCCATTCTAATTAATTCGTACGATCCATTCTAATTCATTCGTATGATCTATTCTTATTCATTCGGACGATCCAGTCTAATTGATTCGCACGATCCATTCTAATTCATTCGCACGAATGTATCCATTCTAATTCATTCGTATGATCCATTCTAATTCATTAATATGATCCATTCTAATTCATTCGTACGATCCATTCTAATTCATATGCACAAAGGTATCCATTCTAATTCATTCGCATGAAAGAATTAGAATGGATTGTATGAAAGAATTAGAATGGATCGTGCGAATGAATTAGAATGGATCGTACGAAGGAATTAGAATGGATAGTACGAAGGAATTAGAATGGATCGTACGAATGAGTAAGAATGGATCGTTCGAATGAATTAGAATGGATCGTACGAATAAATTAAAATGGATACATTCGTCCGAATGAATTAGAATGGATCATACGAATGAGTAAGAATGGATCGTACGAATGAAATAGAATAGATTGTACGAATGAATTAGAATGGATCCTAAGAATGAATTAGAGTAGATCGTGTGAAAGAATTAGAATGGATTGTATGAATGAATTAGCATGGATCCACAAATGTATCCATTCTAATTCATTCGTACGATCCATTCTAATTCATTCGCACGATCCATTCTAATTCATTCGTACGATCCATTCTAATTCATTCGCACGATCTGTTCTTATTCATTCGCACAATCCATTCTAATTCATTCGCACGAATGTATCCATTCTAATTCATTCGTACGATCCATTCTAATTAATTCGTACGATCCATTCTAATTAATTCGTATGATCCATTCTAATTCATTCGTACGATCCATTCTAATTCATTCATACAATCCATTCTAATTCATTCGTACGATCCATTCTAATTCACTCATACGATCCATTCTAATACATTCATACGATCCATTCTAATTCATTTGCACGAATATATCAATTCTAATTCATTCGTGCGATCCATTCTAATTCCTTCGTACGATCCATTCTAATTCATTCGTACGATCTATTCTAATTCATTCGTACGATCCATTCTGATTCATTCGTACGATCCATTCTAATTCCTTCATACGATCCATTCTAATTCATTCGTACGATCCATTCTAATTCATTCGTACAGTCTATTCTAATTCATTCGTACGAATGGATACATTCGTGTGAATGAATTAGAATGGATCGTACGAATGAGTAAGAATGGATCGTACGAATCAGTAAGAATGGATTGCACGAATGAATTAGAATGGATCGTACGAATGAATTAGAATGGATCGTGTGAAAGAATTAGAATGGATTGTATGAATGAATTAGAATGGATCGTACGAATGAATTAGAATGGATCGTACGAAGCAATTAGAATGGATCGTATGAATGAATTAGAATGGATCGTACGAATGAATTAGAATAGATCGTACGAATGAATAAGAATAGATCATACGAATGAATTAGAATGGATCGTACGAATTAATTAGAATGGATACATTCGTGCGAATGAATTAGAATGGATTGTATGAATGAATTAGAATGGATCGTACGAATGAATTAGAATGGATCATACGAATTAATTACAATGGATCGTACGAATGAATTAGAATAGATCGTACGAATGAATTAGAATGGATACATTCGTGCGAATGAATTAGAATGGATCGGACGAATGAATTAGATTAGATCGTACGAATGAATTAGAATGGATCGTACGAAGGAATTAGAATGGATCGTATGAATGAATTAGAATGGATATATTTGTGCAAATAAATCAGAATGGATCGTATGAATGTATTAGAATGGATACATTCGTGCGAATGAATTAGAATGGATCGGACGAATGAATTAGAATAGATTGTACGAATGAATTAGAATGGATCGTACGAAGGAATTAGAATGGATCGTACGAATGAACTAGAATGGATTAGAATGGATCGTACGAATGAATTAGAATGGATCGTATGAATGAATTAGAATGGATCGTATGAATGAATTAGAATGGATCGTATGAATGAATTAGAATGGATCGTACGAATGAATTAGAATGGATCGTACGAATGAATTAGAATGGATCTTACGATTGAATTAGAATGGATCGTACGAATGAATTAGAATGGATCGTACGAATAAATTAGAATGGATACATTCGTCCGAATGAATTAGAATGGATCATACGAATGAGTAAGAATGGATCGTGCGAATGAATTAGAATGGATCGAACGAATGAATTAGAATGGATACATTTGTGCGAATGAATTAGAATGGATCGTACGAATGAATTAGAATGGATCGTATGAATGAATTAGAATGGATCGTACGAATGAATTAGAATGGATCGTGCGAATGAATTAGAATGGATCGTACGAATGAATTAGAATGGATCGTACGAATGAACTAGAATGGATACATTCAAGCGAATGAATTAGAATGGATCGTATGAATAAATTAGAATGGATCGTACGAATGAATTAGAATGGATCTTACGAATGAATTAGGATGGATCGTACGAATGAATTAGAATGGATCGTACGAATGAATTAGTATGGATACATTCGTGCGAATGAATTAGAATGGATCGGACGAATGAATTTGAATGGATCGTACGAATGAATTAGAATGGATCATACGAATGAATTAGAATGGATCGTGCGAATGAATTAGAATGGATCGTGTGAAAGGATTAGAATGGATTGTATGAATGAATTAGAATGGATCGTACGAATGAATTAGAATGGATCTTACGAATGAATTAGAATGGATCGTACGAATGAATTAGAATGGATACATTCGTGCGAATGAATTAGAACCGATCGTGCACGAATGTATCCATTCTAATTCATTCGTATGATCCATTCTAATTCATTAATATGATCCATTCTAATTCATTCGTACGATCCATTCTAATTCATATGCACAAAGGTATCCATTCTAATCCATTCGTAGGATCCATTCTAATCCATTCGTACGATCCATTCTAATTCATTCGTACGTTCCATTCTAATTCATTCGCTCGAATATATCCATTCTAATCCATTCGTACGATCCATTCTAATCCATTCGTACGATCCATTCTAATTCATTCGCATGAATGTAACCATTCTAATTTATTCATTTGATCCATTCTAATTCATTCGTACGATCCATTCTAATTCATTCGTCCGACCCATTCTAATTCATTCGCACGAATGTATCCATTCTAATTCATTCATACGATCCATTCTAATTCATTCGTACGATCTATTCTAATTCATTCGCACAAATGTATCCATTCTAATTCATTCGTACGATCCATTCTAATTCATTCGCACGATCCATTCTAATTCATTCGTACGATCCATTCTAATTCTTTCACACGATCCATTCTAATTCATTCGTACGATCCATTCTAATACATTCATACGATCCATTCTAATTCATTTGCACGAATATATCTATTCTAATTCATTCGTACGATCCATTCTAATTCCATCGTACGATCTATTCTAATTCAATCGTACGATCTATTCTAATTCATTCGTACGATCCATTCTAATTCATTCGCACGATCTATTCTAATTCCTTCGTACGATCCATTCTAATTCATTCGTACGATCCATTCTAATTCATTCATACAACCCATTCTAATTCTTTCACACGATCTATTCTAATTCATTCGTAGGATCCATTCTAATTCATTCGTACAATCTATTCTATTTCATTCGTACGATCCATTCATACTCATTCGTATGATCCATTCTAATTCATTTGCACGAATATATCCATTCTAATTCATTCGTACGATCCATTCTAATTCCTTCGTACGATCCATTCTAACTCATTCGTATGATCCATTCTAATTCATTCGGACGAATGTATCCATTCTAATTTATTCGTACGATCCATTCAAATTCATTCGTACGATCCATTCTAATTCATTCGTACGATCCATTCTTACTCATTCGTATGATCCATTCTAATTCATTCGTACGATCCATTCTAATTCATTCGTACGATCGATTCTAATTCATTCGCACTATCCATTCTAATTCATTCGTACGATCCATTATAATTCATTCGTAAGATCCATTCTAATTTATTCGTTCAAATATATCCATTTACGATCCATTCTAATTCATTCGCACAATCCATTCTATTTCCTTCGTACGATCCATTCTTACTCATTGGTACGATCCATTCTAATTAATTCGCACGAATGTATCCATTCTAATTCATTCGTACGAATCCATTCTAATTCATTCGTACGATCCATTCTAATTCATTCGCACGATCCATTCTAATTCATTCGTACGATCCATTGTAATTCATTCGCACGAATGTATCCATTCTAATTCATGCGCACGAAGGTATCCATTCTAGTTCATTTGTACGATCCATTCTAATTCATTCGTACGATCCATTCTAATTCTTTCGCACGATCCATTCAAATTCATTAGCACGATCCATGCTAATTCATTTGTTCGATCAATTCTAATTCATTCGCACGATCCATTCTAATTCATTCATACAATCCATTCTAATTCTTTCACACGATCCATTCTAATTCATTCGTACGTTCCATTCTAATTCATTAGCACGATCCATGCTAATTCATTCGTCCGATCCATTCTAATTCATTCGCACGAATGTATCCATTCTAATTCATTCGTACGGTCCATTCTAATTCATTCGCACAATCCATTCTATTTCATTCGTACGATCCATTCTTACTCATTCGTATGATCCATTATGGATACATTCGTGCGAATGAATTAGAATGGATCATACGAATGAGTAAGAATGGATCGTACGAATGAAATAGAATAGATTATACGAATGAATTAGAATGGATCCTACGAATGAATTAGAATAGATCGTGTGAAAGAATTAGAATGGATTGTATGAATGAATTAGAATGAATTTGTGCGATCCATTCGAATTCATTCGCACGATCCATTCTAATTCATTCATACGATCCATTCTAATTCATTTATACAATCCATTCTAATTCTTTCACACGATCCATTCTAATACATTCGCTGGATCCATTCTAATTCATTCGTACAATCTATTCTATTTTATTCGTACGATCTATTCTTACTCATTCGTATGATCCATTCTAATTCATTCGGACGAATGTATCCATTCTAACTTATTCGTACGATCCATTCTAATTCATTCGTACGATCCATTCTAATTCATTCGTACGATCCATTCTAATTCATTCGTCCGATCCATTCTAATTCATTCGCACGATTGTATCCATTCTAATTCATTCGTACGATCCATTCTAATTCATTCGTACGATCCATTCTAATTCATTCGTAAGATCCATTCTTATTCATTCGTACGATCCATTCTAATTCATTCGTACGATCCATTCTAATTCATTCGCACGAATGTATCCATTCTAGTTTATTCGTACGATCCATTCTAATTCATTCGTACGATCCATTCTAATTCATTCATATGATCCATTCTAATTCATTCGTACGATCCATTCTAATTCATTCGCACAATCCATTCTATTTCATTCGTTCGATCAATTCGTGCGAATGAATTAGAATGGATCATACGAATGAGTAAGAATGGATCGTACGAATGAAATAGAATGGATTGTACGAATGAATTAGAATGGATTCGTACGAATGAATTAGAATGGATACATTCGTGCGAATGAATTAGAATGGATCATACCAATGAGTATGAATGGATCGTACGAATGAAATAGAATGGATTGTGCGAATGAATTAGAATGGATCGTACGAATGAATTAGAATGGATCGTGTGAAAGAATTAGAATTGATTGTATGAATGAATTAGAATAGATCGTATGAATGAATTAGAATGGATCGTACGACCATTCTAATTCATTCATACGATCCATTCTAATTCATTCGTACGATCCATTCTAATTCATTCGCACAAATGTATCCATTCTAATTCATTCGTACGTTCCATTCTAATTCATTCGCACGATCCATTCTAATTCATTCGTACGATCCATTCTAATTCTTTCACACGATTCTTTCTAATTCATTCGTACGATCCATTCTAATTCATTCGCACGATCCATTCTAATTCATTCGTACGATCCATTCTAATTCATTCATACGATCCATTCTAATTCATTCGTACGATCCATTCTAATTCATTCGCACGATCCAGTCTAATTCATTCGTACGATCCATTCTAATTCATTCGTACGATCCATTCTAATTCATTTGTATGATCCATTCTAATTAATTCGTATGATCCATTCTAATTCATTCGTACGATCCATTCTAATTCATTCATACAATCCATTCTAATTCATTCGCACGAATGTATCCATTCTAATTAATTCATACGATCCATTCTAATTCGTTCGTATGATCTATTCTTATTCATTCGCACGATCCAGTCTAATTGATTCGCACGATCCATTCTAATTCATTCGCACGAATGTATCCATTCTAATTCATTCGTACGATCCATTCTAATTCATTAATATGATCCATTCTAATTCATTCGTACGAACCATTCTAATTCATACGCACAAAGGTATCCATTCTAATTCATTCGTAGGATCCATTCTAATACAGGATCGTACGAATGAATTAGAATGGATACATTCGTGCGAATGAATTAGAATTGATCGTACGAATGAATTAGAATGGATCGTACGAATGAATTAGAATGGATCTTACGAATGAATTAGAATGGATCGTATGAATGAATTAGAATGGATCGTACGAATGAATTAGAATGGATACATTCGTGCGAATGAATTAGAAAGGATCGGACGAATGAATTGAATGGATCGTACGAATGAATTTGAATGGATCAAATGAATGAATTAGAATGGATCAAACGAATGAATTAGAATGGATCGTACGAATGAATTGAATCGATCGTACGAATGAATTAGCATGGATCGTACGAATGAATTAGAATGGATCGTACGAATGAATTTGAATGGATACATTCGTGCGAATGAATTAGAATGGATTGGACGAATGAATTAGAATGGATCGTACGAATGAATTAGAATGGATCGTATGAATGAATTAGAATGGATCGTGCGAATGAATTAGAATGGATCGTACGAATGAATTAGAATGGATCGTGCTAATGAATTAGAATTGATCGAACGAATGAATTAGCATGGATCGTGCTAATGAATTAGAATGGAACGTACGAATGAATTAGAATGGATCGTGTGAAAGAATTAGAATGGATTGTATGAATGAATTAGAATGAATTCGTACGATCCATTCGAATTCATTCGCACGATCCATTCTAATTCATTCATACGATCCATTCTAATTCATTCGTATGATCCATTCTAATTCATTCGTACGATCCAGTATTTCACAAATGCTGGGCGGGCCACGAGCATCAGCCATGAGCGATCTCCTTCCGGTGCGTATGATCCATTCTAATTCATTCGCACGAATGTATCCATTCTAGTTCATTCGTACGGTCCATTCTAATTCATTCATACGATCCATTCTAATTCATTCACACGATCCATTCTAATTCATTCGTACGATCCATTCTAATTCATTCATACGATCCATTCTAATTCATTCGTACGATCCATTCTAATTCATTCGCACAAATGTATCCATTCTAATTAATTCGTACGATCCATTCTAATTCATTCGCACGATCCATTCTAATTCATTCGTACGATCCATTCTAATTCTTTCACATGATCCATTCTAATTCATTCGTACGATCCATTCTAATTCATTCGCACGATCCATTCTAATTCATTCGTACGATCCATTCTAATTCATTCGCACGAATGTATCCATTCTAGTTCATTCGTACGATCCATTCTAATTCATTCGTACGATCCATTCTAATTCATTCGCACGATCCATTCTAATTCTTTCGTACGATCCATTCTAATTCATTCATACAATCCATTCTAATTCATTCGTACGATCTATTCTAACTCATTCGCACAAATGTATCCATTCTAATTCATTCGTACGATCCATTCTAATTCATTCGCACGATCCATTCTAATTCATTCGTAAGATCCATTCTAATTCTTTCACACGATCCATTCTAATTCATTCGTACGATCCATTCTAATTCATTCGCACGATCCATTCTAATTCATTTGTACGATCCATTCTAATTCATTCATACGATCCATTCTAATTCATTCGTACGATCCATTCTAATTCATTCGCACAAATGTATCCATTCTAATTCGTTCGTACGATCCATTCTAATTCATTCGCACGATCCATTCTAATTCATTCGTACGATCCATTCTAATTCATTCGTACGATCCATTCTAATTCATTCGTATGATCCATTCTAATTAATTCGTATGATCCATTCTAATTCATTCGTACGATCCATTCTAATTTATTCATACAATCCATTCTAATTCATTCGCACGAATGTATCCATTCTAATTAATTCGTACGATCCATTCTAATTCATTCGTATGATTTATTTTTATTCATTCGCACGATCCAGTCTAATTGATTCGCACGATCCATTCTAATTCATTCGCACGAATGTATCCATTCTAATTCATTCGTACGATCAATTCTAATTCATTAATATGATCCATTCTAATTCATTCGTACGATCCATTCTAATTCATATGCACAAAGCTATCCATTCTAATTCATTCGTACGATCCATTCTAATTCAGGATCGTACGAATGAATTAGAATGAATACATTCGTGCGAATGAATTAGAATTGATCGTACAAATGAATTAGAATGGATCATGCGAATGAATTAGAATAGATCGTACGAATTAATTAGAATGGATCGTACGAATGAACTAGAATGGATACATTCGTGCGAATAAATTAGAATGGATCGTACGAGTGAATTAGAATGGATCGTACGAATGAATTAGAATGGATCTTACGAATGAATTTGAATGGATCGTACGAATGAATTAGAATGGATCGTACGAATGAATTAGAATGGATACATTCGTGCGAATGAATTAGAATGGATCGGACGAATGAATTAGAATGGATCGTACGAATGAATTAGAATAGATCAAATGAATGAATTAGAATGGATCGTACGAGTGAATTAGAATGGATCGTACGAATGAATTAGAATGGATACATTTGTGCGAATGAATTAGAATGGATCGGACGAATGAATTAGAATAGATCGTACGAATGAATTAGAATGGATCGTACGAAGGAATTAGAATGGATCGTATGAATGAATTAGAATGGATATATTCGTGCAAATGAATTAGAATGGATTGTATGAATGTATTAGAATGGATCGTATGAGTGAATTAGAATGGATCGTACGAATGAATTAGAATGGATCGTATGAATGAATTAGAATGGATAAATTCGTGTGAATGAATTAGAATGGATCGTATGAATGAATTAGAATAGATTTTGTGAATGAATTAGAACTGATCGTACGAATGAATTAGAATGGATACATTCGTGCGAATGAATTAGAATGGATTGTATGAATGAATTAGAATGGATCGTACGAATGAATTAGAATGGATCGTATGAGTGAATTAGAATGGATACGAAGGAATTAGAATGGATCGTACGAAGGAATTAGAATGGATCATACGAATGAAATAGAATGGATCGTACGAAGGAATTAGAATGGATCGTACGAATGAATTAGAATGGATATATTCGTGCAAATGAATTAGAATGGATCGTATGAATGAATTAGAATGGATCGTATGAGTGAATTAGAACGGACAGTACGAATGAAATAGAATGGATCGTATGAATGAATTAGAATGGATACATTCGTGCGAATGAATTAGAATGGATCGTACGAATGAATTAGAATGGATCGTACGAATGAATTAGAATGGATCTTACGAATGAATTAGAATGGATCGTACGAATGAATTAGAATAGATCGTACGAATGAATTAGAATGGATACATTCGTGCGAATGAATTAGAATGGATCAGACGAATGAATTAGAATGGATCGTACGAATAAATTAGAATGGATCAAATGAATGAATTAGAATGGTTACATTCATGCGAATGAATTAGAATGGATCGTACGAATGGATTAGAATGGATCGTACGAATGGATTAGAATGGATACATTCGAGCGAATGAATTAGAATGGATCGTACGAATGAATTAGAATGGATCGTACGAATGGATTAGAATGGATCCTACGAATGGATTAGAATGGATACCTTTGTGCATATGAATTAGAATGGATCGTACGAATGAATTAGAATGGATCGTGTTAATGAATTAGAATTGATCGAACGAATGAATTAGCATGGATCGTGCTAATGAATTAGAATGGAACGTACGAATGAATTAGAATGGATCGTATGAAAGAATTAGAATGGATTGTGTGAATGAATTAGAATAGTTCGTATGAATGAATTAGAATGGATCGTACGAATGAATTGGAATGGATCGTACGAATGAATTAGAATGGATCGTACGAATGAACTAGAATGGATACATTCGAGCGAATGAATTAGAATGGATCGTACGAATGAATTAGAATGGATCGTATAAATGAATTAGAATGGATCGTATAAATGAATTAGAATGGATCGTACGAATGAATTAGAATGGATCATACGAATGAATTAGAATGGATCGTGTGAAAGAATTAGAATGGATTTTATGAATGAATTAGAATAGATCGTATGAATGAATTAGAATGGGTCGTATGAATGAATTAGAATGGATCGTACAAATGAATTAGAATGGATCGTACGATCCATTCTAGTTCATTCGTACGATCCATTCTAATTCATTCGTACGATCCATTCTAATTCATTCGTACGATCTATTCTAATTCATTCGTACGATCCATTCTAATTCATTCGTACGATCCATTCTAATTCATTCATACAATCTATTCTAATTCATTGATACAATCCATTCTAATTCTTTCACACGATCCATTCTAATTCATTCGTACGATCCATTCAAATTCATTCATACAATGCATTCTAATTCTTTCACACGATCCATTCTAATTCATTCGTACGTTCCATTCTAATTCATTAGCACGATCCATGCTAATTCATTCGTTCGATCAATTCTAATTCATTAGCACGATCCATTCTAATTTATTCGTACGATCCATTCTAATTCATTCGCACGATCCATTCTAATTCATTCATAGGATCCATTCTAATTCATTCATACGATCTATTCTAATTCTTTCGCACGAATGTATCCATTCTAATTCATTCGCACGAATGTATCCATTCTAATTCATTCGTACGATCCATTCTAATTCATTCGTACGATCCATTCAAATTCATTCGTACGATCCATTCTAATTCATTCATACGATCTATTCTAATTCATTCATACAATCCATTCTAATTCTTTCACACGATCCATTCTAATTCATTCGTACAATCCATTCTAATTCATTCGCACAATCCATTCTATTTCATTCGTACGATCCATTCTTACTCATTGGTACGATCCATTCTAATTCATTCGCACGAATGTATCCATTCTAATTCATTCGTACGAATCCATTCTAATTCATTCGTATAATCAATTCTATTTCATTCGTACGATCCATTCTTACTTATTCGTATGATCCATTCTAATTCATTCGCACGAATGTATCCATTCTAAGTCATTTGTACGATCCATTCTAATTCATTCGTATGATCCATTCTAAATCATTCGTACAATCCATTCTATTTCATTCGTACGATCAATTCTAATTCATTAGCACGATCCATTCTAATTCATTCGTACGATCCATTCAAATTCATTCGCACGATCCATTCTAATTCATTCGTACAATCCATTCTATTTCATTCGTACGATCCATTCTTACTCATTCGTATGATCCATTCTAATTCATTCGGACGAATGTATCCATTCTAATTTATTCGTACGATCCATTCTAATTCATTTGTACGATCCATTCTAATTCATTTGCACGATCCATTCTAATTCATTCGTACGATCCATTCTAATTCATTCATACGATCCATTCTAATTCATTCGTACGATCCATTCTAATTCATTCGCACAAATGTATCCATTCTAATTCTTTCGTACGATCCATTCTAATTCATTCGCACAATCCATTCTAATTCATTCGTACAATCCATTCTAATTCATTCGTATGATCCATTCTAATTCATTCGTATGATCCATTCTAATTAGTTAGCACGATCCATTCTAATACATTCATACGATCCATTCTAGAATGGATACATTCGTGCGAATGAATTTGAATGGATACATTCGTGCGAAAGAATTAGAATAGATCGTATGAATGAATTAGAATGGATCCTATGAATGAATTAGAATGGATCGTGCTAATGAATTAGAATTGATCGAACGAATGAATTAGCATGGATCGTGCTAATGAATTAGAATGGATCGTACGAATGAATTAGAATGGATCGTGTGAAAGAATTAGAATGGATTGTATGAATGAATTAGAATGGATCGTACGAATGAATTAGAATGGATCGTACGAAGGAAACAATCCATTCTAATTCATTCGTACGATCCATTCTAATTCATTCGTACGATCTATTCTAATTCATTCGTACGATCCATTCTAATTCATTCGTACGATCCATTCTAATTCATTCATACAATCTATTCTAATTCATTCATACAATCCATTCTAATTCTTTCACACGATCCATTCTAATTCATTCGTACGATCCATTCAAATTCATTCATACAATGCATTCTAATTCTTTCACACGATCCATTCTAATTCATTCGTACGTTCCATTCTAATTCATTAGCACGATCCATGCTAATTCATTCGTTCGATCAATTCTAATTCATTAGCACGATCCATTCTAATTTATTCGTACGATCCATTCTAATTCATTCGCACGATCCATTCTAATTCATTCATAGGATCCATTCTAATTCATTCATACGATCTATTCTAATTCTTTCGCACGAATGTATCCATTCTAATTCATTCGCACGAATGTATCCATTCTAATTCATTCGTACGATCCATTCTAATTCATTCGTACGATCCATTCAAATTCATTCGTACGATCCATTCTAATTCATTCATACGATCTATTCTAATTCATTCATACAATCCATTCTAATTCTTTCACACGATCCATTCTAATTCATTCGTACAATCCATTCTAATTCATTCGCACAATCCATTCTATTTCATTCGTACGATCCATTCTTACTCATTGGTACGATCCATTCTAATTCATTCGCACGAATGTATCCATTCTAATTCATTCGTACGAATCCATTCTAATTCATTCGTATAATCAATTCTATTTCATTCGTACGATCCATTCTTACTTATTCGTATGATCCATTCTAATTCATTCGCACGAATGTATCCATTCTAAGTCATTTGTACGATCCATTCTAATTCATTCGTACGATCCATTCTAAATCATTCGTACAATCCATTCTATTTCATTCGTACGATCAATTCTAATTCATTAGCACGATCCATTCTAATTCATTCGTACGATCCATTCAAATTCATTCGCACGATCCATTCTAATTCATTCGTACAATCCATTCTATTTCATTCGTACGATCCATTCTTACTCATTCGTATGATCCATTCTAATTCATTCGGACGAATGTATCCATTCTAATTTATTCGTACGATCCATTCTAATTCATTTGTACGATCCATTCTAATTCATTCGCACGATCCATTCTAATTCATTCGTACGATCCATTCTAATTCATTCATACGATCCATTCTAATTCATTCGTACGATCCATTCTAATTCATTCGCACAAATGTATCCATTCTAATTCTTTCGTACGATCCATTCTAATTCATTCGCACAATCCATTCTAATTCATTCGTACAATCCATTCTAATTCATTCGTATGATCCATTCTAATTCATTCGTATGATCCATTCTAATTAGTTAGCACGATCCATTCTAATACATTCATACGATCCATTCTAGAATGGATACATTCGTGCGAATGAATTTGAATAGATACATTCGTGCGAAAGAATTAGAATAGATCGTATGAATGAATTAGAATGGATCCTATGAATGAATTAGAATGGATCGTGCTAATGAATTAGAATTGATCGAACGAATGAATTAGCATGGATCGTGCTAATGAATTAGAATGGATCGTACGAATGAATTAGAATGGATCGTGTGAAAGAATTAGAATGGATTGTATGAATGAATTAGAATGGATCGTACGAATGAATTAGAATGGATCGTACGAAGGAAACAATCCATTCTAATTCATTCGCACGAATGTATCCATTCTAATCCATTCGTACGATCCATTCTAATCCATTCGTACGATCCATTCTAATTCATTCGCATGAATGTAACCATTCTAATTCATTCATTTGATCCATTCTAATTCATTCGTACGATCCATTCAAATTCATTCGTCCGATCCATTCTAATTCATTCGCACGAATGTATCCATTCTAATTCATTTGTACGATCAATTCTAATCCATTCTAATTCTTTCACACGATCCATTCTAATTCATTCGTACAATCTATTCTATTTCATTCGTACGATCCATTCTTACTCATTCGTATGATCCATTCTAATTCATTCGGACGAATGTATCCATTCTAATTTATTCGTACGATCCATTCTAATTCATTCGTAAGATCTATTCTAATTCATTCGTACAATCCATTCTAATTCATTCGTACGATCCATTCTAATTCATTCGCACGAATGTATCCATTCTAGTTCATTTGTACGATCCATTCTAATTCATTCGTACGATCCATTCTAATTCATTCGCACGATCCATTCTAATTCATTCGTACGATCCATTCTAATTCATTCATACGATCCATTATAATTCATTCGTACGATCCATTCTAATTCATTCGCACAAATGTATCCATTCTGATTCATTCGTACGATCCATTATAATTCATTCGCACGATCCATTCTAATTCATTCGTACGATCCATTCTAATTCTTTCACACGATCCATTCTAATTCATTCGTACGATCCATTCTAATTCATTCGTGCAATCCATTCTATTTCATTCGTACGATCCATTCTTACTCATTCGTACGATCCATTCTAATTCATTCACACGAATGTATCCATTCGTACGAATGAATTAGAATAGATTGTACGAATGAATTAGAATGGATCATACGAATGAATTAGAATGGATCGTACGAAGGAATTAGAATGGATCGTACGAATGAATTAGAATAGATCGTACGAATGAATTAGAATGGATCGTACGAAGGAATTAGAATGGATCGTACGAATGAATTAGAATGGATATATTCGTGCAAATGAATTAGAATGGATCGTATGAATGTATTAGAATGGATCGTATGAGTGAATTAGAATGGATCGTACGAATGAATTAGAATGGATCGTACGAATGAATTAGAATGGATCATACGAATGAATTAGAATGGATCATACGAATGAGTAAGAATGGATCGTATGAATGAATTAGAATGGATCGTACGAATGAATTAGAATAGATTGTGCGAATGAATTAGAATGGATCGTACGAATGAATTAGAATGGATCATATTAATGAATTAGAATGGATCGTACGAATGAATTAGAATGGATACATTCGTGCACGATCCATTCTAATTCATTCGCACGATCCATTCTAATTCCTTCGTACGATCCATTCTAATTCTTTCGTACGAATCCATTCTAATTCTTTCACACGATCCATTCTAATTCATTCGTACGTTCCATTCTAATTCATTCGTGCAATCCATTCTATTTCATTCGTACGATCCATTCTTACTCATTCGTACGATCCATTCTAATTCATTCACACGAATGTATCCATTCGTACGAATGAATTAGAATAGATTGTACGAATGAATTAGAATGGATCGTACGAATGAATTAGAATGGATCGTACGAAGGAATTAGAATGGATCGTACGAATGAATTAGAATGGATCGTACGAATGAATTAGAATAGATCGTACGAATGAATTAGAATGGATCGTACGAAGGAATTAGAATGGATCGTACGAATGAATTAGAATGGATATATTCGTGCAAATGAATTAGAATGGATCGTACGAATGAATTGTGGGTGCAAATTTTGGCATAAGTTTACCTACTACCACGGGACCCACCGGCCCTGCCTGGTGGGCCCACGAGGACTACCACGGGACCCACCGGCCCTGCCTGGTGGGCCCACGAGGACTACCACGGGACCCACCGGCCCTGCCTGGTGGGCCCACGAGGACTACCACGGAACCCACCGGCCCTGCCTGGTGGGCCCACGAGGACTACCACGGGACCCACCGGCCCTGCCTGGTGGGCCCACGAGGACTACCACGGGACCCACCGGCCCTGCCTGGTGGGCCCACGAGGACTACCATGGGACCCACCGGCCCTGCCTGGAGGATCCCCAGATACGGCAGTAGAAACCGCCATTTACCCCGGAATTCCCCACCAGAGAAGCCTATAAATAGCAGAGCCTTCGAATGTAAAAGGATCGATTCTGAAAAAAGATCGAATTCTCAGTTCTAAGAAACCAGAGCTCTGGGATTTCTAACTTCCGATCTACCATCTCTCTTTGATCTTCTTTTCTCTTTCGAAGAGATCAGAGAGCTTTCAGTGACACTCGGCCTGTCGAGGTCACTTCAACTGAAGTGTTAGTGAATTCGGGTTGCTCCCTATAGCACGGAGACGTAGGCTTCGGCTGAACTCTGAGATCACATCTCGTGTCACAATTTCTCTGATTGCATTCCTCTGTTTGCATATCAAAAGATTTCAACTCCAATTGACAGATCAATCAACGATCTTCAACTCGAACCTTCAATTGACTGGTGCTGCGAGAGTCTTCGGGTCGGCACGAAGATTTTCCCCCACAGTTTGGCGCCGTCTGTGGGATCACGAGCGAAAAGCTGTGTTCTCTCTCTCTACTTCGACTACCAGATCAATAGTCAAACTTCCTCGCCCCCTCGGTTGATCAGACAACTGATCGGACATCGGCAATCTCGTTGTACCCTTCGCACTCTGAATGGCGAGAACCAAACACCAGGGTCAACCAGAAGGAAGTAACACTCAACATCAACCTCGCCCTGAGACTCGTTCAATGAGTCAAAGGCTCAATTTCGGGCAGCCCCTTGCTGTCCCCGAGATGGGGGTTCACTCAGGAAGCGGGAGATCAGTCGATCGACCGATCGCCCCTCATCCTCATCAATCAATTGGGCAGACTGTCCCTGCTCCTGCTGAAGATCCTCCATCAACTTACCAGATTTCTGCAATCGATTTCCAACTACTCCAACTGGCGAAACAAAACGCCACCCTCACTGCTGAGAGGGATGCTCTTAAGAGAGCAGCTTCCGAAGCTGGGATCGTTCTGCCTATCCCCTCTGCAAGTGAGAGGATCAATCTTCCACAACGTTCAATCCATTCCGAGCAACGGAGATCAAAGGGCACTGCTGCCCTCGAAAGAATTCGTCGCGATCCTACTCCCTCTGCTGCTCCCTGGAAGCAGAGTGTCTGGGATCGTCTTGAAGACGAGTCCTCCCAATCCTCCTCTGGTCACAACTGCGACAAGAGGACACCTTCAAAGATCAACATGCCAAGGAAGCACCAAATAAAAGGCGCTCCTTCAAAGAGCAGAGTCTCCCCTTCCATTCCACTCCAACGTGGACTTGGATCGGACCTTCGACACCGACTTCAACCAGCAAATACTTCAATGCCTGAGCAAGACCTTGCGATCTTGCCTCTTGACCCGCCTCTAGGTCGAGGACACGGTCGTAGGGACGGTTACTCCTCTGCCGGGCCTCTACATCGAAGTCTCTTCGAGACCACCTTTCCAAGAGGATGGAGAACTCCTATCCTCCCCAAATTCAACTGCATCAGAGGAGATCCAAGCCTCCACATACTTGCCTTCAAGCAAGCTCTAACGCCACACGAAGAGGAAAACAACGTGCTCTGCCGCACCTTCGCGGGAAGTCTCGATGAGCCTTCGCTCGACTGGTATCACAATCTCCGAGCTGGGTCCATCACCCAGTTCGGTGTTTTGGCTAACCTCTTTGTGCAGCACTATCAACTCAATCTAAAGCCAGAGAAGAAGCTCGACTCTCTCTACCGACTGAGGATGGGTGCAGACGAGACTCTCCGCAGCTTCACGAGGAGGTTTCGCAACGAGCATGCTGCTCTCTCTGGAAGACATCTGGATGATGAAGCCATCATGTTGGCTTTCCAGAACGCTCTCCGCTTCGATCTACACATCTACAACGACTTCATCCGCAATCCCCCTCCTTCTCTGGGTGCAATGTTTGACCGAATCCAGAGGGAGATTGAGGTGGAAGACGATCAAGTCGCTCGGAAAGGGCGAGAAACTAAGAGAAGGCCTGCTGAAAGAGAAGCTCCAAAGTATGCTGCAAAGGCTCACAACGCTGAAGCAGCAGCCCCTCCGGCCAACAAAAGATCAAAGAATGATGGGCGTCGATCTCCGACGAAGACCACTTTCACCGAGTGGAATATGCCAGTCGAACAGATACTCGACCGTATTCAACACGACGAGTATCTTCGGAGGCCTAATCCTCTTCAGCCGAACTCCAAATTCACAGCAGACAAAACAGTCTACTGCGACTTCCATCAAAGTCACGGCCATTCAACCGATCGGTGTTTTCGGCTGAAATTTCATCTTGAAGACCTATTGCGAGAAGGCCATCTTCAAGAGTTCGTCAAAGGCGGACACGATCAACATCGGACCTCTGCAAAGGGGAAAGAAGTGTGTTGGATACATCAAATCTCCTCGAACCGGCAACCTATCTCTGTGAATGCCAATGTCTTTGGCATTCATGGATCATTACACAATCAAGCAATTACCGGGAAAGAAGTCGATCGCCAGATTCGGCGTATCTTCCATGTTCGATCTACTGCAAATAAAGAAGATACTTGGATCGAGAATCCCATCGAAGGTCTTGCTTGGCCATCCATAGTCTTCAACGACACCGATCTTCAAGGAGTTTATACTCCACATCGAGACCCCCTGGTCTTGAAACTCATCATCGACGGAAGCACCGTCAATCGAATCCTCATCGACACCGGAAGCTCTATCGACATTATGTTCTCAGATTGTTTCAAACGTCTGGGACATAAGTATCAAAGCCTCGACGTCGTCCCGACTGTGATCACCGGCTTCAATGGTGAACAAAGCATCACAGTGGGCGAATCCAGATTTACCATCGACCTCAGCCGAGAGACTCGAGTCTCGGTGAGGTTTGCAATCGTCGAAGGAATGTCTAGCTACAACGCCATTCTTGGGCGACCATTCCTCCATCAGATCAATGCCATCTCCTCCTCTTACCATCAACTACTCAAATTTGCAACTGGAGAAGGCATCGTCTGCATTCGAGGCGATCAGCAAGCTGGAAGGTCTTGTGAAGCTGCTGCGGCAAAGACAGATCGAAAGATTAACATTGCTCCTCCAAAGCGGCCACGAGATGAAGCTGGTCCCTCTTCTAAATAGCAATCAAAGGAGATTCCGCTGACCGAACCTCCACCAATCGAATGGGAAGCATCACCTTCAATTGAAGAAATCATCCCTATCAATATTGGCAGCGGAGATCTCCCTCGACAAACATTTATTGGTACCGGTCTTAGCGACGCAGAAGCGCAAGACATGGTATCCTTCCTCAGTCCAATATCGACGTCTTCGCTTGGTGTTTCGAAGACATGCCTGGTATCAATCCAGATGATGCTTGTCACCGACTTGCGATCAAAGAAGAGGTGAAGCCTGTCAAGCAAAAGCCACGCACCATCCGCCCAGAGCTGCAAGTTGCTGTTCAAGAAGAAATCACCAAGCTACTCGCCGCAGGCTTCATCCGAGAAGTGGAGTATCCTACTTGGATCTCTAACATTGTGGCTGTTCCGAAGAAGAACGGAAAGGTTAGAGTCTGCATCGACTTTACCAATCTCAACAAGGCTTGTCCCAAGGACCCATTCCCCATGCCAAGGATTGATAGACTCGTCGATGCCACTGCTGGCCACGAGCTATTGTCTTTCATGGATGGGTATTCTGGATATAATCAAATTCCTCTTCACGCCGATGATCAAGAGAAGACATGTTTTGTGACTAGCCGAGGCCTTTATTGCTACAATGTCATGCCATTCGGCCTCAAAAATGCTGGTTCCACCTATCAAAGGCTAGTCACCAAAATGTTCGAAGATCAGATCGGTCGCAACGTCGAAGTCTATGTCGATGATCTCCTCACCAAGAGTTCCGTTCGGAGCAAACATCTATCTGATCTAGCTGAAACCTTCCAAGTCCTTCGAAAGTATCGAATGAAGCTCAATCCAGCCAAGTGCGCTTTCGGAGTTCAATCTGGCAAATTCCTGGGTCATCTTGTGACCAGGAGGGGTATTGAAGCCAATCCCGATCAAATTCGAGCCATCATCGATATGCCTTCACCTACAAATCGAAAAGAAGTTCAACGCCTCACTGGAAGGTTAGCAGCACTCAATCGATTCATTTCAAAATCTTCCGACAAATGCAAGCCCCTCTTCGACAAACTACGAAAGGCGGATACATCCGGCTGGAGTCCAATCTGTGAAGAGGCATTTCAAAGCATCAAGAAATATCTGATGCAAGCTCCCATCCTGACTGCTCCAATGCCAAAAGAAGACTTGTGGCTCTATCTGGCCGTGACCGATCAAGCAATCAGCGCGGTCTTAGTCAGTAGAAGAGAAGGCGTCGAACATCCAGTCTACTACATCAGCCATACTCTCCTTCCAGCTGAGACTCGCTACTCAAAAACTGAGAAGGTCATCTTGGCCTTGCTCACTGCATCGCGTCGTCTTCAACCGTACTTCGTCTCCCACCAGATTACTGTCATTTCAGAACACTCACTCAAAGATATCATTGACAAAGCTGGTCGAGCTGGTCGAATGACCAAATGGGTGATCGAAATGAGTGCTCTGGGGATTCAATTCGAATCTCGCACTTCTATCAAAGGTCAAGCAATTGCTGATTTTCTAGCTGACTTTCCAGTTGAAGACCCCATCACTTGGGAAGAGGATGTCGACATGCGCTTGGAAGATGAGGATAATCCTCCGATCAATCCTGCAACAAAAATTGATCCAAGTCTTGAAGTTATTGCTGCAACTCCTCCTTGGAAGCTTTATACTGATGGAGCATCAAGTTCGATCGGTTCGGGAACTGGGATAGTCTTAATATCCCCCGAACTTGATCATCTCCAGAAGGCCACTCTCCTTGGATTTAATGCCACCAACAACGAAGCTGAATACGAAGTACTCATTTCCGGACTCGAAATGGCAGAATCCCTGGGGGTAGATCGAATCATCATCTACAGCGACTCCCAGTTGATCATAAGGCAAATCAATGGAGAGTACACAGCTCGTGAAGAAAGAATGCAACTCTATTTAGCCTTAGTACGACGTCTTCAACAACGTTTTACTACAATTGAGTTCGTTCAAATTCCAAGAGCAGAAAACCGAGAAGCAGATGCCTTAGCTAATGCTGCCTCAGTTCTGGGAGACTCGCTTGGAGGAAGGCAAATACAGATCAATTATCAAGAAGTGCCCAAGACCATCCCCGATCAATAGATCCTTACTACTACAAAAGGATCTGGGGGTGGAGATCAGCTTGAAGATTGGAGACGACCAATTCTTGACTTCTTCAAACATGGCAAAATGCCAGAAGATCCAAATCAAGCCCGAAGACTTCAAAGGAAGCTCCCATGCTACATTTTGCAAGGTGAAGATTTATATTTCAAATCTCACAACGGGATGTTGCTCAAGTGCCTTGGTCCCGAGCAAGCACAATTAATCCTGATTGATATCCACTCTGGAGCTTGTGGAAATCATTCGGGAGGAAGATCTCTTGAAGCCAAGACGAAGCTACAAGGGTACTACTGGCCAACAATGGCAAGGGATGCTCAACAAGTCGTTCAAAGATGCGAGCCTTGCCAACGGCACGCTCGAGCTATCCATCTCCCTGCAGATGAACTTCATCAATTATCAAGTCCCTGGCCTTTCCATCAATGGGGGTTAGATTTCTTGGGTCCTTTCCCTCCAACTCCAAGCAGGAAGAAATATCTACTGCTGGCTACTGATTACTTCACCAAATGGGTTGAAGCTGTGCCCCTCTTTCGAGAGACTGACGACGAAGTGATCAAATTCATTCGGCACAACATCTTCTCAAGGTTCGGCACACCTCAAGTTCTTGTTGCTGACAATGGAGCTCAATTTGACTCAGACAAATTCCGAGAGTTCTGTCTGAACAACGGTATCAAGTTATTCTATTCAACTCCAAGGTATCCTCAATGTAATGGCCAAGCAGAAGCCTCCAACAGAGCTATTCTTGGTATACTCAAGAAGAAACTCGATGACAAGAAAGGATTATGGGAACAGGTCCTACCTGAAGTTCTTTGGGGATATCGCACAACTCCGAGAAGATCAACAGGGTTCTCATCCTTCCGTCTAACATATGGATCGGAAGCAGTACTCCCAACAGAAAATATATCAAGCACTTTGAAGACCAAAGCTGTTGAAGAAGGAGTCAATGAAGAACTTCGGATCAATGATCTAGACTTCTCCGAAGAATTACGAGATCAAGCATCACTTCGTGTGGCCAAGTACCAACAGAAGATCAAAAAAGCCTACGATGAGAAAGTCTACAAGAGACAATTCCCAGTGGGTAGTTTAGTTCTCAGAGCAGTTTTCTACAACACCAAAGAACACAGCAGTGGAAAGCTTGCTCCCAACTGGGAAGGTCCATATATCATTGAATCAGTGGGAGGCAAAGGTTCTTACAGATTGATCTCGCCAGAAGGAGATAGATTGCCTCGAGCTTGGAATTCTAGACATCTCAAGTTGTTTTATCCGTGATATAAATTCTGTGATAAATAAAGTGCTCTTTCAAAGTGTTCAAATATGCAAGTGTTCAATTTTTCAATTCAAGTTCTGAAGCAGTTTCAAGTTATTCATATTCAAATTACCAGGTCTTTTAACAAGTTTGGGAGTTAGAGTTGCGACTCAACCCCTTACTAGCAAATGTTAAAAACTGACCACATTCAAGTTACCAAGTCTTTTAACAAGTTTGGGTGTTATAGTTGCGACTCAACCCCTTACTGGCAAATGTTAAACTGACTTTCAAATTTCGATATTCAATTTCAATCAATTTCTATATCGTTTAACAGGTTTGGGTGCTTGAGTTGCGACTCAACCCCTCACATTCAAGTGTTAAATGAATTCAAGTCCAATTTTCAAAGTTACTATAAGTTCGGGTAATTGAGTTGCGACTCAACCCCTTGCATTCAAAAGATTGTATCTATTCTAATGTTATTAAGATCATGATAGTCAAAGGCATTCAAATCAAGAGACATCCAATTTTCAAACACCAAGAAGATCTTCTATTATCAAAATATGACAGATACAAGAGTGCGCTGTTACATTTCAAAAATTTACAAGTACAACAACGAAGAAGGAGAAAAGTCTCAAGGCTTGGCCACACTCTTCGCATGCGACTTCTCCCCTTCAGATCCAGGACGAGCTTTGCTCGCCACTGATGCCTTAGAGGATCGGACACTGGAAACATGGGCCCTGAGCGCTTCTGCCGCCTTCTCTGCTGTTTCCTTGTAAACCTTGCATTCAGACAGCGCATGCTCCAGTGCCTTCTTGGAAGTCTCCTCTCTGGCAGTGAAGACAGCGTGCTGAGTAGCAAGTTGTTGCTTCAGCTCTTGGATCTCGTTGGTGCGACCACAGGACACTTCCTCAACCTTGGAGAGTCGAGTCTTCAAGGATTCGAGCTCGTGACTCTGTGCCTCACAACGATCATGCAGCCCCTTGATCTCCAGCTTCCCCTTGCGAAGATCCTCAATCTTGGTTTTGAGAGAGGCTTTCTTCGAAGTCAGGAGCTCTCTCAGCTCATCTCTCTCCGCGGTTACAGCCTCCAGCGCAGCAGTCAAGCGAGATATTTCAGCTAAAGCTTCTTTTGCTCCCGCCCTCATGGAGAGCTTGGTTGCGACATTCATAACTGCTGAGTTCTGCAAAAGAATAAAAGAGTTAGAATTATTATAAAGATACAACTCAGATGATTGATCGAGCAGATGCACCTACCAACAGATCAAGTCTCTCGAAAGCTTCATCCAGAGTAGCCCCCGGGAGGTTGATGAGTTTCCTGATCACAGCAGTGGGGCGGTTGATGTCAACGTCACCCAAGCTTCTTATTGTTGGAGTCAATCCAGCAGGTGCACCTACAATCAACAAGAGATCAAAGTGTTAGATTATTTTCGAGCTTCAGAGACAAGACATTCAAAGCAAGTTAGTTCAATTACCTGAGGTTTCGACCCTCGGCTCTTTGCCCTTCCGGCGATCAGAGCCACCCTGAGGGGTCGATTTCTCCTGAGTAGGAGTTGGCGCTGGTTGAGGTTGAGGAGCCCCATCACCCACTCGACTTCCCCTCTCCAAATGAGTAGGGGGGGAAGTATTCCTCGGAGGAGAGACTCTCTCTTCCTCTTGTGATCCGCCAGGCTGGATGAGTCCTGCCACCATGGCTTCCACCTCGTTAAGCAGAGAGCGAGAGGGGGGTGGGGGTTGCTCAACCTCCACACCCCCGCTCGTTGTTGCTCCTTCAATGCGAGGAATGTCAGGGGGAATTTGATCAAGGGGCGTGGGGTTGCTTCCAACCCCACCACTCCTCGACAATTTTATTTTTAGGCGCATCGGCCTCTTCAACTCATCAAACTTGTAGGCGGGAACCACTCTTTGGCCATCGCCTTCTGCATCCATAACTCCTTCCATCTGACGGGCCTTAGCCTCGTCAATGGGAACAGGAATAGAGTCTTCCCCTGTTGCACCAACAGTGGGGGTGGGAGGAATTTCTTCCTCACCACCCCCATTCTCGCCATCTCCACCAGAGGGAGTGGAAGACAGATCATCCTCGCCATCGCCGTCCTCATCCTCGTCATCGCCACTATTGTCGTGGCTGGCATTCTCAGTCCCTTCGTCTTCTTCGTCGCTCCCCTTCTTCTCTCTTTCTTCTTCTTCTTCATTCTTCTTCCCTTCTTCTTCCTCTTCATTCTTTTTCCCTTGGTCTTCATCCTCCTTTTGCTTGATAAGGGTTTTTCGTTTCTTCTTCACCGGGCCTCTTTCGAGCACCAGCTTCTCCTCCACAGTGGGTAATCGGCGCCTTACAGTATAAATCTTCTTCTCGGCCCGAATCTTTCGAATGATCTTACCCGACTGAGGGTCCTCCTCATAGTCCGAGTATAGAACTTCGTTATCTTCGTATCTATCTTTCGATCGGTGGAGGAGATTGGCCTTGCCATATCTCACTGGGCAGTTGGAGAACTGCTTCCACGACCTGGTTCCACAGGTCAACTCAAGAAATAAGTTGTCTATGGCTCCAGCCCTCTCAGAAGTCCAGGCGAAGATGCCCCCCTCACTGTACATCTTCACTGCCTCGTGCACACTGTCTCGGGGGGTGTCGGGCACTGACATGGGTGTCCATGCACCAGAAACAGAAATTGGCCAATCTGTGTATAACTTGTCAGAAGGGACTGTATCAGTGAGCGGGCGCAGCGGAGACACACCGGTCAAGTTGTAGAACGGGCTGTCCCTCCTGAAGGCCCATTGGTAATGAAAGAAAAAATATCCTAACTCGATCCGGGCAACCTCTCCTTCTGGGATACTGGAGTAGCAGGCCTTCAAGTCTTCCTGGAAATCCGATTCCACGCGGCAGAATGCGTAGATGATTCGCCAGGCGTTTCCTGTGACCTGCCCCGGGCAAAGGCCAGAAGTGTTCAGCAATCTTGCCGCAAAGGGTGGCAACGGTAAACGCAGACCGCAGTTCATTTGGCCGAGGGTCACAATGGTTCCCATGACCTTTTCGTTACTGGCATAGCTGGTGAAGACGGTCTTCTTATCGATACCAAAAGCCGTCTGGATGCTAGGGAGTGAAGGCTGCGCCCCCTTCCCTTCTGTGAAATAAGAGAGCAATGTTTGCCACTTCTGTCTTTTCGTGTCCGTGAACTCACCGCCTGTATTGTACATATACTCTATCTCCTCTGTAAGAGGCATGAGCAGACCCAGAACAGATTTTACTTTAGGGATGAACTCTGGCCTTGATGGCGCTGAGGCAAACCCTACTCCTTGGTGCCGCTTGCCCAGTTGGCCAAGTTCGGCAAGTGCGGCCTTACCTTTGCCACGACCCCTCGGAGGAGATGGAACCTCAACAATTTCCTTCCCCTTTCTCTTCGAGGGAACCGTACCGGACTTCTTCGAACTACCAGAGGAAGCCATTCGACCGATCAAACAAGAACAGATCAGAAATCAGGGGAGCAAGAGTCTGGACTTCGAAAAATTTTGGAAGCGTGAAGCAAAAATGACAGCCAGTGAAACTTTTATCCCAGGGTAAAACAGGTACACAAATCGAGAAGACACGTGTCTTCACCATATCAAATCGCGTGTTTTTGTAGGTACACGTGGCATCCATCCGTAGCAAGCGCAAAATCAGGCGAACCGTCGGACCAGACGAAACGTCGGACCTACCGGTCCACGTGAACCAACGGTCCAAGCGAGCCACCGGCCTGAATAAACCAAACCACCGGTTCAAAGCCACGTTAAAGCCAACCAAAGATTCAAAACAGGAAGGATCAAGCTCCATCAATGTTCGAAACTCTGCCAAAAGATCGAAGGGCAAAGCAGCGAACCTTCTCTGAAGGGCAGGTTCAAAACTTAAAATTGGACAAGTCCAAATTTCTTCTGGATCTGGCAAAAAACCAAGGTTTTTTGCCGATCACTCGAACCTTGACCGGATATTTTTTCACCGATCGGACAAACATGTCCGATCGGCGAAAATTATTTGATCGGTCAAATTTCTACTGGATCTGGCAAAAAACCAAGGTTTTTTGCCGATCACTCGAACTTTGACCGGATATTTTTTCACCGATCGAACAAACATGTCCGATCGGCGAAAATTATTTGATCGGTCAAATTTCTACTGGATCTGGCAAAAAACCAAGGTTTTTTGCCGATCACTCGAACCTTGACCGGATATTTTTTCACCGATCGGACAAACATGTCCGATCGGCGAAAATTATTTGATCGGTCAAATTTCTACTGGATCTGGCAAAAAACCAAGGTTTTTTGCCGATCACTCGAACCTTGACCGGATATTTTTTCACCGATCGGACAAACATGTCCGATCGGCGAAAATTATTTGATCGGTCAAATTTCTACTGGATCTGGCAAAAAACCAAGGTTTTTTGCCGATCACTCGAACCTTGACCGGATATTTTTTCACCGATCGGACAAACATGTCCGATCGGCGAAAATTATTTGATCGGTCAAATTTCTACTGGATCTGGCAAAAAACCAAGGTTTTTTGCCGATCACTCGAACCTTGACCGGATATTTTTTCACCGATCGGACAAACATGTCCGATCGGCGAAAATTATTTGATCGGTCAAATTTCTACTGCATCTGGCAAAAAACCAAGGTTTTTTGCCGATCACTCGAACCTTGACCGGATATTTTTTCACCGATCGGACAAACATGTCCGATCGGCGAAAATTATTTGATCGGTCAAATTTCTACTGGATCTGGCAAAAAACCAAGGTTTTTTGCCGATCACTCGAACCTTGACCGGATATTTTTTCACCGATCGGATAAACATGTCCGATCGGCGAAAATTATTTGATCGGTCAAATTTCTACTGGATCTGGCAAAAAACCAAGGTTTTTTGCCGATCACTCGAACCTTGACCGGATATTTTTTCACCGATCGGACAAACATGTCCGATCGGCGAAAATTATTTGATCGGTCAAATTTCTACTGGATCTGGCAAAAAACCAAGGTTTTTTGCCGATCACTCGAACCTTGACCGGATATTTTTTCACCGATCGGACAAACATGTCCGATCGGCGAAAATTATTTGATCGGTCAAATTTCTACTGGATCTGGCAAAAAACCAAGGTTTTTTGCCGATCACTCGAACCTTGACCGGATATTTTTTCACCGATCGGACAAACATGTCCGATCGGCGAAAATTATTTGATCGGTCAAATTTCTACTGGATCTGGCAAAAAACCAAGGTTTTTTGCCGATCACTCGAACCTTGACCGGATATTTTTTCACCGATCGGACAAACATGTCCGATCGGCGAAAATTATTTGATCGGTCAAATTTCTACTGGATCTGGCAAAAAACCAAGGTTTTTTGCCGATCACTCGAACCTTGACCGGATATTTTTTCACCGATCGGACAAACATGTCCGATCGGCGAAAATTATTTGATCGGTCAAATTTCTACTGGATCTGGCAAAAAACCAAGGTTTTTTGCCGATCACTCGAACCTTGACCGGATATTTTTTCACCGATCGGACAAACATGTCCGATCGGCGAAAATTATTTGATCGGTCAAATTTCTACTAGATCTGGCAAAAAACCAAGGTTTTTTGCCGATCACTCGAACCTTGACCGGATATTTTTTCACCGATCGGACAAACATGTCCGATCGGCGAAAATTATTTGATCGGTCAAATTTCTACTGGATCTGGCAAAAAACCAAGGTTTTTTGCCAATCACTCGAACCTTGACCGGATATTTTTTCACCGATCGGACAAACATGTCCGATCGGCAAAAATTATTTGATCGGTCAAATTTCTACTGGATCTGGCAAAAAACCGAGGTTTTTTGCCGATCACTCGATCCTTGACCGGTTGAAATTTGACCGATCGGTCAAAATTTAACCGATCAGTCAAAATTTGTCCGATCGGATAAATTTTGACCGATCAATCAAAATCTTCTGATCGGTCAAAACTTCTACTAGATCGGTCAAAAAGCCGTGTTTTTTGACCGATCATTCGATCCTTGACCGGTTGAATTTTGACCGATCGGTCAAAATTTGACCGATCGGTCAAATTTGACCGATCGGTCAAAATTTGACCGATCAATCAAAATTGACCGGTCAGTCCTTTTTTACGCTAACACACGACAAGTTTCTTCGTGTCCCTTTTTCAAACAGGAAGTTGCCGTTCTTTGCACCAAATCCAAGCCAGCCAGAATGCACTCTAGCTAACTTGGAGGGGGTAACTGTGGGTGCAAATTTTGGCATAAGTTTACCTACTACCACGGGACCCACCGGCCCTGCCTGGTGGGCCCACGAGGACTACCCCGGGACCCACCGGCCCTGCCTGGTGGGCCCACGAGGACTACCACGGGACCCACCGGCCCTGCCTGGTGGGCCCACGAGGACTACCACGGGACCCACCGGCCCTGCCTGGTGGGCCCACGAGGACTACCACGGGACCCACCGGCCCTGCCCGGTGGGCCCACGAGGACTACCACGGGACCCACCGGCCCTGCCTGGTGGGCCCACGAGGACTACCATGGGACCCACCGGCCCTGCCTGGAGGATCCCCAGATACGGCAGCAGAAACCGCCATTTACCCCGGAATTCCCCACCAGAGAAGCCTATAAATAGCAGAGCCTTCGAATGTAAAAGGATCGATTCTGAAAAAAGATCGAATTCTCAGTTCTAAGAAACCAGAGCTCTGGGATTTCTAACTTCCGATCTACCATCTCTCTTTGATCTTCTTTTCTCTTGCGAAGAGATCAGAGAGCTTTCAGTGACACTCGGCCTGTCGAGGTCACTTCAACTGAAGTGTTAGTGAATTCGGGTTGCTCCCTATAGCACGGAGACGTAGGCTTCGGCTGAACTCCGAGATCACATCTCGTGTCACAATTTCTCTGATTGCATTCCTCTGTTTGCATATCAAAAGATTTCAACTCCAATTGACAGATCAATCAACGATCTTCAACTCGAACCTTCAATTGACTGGTGCTGCGAGAGTCTTCGGGTCGGCACGAAGATTTTCCCCCACATGAATTAGAATGGATCGTACGAATAAATTAGAATGGATACATTCGTCCGAATGAATTAGAATGGATCATACGAATGAGTAAGAATGGATCGTACGAATGAAATAGAATAGATTATACGAATGAATTAGAATGGATCCTACGAATGAATTAGAATGGATCGTGTGAAAGAATTAGAATGGATTAGAATGGATCGTACGAATGAATTAGAATGGATACATTCGTTCTAATTCATTCGTGCGAATGAATTAGAATGGATCGGACGAATGAATTAGAATGGATCGTACGAATGAATTAGAATGGATCAAATGAATGAATTAGAATGGTTACATTCATGCGAATGAATTAGAATGGATCGTACGAATGGATTAGAATGGATCGTACGAATGGATTAGAATGGATACATTCATGCGAATGAATTAGAATGGATTGTATGAATGAATTAGAATGGATCGTACGAATGAATTAGAATGGATCGTATGAGTGAATTAAAATGGATACGAAGGAATTAGAATGGATCGTACGAAGGAATTAGAATGGATCATACGAATGAAATAGAATGGATCGTACGAAGGAATTAGAATGGATCGTACGAAGGAATTAGAATGGATCGTACGAATGAATAAGAATGGATATATTCGTGCAAATGAATTAGAATAGATCGTATGAATGAATTAGAATGGATCGTATGAGTGAATTAGAACGGATAGTACGAATGAAGTAGAATGGATCGTATGAATGAATTAGAATGGATACATTCGTGCAAATGAATTAGAATGGATCGTATGAATGAATTAGAATAGATTGTGCGAATGAATTAGAATGGATCGTACGAATGAATTAGAATGGATACATTCGTGCTGATACATTCGTGCGAATAAATTAGAATGGATTGTATGAATGAATTAGAATGGATCGTACGAATGAATTAGAATGGATCGTACGAATGAATTAGAATAGATTGCACGAATGAATTAGAATGGATCGTGCGAATGAAATAGAATGGATACAAATGAATTAGAATGGATCATACGAATGAATTAGAATGACGATCCTTTCTTACTCATTCGTATGATCCATTCTAATTTATTCGCACGAATGTATCCATTCTAATTCATTCGTACGTCTAATTCATTCGTACGGTCCATTCTAATTCATTCGCACAATCCATTCTATTTTATTCGTACGATCCATTCTTACTCATTCGTATGATCCATTATGGATACATTCGTGCGAATGAAATTAGAATGGATCATACGAATGAGTAAGAATGGATCGTACGAATGAAATAGAATGGATTATGCGAATGAATTAGAATGGATCGTACGAATGAATTAGAATGGATCGTGTGAAAGAATTAGAATGGATTGTATGAATGAATTAGAATAGATCGTATGAATGAATTAGAATGGATCGTACGAATGAATTAGAATGGATCGTACAAATGAATTAGAATGGATACATTCGTGCGAATGAATTAGAATGGATCGTACGAATGAATTAGAATGGATCGTACGAATGAATTAGAATGGATCGTACGAATGGATTAGAATAGATCCTACGAATGAATTAGAATAGATACATTCGTGCGAATGAATTAGAATGGATTGTGCGAATGAATAAGAACAGATCGTGCGAATGAATTAGAATGGATCGTACGAATGAATTAGAATGGATCGTGCGAATGAATTAGAATGGATCGTACGAATGAATTAGAATGGATACATTTGTGCGAATGAATTAGAATGGATCGTACGAATGAATTAGAATAGATCATATGAATGAATTTGAATGGATCGTACGAATGAATTAGAATGGATCGTGCGAATGAATTAGAATGGATCGTACGAATGAATTAGAATTGATCGTACGAATGAACTAGAATGGATACATTCGTGCGAATGAATTAAAATGGATCGTACAAATGAATTAGAATGGATCTTACGAATGAATTAGAATGTATCGTATGAATGAATTAGAATGGATCGTACGAATGAATTAGAATGGATACATTCGTGTGAATGAATTAGAATGGATCGGACGAATGAATTAGAATGGATCGTACGAATGAATTAGAATGGATCGTAAGAATAAATTAGAATGGATACATTCGTCCGAATGAATAAGAATGGATCATACGAATGAGTAAGAATGGATCATACGAATGAAATAGAATAGATTGTACGAATGAATTAGAATGGATCCAACGAATGAATTAGAATGGATCGTTTGAAAGAATTAGAATGGATTGTATGAATGAATTAGAATGGATCGTATGAATGAATTAGAATGGATCGTGCGAATGAATTCGAATGGATCGTACGAATTCATTCTAATTCATTCATACAATCCATTCTAATTCTTTCACACAATCTATTCTAATTCATTCGTAGGATCCATTCTAATTCATCTGTACAATCTATTCTATTTCATTCGTACGATCCATTCTTACTCATTCATATGATCCATTCTAATTCATTCGGACGAATGTATCCATTCTAATTTATTCGTACGATCCATTCTAATTCATTCGTACGATCCATTATACTTCATTCGTACGATCCATTCTAATTCATTCGTCCGATCCATTCTAATTCATTCGCACGAATGTATCCATTCTAATTCATTCGTACGGTCCATTCTAATTCATTCGCACAATCCATTCTATTTCATTCGTACGATCCATTCTTACTCATTCGTATGATCCATTATGGATATATTCGTGCGAATGAATTAGAATGGATCATACGAATGAGTAAGAATGGATCGTACGAATGAAATCGAATGGATTGTGCGAATGAATTAGAATGGATCGTACGAATGAATTAGAATGGACCGTGTGAAAGAATTAGAATGGATTGTATGAATGAATTAGAATAGATCGTATCAATGAATTAGAATGGATCGTACGAATGAATTAGAATGGATCGTACGAATGAACTAGAATGGATACATTCGTGCGAATGAATTAGAATGGATCGGACGAATGAATTAGAATGGATCGTACGAATGATATAGAATGGATCTTACTAATGAATTAGAATGGATCGTACGAATGCACGATCCATGCTAATTCATTCGTTCGATCAATTCTAATTCATTAGCACGATCCATTCTAATTCATTCGTACGATCCATTCTAATTCATTCGCACGATCCATTCTAATTCATTCGTACGATCCATTCTAATTCTTTCACACGATCCATTCTAATTCATTCGTACGATCCATTCTAATTCATTCGTACGATCTATTCTAATTCATTCGTACGATCCATTCTAATTCCTTCGTACGATCCATTCTAATTCATTCATACAATCCATTCTAATTCTTTCACACGATCTATTCTAGTTCATTCGTACGATCCATTCTAATTCATTCGTGCAATCCATTCTATTTCATTCGTACGATCCATTCTTACTCATTCGTACGATCCATTCTAATTCATTCACACGAATTTATCCATTCGTACGAATGTATTAGAATAGATTGTACGAATGAATTAGAATGGATCGTACGAATGAATTAGAATGGATCGTACGAAGGAATTAGAATGGATCGTACGAATGAATAAGAATGGATCGTACGAATGAATTAGAATGATCGTACGAATGAATTAGAATGGATCGTACGAAGGAATTAGAATGGATCGTACGAATGAATTAGAATGGATATATTCGTGCAAATGAATTAGAATGGATCGTATGAATGTATTAGAATGGATCGTATGAGTGAATTAGAATAAATCGTATGAATGAATTAGAATGGATTGTATGAATGAATTAGAATGGATCGTACGAATGAATTAGAATGGATCGTACGAATGAATTAGAATGGATCGTACGAATGAATTAGAATGGATGGATCGTGCGAATGAATTAGAATGGATCGTACGAATAAATTAGAATGGATACATTCGTCCGAATGAATTAGAATGGATCATTCGAATGAGTAAGAATGGATCGTACGAATGAAATAGAATAGATTGTACGAATTAATTAGAATGGATTCTAATTCATTCGTACGATCCATTCTAATTCATTTGTACGATCCATTCTAATTCATATGCACAAAGGTATCCATTCTAATCCATTCGTAGGATCCATTCTAATCCATTCGTACGATCCATTCTAATTCATTCGTACGATCCATTCTAATTCATTCGCTCGAATGTATCCATTCTAATCCATTCGTACGATCCATTCTAATCCATTCGTACGATCCATTCTAATTCATTCGCATGAATGTAACCATTCTAATTCATTCATTTGATCCATTCTAATTCATTCGTATGATCCATTCTAATTCATTCGTCCGATCCATTCTAATTCATTCGCACGAATGTATCCATTCTAATTCATTCGTACGATCCATTCTAATTCATTCGTACGATCCATTCTAATTCATTCGTAAGATCCATTCTAAATCATTCCCACGATCCATTCTAATTTATTCATACGATCCATTCTAATTCATTCGTACGATCTATTCTAATTCATTCGCACGAATGTAACCATTCTAATTCATTCATACGATTCATTCTAACTCATTCGTATGAGCTATTCTAATTCATTCGTACGATCCATTCTAATTCATTCGTACGATCCTTTGTAATTCATTCATACAATCCATTTAGATTCATTCGCACAAATGTATCCATTCAAATTCATTCGTACGATCCAGTCTAATTCATTCGTACGATCCATTCTAATTCATTCGCACGAATATATCCATTCTAATTCTTTCGTACGATGCATTCTAATTCATTCGTACGATCCATTCTAATTCATTCTCACAAATGTATCCATGCTAATTCATTCGTACGATCCATTCTAATTCATTCCTACGATCTATTCTAATTCATTCGCTCGAATGTATCCATTTTAATTCATTCGTACGATCCACTCTAATTCATTCGTACGATCTAATTCATTCGTATGATCCATTCTAATTCATTCGTACGATCGATTCTAATTCATTCGCACTATCCATGCTAATTCATTCGTACGATCCATTCTAATTCATTCGTATGATCCATTCTAATTTATTCGTTCAAATATATCCATTCTAATTCATTCGTACGATCCATTCTAATTCATTCGCACGATCCATTCTAATTCATTCGCACGAATGTATCCATTCTAATTCATTTGCACGATCCATTCTAATTCATTCCTATGATCTATTCTAATTCATTCGTACGATCCATTCTAATTCATTCTAATTCATTCGTATGATCCATTCTACGATCCATTCTAATTCATTCGTATATTCCATTCTAATTCATTAGCACGATCCATGCTAATGAATTAGAATGGATCGTACGATCCAATCTAATTCATTCATACGATCCATTCTTACTCATTCGTATGATCCATTCTAATTCAATCGTACGATCCATTCTAATTCATTCGTACGATCCATTCCAATTCCTTCGTACGATCCATTCTAATTCATTCGTACGATCCATTCTAATTCATTCGTACGATCCATTCTAATTCCTTCGTACGATCCATTCTAATTCATTCGTACGATCCATTCTAATTCATTCGCGCAATCTATTCTAATTCATTCGTACGATCCATTCTAATTCATTCGTACGATCCATTCTAATTCATTCATACAATCCATTCTAATTTATTCGCACGAATGTATCCATTCTAATTCATTCGTACGATCCATTCTAATTCATTCGCACAGTCTATTCTAATTCATTCATACGATCCATTCTAATTCATTTGCACGAATGTATCCATTCTAATTCATTCATACGATCCATTCTACTTCATTCGTACTATCCGTTCTAATTCACTCATACGATCCATTCTAATTCATTCATACGATACATTCTAATTCATTTGCACGAATATATCCATTCTAATTCATTCGTACGATCCATTCTAATTCCTTCGTACGATCCATTCTAATTCCTTCGTACGATCCATTCTATTTCATTCGTATGATCCATTCTAATTCCGTCGTACGATCCATTCTAATTCCTTCGTATCCATTCTAATTCACTCGTACGATCCATTCTAATTCATTCATACAATCCATTCTAATTCTTTCACACGATCCATTCTAATTCATTCGTACGATCCATTCTAATTCATTCGCACAATCCATTCTATTTCATTCGTACGATCCATTCTTACTAATTCGTTCGATCTATTCTAATTCATTCGTACGATCCATTCTAATTCATTCATAGAATCCATTCTAATTCTTTCACACGATCCATTCTAATTCATTAGTACGATCCATTCTAATTCATTCGCACAATCCATTCTGTTTCATTCGTACGATCCATTCTTACTCATTCTTATAATCCATTCTAATTCATTCGCACGAATGTATCCATAATGGATCATACGAATGAGTAAGAATGGATCGTACGAATGAAATATAATGGATTGGGCGAATGAATTAGAATGGACCGTACGAATGAATTAGAATGGATACATTCGTGCGAATGAATTAGAATGGATCGTACCAATGAGTAAGAATGGATCGTACGAATGAAATAGAATGGATTGTGCGAATGAATTAGAATGGATCGTACGAATGAATTAGAATGGATCGTGTGAAAGAATTAGAATGGATTGTATGAATGAATTAGAATAGATCGTATGAATGAATTAGAATGGATCGTACGAATGAATTTGAATGGATCGTACGAATGAATTAGAATGGATCGTACGAATGAATTAGAATGGATACATTCGTGCGAATGAATTAGAATGGATACATTCGTGCGAAAGAATTAGAATAGATCGTATGAATGAATTAGAATGGATCCTATGAATGAATTAGAATGGATCGTGCGAATGAATTAGAATGGATCGTACGAATAAATTAGAATGGATCGTGCTAATGAATTAGAATTGATCGAACGAATGAATTAGCATGGATCGTGCTAATGAATTAGAATGGAACGTACGAATGAATTAGAATGGATCGTGTGAAAGAATTAGAATGGATACATTCGCACGAATGAATTAGAATGGATCGTACGAATGAATTAGAATGGATCGTGCGAATGAATTAGAATGGATCGTACGAATGAACTAGAATGGATACATTCGTGCGAATGAATTAGAATGGATCGTACGAATGAATTAGAATGGATCTTACGAATGAATTAGAATGGATCGTACGAATGCACGATCCATGCGAATGAATTAGAATAGATCGTACGAATGAACTATAATGGATACATTCGTGCGAATGAATTAGAATGGATCGTACGAATGAATTAGAATGGATCGTACGAATGATTTAGAATGGATCTTACGAATGAATTAGAATGGATCGTACGAATGAATTAGAATGGATCGTACGAATGAATTAGAATGGATACATTCGTGCGAATGAATTAGAATGGATCGGACGAATGAATTAGAATGGATCGTACGAATGAATTAGAATGGATCGTACGAATGAATTAGAATGGATCGTACAAATAAATTAGAATGGATACATTCGTCCGAATGAATTAGATTGGATCATACGAATGAGTAAGAATGGATCGTACGAATGAAATAGAATAGATTGTACGAATGAATTAGAATGGATTCGTACGAATGAATTAGACTGGATACATTCGTGCGAATGAATTAGAATGGATCATACCAATGAGTAAGAATGGATCGTACGAATGAAATAGAATGGATTGTGCGAATGAATTAGAATGGATCGTACGAATGTATTAGAATGGATCGTGTGAAAGAATTAGAATGGATTGTATGAATGAATTAGAATAGATCGTATGAATGAATTAGAATGGATCGTACGAATGAATTAGAATGGATCGTACGAATGAATTAGAATGGATACATTCGTGCGAAGGAATTAGAATGGATACATTCGTGCGAAAGAATTAGAATAGATCGTATGAATGAATTAGAATGGATCCTATGAATGAATTAGAATGGATCGTGCGAATGAATTAGAATGGATCGTACGAATGAATTAGAATGGATCGTGCTAATGAATTAGAATTGATCGAACGAATGAATTAGAATGGATCGTACGAATGAATTAGAATGGATCGTGCGAATGAATTATAATGGATCGTGCGAATGAATTAGAATGGATCGTACGAATGAATTAGAATGGATCGTACGAATGAACTAGAATGGATACATTCGTGCGAATGAATTAGAATAGATCGTACGAATGAATTAGAATGGATCGTACGAATGAATTAGAATGGATACATTCGTGCGAATGAATTAGAATGGATCGGACGAATGAATTAGAATGGATCGTACGAATGAATTAGAATGGATCGTACGAATGGATTAGAATGGATCGTATGAATGAATTAGAATGGATACATTCGTGCGAATGAATTAGAATTGATCGTACGAATGAATTAGAATGGATCGTACGAATGAATTAGAATGGATCGTATGAATGAACTAGAATTGATACATTCGTGCGAATGAATTAGAATGGATCGTACGAATGAATTAGAATGGATCGTACGAATGAATTAGAATGGATCTTACGAATGAATTAGAATGGGTCGTACGAATGAATTAGAATGGATCGTACGAATGAATTAGAATGGATACATTCGTGCGAATGAATTAGAATGGATCGGACGAATGAATTAGAATGGATCGTACGAATGAATTAGAATAGATCAAATAAATGAATTAGAATGGTTACATTAATGCGAATGAATTAGAATGGAATGTACGAATGGATTAGAATGGATCGTACGAATGGATTAGAATGGATACATTCGAGCGAATGAATTAGAATGGATCACACGAATGAATTAGAATGGATCGTACGAATGGATTAGAATGGATCCTACTAATGGATTAGAATTGATACCTTTGTGCATATGAATTAGAATGGATCGTACGAATGAATTAGAATGGATCAAATTAATGAATTAGAATGGATCGTATGAATGAATTAGAATGATCGTACGATCCATTCAAATTCATTGGTACGATCCATTCTAATCCATTCGTACGATCCATTCTAATTCATTCGCATGAATGTAACCATTCTAATTCATTAATTTGATCCATTCTAATTCATTCGTACGATCCATTCTAATTCATTCGTCCGATCCATTCTAATTCATTCGCACGAATGTATCCATTCTAAACCATTCATATGATCCATTCTAATTTATTCGTATGATCCATTCTAATTCATTCGTAAGATCCATTCTAATTCATTCGTACGATCCATTCTAATTCATTTGTACGATCCATTCTAATTCATTCGCACGAATGTATCCATTCTAGTTCATTCGTACGATCCATTATAATTCATTCGCACGATCCATTCTAATTCATTCGTACGATCCATTCTAATTCATTCGTGCGAATGTATCCATTCTAATTCATTCGTACGATCCATTCTAATTCATTCGTACGATCCATTCTAATTTATTCGCACGATCCGTTCTAATTCATTCGTACGATCCATTCTAATTCATTCATACGATCCATTCTAATTCATTCGTACGATCCATTCTAATTCATTCGCACAAATGTATCCATTCTAATTCATTCGTACGATCCATTCTAATTCATTCGCACGATCCATTCTAATTCATTCTAATTCATTCGTACGATCCATTCTAATTCATTCGTACGATCCATTCTTACTCATTCGTATGATCCATTCTAATTCATTCGTACGATCCATTCTAATTCATTCGCACGAATGTAACCATTCTAATTCATTCGTACGATCCATTCTAATTCATTCGCACAAATGTATCCATTCTAATTCATTCGTACGATCCATTCATATTCATTCGCACGATCCATTCTAATTCATTCGTACGATCCATTCTAATTCTTTCACACGATCCATTCTAATTCATTCGTACGATCCATTCTAATTCATTCGCACGATCCATTCTAATTCATTCATACGATCTATTCTAATTTATTCATACGATCTATTCTAATTCTTTCGCACGAATGTATCCATTCTAATTCATTCGCATGAATGTATCCATTCTAATTCATTCGTACGATCCATTCTAACTCATTCGTACGATCCATTCTAATTCATTCGTAGGATCCATTCTAATTGATTCGTATGATCCATTCTAATTCATTCGTACGATCCATTCTAATTCATTCATACAATCCATTCTAATTCATTCGCACGAATGTATCCATTCTAATTAATTCGTACGATCCATTCTAATTCATTCGTATGATCCATTCTTATTCATTCGCACGATCCAGTCTAATGGATTCGCATGATCTATTCTAATTCATTCGCACGAATGTATCCATTCTAATTCATTGGTACGATCCATTCTAATTCATTAATATGATCCATTCTAATTCATTCGTACGATCCATTCTAATTCATATGCACAAAGGTATCCATTCTAATCCATTCATAGGACCCATTCTAATTCATTCGTATGATCCATTCTAATTCATTCGTACGATCCATTCTAATTCATTCGTATGATCCATTCTAATTCATTCGTAAGATCCATTCTAATTCATTCGTACGATCCATTCTAATTCATTCGTACGATCCATTCTAATTCATTCGCACGAATGTATCCATTCTAGTTCATTCGTAAGATCTATTCTTATTCATTCGTACGATCCATTCTAATTCATTCGTATGATCCATTCTAATTCATTCGTATGATCCATTCTAATTAATTCGTATGATCCATTCTAATTCATTCGTACGATCCATTCTAATTCATTCATACAATCCATTCTAACTCATTCGCACGAATGTATCCATTCTAATTAATTCGTACGATCCATTCTAATTCATTCGTATGATCCATTCTAATTCATTCGTACGAATCCGTTCTAATTCATTCGTACAATCTATTCTATTTCATTCGTAAGATCCAATCTAATTCATTCGTACGATCCATTCTAATTCATTCGCACGAATGTATCCATTCTTGATCATTCGTACGATCCATTCTAATTCATTCGTACGATCCATTCTAATTCATTCATACGATCTATTCTAATTCATTATTACAATCCATTCTAATACATTTGTACGAATGAATTAGAATGGATCGTACGAATGAATTAGAATAGATTGTACGAATGAATTAGAATGGATCGTACGAAGGAATTAGAATAGATCGTACGAATGAATTAGAATGGATATATTTGTGCAAATGAATTAGAATGGATCGTATGAATGAATTAGAATACATTGTATGAATGAATTAGAATGGATCGTATGAATGAATTAGAATGGATCGTACGAATGAATTAGAATGGATACATTTGTGCGAATGAATTAGAATGGATACATTCGTGCGAAAGAATTAGAATAAATCGTATGAATGAATTAGAATGGATCCTATGAATGAATTAGAATGGATCGTGCGAATGAATTAGAATGGATCGTACGAAAGAATTAGAATGGATCGTGTGAAAGAATTAGAATGGATCGTACGAATGAATTAGAATGGATCGTGCGAATGAATTAGAATGGATCGTACGAATGAATTAGAATGGATACATTTGTGCGAATGAATTAGAATGGATCGTACGAATGAATTAGAATGGTTACATTCGTGCGAATGAATTAGAATGGATCGTACGAATGAATTAGAATGGATATATTCATGCAAATGAATTAGAATGGATCGTATTAATGTATTAGAATGGAACGTATGAGTGAATTAGAATGGATCGTGCGAATGAATTAGAATGGATTGTGCGAATGAATTAGAATGGATCGTACGAATGAATTAGAATGGATCGTGTGAAAGAATTAGAATGGATTGTATGAATGAATTAGAATAGATCGTATGAATGAATTAGAATGGATCGTACGAATGAACTAGAATGGATACATTCGTGCGAATGAATTAGAATGGATCGTACGAATGAATTAGAATGGATCGTACGAATGAATTAGAATGGATCGTACGAATGAATTAGAATGGATAGTACGAATGAATTAGAATGGATCTTACGAATGAATTAGAATGGATCGTACGAATGCACGATCCATGCGAATGAATTAGAATAGATCGTACGAATGAACTAGAATGGATACATTCGTGCGAATGAATTAGAATGGATCGTATGCATGAATTTGAATGGATCGTACGAATGAATTAGAATGGATCTTACGAATGAATTAGAATGGATCGTACGAATGAATTAGAATGGATCGTACGAATGAATTAGAATGGATACATTCGTGCGAATGAATTAGAATGGATCGGATGACTGAATTAGAATGGATCGTACGAATGAATTAGAATGGATACATTCGTGCGAATGAATTACAATGGATCATACGAATGAGTAAGAATGGATCGTACGAATGAAATAGAATAGATTGTACGAATGAATTAGAATGGATTCGTACGAATGAATTAGAATGGATACATTCGTGCGAATGAATTAGAATGGTTCGTACCAATGAGTAAGAAAGGATCGTACGAATGAAATAGAATGGATTGTGCGAATGAATTAGAATGGATCATACGAATGAATTAGAATGGATCGTACGAATTAATTAGAATGGATACATTCGTGCGAATGAATTAGAATGGATTGTATGAATGAATTAGAATGGATCGTACGAATGAATTAGAATGGATCATACGAATTAATTAGAATGGATCATACGAATGAATTAGAATGGATCGTACGAATGAATTAGAATGGATCGTACAAATGAATTAGAATGGATACATTCGTGCGAATAAATTAGAATGGATTGTGCGAATGAATAAGAACAGATCCTGCGAATGAATTAGAATGGATCGTACGAATGAATTAGAATGGATCGTGCGAATGAATTAGAATGGATCGTACGAATGAATTAGAATGGATACATTTGTGCGAATGAATTAGAATGGATCGTACGAATGAATTAGAATGGATCGTATGAATGAATTAGAATGGATCGTATGAATGAATTAGAATGGATCGTACGAATGAATTAGAATGGATCGTACGAATAAACTAGAATGGATACATTCGTGCGAATGAATTAGAATGGATCGTACGAATGAATTAGAATGGATCGTACGAATGAATTAGAATGGATTGTACAAATGAATTAGAATGGATCGTACGAATGAATTAGAATGGATACATTCGTGCGAATGAATTAGAATGGATCGGACGAATGAATTAGAATGGATCGTACGAATGAATTAGAATGGATCGTACGAATGAATTAGAATGGATCGTATGAATAAATTTGAATGGATACATTCGTCCGAATGAATTAGAATGGATCATACGAATGAGTAAGAATGGATCGTACGAATGAAATAGAATAGATTGTACGAATGAATTAGAATGGATCCTATGAATGAATTAGAATGGATCGTGTGAAAGAATTAGAATGGATTGTATGAATGAATTAGAATGGATCGTATGAATGAATTAGAATGGATCGTGCGAATGAATTCGAATGGATCGCATGCTCCATTCGAATAGAATGGATCGTATGAATGAATTAGAATGGATCGGGCGAATGAATTAGAATGGATCGTACGAATTCATTCTAATTCATTCATACAATCCATTCTAATTCTTTCACACGATCTATTCTAATTCATTCGTAGGATCCATTCTAATTCATTCGTACAATCTATTCTATTTCATTCGTACGATCCATTCTTACTCATTCGTATGATCCATTCTAATTCATTCGGACGAATGTATCCATTCTAATTTATTCGTACAATCCATTCTAATTCATTCATACGATCCATTCTAATTCATTCGCACGAATGTATCCATTCTAATTCATTCGTACGGTCCATTCTAATTCATTCGCACAATCCATTCTATTTCATTCGTACGATCCATTCTTACTCATTCGTATGATCCATTATGGATACATTCGTGCGAATAAATTAGAATGGATCATACGAATCACTAAGAATGGATCGTACGAATGAAATAGACTGGATTGTGCGAATGAATTAGAATGGATCGTACGAATGAATTAGAATGGATCGTGTGAAAGAATTAGAATGGATTGTATGAATGAATTAGAATAGATCGTATGAATGAATTAGAATGGATCGTACGAATGAATTAGAATGGATCGTACGAATGAACTAGAATGGATACATTCGTGCGAATGAATTAGAATGGATCGTACGAATGAATTAGAATGGATCGTACAAATGAATTAGAATGGATCTTACGAATGAATTAGAATGGATCATACGAATGCACGATCCATGCGAATGAATTAGAATAGATCGTACGAATGAACTAGAGTTGATACATTCGTGCGAATGAATTAGAATGGATCGTACGAATGAATTAGAATGGATCGTATGAATGAATTAGAATGGATCGTACGAATGAATTAGAATGGATCGTACGAATGAATTAGAATGGATCGTACGAATGAATTAGAATGGATGCATTCGTGCGAATGAATTAGAATGGATACATTCGTGCGAAAGAATTAGAATAGATCGTATGAATGAATTAGAATGGATCCTATGAATGAATTAGTATGGATCGTGCGAATGAATTAGAATGGATCGTACGAATGAATTAGAATGGATCGTGCTAATGAATTAGAATTGATCGAACGAATGAATTAGAATGGATACATTCGTGCGAATGAATTAGAATGGATCGGACGAATGAATTAGAATGGATCGTACGAATGAGTAAGAATGGATCGTACGAATGAAATAGAATAGATCGTACGAATGAATTAGAATGGATCGTACGAAGGAATTAGAATGGATCGTAGGAATGAATTAGAATGGATATATTCGTGCAAATGAATTAGAATGGATCGTATGAATGTATTAGAATGGATCGTATGAGTGAATTAGAATGGATCGTACGAATGAATTACAATGGATCGTATGAATGAATTAGAATGTATACATTCGTGTGAATGAATTAGAATGGATCGTATGAATGAATTAGAATAGATTTTGTGAATGAATTAGAACTGATCGTACGAATGAATTAGAATGGATACATTCGTGTGAATGAATTAGAATGTATTGTATGAATGAATTAGAATGGATCGTACGAATGAATTAGAATGGATCGTATCAGTGAATTAGAATAGATACGAAGGAATTAGAATGGATCGTACGAAGGAATTAGAATGGATCATACGAATGAAATAGAATGGATCGTACGAAGGAATTAGAATGGATCATACGAAGGAATTAGAATGGATCGTACGAAGGAATTAGAATGGATCGTACGAATGAATTAGAATCGATATATTCGTCCAAATGAATTAGAATGGATCGTATGAATGAATTAGAATGGATCGTATGAGTGAATTAGAACGGATAGTACGAATGAAGTAGAATGGATCGTATGAATGAATTAGAATGGATACATTCGTGCGAATGAATTAGAATGGATCGTATGAATGAATTAGAATAGATTGTGCGAATGAATTAGAATGGATCGTACGAATGAATTAGAATGGATACATTCGTGCGAATAAATTAGAATGGATTGTATGAATGAATTAGAATGGATCTTACGAATGAATTAGAATGGATCGTACGAATGAATTAGAATAGATTGCGCAAATGAATTAGAATGGATCGTACGAATGAATTAGAATGGATCGTACGAAGGAATTAGAATGGATCGTACGAATGAATTAGAATGGATCGTACGAATGAATTAGAATGGATCGTACGAAGGAATTAGAATGGATCGTACGAATGAATTAGAATGGATCGTACGATCGAATTAGAATGGATCATACGAATGGGTAAGAATGGATCGTATGAATGAATTAGATTGGATCGTACGATCCATTCTAATTCATTAGCATGGATCGTGCTAATGAATTAGAATGGAATATACGAATGAATTAGAATGGATCGTAGAATGGATCGTACGAATGAATTAGAATGTATTAGAATGGATCGTACGAATGAATTAGAATGGATCGTACGAATGAATTCGTATGGATCGTACGATCCATTCTAATTCATTCATACCATCCATTCTAATTCATTCGCACGAATGTATCCATTCTAATCCATTCGTACGATCCATTCTAATCCATTCGTACGATCCATTCTAATTCATTTGCATGAATGTAACCATTCTAATTCATTCACACGATCGTATGAATTAGAATGGATACATTCGTGCGAATGAATTAGAATGGATCGTGCGAATCCATTAGACTGGATCGTGCGAATGAATAAGAATGGATCATACGAATGAATTAGAATGGATCGTACGAATTAATTAGAATGGATACATTCGTGCGAATGAATTAGAATGGATTGTATGAATGAATTAGAATGGATCGTACGAATGAATTAGAATGGATCATACGAATTAATTAGAATGGATCATACGAATGAATTAGAATGGATCCTACGAATGAATTAGAATGGATCGTACGAATGAACTAGAATGGATCGTACGAATGAACTAGAATGGATACATTCGTGCGAATGAATTAGAATGAATCGTACGAATGAATTAGAATGGATCGTACGATTCATTCTAATTCATTCGTACGATCCATTCTAATACATTCGTACGATTCATGCTAATTCATTCGCACGATCCATTCTAATTCATTCGTACGATCCATTCTTATTCATTCATACGATCCATTCTAACTCATTCGGTGGATCCATTCTAATTCATTCGTACGATCCATTCTAATTTATTCCCACGATCCATTCTAATTTATTCATACGATCCATTCTAATTCATTCGTACGATCTATTCTAATTCATTCGCACGAATGTAACCATTCTAATTCATTCATACGATTCATTCTAATTCATTCGTATGAGCTGTTCTAATTCATTCGTACGATCCATTCTAATTCATTCGTACGATCCACTGTAATTCATTCATACAATCCATTTAGATTCATTCGCACAAATGTATCCATTCAAATTCATTCGTACGATCCAGTCTAATTCATTCATACGATCCATTCTAATTCATTCGCACGAATATATCCATTCTAATTCTTTCGTACGATGCATTCTAATTCATTCGTACGATCCATTCTAATTCATTCATTTGATCCATTCTAATTCATTCGTACGATCCATTCTAATTCATTCGTCCGATCCATTCTAATTCATTCGCACGAATGTATCCATTCTAATTCATTCGTACGATCCATTCTAATTCATTCGTACAATCCATTCTAATTCATTCATAAGATCCATTCTAATTCATTCGTACGATCCATTCTAATTCATTCGTACGATCCATTCTAATTCATTCGCACGAATGTATCCATTCTAGTTCATTCGTACGATCCATTCTAATTCATTCGTACGATCCATTCTAATTCATTCGCACGATCCATTCTAAATCATTCGTACGATCAATTCTAATTCATTCGCACGAATGTATCCATTCTAATTCATTCGTACGATCCTGAATTAGAATGGATCGTACGAATGAATGGATCGTGCGAATGAATTAGAATGGAATATACGAATGAATTAGAATGGATCATACGAATTAATTAGAATGGATCATACGAATGAATTAGAATGGATCGTACGAATGAATTAGAATGGATCGTGCGAATGAATTAGAATGGATCGTACGAATGAATTAGAATGGATACATTTGTGCGAATGAATTAGAATGGATCGTACGAATGAATTAGAATGGATCGTATGAATGAATTAGAATGGATCGTACGAATGAATTAGAATGGATCGTGCGAATGAATTAGAATGGATCGTACGAATGAATTAGAATAGATCGTGTGAAAGAATTAGAATGGATCGTACGAATGAATTAGAATGGATCGTGCGAATGAATTCGAATGGATCGTATGAATGAATTAGAATGGATCGTGCGAATGAATGAGAATGGATCGGACGAATGAATTAGAATGGATCGTACGAATGAGTAAGAATGGATCGTACGAATAAAATAGAATAGATCGTACGAATGAATTAGAATGGATCGTACGAAGGAATTAGAATCGATCGTACGAATGAATCAGAATGGATATATTCGTGCAAATGAATTAGAATGGATCGTATGAATGTATTAGAATGGATCGTATGAGTGAATTAGAATGGATCGTACGAATGAATTAGAATGGATCGTATGAATGAATTAGAATGGATATATTCGTGTGAATGAATTAGAATGGATCGTATGAATGAATTAGAATAGATTTTGTGAATGAATTAGAACTGATCGTACGAATGAATTAGAATAGATACATTCGTGCGAATGAATTAGAATGGATTGTATGAATGAATTAGAATGGATCCTATTAATGAATTAGAATGGATCGTACGAATGAATTAGAATGGATACATTCGTGCGAATGAATTAGAATTGATCGTACGAATGAATTAGAATGGATCGTGCGAATGAATTAGAATGGATCGTACGAATGAATTAGAATGGATACATTCGTGCGAATGAATTAGAATGGATACATTCGTGCGAAAGAATTAGAATAGATCGTATGAATGAATTAGAATGGATTGTATGAATGAATTAGAATGGATCGTATGAATGAATTAGAATGGATCGTGCGAATGAATTCGAATGGAACGTACGAATTCATTCTAATTCATTCATACAATCCATTCTAATTCTTTCAGACGATCCATTCTAATTCATTCGTACGTTCCATTCTAATTCATTAGCACGATCCATGCTAATTCATTCGTTCGATCAATTCTAATTCATTAGCACGATCCATTCTAATTCATTCGTACGATCCATTCTAATTCATTCGTACGATCCATTCTAATTCATATGCACAAAGGTATCCATTCTAATCCATTCGTAGGATCCATTCTAATCCATTCGTACGATCCATTCTAATTCATTCGTACGATCCATTCTAATTCATTCGCTCGAATGTATCCATTCTAATCCATTCGTACGATCCATTCTAATTCATTCGCATGAATGTAACCATTCTAATTCATTCATTTGATCCATTCTAATTCATTCGTACGATCCATTCTAATTAATTCGTCCGATCCATTCTAATTCATTCGCACGAATGTATCCATTCTAATTCATTCGTACGATCCATTCTAATTCATTCGTACGATCCATTCTAATTCATTCGTAAGATCCATTCTAATTCATTCGTACGATCCATTCTAATTCATTTGCACGAATGTATCCATTCTAATACATTCATACGATCCATTCTACTTCATTCGTACTATCCGTTCTAATTCACTCATACGATCCATTCTAATTCATTCATACGATCCATTCTAATTCATTTGCATGAATATATCCATTCTAATTCATTCGTACGATCCATTCTAATTCCTTCGTACGATCCATTCTAATTCCTTCGTACGATCCATTCTATTTCATTCGTATGATCTATTCTAATTCCTTCGTACGATCCATTCTAATTCCTTCGTATCCATTCTAATTCACTCATACGATCCATTCTAATTCATTCGTACGATCCATTCTAATTCATTCATACAATCCATTCTAATTCATTCGCACGAATGTATCCATTCTAATTCATTCGTACGATCAGTTCTAATTCATTCACAAAATCTATTCTAATTCATTCATACAATCCATTCTAATTCATTCACACGAATGTATCCATTCTAATTCATTCATACGATCCATTCTAAGTCATTCGTACGATCCATTCTAATTCACTCATACGATCCATTCTAATACATTCATACAATCCATTCTAATTCATTTGCACGAATATATCCATTCTGATTCATTCGTACGATCCATTCTAATTCCTTCGTACGATCCATTCTAATTCATTCGTACGATCTATTCTAATTCATTCGTCTGATCCATTCTAATTCATTCGCACGAATGTATCCATTCTAATTCATTCGTACGATCCATTCTAATTCATTCGTACGATCCATTCTAATTCATTCATTTGATCCATTCTAATTCATTCGTACGATCCAGTCTAATTCATTCGTCCGATCCATTCTAATTCATTCGCACGAATGTATCCATTCCAATTCATTCGTACGATCCATTCTTATTCATTAGTACGATCCATTCTAATTCATTCGTACGATCCATTCTAATTCATTCGCACGAATGTATCCATTCTAGTTCATTCGTATGATCCATTCTAATTCATTCGTACGATCCATTCTAATTCATTCGCACGATCCATTCTAATTCATTCGTACGATCAATTCTAATTCATTCGCACGAATGTATCCATTCTAATTCATTCGCACGAATGTATCCATTCTAATTCATTCGTACGATCCTGAATTAGAATGGATCGTACGAATGAATTAGAATGGATACCTTTGTGCATATGAATTAGAATGGATCGTACGAATGAATTAGAATGGATCATATTAATGAATTAGAATGGATCGTACGAATGAATTAGAATGGATACATTCGTGCGAATGAATTAGAATGGATCGTGCGAATCAATTAGACTGGATCGTGCGAATGAATAAGAATAGATCATACGAATGAATTAGAATGGATCGTACGAATTAATTAGAATAGATACATTCGTGCGAATGAATTAGAATGGATTGTATGAATAAATTAGAATGGATCGTACGATTGAATTAGAATTGATCATACGAATTAATTAGAATAGATCGTACCAATGAATTAGAATGGATCGTACGAATGAATTAGAATGGATACATTCGTGCGAATGAATTAGAATGGATCGGACGAATGAATTAGAATAGATCGTACGAATGAATTAGAATGGATCGTACGAAGGGATTAGAATGGATCGTACGAATGAATTAGAATGGATATATTCGTGCAAATGAATTAGAATGGATCGTATGAATGTATTAGAATGGATACATTCGTGCGAATGAATTAGAATGGATCGGACGAATGAATTAGAATAGATCGTACGAATGAATTAGAATGGATCGTACGAAGGAATCAGAATGGATCATACGAATGAACTAGAATGGATTAGAATGGATCGTACGAATGAATTAGAATGGATCGTACGAAGGAATCAGAATGGATCGTACGCATGAATTAGAATGGATCTTACGAATGAATTAGAATGGATCGTACGAATGAATTAGAATGGATCATACGAATAAATTAGAATGGATCTTACGAATGAATTAGAATGGATCATACGAATGAATTAGAATGGATCGTACGAATGAATTAGAATGGATACATTTGTGCGAATGAATTAGAATGGATCGGACGAATGAATTAGAATGGATCGTACGATTGAATTAGAATGGATCGTACGAATGAATTAGAATGGATACATTCCTCCGAATGAATTAGAATGGATCATACGAATGAGTAAGAATGGATCGTACGAATGAAATAGAATAGATCATATAATTGAATTAGAATGGATTGTACGAATGAATTAGAATGGATCGTATGAATGAATTAGAATGGATCGTGCGAATGAATTTGAATGGATCGTACGAATTCATTCTAATTCATTCATACAATCCATTCTAATTCTTTCACACGATCTATTCTAATTCATTCGTAGGATCCATTCTAATTCATTCGTACAATCCATTCTATTTCATTTGTACGATCCATTCTTACTCATTCGTACGATCCATTCTAATTCCTTCGTATCCATTCTAATTCACTCATATGATCCATTCTAATTCATTCATACGATCTATTCTAATTCATTCATACAATCCATTCTTATTCTTTCACACGATCCATTCTAATTCATTCGTACGATCCATTCTAATTCATTCACACAATCCATTCTATTTCATTCGTACGATCCATTCTTACTCATTGGTACGATCCATTCTAATTCATTCGCACGAATGTATCCATTCTAATTCATTCGTACGAATCCATTCTAATTCATTCGTACAATCTATTCTATTTCATTCGTACGATCCATTCTTACTCATTCGTATGATCCATTCTAATTCATTCGGACGAATGTATCCATTCTAATTTATTCGTGCGATCCATTCTAATTCATTCGTACGATCCATTCTAATTCATTCGTCCGATCCATTCTAATTCATTCGCACGAATGTATCCATTCTAATTCATTCGTACGATCCATTCTAATTCATTCGTACGATCCATTCTAATTCATTCGTAAGATCCATTCTAATTCATTCGTACGATCCATTCTAATTCATTCGTACGAACCATTCTAATTCATTCGCACGAATGTATCCATTCTAGTTCATTCGTACGATCCATTCTAATTCATTCGTATAATCCATTCTAATTCATTCGTACGATCCATTCTAATTCATTCGCACAAATGTATCATTCTAATTCATTCGTACGATCCATTCTAATTCATTCGTACGATCCATTCTAATTCATTCGTAAGATCCATTCTAATTCATTCGTACGATCCATTCGAATTCATTCGTACGATCCATTCTAATTCATTCGCACGAATGTATCCATTCTCGTTCATTCGTACGATCCATTCTAATTCATTCGTACGATCCATTCTAATTCATTCGCACGATCCATTCTAATTCATTCGTACGATCCATTCTAATTCATTCATACGATCCATTCTAATTCATTCATACGATCCATTCTAATTCATTCGCACAAATGTATCCATTCTAATTCATTCGTACGAGTCATTCTAATTCATTCGCACGATCCATTCTAATTCATTCGTACGATCCATTCTAATTCATTCGCACAAATGTATCCATACTAATTCATTCGTACGATCCATTCTAATTCATTTACACGATCCATTCTAATTCATTCGTACGATCCATTCTAATTCATTCGCACGATCTGTTCTTATTCATTCGCACAATCCATTCTAATTCATTCGCACGAATGTATCCATTCTAATTCATTCGTAAGATCCATTCTAATTCATTCGTACGATCCATTCTAATTCATTCGTATGATCCATTCTAATTAATTCATATGATCCATTCTAATTCACTCATACAATCCATTCTAATACATTCATACGATCCATTCTAATTCATTTGCACGAATATATCCATTCTAATTCATTCGTACGATCCATTCTAATTCCTTCGTACGATCCATTCTAATTCATTCGTACGATCTATTCTAATTCATTCGTACGATCCATTCTAATTCATTCGTACGATCCATTCTAATTCCTATGTACGATCCATTCTAATTCATTCGTACGATTCATTCTAATTCATTCGTACAATCTAGTCTAATTCATTCGTACGAATGGATACATTCGTGTGAATGAATTAGAATGGATCGTACGAATGAGTAAGAATGGATCGTACGAATGAAATAGAATGGATTGCACGAATGAATTAGAATGGATCGTACTAATGAATTAGAATGGATCGTGTGAAAGAATTAGAATGGATTGTATGAATGAATTAGAATGGATCGTACGAATGAATTAGAATGGATACATTCGTGCGAATGAATTAGAATGGATCGTCTGAATGAATTAGAATGGATTGTACGAATGAATTAGAATGGATCGTACGAATGAAATAGAATAGATTGTACGAATGAATTAGAATGGATCCTACGAATGAATTAGAATGGATCGTGTGAAAGAATTAGAATGGATCGTATGAATGAATTAGAATGGATTGTACGAATGAATTAGAATAGATTGCGCGAATGAATTAGAATGGATCGTGCGAATGAAATAGAATGGACACAAATGAATTAGAATGAATCATACGAATGAATTAGAATGATGATCCATTCTTACTCATTCGTATGATCCATTCTAATTTATTCGCACGAATGTATCCATTCTAATTCATTCGTACGTCTAATTCATTCGTACGGTCCATTCTAATTCATTTGCACAATCCATTCTATTTCATTCGTACGATCCATTCTTACTCATTCGTATGATCCATTATGGATACATTCGTGCGAATGAATTAGAATGGATCATACGAATGAGTAAGAATGGATCGTACGAATGAAATAGAATGGATTGTGCGAATGAATTAGAATGGATCGTGTGAAAGAATTAGAATGGATTGTATGAATGAATTAGAATAGATCGTATGAATGAATTAGAATGGATCGTACAAATGAATTAGAATGGATCGTACGAATGAATTAGAATGGATCGTATGAATGAATTAGAATGGATACATTCGTGCGAATGAATTAGAATGGATACATTCGTGCGAAAGAATTAGAATAGATCGTATGAATGAATTAGAATGGATCCTATGAATGAATTAGAATGGATCGTGCGAATGAATTAGAATGGATCGTACGAATGAATTAGAATGGATCGTCCTAATGAATTAGAATTGATCGAACGAATGAATTAGCATGGATAGTGCTAATGAATTAGAATGGAACGTACGAATGAATTAGAATGGATCGTGTGAAAGAATTAGAATGGATTGTATGAATGAATTAGAATGAAGTCATACGATCCATTCGAATTCATTCGCACGATCCATTCTAATTCATTCATACGATCCATTCTAATTCATTCATACAATCCATTCTAATTCTTTCACATGATCCATTCTAATTCATTCGTAGGATCCATTCTAATTCATTCGTACAATCTATTCTGTTTCATTCGTACGATCCATTCTTACTCATTCGTATGATCCATTCTAATTCATTCGGACGAATGTATCCATTCTAATTTATTCGTACGATACATTCTAATTCATTCGTATGATCCATTCTCATTCATTCGTACGATCCATTCTTACTCATTCGTATGATCCATTCTAATTCATTCGTACGATCCATTCTAATTCATTCGTACGATCGATTCTAATTCATTCGCACTATCCATTCTAATTCATTCGTACGATCCATTCTAATTCATTCGTATGATCCATTCTAATTTATTCGTTCAAATATATCCATTCTAATTCATTCGTACGATCCATTCTAATGCATTCGCACGATCCATTCTAATTCATTCGCACGAATGTATCCATTCTAATTCATTTGCTCGATCCATTCTAATTCAGTCCTATGATCTATTCTAATTCATTCTAATTCATTCTAATTCATTCGTACGATCCATTCTACGATCCATTCTAATTCATTCGTATATTCCATTCTAATTCATTAGCACGATCCAAGCTAATGAATTAGAATGGATCGTACGATCCAATCTAATTCATTCATACGATCCATTCTTACTCATTCGTATGATCCATTCTAATTCAATCGTACGATCCATTCTAATTCATTCGTACGATCCATTCTAATTCCTTCGTACGATCCATTCTAATTCATTCGTACGATCCATTCTAATTCATTCGTACGATCCATTCTAATTCCTTCGTACGATCCATTCTAATTCATTCGTACAATCTATTCTAATTCATTCGTACGAATGGATACATTCGTGTGAATGAATTAGAATGGATCGTATGAATGAGTAAGAATGGATCGTACGAATGAAATAGAATGGATTTCACGAATGAATTAGAATTGATCGTACGAATGAATTAGAATGGATCGTGCAAATGAATTAGAATGGATCGTACGAATGAATTAGAATGGATCGTACGAATGAACTAGAATGGATACATTCGTGCGAATGAATTAGAATGGATCGAACGAATGAATTAGAATGGATCGTACGAATGAATTAGAATGGATCTTACGAATGAATTAGAATGGATCGTACGAATGAATTAGAATGGATCGTACGAATGAATTAGAATGGATACATTTGTGCGAATGAATTAGAATGGATCGGACGAATGAATTAGAATGGATCGTACGAATGAATTAGAATGGATCAAATGAATGAATTAGAATGGTTACATTCATGCGAATGAATTAGAATGGATCGTACGAATGGATTAGAATGGATCGTACGAATGGATTAGAATGGATACATTCGAGCGAATGAATTAGAATGTATCGTACGAATGAATTAGAATGGATCGTACGAATGGATTAGAATGGATCCTACGAATGGATTAGAATGGATACTTTTGTGCATATGAATTAGAATGGATCGTACGAATGAATTAGAATGGATCATATTAATGAATTAGAATGGATCGTACGAATGAATTAGAATGGATCGTACGAATGAATTAGAATGGATACATTCGTGCGAATGAATTAGAATGGATACATTCGTGCGAAAGAATTAGAATAGATCGTATGAATGAATTAGAATGGATCCTATGAATGAATTAGAATGGATCGTGCGAATGAATTAGAATGGATCGTACGAATGAATTAGAATGGATCGTGCTAATGAATTAGAATTGATCGAACGAATGAATTAGAATGGATACATTCGTGCGAATGAATTAGAATGGATCGGACGAATGAATTAGAATGGATCGTACGAATGAGTAAGAATGGATCGTACGAATGAAATAGAATAGATCGTACGAATGAATTAGAATGGATCGTACGAAGGAATTAGAATGGATCGTACGAATGAATTAGAATGGATATATTCGTGCAAATGAATTAGAATGGATCGTATGAAGGTATTAGAATGGATCGTATGAGTGAATTAGAATGGATCGTACGAATGAATTAGAATGGATCGTATGAATGAATTAGAATGGATACATTCGTGTGAATGAATTAGAATGGATCGTACGAATGAATTAGAATACCTCATACGAATGAATTAGAATGAATCGTATGAATGAATTAGAATGGTTACATTCGTGCGAATGAATTAGAATAGATCGTACGAATGAATTAGAATGGATCGTACGAATAAATTAGAATGGATCGTGGGAATGAATTAGAATGGATCGTACGAATGAATTAGAATGGATCCACCGAATGAGTTAGAATGGATCATACGAATGAATTAGAATGGATTGTACGAATGAATTCGAATGGATTCTGCGAATGAATTAGAATGGATCGTATGAATGAATAAGAATGGATCGTACGAATGAATTAAAATGGACCGTGCGAATGAATTAGCATGAATCGTACGAATGTATTAGAATGGATCGTACGATTGAATTAGAATGAATCGTACGATCCATTCTAATTCAATCGTCCGATCAATTCTAATTCATTCGCATGAATGTATCCATTCTAATTCATTCGTACAATCCATTCTATTTCATTCGTACGATCCATTCTTACTCATTCGTATGATCCATTCTAATTCATTTGTATGATCCATTCTATTTCATTCGTACGATCCATTCTAATTCATTCGTACGATCTATTCTAATTCATTCGCACGATCCATTCTAATTCATTCATACGATCCATTCTAATTCATTCATACGATCCATTCTAATTCATTCCTACAATCCATTCTAATTCATTCGCCCGATCCATTCTAATTCATTCATACGATCCATTCTATTCGAATGGATCATGCGATCCATTCGAATTCATTCGCACGATCCATTCTAATTCATTCATACGATCCATTCTAATTCATTCATACAATGCATTCTAATTCTTTCACACGATCCATTTTAATTCAATCGTACGATCCATTCTAATTCATTCGTACAATCCATTCTATTTTATTTGTACGATCCATTCTTACTCATTCGTATGATCTATTCTAATTCATTTGTACGATCCATTCTAATTCATTTGTACGATCCATTCTAATTCATTCGTACAATCCATTCTATTTCATTCGTACGATCCATTCTTACTCATTCGTATGATCCATTCTAATTCATTCGCACGAATGTATCCATTCTAATTCATTCATACAATCCATTCTAATTCATTCCGTACGATCCATTCTAATTCATTCGTACGATCGTACGAATGAATTAGAATGGATCGTACGAATGAATTAGAATAGATTGTGCGAATGAATTAGAATGTATCGTACGAATGAATTAGAATGGATCGTACGAATGAATTAGAATGGATCATACGAATGAGTAAGAATGGATCGTACGAATGAATGAGAATGGATCGTACGAATGAATTAGAATGGATCGTACGAATAAATTAGAATGGATACATTCGTCCGAATGAATTAGAATGGATCATACGAATGAGTAAGAATGGATCGTACGAATGAAATAGAATAGATTGTACGAATGAATTAGAATGGATCCTACGAATGAATTAGAATGGATCGTGTGAAAGAATTAGAATGGATTGTATGAATGAATTAGAATGGATCGTATGAATGAATTAGAATGGATCGTGCGAATGAATTCGAATGGATCGTACGAATTCATTTTAATTCATTCATACAATCCATTCTAATTCTTTCACACGATCCATTCTAATTCATTCGTACGTTCCATTCTAATTCATTAGCACGATCCATGCTAATTCAATCGTTCGATCAATTCTAATTCAATAGCACGATCCATTCTAATTCATTCCCACGATCCAATCTAATTTATTTGTACGATCCATTCCAATTCATTCATACGATCTATTCAAATTCATTCGCACGAATGTAACCATTCTAATTCATTCATACGATTCATTCTAATTCATTCGTATGAGCTATTCTAATTCATTCGTACGATCCATTCTAATTCATTCGTACGATCCATTCTAATTCATTCGCTCGAATGTATCCATTCTAATCCATTCGTACGATCCATTCTAATCCATTCGTACGATCCATTCTAATTCATTCGCATGAATGTAACCATTCTAATTCATTCGTACGATCCATTCTAATTCATTCGTACGATCCATTCTAGTTCATTCGTACGATCCATTCTAATTCATTCGCACGAATGTATCCATTCTAATTCATTCATATGATCCATTCTAATTCATTCAGGCAATCCATTCTAATTCTTTCACACGATCCATTCTAATTAATTCGTACGATCCATTCTAATTCATTCGTACAATCCATTCTATTTCACTCGTACGATCCATTCATACTCATTCGTATGATCCATTCTAATTCATTCGTACGATCCATTCTAATTCATTCGCTCGAATGTATCCATTCTAATCCATTCGTACGATCCATTCTAATCCATTCGTATGATCCATTCTAATTCATTCGCACGATCCATTCTTACTCATTCGTACGATCCATTCTAATTCATTCGTAAAATCCTTTCTAATTCATTCGTACGATCCATTCTAATTCATTCGTACGATCCATTCTAATTCATTCGCATGAATGTATCCATTCTAGTTCATTCGTACGATCCATTCTAATTCATTCGTACGATCCATTCTAATTCATTCGCACGATCCATTCTAATTTATTCGTACGCTCAATTCTAATTCATTCGCACGAATGTATCCATTCTAATTCATTCGTACGATCCTGAATTAGAATGGATCGTAAGAATGAATTAGAATGGATCGTACGAATGAACTAGAATGGATACATTCGTGCGAATGAATTAGAATGGATCGTACGAATGAATTAGAATGGATCGTACGAATGAATTAGAATGGATCGTACGAATGAATTTGAATGGATCATACGAATGAGTAAGAATGGATCGTACGAATGAAATAGAATGGATTGTACGAATGAATTAGAATGGATCGTACGAATGAATTAGAATGGATCGTGTGAAAGAATTAGAATGGATTGTATGAATGAATTAGAATGGATCATATGAATGAATTAGAATGGATCGTGCGAATGAATTCGAATGGATCGTACGAATGAATTAGAATGGATACATTCGTGTGAATGAATTAGAATGGATACATTCGTGTGAAAGAATTAGAATAGATCGTATGAATGAATTAGAATGGATCCTATGAATGAATTAGAATGGATCATGCGAATGAATTAGAATGGATCGTACGAATGAATTAGAATGGATCGTGCTAATGAATTAGAATTGATCGAACGAATGAATTAGCATGGATCGTGCAAATGAATTAGAATGGAACGTACGAATGAATTAGAATGGATCGTGTGAAAGAATTAGAATGGATTGTATGAATGAATTAGAATGAATTCGTACGATCCATTCGAATTCATTCGCACGATCCATTCTAATTCATTCATACGATCCATTCTAATTCATTCATACAATCCATTCTAATTCTTTCACACGATCCATTCTAATTCATTCGTACGATCCATTCTAATTCATTCGTCCGATCCATTCTAATTCATTCGCACGAATGTATCCATTCTAATTCATTCGTACGATCCATTCTAATTCATTCGTACGATCCATTCTAATTCATTCGTACGATCCATTCTAATTCATTCGCACGAATGTATCCATTCTAGTTCATTCGTACGATCCATTCTAATTCATTCGTACGATCCATTCTAATTCATTCGCACGATCCATTCTAATTCATTCGTACGATCCATTCTATTTCATTCATACGATCCATTCTAATTCATTAGTACGATCCATTCAAATTCATTCGCACAAATGTATCCTTTCTAATTCATTCGTACGATCCATTCTAATTCATTCGTACGATCAATTCTAATTCATTCGCACGAATGTATCTATTCTAATTCATTCGTACGATCCATTCTAATTCATTCGTATGATCCATTCTAATTAATTCGTATGATCCATTCTAATTCATTCGTACGATCAATTCTAGTTCATTCGTACGATCCATTCTAATTCATTCGTACGATCCATTCTAATTCATTCGCACGATCCATTCTAATTCATTCATACAATCCATTCTAATTCTTTCACACGATCCATTCTAATTTATTCGTACGATCCATTCTAATTCATTCGTGCAATCCATTCTATTTCATTCGTACGATCCATTCTTACTCATTCGTACGATCCATTCTAATTCATTCACACAAATGTATCCATTCGTACGAATGAATTAGAATAGATTGTACGAATGAATTAGAATGGATCGTACGATTGAATAAGAATGGATCATACGAATGAATTAGAATGGATCGTACGAATGAATTAGAATGGATCGTGCGAATGAATTAGAATGGATCGTAAGAATGAATTAGAATGGATCGTACGAATGAACTAGAATGGATACATTCGTGCGAATGAATTAGAATGGATCGTACGAATGAATTAGAATGGATTGTACGAATGAATTAGAATGGATCGTACGAATGAATTAGAATGGATCATATGAATGAATTAGAATGGATCATACGAATGAGTAAGAATGGATCATACGAATGAATTAGAATGGATTGTACGAATGAATTAGAATGGATCAAATGAATGAATTAGAATGGATCGTACGAATGAATTAGAATGGATCATATTAATGAATTAGAATGGATCGTATGAATGAATTAGAATGGATAGTATGAATGAATTAGAATGGATCTTACGAATGGATTAGAATGGATACATTCGTGCGAATGAATTAGAATGGATTGGCCGAATGAATTAGAATGGATCGTACGAATGAATTAGAATGGATCAAATGAATGTATTAGAATGGTTACATTCATGCGAATGAATTAGAATGGATCGTACGAATGGATTAGAATGGATCGTACGAATGGATTAGAATGGATACATTCGAGCGAATGAATTAGAAAGGATCATACGAATGAAATTAGAATGGATCGTACGAATGAATTAGAATAGATCGTACGAATGAATTAGAATGGATCGTACGAATGAATTAGAATGGATCGTGTGAAAGAATTAGAATGGATCATACGAATGAATTAGAATGGATCGTGCGAATGAGTTAGAATGGATCGTACGAATGAATTAGAAGGGATCGTGCTAATGAATTTGAATTGATCGAACGAATGAATTAGCATGGATCGTGCATTCGTACGATCCATTCTAATTCATTCGTACGATCTATTCTAATTCATTCGTACGATCCATTCTAATTCATTCGCACGAATGTATCCATTCTAGTTCATTCGTGCGATCCATTCTAATTCATTCGTACGATCCATTCTAATTCATTCATACGATCTATTCTAATTCATTCATACAATCCATTCTAATTCTTTCACACGATCCATTCTAATTCATTCGTACGATCCATTCTAATTCATTCGCACAATCCATTCTATTTCATTCGTACGATCCATTCTTACTCATTCATATGATCCATTCTAATTCATTCGCACGAATGTATTCATAATGTATCATACGAATGAGTAAGAATGGATCGTACGAATGAAATAGAATGGATTGTGCGAATGAATTAGAATGGACCGTACGAATGAATTAGAATGGATACATTCGTGCGAATGAATTAGAATGGATCGGACGAATGAATTAGAATGGATCGTACGAATGAATTAGAATGGATCGTACGAATGAATTAGAATGGATCGTACGAATAAATTAGAATGGATACATTCGTCCGAATGAATTAGAATGGATCATACGAATGAGTAAGAATGGATTGTACGAATGAAATAGAATAGATTGTACGAATGAATTAGAATGGATCGTGCGAATGAATTAGAATGGATCGTACGAATGAATTAGAATGGAATGTGCGAATGAATTAGAATGGATCATATTAATGAATTAGAATGGATCGTACGAATGAATTAGAATGGATCGTACGAATTCATTTATTCGTATGATCTATTCTAATTCATTCGTACGATCCATTCTAATTCATTCGTACGATCCATTCTAATTCATTCGCACAATCTATTCTAATTCATTCGTACGATCCATTCTAATTCATTCGCACAATCTATTCTAATTCATTCGTACGATCCATTCTAATTCATTCGTACGATCGTACGAATGAATTAGAATGGATCGTACGGAATGAATTAGAATGGATTGTATGAATGAATTAGAATGGATACATTCGTGCGAATGAATTAGAATGGATCATACGAATGAGTAAGAATGGATCATACGAATGAAATAGAATGGATTGTGCGAATGAATTAGAATGGATCGTACGAATGAATTAGAATGGATCGTACGAATGAATTAGATTTGATATATTCGTGCAAATGAATTAGAATGGATCGTATGAATGTATTAGAATGGATCGTATGAATGAATTAGATTGGATCGTACGAATGAATTAGAATGGATCTTACGAATGAATTAGAATGGATCGTACGAATGAATTAGAATGGATCGTACGAATGAATAAGAATGGATACATTCATGCGAATGAATTAGAATGGATCGGACGAATGAATTAGAATGGATCGTACGAATGAATTAGAATGGATCGTACGAATGAATTAGAATGGATCGTACGAATAAATTAGAATGGATACATTCGTCCGAATGAATTAGAATGCATCATACGAATGAGTAAGAATGGATCGTACGAATGAAATAGAATAGATTGTACGAATGAATTAGAATGGATTCGTACGAATGAATTAGAATGGATACATTCGTGCGAATGAATTAGAATGGATCGTACCAATGAGTAAGAATGGATCGTACGAATGAAATAGAATGGATTGTGCGAATGAATTAGAATGGATCGTACGAATGAATTAGAATGGATCGTGTGAAAGAATTAGAATGGATTGTATGAATGAATTAGAATAGATCGTATGAATGAATTAGAATGGATCGTACGAATGAATTAGAATGGATCTTACGAATGAATTAGAATGGATCGTACGAATGAATTACAATGGATACATTCGTGCGAATGAATTAGAATGGATACATTCGTGCGAAAGAATTAGATTAGATCGTATGAATGAATTAGAATGGATCCTATGAATGAATTAGAATGGATCGTGCGAATGAATTAGAATGGATCGTACGAAGGAATTAGAATGGATCGTACGAATGAATTAGAATGGATCGTGCTAATGAATTAGAATTGATCGAACGAATGAATTAGCATGGATCGTGCTAATGAATTAGAATGGAACGTACGAATGAATTAGAATGGATCGTGTGAAAGAATTAGAATGGATTGTATGAATGAATTAGAATGAATTTGTACGATCCATTCGAATTCATTCGCACGATCCATTCTAATTCATTCATACGATCCATTCTAATTCATTCATACAATCCATTCTAATTCTTTCACACGATCCATTCTAATTCATTCGTAGGATCCATTCTAATTTATTCGTACAATCTATTCTATTTCATTCGTACGATCCATTCTTACTCATTCGTATGATCCATTCTAATTCATTCGAACGAATGTATCCATTCTAATTTATTCGTACGATCCATTCTAATTCATTCGTACGATCCATTCTAATTCATTCGTACGATCCATTCTTACTCATTCGTATGATCCATTCTAATTCATTCGTACGATCCATTCTAATTCATTCGTACGATCCATTCTAATACATTCGCACAATCTATTCTAATTCATTCGTACGATCCATTCTTACTCATTCGTATGATCCATTCTAATTCATTCGGACGAATGTATCCATTCTAATTTATTCGTACGATCCATTCTAATTTATTCATACGATCCATTCTAATTCATTCGTACGATCCATTCTTACTCATTCGTATGATCCATTCTAATTCATTCGTACGATCCATTCTAATTCATTCGTATGATCCATTCTAATTCATTCGCACAATCTATTCTAATTCATTCGTACGATCCATTCTAATTCATTCGTACGATCGTACGAATGAATTAGAATGGATCGTACGGAATGAATTAGAATGGATTGTATGAATGAATTAGAATAGATACATTCGTGCGAATGAATTAGAATGGATCATACGAATGAGTAAGAATGGATCGTACGAATGAATTAGAATGGATTGTGCGAATGAATTAGAATGGATCGTATGAATGAATAAGAATGGATCGTACTAATGAATTAGAATGGATCGTGCGAATGAATTAGCATGAATCGTACCAATGTATTAGAATGGATCGTACGAATGAATTAGAATGGATCGTACGAATGAATTAGAATGGATCGTACGAATGCACGATCCATGCTAATTCATTCGTTCGATCAATTCTAATTCATTAGCACGATCCATTCTAATTCATTCGTATGATCCATTCTAATTCATTCGCACGATCCATTCTAATTCATTCGTACGATCCATTCTAATTCTTTCACACGATCCATTCTAATTCTTTCGTACGATCCATTCTAATTCATTCGTACGATCTATTCTAATTCATTCGTACGATCCATTCTAATTCATTCGTACGATCCATTCTAATTCCTTCGTACGATCCATTCAAATTCATTCATACGATCCATTCTAATTCTTTCACACGATCCATTCTAATTCATTCGTACGATCCATTCTAATTCGTTCGTGCAATCCATTCTATTTCATTCGTACGATCCATTCTTACTCATTCGTACGATCCATTGTAATTCATTCACACGAATGTATCCATTCGTACGAATGAATTAGAATAGATTGTACGAATGAATTAGAATGGATCGTACGAATGAATTAGAATGGATCGTATGAATGAATTAGAATGGATCGTGCGAATGAATTAGAATGGATCGTACGAATGAATTAGAATGGATCGTACGAATGAACTAGAATGGATACATACGTGCGAATGAATTAGAATGGATCGTACGAATGAATTAGAATGGATCGTACGAATGAATTAGAATGGATCGTACGAATGAATTAGAATGGATCATACGAATGAGTAAGAATGGATCGTACGAATGAAATAGAATGGATTGTACGAATGAATTAGAATGGATCGTACGTATGAATTAGAATGGATCGTGTGAAAGAATTAGAATGGATTGTATGAATGAATTAGAATGGATCATATGAATGAATTAGAATGGATCGTGCGAATGAATTCGAATGGATTGTACGAATGAATTAGAATGGATCGTACGAATGAATTAGAATGGATACATTCGTGCGAATGAATTAGAATGGATACATTCGTGCGAAAGAATTAGAATAGATCGTATGAATGAATTAGAATGGATCCTATGAATGAATTAGAATGGATCGTGCGAATGAATTAGAATGGATCGTATGAATGAATTAGAATGGATCGTGCTAATGAATTAGAATTGATCGAACGAATGAATTAGCATGGATCGTGCTAATGAATTAGAATGGAACATACGAATGAATTAGCATGGATCGTACGAATGCATTCGAATGGATCTTACGAATGAGTTAGAATGGATCGTACGAATGAATTAGAATGGATCGTACGAATGAATTAGAATGGATCTTACGAATGAATTAGAATGGATCGTACGAATAAATTAGAATGGATCGTATGAATGGTTTAGAATGGATAAATTCGTGCGAATGAATTAGAATGGATCCGACGAATGAATTTGAATGGATCGTACGAATGAATTAGATTGGATCAAATGAATGACTTAGAATGGTTACATTCATGCGAATGAATTAGAATAGATCGTACGAATGGATTAAAATGGATTGTACGAATGGATTAGAATGGATACATTCGTGCGAATGAATTAGAATGGATCATACGAATGAATAAGAATGGATCGTACAAATGAAATAGAATGGATTGTACGAATGAATTAGAATGGATCGTGCGAATGAATTTGAATGGATCGTACGAATGAATTAGAATGGATCGTGCTAATGAATTAGAATTGATCGTACGAATGAAATAGGATGGATTGTACGAATGATTTAGAATGGATCGTACGAATGAATTAGAATGGATCGTACGAATGATTTATAATAGATACATTCGTGCGAATGAATTAGAATGGATCATACGAATGAGTAAGAATGGATCGTACAAATGAAATAGAATGTATTGTACGAATGAATTAGAATGGATCGTACGAATGAATTAGAATGGATCATACGAATTAATTAGAATGGATCATACGAATGAGTAAGAATGGACCGTACGAATGAAATAGAATGGATTGTACGAATGAATTAGAATGGATCGTACGAATAAATTAGAATGGATACATTCGTCCGAATGAATTAGAATGGATCATACGAATGAGTAAGAATGGATCGTACGAATGAAATAGAAAAGACTGTACGAATGATATAGAATGGATCATACGAATGAATTAGAATGGATCGTACGAATGAATTAGAATGGATCGTACGAATGAATTGGAATGGATCGTGCGAATGAATTAGAATGGATCATATTAATAAATTAGAATGGATCGTACGAATGAATTAGAATGGATACATTCGTGCGAATGAATTAGAATGGATCGTGCGAATCCATTAGACTGGATCGTGCGAATGAATAAGAATGGAACATACGAATGAATTAGAATGGATCGTACGATTTAATTAGAATGGATACATTTGTGCGAATGAATTAGATTGGATTGTATGAATGAATTTGAATGGATCGTACGAATGAATTGGAATGGATCATACGAATTAATTAGAATGGATCATACGAATGAATTAGAATGGATCGTACGAATGAATTAGAATGGATCGTACGAATGAGTTAGAATGAATCGTACGATTCATTCTAATTCATTCATACGATCCATTCTAATACATTCGTACGATTCATGCTAATTCATTCGCACGATCCATTCTAATTCATTCGTACGATCCATTCTAATTTATTCATACGATCCATTCTAATTCATTCACACAATCCATTCTAATTCATTCGTACAATCCATTCTAATTCATTCGTATGATCCATTCTAACTCATTCGGTGGATCCATTCTAATTCATTCGTACGATCCATTCTAATTCATTCCCACGATCCACTCTAATTTATTTGTATGATCCATTCTAAATCATTCGTACGATCTATTCTAATTCATTCACACGAATGTAACCATTCTAATTCATTCATACGATTCATTCTAATTCATTCGTATGAGCTATTCTAATTCATTCGTACGATCCATTCTAATTCATTTGTACGATCCATTGTAATTCATTCATACAATCCATTTAGATTCATTCGCACAAATGTATCCATTCAAATTCATTCGTACGATCCAGTCTAATTCATTCGTACGATCCATTCTAATTCATTCGCACGAATATATCCATTCTAATTCTTTCGTACGATGCATTCTAATTCATTCGTACGATCCATTCTAATTCATTCATACGATCCATTCTAGTTCATTCGTACGATCCATTCTAGTTCATTCGTACGATCCATTCTAATTCATTCGCACGAATCTATCCATTCTAATTCATTCGTACAATCCATTCTATTTCATTCGTACGATCCATTCTTACTCATTCGTATGATCCATTCTAATTCATTCGTACGATCCATTCTAATTCATTCGTACGATCCATTCTAATTCATTCGTACGATCCATTCTAATTCATTCGTATGATCCATTCTAATTCATTCGTACGATCCATTCTAATTCATTCATACCATCCATTCTAATTCATTCGTACGATCCATTCTAATTCACTCATACGATCCATTCTAATACATTCATACGATCCATTCTAATACATTTGCACGAATATATCCATTCTAATTCATTCATACGATCCATTCTAATTCCTTCGTACGATCCATTCTAATTCATTCGTACGATCTATTCTAATTCATTCATACGATCCATTCTAATTCATTCATACGATCCATTCTAATTCCTTCGTACGATCCATTCTAATTCATTCGTACGATCCATTCTAATTCATTCGTACAATTTATTCTAATTCATTCATACGAATGGATACATTCATGTGAATGAATTAGAATGGATCGTACGAATGAGTAAGAATGGATCGTACGAATGAAATAGAATGGATTGCACGATTGAATTAGAATGGATCGTGCGAATGAATTAGAATGGATCATACGAATGAATTAGAATGGATACATTTGTGCGAATGAATTAGAATGGATCGTACGAATGAATTAGAATGGATCGTATGAAAGAATTAGAATGGATCGTGCGAATGAATTCGAATGGATCGTACGAATTCATTCTAATTCATTCATACAATCCATTCTAATTCTTTCATACGATCCATTCTAATTCATTCGTACGATCCATTCTAATTCATTCATACGATCTATTCTAATTCATTCATACAATCCATTCTAATTCATTTGTACGATCCATTCTAATTCATTCATACGATCTATTCTAATTCATTCATACAATCCATTCTAATTCTTTCACACGATCCATTCTAATTCATTCGTACGATCCATTCTAATTCATTCGCACAATCCCTTCTATTTCATTCGTACGATCCATTCTTACTCATTCGTATGATCCAATCTAATTCATTCGCACGAATGTATCCATAATGGATCATACGAATGAGTAAGAATGGATCGTACGAATGAAATAGAATGGATTGTGCGAATGAATTAGAATGGACCGTACGAATGAATTAGAATGGATACATTCGTGCGAATGAATTAGGATGGATCGGACGAATGAATTAGAATGGATCGTACGAATGAAATAGAATGGATCGTACGAATGAATTAGAATGGATCGTACGAATAAATAAGAATGGATACATTCGTCCGAATGAATTATAATGGATCATACGAATGAGTAAGAATGGATCGTACGAATGAAATAGAATAGATTGTACGAATGAATTAGAATGGATCCTACGAATGAATTAGAATGGATCGTGTGAAAGAATTAGAATGGATTGTATGAATGAATTAGAATGGATCGTGCGAATGAATTAGAATGGATCGTATGAATGAATTAGAATGGATCGTGCTAATGAATTAGAATTGATCGAACGAATGAATTAGCATGGATCGTGCTAATGAATTAGAATGGAACGTACGAATGAATTAGAATGGATCGTGTGAAAGAATTAGAATGGATTGTATGAATGAATTAGAATGAATTCGTACGATCCATTCGAATTCATTCGCACGATCCATTCTAATTCATTCATACGATCCATTCTAATTCATTCATACAATCCATTCTAATTCTTTCACACGATCCATTCTAATTCATTCGTAGGATCCATTCTAATTCATTCGTACAATCTATTCTATTTCATTCGTACGATCCATTCTTACTTATTCATATGATCCATTCTAATTCATTCGGACGAATATATCCATTCTAATTTATTTGTACGATCCATTCTAATTTATTCGTACGATCCATTCTAATTCATTCGTACGATCCATTCTAATTCATTCGTACGATCCATTCTAATTCATTCGTCCGATCCATTCTAATTTATTTGCACGAATGTATCAATTCTAATTCATTCGTACGGTCCATTCTAATTCATTCGCACAATCCATTCTATTTCATTCGTACGATCCATTCTTACTCATTCGTATGATACATTATGGATACATTCGTGCGAATGAATTAGAATGGATCATACGAATGAGTAAGAATGGATCGTACGAATGAAATAGAATGGATTGTGCGAATGAATTAGAATGGATCGTACGAATGAATTAGAATGGATCGTGTGAAAGAATTAGAATGGATTGTATGAATGAATTAGAATAGATCGTATGAATGAATTAGAATGGATCGTACGAATGAATTAGAATGGATCGTACGAATGAATTAGAATGGATCGTACGAATGAATTAGAATGGATCTTACGAATGAATTAGAATGGATCGTACGAATGAATTAGAATGGATCGTACGAATAAATTAGAATGGATACATTCGTCCGAATGAATTAGAATGGATCATACGAATGAGTAAGAATGGATTGTACGAATGAATTAGAATGGATCCTACGAATGAATTAGAATAGATCGTGTGAAAGAATTAGAATGGATTGTATGAATGAATTAGAATGAATTCATACGATCCATTCGAATTCATTCACACGATCCATTCTAATTCATTCATACGATCCATTCTAATTCATTCATAAAATCCATTCTAATTCTTTCACACGATCCATTCTAATTCATTCGTAGGATCCATTCTAATTCATTCATACAATCTATTCTAATACATTCGTACGATCCATTCTTACTCATTCGTATGATCCATTCTAATTCATTCGGACGAATGTATCTTTTCTAATTTATTCGTACGATCCATTCTAATTCATTCGTACGATCCATTCTAATTCATTCGCACGAATGTATCCATTCTAATTCATTCGTACGATCCAGTATAATTCATTCGTACGATCCATTCTAATTCATTCGCACAAATGTATCCATTCTAGTTCATTCGTATGATCCATTCTAATTCATTCGTACGATCCATTCTAATTCCTTCGTACAATCCATTCTAATTCATTCGTACGATCTATTCTAATTCATTCGTACGATCCATTCTAATTCATTCGTACGATCCATTCTAATTCCTTCGTACGATCCATTCTAATTCATTCGTACGATCCATTCTAATTCCTTCGTATCCATTCTAATTCACTCATACGATCCATTCTAATTCATTCGTATGATCCATTCTAATTCATTCATACAATCCATTCTAATTCATTCGCACGAATGTATCCATTCTAATTCATTCGTACGATCAGTTCTAATTCATTCACAAAATCTATTCTAATTCATTCATACGATCCATTCTAATTCATTCACACGAATGTATCCATTCTAATTCATTCATACGATCCATTCTAATTCATTCGTACGATCCATTCTAATTCACTCATACGATCCATTCTAATATATTCATACGATCCATTCTAATTCATTTGCATGAATATATCCATTCTAATTCATTCGTACGATCCATTCTAATTCCTTCGTACGATCCATTCTAATTCATTCGTACGATCTATTCTAATTCATTCGTACGATCCATTCTAATTCATTCGTACGATCCATTCTAATTCATTCGTACGATCCATTCTAATTCATTCATACAATCCATTCTTATTCTTTCACACGATCCATTCTAATTCATTCGTGCAATCCATTCTATTTCATTCGTGCAATCCATTCTATTTCATTTGTACGATCCATTCTTACTCATTCGTACGATCCATTCTAATTCATTCACATGAATGTATCCATTCGTACGAATGAATTAGAATAGATTGTACGAATGAATTAGAATGGATCGTATGAATGAATTAGAATGGATCGTACGAAGGAATTAGAATGGATCGTACAAATGAATTAGAATGGATCGTACGAATGAATTAGAATAGATCGTACGAATGAATTAGAATGGTTCATACAAAGGAATTAGAATGGATCGTACGAATGAATCAGAATGGATATATTCGTGCAAATGAATTAGAATGGATCGTATGAATGTATTAGAATGGATCGTATGAGTGAATTAGAATGGATCGTACGAATGAATTAGAATGGATCGTATGAATGAATTAGAATGGATACATTCATGCGAATGAATTAGAATTGATCGTACGAATGAATTAGAATGGATCGTGCGAATGAATTAGAATGGATCGTACGAATGAATTAGAATGGATCGTACGAATGAACTAGAATGGATACATTCGTGCGAATGAATTAGAATGGATCGTACGAATGAATTAGAATGGATCGTACGAATGAATTAGAATGGATCTTACGAATGAATTAGAATGGATCGTACGAATGAATTAGAATGGATCGTACGAATGAATTAGAATGGATACATTCGTGCGAATGAATTACAATGGATCGGACGAATGAATTAGAATGGATCGTACGAATGAATTAGAATGGATCAAATGAATGAATTAGAATGGTTACATTCATGTGAATGAATTAGAATGGATCGTACGAATGGATTAGAATGGATCGTACGAATGGATTAGAATGGATACATTCGAGCGAATGAATTAGAATGGATCGTACGAATGGATTAGAATGGATCCTACGAATGGATTAGAATGGATACCTTTGTGCATATGAATTAGAATGGATCGTACGAATGAATTAGAATGGATCATATTAATGAATTAGAATGGATCGTACGAATGAATTAGAATGGATACATTCGTGCGAATGAATTAGAATGGATCGTGCGAATCAATTAGACTGGATCGTGCGAATGAATAAGAATAGATCATACGAATGAATTAGAATGGATCGTACGAATTAATTAGAATGGATACATTCGTGCGAATGAATTAGAATGGATTGTATGAATGAATTAGAATGGATCGTACGAATGAATTAGAATGGATCATACGAATTAATTAGAATGGATCATACGAATGAATTAGAATGGATCGTACGAATGAATTAGAATGGATCGTACGAATGAATTAGAATGGATACATTCGTGCGAATGAATTAGAATGGATTGTGCGAATGAATAAGAACAGATCGTGCGAATGAATTAGAATGGATCGTACGAATGAATTAGAATGGATCGTGCGAATGAATTAGAATGGATCGTACGAATGAATTAGAATGGATACATTTGTGCGAATGAATTAGAATGGATCGTACGAATGAATTAGAATTGATTGTATGAATGAATTAGAATGGATCGTACGAATGAATTAGAATGGATCATGCGAATGAATTAGAATGGATCGTACGAATGAATTAGAATGGATCGTACGAATGAACTAGAATGGATACATTCGTGCGAATGAATTAGAATGGATCGTACGAATGAATTAGAATGGATCATACGAATGAATTAGAATGGATCTTATGAATGAATTAGAATGGATCGTACGAATGAATTAGAATGGATACATTCGTGCGAATGAATTAGAATGGATCGGACGAATGAATTAGAATGGATCGTACGAATGAATTAGAATGGATCGTACGAATAAATTAGAATGGATAAATTCGTTCGAATGAATTAGAATGGATCATACGAATGAGTAAGAATGGATCGTACGAATAAAATAGAATAGATTGTACGAATGAATTAGAATGGATCGTGTGAAAGAATTAGAATGGATTGTATGAATGAATTAGAATGGATCGTATGAATGAATTAGAATGGATCGTGCGAATGAATTCGAATGGATCGTACGAATTCATTCTAATTCATACATACATTCCAATCTAATTCTTTCACACGATCTATTCTAATTCATTTGTAGGATCCATTCTAATTCATTCGTACAATCTATTCTATTTCATTCGTACGATCCATTCTTACTCATTCGTATGATCCATTCTAATTCATTCGTACAATCTATTCTCTTTTATTTGTACGATCCATTCTTACTCATTCGTATGATCCATTCTAATTCATTCGGACGAATGTATCCATTCTAATTTATTCGTATGATCCATTCTAATTCATTTGTATGATCCATTCTAATTCTTTCATACGATCCATTCTAATTAATTCATACAATCCATTCTAATTCTTTCACACGATCCATTCTAATTCATTCGTAGGATCCATTCTAATTCATTCGTACAATCTATTCTATTTCATTCGTACGATCCATTCTTACTCATTCGTATGATCCATTCTAATTCATTCGGACAAATGTATCCATTCTAATTTATTCGTACGATCCATTCTATTTCATTCGTACAATCCATTCTAATTCATTCGTACGATCCATTCTAATTCATTCGTCCGATCCATTCTAATTCATTCGCACGAATGTATCCATTCTAATTCATTCGTACGATCCATTCTAATTCATTCGTAAGATCCATTCTAATTCATTCGTACGATCCATTCTAATTCATTCGTACGATCCATTCTAATTCATTCACACGAATGTATCCATTCTAGTTCATTCGTACGATCCATTCTAATTCATTCGTACGATCCATTCTAATTCATTCGCACGATCCATTCTAATTCATTCGTACGATCCATTCTAATTCTTTCAAACGATCCATTCTAATTCATTCGTACGATCCATTCTAATTCATTCGCCCGATCCATTCTAATTCATTCGTACGATCCATTCTAATTCATTCATACGATCCATTCTAATTCATTCGTACGATCCATTCTAATTCATTCGCACAAATGTATCCATTCTAATTCATTCGTACGATCCATTCTAATTCATTCGCACGATCCATTCTAATTCATTCGTACGATCCATTCTAATTCATTCGCACGATCTGTTCTTATTCATTCGCACAATCCATTCTAATTCATTCGCACGAATGTATCCATTCTAATTCATTCGTACGATCCATTCTAATTCATTCATACGATCCATTCCATTCGTATGATCTATTCTAATTCATTCGTACGATCCATTCTAATTCATTCATACAATCCATTCTAATTCATTCGTACGATCCATTCTAATTCACTCATACGATCCATTCTAATACATTCATACGATCCATTCTAATTCATTTGCACGAATATATCCATTCTAATTCATTCGTACGATCCATTCTAATTCATTAGCACAATCCATTCTAATTCATTCGCACGAATGTATCCATTCTAATTCATTCGTACGATCCATTCTAATTCATTCGTACGATCCATTCTAATTCATTCGTATGATCCATTCTAATTAATTCGTATGATCCATTCTAATTCATTCGTACGATCCATTCTAATTCATTCATACAATCCATTCTAATTCATTCGTACGATCCATTCTAATTCACTCATACGATCCATTCTAATACATTCAGACGACCCATTCTAATTCATTTGCACGAATATATCCATTCTAATTCATTCGTACGATCCATTCTAATTCCTTCGTACGATCCATTCTAATTCATTCGTACGATCTATTCTAATTCATTCGCACGATCCATTCTACTTCATTCGTACGATCCATTCTAATTCTTTCACACGATCCATTCTAATTCATACGTACGATCCATTCTAATGTACGAATGAATTAGAATGGATCGTATCAATGAATTAGAATGGATCGTACGAATGAATTAGAATGGATCGTACGAATGAATTAGAATGGATCGTACGAATGAACTAGAATGGATACATTCGTGCGAATGAATTAAAATGGATCGTACGAATGAATTAGAATGGATCGTACGAATGAATTAGAATGGATCTTACGAATGAATTAGAATGGATCGTACGAATGAATTAGAATGGATCGTACGAATGAATTAGAATGGATACATTCGTGCGAATGAATTAGAATGGATCGGACGAATGAATTAGAATGGATCGTATGAATGAATTAGAATGGATCGTACGAATGAATTAGAATGGATCGTACGAATAAATTAGCATGGATACATTCGTCCAAATGAATTAGAATGGATCATACGAATGAGTACGAATGGATCGTACGAATGAAATAGAATAGATTGTACGAATGAATTAGAATGGAGTCGTACGAATGAATTAGAATGGATACATTCGTGCGAATGAATTAGAATGGATCGTACCAATGACTAAGAATGGATCGTACGAATGAAATAGAATGGATTGTGCGAATGAATTAGAATGGATCGTACGAATGAATTAGAATGGATCGTGTGAAAGAATTAGAATGGATTGTATGAATGAATTAGAATAGATCGTATGAATGAATAAGAACAGATCGTGCGAATGAATTAGAATGGATCATACGAATGAATTTGAATGGATCGTGCGAATGAATTAGAATGGATCGTACGAATGAATTAGAATGGATACATTTGTGCGAATGAATTAGAATGGATCGAACGAATGAATTAGAATGGATCGTATGAATGAATTAGAATGGATCGTACGAATGAATTAGAATGGATCGTACGAATGAATTAGAATGGATCGTACGAATGAATTAGAATGGATCGTACGAATGAATTGGAATGGATCTTACGAATGAATTAGAATGGATCGTACGAATGAATTAGAATGGGTCGTACGAATGAATTAGAATGGATAAATTCGTGCGAATGAATTAGAATGGATCGGACGAATGAATTAGAATAGATCTTACGAATGAATTAGAATGGATCGTACGAATGAATTAGAATGGATCATGTTAATGAATTAGAATTGATCGTACGAATGAAATAGAATGGATTGTACGAATGATTTACAATGGATCGTACGAATGAATTAGAATGGATCGTACGAATGATTTAGAATGGATACATTCTTGCGAATGAATTAAAATGGATCATACGAATGAGTAAGAATGGATCGTACGAATGAAATAGAATGGATCCTATTAATGAATTAGAATGGATCGTACGAATGAATTAGAATGTATATATTCGTGCGAATGAATTAGAATAGATCGTGCACGAATGTATCCATTATAATTCATTCGTACGATCAATTCTAATTCATTAATATGATCCATTCTAATTCATTCGTACGATCCATTCTAATTCATATGCACAAAGGTATCCATTCTAATCCATTCGTAGGATCCATTCTAATCCATTCGTACGATCCATTCTAATTCATTCGTACGATCCATTCTAATTCATTCGCTCGAATGTATCCATTCTAATCCTTTTGTACGATCCATTCTAATCCATTCGTACGATCCATTCTAATTCATTCGCATGAATGTAACCATTCTAATTCATTCATTTGATGCATTCTAATTCATTCGTACGATCCATTCTAATTCATTCGTCCGATCCATTCTAATTCATTCGCACGAATGTATCCATTCTAATTCATTCGTACGATCCATTCTAATTCATTCGTACGATCCATTCTAATTCATTCGTACGATCCATTCTAATTCTTTCATACGATCCATTCTAATTCATTCATACAATCCATTCTAATTAATTCTTTCACACGATCCATTCTAATTCATTCGTAGGATCCATTCTAATTCATTCGTACAATCTATTCTATTTCATTCGTACGATCCATTCTTACTCATTCGTATGATCCATTCTAATTCATTCGGACGAATGTATCCATTCTAATTTATTCGTACGATCCATTCTAATTCATTCGTACGATCCATTCTAATTTATTCGCACGATCCATTCTAATTCATTCGTACGATCCATTCTAATTCATTCATACGATCCATTCTAATTCATTTGTACGATCCATTCTAATTCATTCATACAATCCATTCTAATTCATTCGTACGATCCATTCTAATTCACTCATACGATCCATTCTAATACATTCATACGATCCATTCTAATTCATTTGCACGAATATTTCCATTCTAATTCATTCGTACGATCCATTCTAATTCCTTCTTACGATCCATTCTAATTCATTCGTATGATCTATTCTAATTCATTCGTACGATCCATTCTAATTCATTCGTACGATCCATTCTAATTCATTCGTACGATCCATTCTAATTCATTCGTACGATCCATTCTAATTCATTTGTACGAATGGATACATTCGTGTGAATGAATTAGAATGGATCGTACGAATGAGTAAGAATGGATCGTACGAATGAAATAGAATGGATTGCACGAATGAATTAGAATGGATCGTACGAATGAATTAGAATGGATCGTGTGAAAGAATTAGAATGGATTGTATGAATGAATTAGAATGGATCGTACGAAGGAATTAGAATGGATCGTACGAATGAATTAGAATGGATCGTACGAATAAATTAGAATAGATCGTACGAATGAATTAGAATGGATCGTACGAATGAATTAGAATGGATCGTGTGAAAGAATTAGAATGGATCGTACGAATGAATTAGAATGGATCGTGCCAATGAATTAGAATGGATCGTACGAATGAATTAGAATGGATCGTGCTAATGAATTAGAATTGATCGAACGAATGAATTAGCATGGATCGTGCATTCGTACGATCCATTCTAATTCATTCGTAAGATCCATTCTAATTCATTCGTAAGATCCATTCTAATTCATTCGTACGATCCATTCTAATTCATTCGCACGAATGTATCCATTCTAGTTCATTCGTACGATCCATTCTAATTCATTCGTACGATCCATTCTAATTCATTCTTACGATCTATTCTAATTCATTCATACAATCCATTCGAATTCTTTCACACGATCCATTCTAATTCATTCGCACAATCCATTCTATTTCATTCGTACGATCCATTCTTACTCATTCGTATGATCCATTCTAATTCATTCGCACGAATGTATCCATAATGGATCATACGAATGAGTAAGAATGGATCGTACGAATGAAATAGAATGGATTGTGCGAATGAATTAGAATGGACCGTACGAACGAATTAGAATGGATACATTCGTGCGAATAAATTAGAATGGATCGGACGAATAAATTAGAATGGATCGTACGAATGAATTAGAATGGATAGTACGAATGAATTAGAATGGATCGTACGAATAAATTAGAATGGATACATTCGTCCGAATGAATTAGAATGGATCATACGAATGAGTAAGAATGGATCGTACGAATGAATTAGAATTGATCGTGCGAATGAATTAGAATGGATCGTACGAATGAATTAGAATGGATCGTACGAATGAACTAGAATGGATACATTCGTGCGAATGAATTAGAATGGATAGTCCGAATGAAGCAGAATGGATCGTACGAATGAATTAGAATGGATCGTACAAAAGAAGTAGAATAGATTGTATGAATGAATTAGAATGGATCCTACGAATGAATTAGAATGGATCGTGTGAAAGAATTAGAATGGATTGTATGAATGAATTAGAATGGATCGTATGAATGAATTAGAATGGATCGTGCAAATGAATTCGAATGGATCGTACGAATTCATTCTAATTCATTCATACAATCCATTCTAATTCTTTCACACGATCCATTCTAATTCATTCGTACGTTCCATTCTAATTCATTAGCACGATCCATGCTAATTCATTCGTTCGATCAATTCTAATTCATTAGCACGATCCATTCTAATTCATTCGTACGATCCATTCTAATTCATTCGCACGATCCATTCTAATTCATTCATACAATCCATTCTAATTCTTTCACCCGATCCATTCTAATTCATTCGTAGGATCCATTCTAATTGATTCGTACAATCTATTCTATTTCATTCATACGATCTATTCTTACTCATTCGTATGATCCATTCTAATTCATTCGGACGAATGTATCCATTCTAATTTATTCGTACTATCCATTCTAATTCATTCGTACGATCCATTCTAATTCATTCGTAAGATCCATTCTAATTCATTCGTACGATCCATTCTAATTCATTCGTACGATCCATTCAAATTCATTCGTACGATCCATTCTAATTTATTCATACGATCTATTCTAATTCATTCATACAATCCATTCTAATTCATTCACACGATCCATTTAATTCATTCGTACGATCCATTCTAATTCATTCGCACAATCCATTCTATTTAATTCATACGATCCATTCTTACTCATTCGTATGATCCATTCTAATTCATTCGCACGAATGTATCCATAATGGATCATACGAATGAGTAAGAATGGATCGTACGAATGAAATAGAATGGATTGTGCGAATGAATTAGAATGGACCGTACGAATGAATTAGAATGGATACATTCGTGCGAATGAATTAGAATGGATCGGACGAATGAATTAGAATGGATCGTACGAATGAATTAGAATGGATCGTACGAATGAATTAGAATGGATCGTACGAATAAATTAGAATGGATACATTCGTCCGAATGAATTAGAATTGATCATACGAATGAGTAAGAATGGATCGTACGAATGAAATAGAATAGATTGCACGAATGAATTAGAATGGATCCTACGAATGAATTAGAATGGATCGTAAGAATGAGTAAGAATGGATTGTACGAATGAAATAGAATGGATTGCACGAATGAATTAGAATGGATCCTACGAATGAATTAGAATGGATCGTGTGAAAGAATTAGAATGGATTGTATGAATGAATTAGAATGGATCGTACGAATGAATTTGAATGGATCGTACGATTGAATTAGAATGGATCATACGAATGAGTAAGAATGGATTAGAATGGATCGTGCGAATGAATTAGAATGGATCGTACGAATAAATTAGAATGGATACATTCGTCCGAATGAATTAGAATTGATCATACGAATGAGTAAGAATGGATCGTACGAATGAAATAGAATAGATTGTACGAATGAATTAGAATGGATCCTACGAATGAATTAAAATGGATCGTGTGAAAGAATTAGAATGGATTGTATGAATGAATTAGAATGGATCGTCAGAATGAATTAGAATGGATCGTACGAATGAATTAGAATGGATCGGATGAATGAATTAGAATGGATCGAACGAATGAATTAGAATGGATCGTACGAATGAATTAGAATGGATCAAATGAATGAATTAGAATGGTTACATTCATGCGAATGAATTAGAATGGATCGTACGAATGGATTAGAATGGATCGTACGAATGGATTAGAATGGATACATTCGTGCGAATGAATTAGAATGGATCATATGAATGAGTAAGAATGGATCGTACGAATGAAATAGAATGGATTGTACGAATGAATTAGAATGGATCGTGCGAATGAATTTGAATGGATCGTACGAATGAATTAGAATGGATCGTGCTAATGAATTAGAATTGATCGTTCGAATGAAATAGAATGGATTGTATGAATGATTTAGAATGGATCATACGAATGAATTAGAATGGATCGTGTGAAAGAATTAGAATGGATTGTATGAATAAATTAGAATGGATCGTACGAATGAATTAAAATGGATCGTACGAAGGAATTAGAATGGATCGTACGAATGAATTAGAATGGATCGTACGAATGAATTAGAATAGATCGTACGAATGAATTAGAATGGATCGTACGAAGGAATTAGAATGGATCGTACAAATGAATTAGAATGGATATATTCGTGCAAATGAATTAGAATGGATCGTATGAATGTATTAGAATGGTTCGTATGAGTGAATTAGAATGGATCGTACGAATGAATTAGAATGGATCGTATGAATAAATTAGAATGGATACATTCGTATGAATGAATTAGAATGGATCGTATGAATGAATTAGAATAGATTTTGTAAATGAATTAGAACTGATCGTACGAATGAATTAGAATGGATACATTCGTGCGAATGAATTAGAATGGATTGTATGAATGAATTAGAATGGATCGTACGAATGAACTAGAATGGATACATTCGTGCGAATAAATTAGAATGGATCGTACGAATGAATTAGAATGGATCGTACGAATGAATTAGAATGGATCTTACGAATGAATTAGAATGGATCGTACGAATGAATTAGAATGGATCGTACGAATGAATTAGAATGGATACATTCGTGCGAATGAATTAGAATGGATCGGACGAACGAATTAGAATAAATCGTACGAATGAATTAAAATGGATCGTACGAATAAATTAGAAGGGATACATTCGTCCGAATGAATTAGAATGGATCATACGAATGAGTAAGAATGGATCGTACGAATGAAATAGAATAGATTGTACGAATGAATTAGAATGGATCCTACGAATGAATTAGAATGGATCGTGTGAAAGAATTAGAATGGATTGTATGAATGAATTAGAATGGATCGTATGTATGAATTAGAATGGATCATGCGAATGAATTCGAATGGATCGTACGAATTCATTCTAATTCATTCATACAATCCATTCTAATTCTTTCACACGATCCATTCTAATTCATTCGTACGTTCCATTCTAATTCATTAGCACGATCCATGCTAATTCATTCGTTCGATCAATTCTAATTCATTAGCACGATCCATTCTAATTTATTCGTACGATCCATTCTAATTCATTCTCACGATCCATTCTAATTCATTCATAGGATCCATTCTAATTCATTCATACAATCCATTCTAATTCATTCATACAATCCATTCTAATTCTTTCACACGATCCATTCTAATTCATTCGTAGGATCCATTCTAATTCATTCGTACAATCTATTCTATTTTATTCGTACCATTCTTACTCATTCGTATGATCCATTCTAATTCATTCAGGAGAAATGTAGCCATTCTAATTTATTCGTACGATCCATTCTAATTCATTCGTACGATCCATTCTATTTCATTCGTACGATCCATTCTTACTCATTCGTACGATCCATTCGAATTCATTCGCACGATCCATTCTAATTAATTCATACGATCCATTCTAATTCATTCATACAATCCATTCTAATTCTTTCACACGATCCATTCTAATTCATTCGTAGGATCCATTCTAATTCATTCGTACAATCTATTCTATTTCATTCGTACGATATATTCTTACTCATTCGTATGATCCATTCTAATTCATTCGGACGAATGTATCCATTCAAATTTATTCGTACGATCCATTCTAATTCATTCGTACGATCCATTCTAATTCATTCGTATGATCCATTCTTACTCATTCGTATGATCCATTCTAATTCATTCGTACGATCCATTCTAATTCATTCGTACGATCCATTCTAATTCATTCGCACAATCTATTCTAATTCATTCGTACGATCCATTCTAATTCATTCGTTCAATCGTACGAATGAACTAGAATGGATCGTACGGAATGAATTAGAATGGATTATATGAATGAATTAGAATGGATACATTCGTGCGAATGAATTAGAATGGATCATACGAATGAGTAAGAATGGATCGTACGAATGAAATAGAATGGATTGTACGAATGAATTAGAATGGATCGTACAAATGAATTAGAATGGATCGTACGAATGAATTAGAATGGATCATACGAATGAGTAAGAATGGATCGTACAAATGAAATAGAATGGATTGTACGAATGAATTAGAATGGATCATACGAATGAATTAGAATGGATCGTGTGAAAGAATTAGAATGCATTGTATGAATGAATTAGAATGGATCGTATGAATGAATTAGAATGGATCGTGCGAATGAATTCGAATGGATCGCATGATCTATTCGAATAGAATGGATCGGATGAATGAATTAGAATGGATCGGGCGAATGAATTAGAATGGATTGTAGGAATGAATTAGAATGGATCGTATGAATGAATTAGAATGGATCGTATGAATGAATTAGAATGGATCGTGCGAATGAATTAGAATAGATCGTACGAATGAATTAGAATGGATCATACGAATGAATTAGAATGGATCATACGAATGAATTAGAATGGATCATACGAATGAATAAGAATGGATCGTACGAATGAAATAGAATGGATTGTACGAATGAATTAGAATGGATACATTCGAGCGAATGAATTATAATGGATCGTACGAATGAATTAGAATGGATCGTACGAATGAATTAGAATGCATCGTACGAAAGAATTAGAATGGATATATTCGTGTGAATGAATTAGAATGGATCGTACGAATGAATTAGACTGGATCGTACGAATGAATTTGAATGGATATATTTGTGCGAATGAATCTAAATGGATTGTATGAATGAATTACAATGGATCGTATGAATGAATTAGAATGGATCGTACGAATGAATTAGAATAGCTCATACGAATGAATTAGAATAAATCGTATGAATGAATTAGAATGGTTACATTCGTGCGAATGAATTAGAATAGATCGTACGAATGAATTAGAATGGATCGTACGAATAAATTAGAATGGATCGTGGGAATGAATTAGAATGGATCGTACGAATGAATTAGAATGGATCCACTGAATGAGTTAGAATGGATCATACGAATGAATTAGAATGGATTGTACGAATGAATTAGAATCGATTGTGCGAATGAATTAGAATGGATCATATGAATGAATAAGAATGGATCGTACGAATGAATTAGAATGGATCGTGCGAATGAATTAGCATGAATCGTACGAATGTATTGGAATGGATCGTACGAATGAATTAGAATGAATCGTACAATCCATTCTAATTCATTCGTACGATCCATTCTAATTCATTCGCACGAATGTATCCATTCTAGTTCATTCGTACGATCCCTTCTAGTTCATTCGTACGATCCATTCTAATTCATTCGTACGATCCATTCTAATTCAATTGTATGATCCATTCTAATTAATTCGTATGATCCATTCTAATTCGTTCGTACGATCCATTCTAATTCATTCATACAATCCATTCTAATTCATTCGCACGAATATATCCATTCTAATTCATTCGTATGATCCATTCTAATTCATTCGCATGATCCATTCTTACTCATTCGTATGATCCATTCTAATTCATTCGGACGAATATATCCATTCTAATTCATTCGCACGATCCATTCTAATTCATTCATAGGATCCATTCTAATTCATTCGCACGATCCATTCTAATTCATTCGTACGATCCATTTTAATTCATTCATACGATCCATTCTAATTCATTCGTACGATCCATTCTAATTCATTCGCACAAATGTATCCATTCTAATTCATTCGTACGATCCATTCTAATTCATTCGCACGATCCATTCTTACTCATTCGTATGATCCATTCTAATTCATTCGGGTATCCATTCTAATTTATTCGTACGATCCATTCTAATTCATTCGTACGATCCATTCTAATTCATTCGTAAGATCCATTCTAATTCATTCGTACGATCCATTCTAATTCATTCGTACGATCCATTCTAATTCATTCGTACGATCCATTGTAATTCATTTGTACGATCCATTCTAATTCATTCATACATTCTATTCTAATTCATTCATACAATCCATTCTAATTCTTTCACACGATCCATTCTAATTCATTCGTACGATCCATTCTAATTCATTCGCACAATCCATTCTATTTCATTCATACGATCCATTCTTACTCATTCGTATGATCCATTCTAATTCATTCGCACGAATGTATCCATAATGGATCATACGAATGAGTAAGAATGGATCGTACGAATGAAATAGAATGGATTGTGCGAATGAATTAGAATGGACCGTACGAATGAATTAGAATGGATACATTCGTGCGAATGAATTAGAATGGATCGGACGAATGAATTAGAATGGATCGTACGAATGAATTAGAATGGATCGTACGAATGAATTAGAATGGATCGTACGAATGAATTAGAATGGATACATTCGTGCGAATGAATTAGAATGGATCGGACGAATGAATTAGAATGGATCGTACGAATGAATTAGAATGGATCGTACGAATGAATTAGAATGGATCGTACGAATAAATTAGAATGGATACATTCGTCCGAATGAATTAGAATGGATCATACGAATGAGTAAGAATGGATCATACGAATGAAATAGAATAGATTGTACGAATGAATTAGAATGGATCCTACGAATGAATTAGAATGGATCGTGTGAAATAATTAGAATGGATTGTATGAATGAATTAGAATGGATCATGCGAATGAATTAGAATGGATCGTGCTAATGAATTAGAATTGATCGAACGAATGAATTAGCATGGATCGTGCTAATGAATTAGAATGGAACGTACGAATGAATTAGAATGGATCGTGTGAAAGAATTAGAATGGATTGTATGAATGAATTAGAATGAATTCGTACGATCCATTCGAATTCATTCGCACGATCCATTCTAATTCATTCTTACGATCCATTCTAATTCATTCATACACTCCATTCTAATTCTTTCACACGATCCATTCTAATTCATTCGTAGGATCCATTCTAATTCATTCATACAATCTATTCTAATACATTCGTACGATCCATTCTTACTCATTCGTATGATCCATTCTAATTCATTCGGACGAATGTATCCATTCTAATTTATTCGTACGATCCATTCTAATTCATTCGTACGATCCATTCTAATTCATTCGTACGATCCATTCTAATTCATTCGCACGAATGTATCCATTCTAATTCATTCGTACGATCCATTCTAATTCATTCGTACGATCCATTCTAATTCATTCGTAAGATCCATTCGAATTCATTCGTACGATCCATTCTAATTCATTCGTAGGATCCATTCTAATTCATTCGCACGAATGTATCCATTCTAGTTCATTCGTACGATCCATTCTAATTCATTCGTATGATCCATTCTAATTCCTTCGTACGATCAATTCTAATTCATTCGTACGATCTATTCTAATTCATTCGTACGATCCATTCTAATCCATTCGTACGATCCATTCTAATTCCTTCGTACGATCCATTCTAATTCATTCGTACGATCCATTCTAATTCCTTCGTATCCATTCTAATTCACTCATACGATCCATTCTAATTCATTCGTATGATCCATTCTAATTCATTCATACAATCCATTCTAATTCATTCGCACGAATGTATCCATTCTAATTCATTCGTACGATCAGTTCTAATTCATTCACAAAATCTATTCTAATTCATTCATACGATCCATTCTAATTCATTCACACGAATGTATCCATTCTAATTCATTCATACAATCCATTCTAATTCATTCGTACGATCCATTCTAATTCACTCATACGATCCATTCTAATACATTCATACGATCCATTCTAATTCATTTGCACGAATATATCCATTCTAATTCATTCGTACGATCCATTCTAATTCCTTCGTACGATCCATTCTAATTCATTCGTACGATCTATTCTAATTCATTCGTACGATCCATTCTAATTCATTCGTACGATCCATTCTAATTCCTTCGTACTATCCATTCTAATTCATTCGTACGATCCATTCTAATTCATTCATACAATCCATTCTAATTTTTTCACACGAGTCATTCTAATTCATTCGTACGATCCATTCTAATTCATTCGTGCAATCCATTCTATTTCATTCGTACGATCCATTCTTACTCTCATTCGTACGATCCATTCTAATTCATTCATACAATCCATTCTAATTCTTTCACACGAGCCATTCTAATTCATTCGTACGATCCATTCTAATTCATTCGTGCAATCCATTCTATTTCATTCGTACGATCCATTCTTACTCATTCGTACGATCCATTCTAATTCATTCACACGAATGTATCCATTCGTACGAATGAATTAGAATAGATTGTACGAATGAATTAGAATGGATCGTACGAATGAATTAGAATGGATCGTACGAATGAATTAGAATGGATCGTACGAATGAATTAGAATAGATCGTACGAATGAATTAGAATGGTTCATACGAAGGAATTAGAATGGATCGTACAAATGAATCAGAATGGATATATTCGTGCAAATGAATTAGAATGGATCGTATGAATGTATTAGAATGGATCGTATGAGTGAATTAGAATGGATCGTACGAATGAATTAGAATGGATCGTATGAATGAATTAGAATGGATACATTCGTGCGAATGAATTAGAATTGATCGTACGAATGAATTAGAATGGATCGTGCGAATGAATTAGAATGGATCGTACGAATGAATTAGAATGGATTGTACGAATGATCTAGAATGGATACATTCGTGCGAATGAATTAGAATGGATCGTATGAATGAATTAGAATGGATCGTACGAATGAATTAGAATGGATCTTACGAATGAATTAGAATGGATCGTACGAATGAATTAGAATGGATCGTACGAATGAATTAGAATGGATCAAATGAATGAATTAGAATGGTTACATTCATGCGAATGAATTAGAATGGATCGTACGAATGGATTAGAATGGATCGTACGAATGGATTAGAATGGATACATTCGAGCGAATGAATTAGAATGGATCGTACGAATGAATTAGAATGGATCGTACGAATGGATTAGAATGGATCCTACAAATGGATTAGAATGGATACCTTTGTGCATATGAATTAGAATGGATCGTACGAATGAATTAGAATGAATCATATTAATGAATTAGAATGGATCATACGAATGAATTAGAATGGATACATTCGTGCGAATGAATTAGAATGGATCGTGCGAATCAATTAGACTGGATTGTGCGAATGAATAAGAATAGATCATACGAATGAATTAGAATGGATCGTACGAATTAATTAGAATGGATACATTCGTGCGAATGAATTAGGATGAATTGTATGAATGAATTAGAATGGATCGTACGAATGAATTAGAATGGATCATACGAATTAATTAGAATGGATCATACGAATGAATTAGAATGGATCGTACGAATGAATTAGAATGGATCGTACGAATGAATTAGAATGGATACAATCGTGCGAATGAATTAGAATGGATTGTGCGAATGAATAAGAACAGATCGTGCGAATGAATTAGAATGGATCGTACAAATGAATTAGAATGGATCGTGCGAATGAATTAGAATGGATCGTACGAATGAATTAGAATGGATACATTTGTGCGAATGAATTAGAATGGATCGTACGTATGAATTAGAATTGATCGTATGAATGAATTTGAATGGATCGTACGAATGAATTAGAATGGATCATGCGAATGAATTAGAATGGATCGTATGAATGAATTAGAATGGATCATACGAATGAACTAGAATGGATACATTCGTGCGAATGAATTAGAATGGATCGTACGAATGAATTAGAATGGATCATACGAATGAATTAGAATAGATCTTATGAATGAATTAGAATGGATCGTACGAATGAATTAGAATGGATCGTACGAATGAATTAGAATGGATACATTCGTGCGAATGAATTAGAATGGATCGGACGAATGAATTAGAATGGATCATACGAATGAATTAGAATGGATCGTACGAATAAATTAGAATGGATACATTCGTCCGAATGAATTAGAATGGATCATACGAATGAGTAAGAATGGATCGTACGAATAAAATATAATAGATTGTACGAATGAATTAGAATGGATCGTGTGAAAGAATTAGAATGGATTGTATGAATGAATTACAATGGATCGTATGAATGAATTAGAATGGATCGTGCGAATGAATTCGAATGGATCGTACGAATTCATTCATACATTCCATTCTAATTCTTTCACACGATCTATTCTAATTCATTCGTAGGATCCATTCTAATTCATTCGTACAATCTATTCTATTTCTTTCGTACGATCCATTCTTACTCATTCGTATGATCCATTCTAATTCATTCGTACAATCTATTCTATTTCATTCGTACGATCCATTCTTACTCATTCGTATGATCCATTCTAATTCATTCGGACGAATGTATCCATTCAAATTTATTCGTACGATCCATTCTAATTCATTCGTACGATCCATTCTAATTCTTTCATACGATCCATTCTAATTCATTCATACAATCCATTCTAATTCTTTCACACGGTCCATTCTAATTCATTCGTAAGATCCATTCTAATTCATTCGTACAATCTATTCTATTTCATTCATACGATCCATTCTTACTCATTCGTATGATCCATTCTAATTCATTCGGACAAATGTATCCATTCTAATTTATTCGTACGATCCATTCTAATTCATTCGTACAATCCATTCTAATTCATTCGTACGATCCATTCTAATTCATTCGTCCGATCCATTCTAATTCATTCGCACGAATGTATCCATTCTAATTCATTCGTACGATCCATTCTAATTCATTCGTAAGATCCATTCTAATTCATTCATACGATCCATTCTAATTCATTCGTATGATCCATTCTAATTCATTCGCACGAATGTATCCATTCTAGTTCATTCGTACGATCCATTCTAATTCATTCGTACGATCCATTCTAATTCATTCGCACGATCCATTCTAATTCATTCGTATGATCCATTCTAATTCATTCATACGATCCATTCTAATTCATTTGTACGATCCATTCTAATTCATTAGCACAAATGTATCCATTCTAATTCATTCGTACGATCCATTCTAATTCATTCGCACGATCCATTCTAATTCATTCGTACGATCCATTCTAATTCTTTCACACGATCCATTCTAATTCATTCGTACGATCCATTCTAATTCATTCGCACGATCCATTCTAATTCATTCGTACGATCCATTCTAATTCATTCATACGATCCATTCTAATTCATTCGTACGATCCATTCTAATTCATTCGCACAAATGTATCCATTCTAATTCATTCGTACGATCCATTCTAATTCATTCGCATGATCCATTCTAATTCATTCGTACGATCCATTCTAATTCATTCGCATGATCTGTTCTTATTCATTCGCACAATCCATTCTAATTCATTCGCACGAATGTATCCATTCTAATTCATTCGTACGATCCATTCAAATTCATTCGTACGATCCATTCCATTCGTATGATCCATTCTAATTCATTCGTACGATCCATTCTAATTCATTCATACAATCCATTCTAATTCATTCGTACGATCCATTCTAATTCATTCGCACAATCCATTCTAATTCATTCGCACGAATGTATCCATTCTAATTCATTCGTACGATCCATTCTAATTCATTCGTACGATCCATTCTAATTCATTCGTACGATCTATTCTAATTAATTCGTATGATCCATTCTAATTCATTCGTACGATCCATTCTAATTCATTCATACAATCCATTCTAATTCATTCGTACGATCCATTCTAATTCACTCATACGATCCATTCTAATACATTCAGACGACCCATTCTAATTCATTTGCACGAATATATCCATTCTAATTCATTCGTACGATCCATTCTAATTCCTTCGTACGATCCATTCTAATTCATTCGTACGATCTATTCTAATTCATTCGCACGATCCATTCTAATTCATTCGTACGATCCATTCTAATTCTTTCTCACGATCCATTCTAATTCATTCGTACGATCCATTCTAACGTACGAATGAATTAGAATGGATCGTATCAATGAATTAGAATGGATCGTACGAATGAATTAGAATGGATCGTGCGAATGAATTAGAATGGATCGTACGAATGAATTAGAATGGATCGTAAGAATGAACTAGAATGGATACATTCGTGCGTATGAATTAGAATGGATCGTACGAATGAATTAGAATGGATCGTACGAATGAATTAGAATGGATACATTCGTGCGAATGAATTAGAATGGATCGAACGAATGAATTAGAATGGATCGTACGAATGAATTAGAATGGATCCTACGAATGAATTAGAATGGATCGTACGAATAAATTAGAATGGATACATTCGTCCGAATGAATTAGAATGGATCATACGAATGAGTACAAATGGATCGTACGAATGAAATAGAATAGATTGTACGAATGAATTAGAATGGAGTCGTACGAATGAATTAGAATGGATACATTCGTGCGAATGAATTAGAATGGATCGTACCAATGAGTAAGAATGGATCGTACGAATGAAATAGAATGGATTGTGCGAATGAATTAGAATGGATCATACGAATGAATTAGAATGGATCGTGTGAAAGAATTAGAATGGATTGTATGAATGAATTAGAATAGATCGTATGAATGAATAAGAACAGATTGTGCGAATGAATTAGAATGGATCGTATGAATGAATTAGAATGGATCGTGCGAATGAATTAGAATGGATCGTACGAATGAATTAGAATGGATACATTTGTGCGAATGAATTAGAATGGATCGTACGAATGAATTAGAATGGATCGTATGAATGAATTAGAATGGATCGTACGAATGAATTAGAATGGATCGTGCGAATGAATTAGAATGGATCGTACGAATGAATTAGAATGGATCATACGAATGAACTAGAATGGATACATTCGTGCGAATAAATTAGAATGGATCGTACGAATGAATTAGAATGGATCGTACGAATGAATTAGAATGGATCTTACGAATGAATTAGAATGGATCGTACGAATGAATTAGAATTGATCGTACGAATGAATTAGAATGGATACATTCGTGCGAATGAATTAGAATGGATCGGACGAATGAATTAGAATGGATCTTACGAATGAATTAGAATGGATCGTACGAATGAATTAGAATGGATCGTGCTAATGAATTAGAATTGATCGTACGAATGAAATAGAATGGATTGTACGAATGATTTACAATAGATCGTACGAATGAATTAGAATGGATCGTACAAATGATTTAGAATGGATACATTCTTGCGAATGAATTAGAATGGATCATACGAATGCGTAAGAATGGATCGTACGAATGAAATAGAATGGATCCTATTAATGAATTAGAATGGATCGTACGAATGAATTAGAATGGATACATTCGTGCGAATGAATTAGAATGGATCGTGCACGAATGTATCCATTATAATTCATTCGTATGATCCATTCTAATTCATTAATATGATCCATTCTAATTCATTCGTACGATCCATTCTAATTCATATGCACAAAGGTATCCATTCTAATCCATTCGTAGGATCCATTCTAATCCATTCGTACGATCCATTCTAATTCATTCGTACGATCCATTCTAATTCATTCGCTCGAATGTATCCATTCTAATCCTTTTGTACGATCCATTCTAATCCATTCGTACGATCCATTCTAATTCATTCGCATGAATGTAACCATTCTAATTCATTCATTTGATCCATTCTAATTCATTCGTACGATCCATTCTAATTCATTCGTCCGATCCATTCTAATTCATTCGCACGAATGTATCCATTCTAATTCATTCGTACGATCCATTCTAATTCATTCGTAAGATCCATTCTAATTCATTCGTACGATCCATTCTAATTCATTCGTACGATCCATTCTAATTCATTCGTACGATCCATTCTAATTCTTTCATACGATCCATTCTAATTCATTCATACAATCCATTGTAATTTTTTCACACGATCCATTCTAATTCATTCGTAGGATCCATTCTAATTCATTCGTACAATCTATTCTATTTTATTCGTACGATCCATTCTTACTCATTCGTATGATCCATTCTAATTCATTCAGACGAATGTATCCATTCTAATTTATTCGTACGATCCATTCTAATTCATTCGTACGATCCATTCTAATTCATTCGCACGATCCATTCTAATTCATTCGTACGATCCATTCTAATTCGTTCATACGATCCATTCTAATTCATTCGTACGATCCATTCTAATTCATTCATACAATCCATTCTAATTTATTCGTACGATCCATTCTAATTCACTCATACGATCCATTCTAATACATTCATACGATCCATTCTAATTCATTTGCACGAATATATCCATTCTAATTCATTCGTACGATCCATTCTAATTCCTTCTTACGATCCATTATAATTCATTCGTACGATCTATTCTAATTCATTTGTACGATCCATTCTAATTCATTCGTACGATCCATTCTAATTCCTTCGTACGATCCATTCTAATTCATTCGTACGATCTATTCTAATTCATTCGTACGATCCATTCTAATTCATTCGTACGAATGGATACATTCGTGTGAATGAATTAGAATGGATCGTACGAATGAGTAAGAATGGATCGTACGAATGAAATAGAATGGATTGCACGAATGAATTAGAATGGATCGTACGAATGAATTAGAATGGATCGTGTGAAAGAATTAGAATGGATGGGATGAATGAATTAGAATGGATCGTACGAATGAATTAGAATGGATCCTACGAACGAATTAGAATAGATCGTACGAATGAATTAGAATGGATCGTATGAATGAATTAGAATGGATCGTGTGAAAGAATTAGAATGGATCGTACGAATGAATTAGAATGGATCATGCGAATGAATTAGAATGGATCGTACGAATGAATTAGAATGGATCGTGCTAATGAATTAGAATTGATCGAACGAATGAATTAGCATGGATCGTACATTCGTACGATCCATTCTAATTCATTCGTAAGATCCATTCTAATTCATTCGTACGATCCATTCTAATTCATTCGTACGATCCATTCTAATTCATTCGCACGAATGTATCCATTCTAGTTCATTCGTACGATCCATTCTAATTCATTCGTACGATCCATTCTAATTCATTCTTACGATCTATTCTAATTCATTCATACAATCCATTCTAATTCTTTCACACGATCTATTCTAATTCATTCGCACAATCCATTCTATTTCATTCGTACGATCCATTCTTACTCATTCGTATGATCCATTCTAATTCATTCGCACGAATGTATCCATAATGGATCATACGAATGATTAAGAATGGATCGTACGAATAAAATATAATGGATTGTGCGAATGAATTAGAATGGACCGTACGAACGAATTAGAATGGATACATTCGTGCGAATAAATTAGAATGGATCGGACGAATGAATTAGAATGGATCGTACGAATGAATTAGAATGGATCGTACGAATAAATTAGAATGGATACATTCGTCCGAATGAATTAGAATGGATCATACGAATGAGTAAGAATGGATCGTACGAATGAATTAGAATTAATCGTGCGAATGAATTAGAATGGATCGTACGAGTGAATTAGAATGGATCGTACGAATGAACTAGAATGGATACATTCGTGCGAATGAATTAGAATGGATAGTCCGAATGAAGCAGAATGGATCGTACGAATGAATTAGAATGGATCGTACGAATGAAATAGAATAGATTGTACGAATGAATTAGAATGGATCCTACGAATGAATTAGAATGGATCGTGTGAAAGAATTAGAATGGATTGTATGAATGAATTAGAATGGATCGTATGAATGAATTAGAATGGATCGTGCGAATGAATTCGAATGGATCATACGAATTCATTCTAATTCATTCATACAATCCATTCTAATTCTTTCACACGATCCATTCTAATTCATTCGTACGTTCCATTCTAATTCATTAGCACGATCCATGCTAATTCATTCGTTCGATCAATTCTAATTCATTAGCACGATCCATTCTAATTCATTCGTACGATCCATTCTAATTCATTCGCACGATCCATTCTAATTCATTCATACAATGCATGCTAATTCTTTCACCCGATCCATTCTAATTCATTCGTAGGATCCATTCTAATTGATTCGTACAATCTATTCTATTTCATTCGTATGATCCATTCTTACTCATTCGTATGATCCATTCTAATTCATTCGGACGAATGTATCCATTCTAATTTATTCGTACGATCCATTCTAATTCATTCGTACGATCCATTCTAATTCATTCGTATGATCAATTCTATTTCATTCGTACGATCCATTCTAATTCATTCGTACGATCCGTTCTAATTCATTCGTACGATCCATTCTAATTCATTCGTACGATCCATTCTAATTCATTCATACGATCTATTCTAATTCATTCATACAATCCATTCTAATTCTTTCACACGATCCATTCTAATTCATTCGTACGATCCATTCTAATTCATTCGCACAATCCATTCTATTTCATTCGTACGATCCATTCTTACTCATTCGTATGATCCATTCTAATTCATTCGCACAAATGTATCCATAATGGATCATACGAATGAGTAAGAATGGATCGTACGAATGAAATAGAATGGATTGTGCGAATGAATTAGAATGGACCGTACGAATGAATTAGAATGGATAAATTCATGCGAATGAATTAGAATGGATCGGACGAATGAATTAGAATGGATCGTACGAATGAATTAGAATGGATCGTACGAATAAATTAGAATGGATACATTCGTCCGAATGAATTAGAATTTATCATACGAATGAGTAAGAATGGATCGTACGAATGAATTAGAATGGATCCTACGAATGAATTAGAATGGATCGTACGAATGAATTAGAATGGATCGTACGAATGAATTTGAATGGATCGTACGATTGAATTAGAATGGATCATACGAATGAGTAAGAATGGATTAGAATGGATCGTGCGAATGAATTAGAATGGATCGTACGAATAAATTAGAATGGATACATTCGTCCGAAGTAATTAGAATTGATCATACGAATGAGTAAGAATGGATCGTACGAATGTAATAGAATAGATTGTACGAATGAATTAGAATGGATCCTACGAATGAATTAGAATGGATCGTGTGAAAGAATTAGAATGGTTTGTATGAATGAATTAGAATGGATCGTGCGAATGAATTAGAATGGATCGTACGAATGAATTAGAATGGATCGGACGAATGAATTAGAATGGATCGAACGAATGAATTAGAATGGATCAAATGAATGAATTGGAATGGTTACATTCATGCGAATGAATTCGAATGGATCGTACGAATGGATTAGAATGGATCGTACGAATGGATTAGAATGGATACATTCGTGCGAATGAATTAGAATGGATCATACGAATGAGTAAGAATGGATCGTACGAATGAAATAGAATGGATTGTACGAATGAATTAGAATGGATCGTGCGAATGAATTTGAATGGATCGTACGAATGAATTTGAATGGATCGTGCTAATGAATTAGAATTGATCGTACGAATGAAATAGAATGGATTGTACGAATGATTTAGAATGGATCGTACGAATGAATTAGAATGGATCGTGTGAAAGAATTAGAATGGATTGTATGAATAAATTAGAATGGATCGTACGAATGAATTAGAATGGATCGTACGAAGGAATTAGAATGGATCGTACGAATGAATTAGAATGGATCGTACGAATGAATTAGAATAGATCGTACGAATGAATTAGAATGGATCGTACGAAGGAATTAGAATGGATCGTACGAATGAATTAGAATGGATATATTCGTGCAAATGAATTAGAATGGATCGTATGAATGTATTAGAATGGATCGTATGAGTGAATTAGAATGGATCGTACGAATGAATTAGAATGGATCGTATGAATGAATTAGAATGGATACATTCGTGTGAATGAATTAGAATGGATCGTATGAATGAATTAGAATAGATTTTGTGAATGAATTAGAACTGATCGTACGAATGAATTAGAATGGATACATTCGTGCGGATGAATTAGAATGGATTGTATGAATGAATTAGAATGGATCGTACGAATGAACTAGAATGGATACATTCGTGCGAATAAATTAGAATGGATCGTACGAATGAATTAGAATGGATCGTACGAATGAATTAGAATGGATCTTACGAATGAATTAGAATGGATCGTACGAATGAATTAGAATGGATCGTACAAATGAATTAGAATGGATACATTCGTGCGAATGAATTAGAATGGATCGGACGAATGAATTAGAATGGATCGTACGAATGAATTAGAATGGATCGTACGAATGAATTAGAATGGATCGTACGAATGAATTAGAATGGATCGTACGAATAAATTAGAATAGATACATTCGTCCGAATGAATTAGAATGGATCATACGAATGAGTAAGAATCGATCGTACGAATGAAATAGAATAGATTGTACGAATGAATTAGAATGGATCCTATGAATGAATTAGAATGGATCGCGTGAAAGAATTAGAATGTATTGTATGAATGAATTAGAATGGATCGTATGAATGAATTAGAATGGATCGTGCGAATGAATTCGAATGGATCGTACGAATTCATTCTAATTCATTCATACAATCCATTCTAATTCATTCACACGATCCATTCTAATTCATTCATACGTTCCATTCTAATTCATTAGCACGATCCATGCTAATTTATTCGTTCGATCAATTCTAATTCATTAGCACGATCCATTCTAATTTATTCGTACGATCCATTCTAATTCATTCTCACAATCCATTCTAATTCATTCATAGGATCCATTCTAATTCATTCATACAATCCATTCTAATTCATTCATACAATCCGTTCTAATTCTTTCACACGATCCATTCTAATTCATTCGTAGGATCCATTCTAATTCATTCGTACAATCTATTCTATTTTATTCGTACCATTCTTACTCATTCGTATGATCCATTCTAATTCATTCGGACGAATGTATCCATTCTAATTTATTCGTACGATCCATTCTAATTCATTCGTACGATCCATTCTATTCATTCGTACGATCCATTCTTACTCATTCGTACGATCCATTCGAATTCATTCGCACGATCCATTCTAATTAATTCATACGATCCATTCTAATTCATTCATACAATCCATTCTAATTCTTTCACACGATCCATTCTAATTCATTCGTAGGATCCAATCTAATTCATTCGTACAATCTATTCTATTTCATTCGTACGATCCATTCTTACTCATTCGTATGATCCATTCTAATTCATTCGGACGAATGTATCCATTCTAATTTATTCGTACGATCCATTCTAATTCATTCGTACGATCCATTCTAATTTATTCGTACGATCCATTCTTACTCATTCGTATGATCCATTCTAATTCATTCGTACGATCCATTCTAATTCATTCGTACGATCCATTCTAATTCATTAGCACAATCTATTCTAATTCATTCGTACGATCCATTCTAATTCATTTGTACGATCGTACGAATGAATTAGAAAGGATCGTACGGAATGAATTAGAATGGATTATATGAATGAATTAGAATGGATACATTCGTGCGAATGAATTAGAATGGATCATACGAATGAGTAAGAATGGATCGTACGAATGAAATAGAATGGATTGTACGAATGAATTAGAATGGATCGTACAAATGAATTAGAATGGATCGTACGAATGAATTAGAATGGATTATACGAATGAGTAAGAATGGATCGTACAAATGAAATAGAATGGATTGTACGAATGAATTAGAATGGATCGTACGAATGAATTAGAATGGATCGTGTGAAAGAATTAGAATGCATGGTATGAATGAATTAGAATGGATCGTATGAATGAATTAGAATTGATCGTGCGAATGAATTCGAATGGATCGCATGATCCATTTGAATAGAATGGATCGTATGAATGAATTAGAATGGATCGGGCGAATTTATTAGAATGGATTGTAGGAATGAATTAGAATGGATCGTATGAATGAATTAGAATGGATCGTATGAATGAATTAGAATGGATCGTGCGAATGAATTAGAATGGATCGTACGAATGAATTAGAATGGATCGTATGAATGAATTAGAATGGATCATACGAATGAATTAGAATGGATCATACGAATTAGTAAGAATGGATCGTACGAATGAAATAGAATGGATTGTACGAATGAATTAGAATGGATACATTCGTGCGAATGAATTAGAATGGATCGTACGAATGAATTAGAATGGATCGTACGAATGAATTAGAATGCATCGTACGAAAGAATTAGAATGGATATATTCGTGCGAATGAATTAGAATGGATCGTACGAATGAATTAGACTGGATCGTACGAATGAATTTGAATGGATACATTTGTGCGAATGAATCTAAATGGATTGTATGAATGAATTACAATGGATCGTACGAATGAATTAGAATAGATCGTACGAATGAATTAGAATAGCTCATACGAATGAATTAGAATGAATCGTATGAATGAATTAGAATGGTTACATTCGTGCGAATGAATTAGAATAGATCGTACGAATGAATTAGAATGGATCGTACGAATAAATTAGAATGGATCGTGGGAATGAATTAGAATGGATCGTACGAATGAATTAGAATGGATCCACCGAATGAGTTAGAACGGATCATACGAATGAATTAGAATGGATTGTACGAATGAATTAGAATGGATTGTGCGAATGAATTAGAATGGATCGTATGAATGAATAAGAATGGATCGTACGAATGAATTAGAATGGATCGTGCGAATGAATTAGCATGAATCGTACGAATGTATTAGAATGGATCGTACGAATGAATTAGAATGAATCGTACGATCCATTCTAATTCATTCGTATGATCCATTCTAATTCATTCGCACGAATGTATCCTTTCTAGTTCATTCGTACGATCCATTCTAGTTCATTCGTACGATCCATTCTAATTCATTCGTACGATCCATTTTAATTCATTCGGATGATCCATTCTAATTAATTCGTATGGTCCATTCTAATTCATTCGTACGATCCATTCTAATTCATTCATACAATCCATTCTAATTCATTCGCACGAATGTATCCATTCTAATTAATTCGTACGATCCATTCTAATTCATTCGTATGATCCATTCTTATTCATTCGCACGATCCAGTCTAATGGATTCACATGATCCATTCTAATTCATTCGCACGAATGTATCCATTCTAATTCATTCGTACGATCCATTCTAATTCATTAATATGATCCATTCTAATTCATTCGCATGATCCATTTTAATTCATTCGTACGATCCATTCTAATTCATTCGTATGATCCATTCTAATTCATTCGCACGATCCATTCTAATTCATTCGTACAATCTATTCTATTTCATTCGTACGATCCATTCTTACTCATTCGTATGATCTATTCTAATTCATTCGGACGAATGTATCCATTCTAATTTATTCGTACGATCCATTCTAATTCATTCGTACGATCCATTCTAATTCATTCATACGATCCATTCTAATTCATTCGTCCGATCCATTCTAATTCATTCGCACGAATGTATCCATTCTAATTCATTCGTACGGTCCATTCTAATTCATTCGCACAATCCATTCTATTTCATTCATACGATCCATTCTTACTTATTCGTATGATCCATTATGGATATATTCGTGCGAATGAATTAGAATGGATCATACGAATGAGTAAGAATGGATCGTACGAATGAAATAGAATGGATTGTGCGAATGAATTAGAATGGATCGTACGAATGAATTAGAATGGATCGTGTGAAAGAATTAGAATGGATTGTATGAATGAATTAGAATAGATCGTATGAATGAATTAGAATGGATCGTACGAATGAATTAGAATGGATCGTACGAATGAACTAGAATGGATACATTCGTGCGAATGAATTAGAATGGATCGTACGAATGAATTAGAATGGATCTTACGAATGAATTAGAATGGATCGTACGAATGCACGATCCATGCTAATTCATTCGTTCGATCAATTCTAATTCATTAGCACGATCCATTCGAATTCATTCGTACGATCCATTCTAATTCATTCGCACGATCCATTCTAATTCATTCGTACGATCCATTCTAATTCTTTCACACGATCCATTCCAATTCATTCGTACGATCCATTCTAATTTATTCGTACGATCTATTCTAATTCATTCGTACGATTCATTCTAATTTCATTCGTACGATCCATTCTAATTCATTCGCTCGAATGTATCCATTCTAATACATTCGTACGATCCATTCTAATCCATTCGTACGATCCATTCTAATTCATTCGCATGAATGTAACCATTCTAATTCATTCATTTGATCCATTCTAATTCATTCGTACGATCCATTCTAATTCATTCGTCCGATCCATTCTAATTCATTCGCACGATCCATTCTAATTCATTCGTACGATCCATTCTAATTCTTTCACACGATCCATTCTAATTCATTCGCACGATCCATTCTAATTCATTCGTACGATCCATTCTAATTCTTTCACACGATCCATTCTAATTCATTCGTACGATCCTTTCTAATACATTCGTACGATCCATTCTAATTCTCTCACACGATCCATTCTAATTCATTCGTACGATCCTTTCTAATTCATTCGTACGATCTATTCTAGTTCATTCGTACGATCCATTCTAATTCATTCGTACGATCCATTCTAATTCCTTCGTACGATCCATTCTAATTCATTCATACAATACATTCTAATTCTAATTCTTTCACATGAATTAGAATGGATCCTACGAATGAATTAGAATAGATCGTACGAATGAATTAGAATGGATCGTACGAATGAATTAGAATGGATCGTGCGAATGAATTAGAATGGATCGTACGAATGAATTAGAATGGATCGTACGAATGAATTAGAATGGATCGTACGAATAAATTAGAATAGATACATTCGTCCGAATGAATTAGAATGGATCATACGAATGAGTAAGAATCGATCGTACGAATGAAATAGAATAGATTGTACGAATGAATTAGAATGGATCCTATGAATGAATTAGAATGGATCGCGTGAAAGAATTAGAATGTATTGTATGAATGAATTAGAATGGATCGTATGAATGAATTAGAATGGATCGTGCGAATGAATTCGAATGGATCGTACGAATTCATTCTAATTCATTCATACAATCCATTCTAATTCATTCACACGATCCATTCTAATTCATTCATACGTTCCATTCTAATTCATTAGCACGATCCATGCTAATTTATTCGTTCGATCAATTCTAATTCATTAGCACGATCCATTCTAATTTATTCGTACGATCCATTCTAATTCATTCTCACAATCCATTCTAATTCATTCATAGGATCCATTCTAATTCATTCATACAATCCATTCTAATTCATTCATACAATCCGTTCTAATTCTTTCACACGATCCATTCTAATTCATTCGTAGGATCCATTCTAATTCATTCGTACAATCTATTCTATTTTATTCGTACCATTCTTACTCATTCGTATGATCCATTCTAATTCATTCGGACGAATGTATCCATTCTAATTTATTCGTACGATCCATTCTAATTCATTCGTACGATCCATTCTATTCATTCGTACGATCCATTCTTACTCATTCGTACGATCCATTCGAATTCATTCGCACGATCCATTCTAATTAATTCATACGATCCATTCTAATTCATTCATACAATCCATTCTAATTCTTTCACACGATCCATTCTAATTCATTCGTAGGATCCAATCTAATTCATTCGTACAATCTATTCTATTTCATTCGTACGATCCATTCTTACTCATTCGTATGATCCATTCTAATTCATTCGGACGAATGTATCCATTCTAATTTATTCGTACGATCCATTCTAATTCATTCGTACGATCCATTCTAATTTATTCGTACGATCCATTCTTACTCATTCGTATGATCCATTCTAATTCATTCGTACGATCCATTCTAATTCATTCGTACGATCCATTCTAATTCATTAGCACAATCTATTCTAATTCATTCGTACGATCCATTCTAATTCATTTGTACGATCGTACGAATGAATTAGAAAGGATCGTACGGAATGAATTAGAATGGATTATATGAATGAATTAGAATGGATACATTCGTGCGAATGAATTAGAATGGATCATACGAATGAGTAAGAATGGATCGTACGAATGAAATAGAATGGATTGTACGAATGAATTAGAATGGATCGTACAAATGAATTAGAATGGATCGTACGAATGAATTAGAATGGATTATACGAATGAGTAAGAATGGATCGTACAAATGAAATAGAATGGATTGTACGAATGAATTAGAATGGATCGTACGAATGAATTAGAATGGATCGTGTGAAAGAATTAGAATGCATGGTATGAATGAATTAGAATGGATCGTATGAATGAATTAGAATTGATCGTGCGAATGAATTCGAATGGATCGCATGATCCATTTGAATAGAATGGATCGTATGAATGAATTAGAATGGATCGGGCGAATTTATTAGAATGGATTGTAGGAATGAATTAGAATGGATCGTATGAATGAATTAGAATGGATCGTATGAATGAATTAGAATGGATCGTGCGAATGAATTAGAATGGATCGTACGAATGAATTAGAATGGATCGTATGAATGAATTAGAATGGATCATACGAATGAATTAGAATGGATCATACGAATTAGTAAGAATGGATCGTACGAATGAAATAGAATGGATTGTACGAATGAATTAGAATGGATACATTCGTGCGAATGAATTAGAATGGATCGTACGAATGAATTAGAATGGATCGTACGAATGAATTAGAATGCATCGTACGAAAGAATTAGAATGGATATATTCGTGCGAATGAATTAGAATGGATCGTACGAATGAATTAGACTGGATCGTACGAATGAATTTGAATGGATACATTTGTGCGAATGAATCTAAATGGATTGTATGAATGAATTACAATGGATCGTACGAATGAATTAGAATAGATCGTACGAATGAATTAGAATAGCTCATACGAATGAATTAGAATGAATCGTATGAATGAATTAGAATGGTTACATTCGTGCGAATGAATTAGAATAGATCGTACGAATGAATTAGAATGGATCGTACGAATAAATTAGAATGGATCGTGGGAATGAATTAGAATGGATCGTACGAATGAATTAGAATGGATCCACCGAATGAGTTAGAACGGATCATACGAATGAATTAGAATGGATTGTACGAATGAATTAGAATGGATTGTGCGAATGAATTAGAATGGATCGTATGAATGAATAAGAATGGATCGTACGAATGAATTAGAATGGATCGTGCGAATGAATTAGCATGAATCGTACGAATGTATTAGAATGGATCGTACGAATGAATTAGAATGAATCGTACGATCCATTCTAATTCATTCGTATGATCCATTCTAATTCATTCGCACGAATGTATCCTTTCTAGTTCATTCGTACGATCCATTCTAGTTCATTCGTACGATCCATTCTAATTCATTCGTACGATCCATTTTAATTCATTCGGATGATCCATTCTAATTAATTCGTATGGTCCATTCTAATTCATTCGTACGATCCATTCTAATTCATTCATACAATCCATTCTAATTCATTCGCACGAATGTATCCATTCTAATTAATTCGTACGATCCATTCTAATTCATTCGTATGATCCATTCTTATTCATTCGCACGATCCAGTCTAATGGATTCACATGATCCATTCTAATTCATTCGCACGAATGTATCCATTCTAATTCATTCGTACGATCCATTCTAATTCATTAATATGATCCATTCTAATTCATTCGCATGATCCATTTTAATTCATTCGTACGATCCATTCTAATTCATTCGTATGATCCATTCTAATTCATTCGCACGATCCATTCTAATTCATTCGTACAATCTATTCTATTTCATTCGTACGATCCATTCTTACTCATTCGTATGATCTATTCTAATTCATTCGGACGAATGTATCCATTCTAATTTATTCGTACGATCCATTCTAATTCATTCGTACGATCCATTCTAATTCATTCATACGATCCATTCTAATTCATTCGTCCGATCCATTCTAATTCATTCGCACGAATGTATCCATTCTAATTCATTCGTACGGTCCATTCTAATTCATTCGCACAATCCATTCTATTTCATTCATACGATCCATTCTTACTTATTCGTATGATCCATTATGGATATATTCGTGCGAATGAATTAGAATGGATCATACGAATGAGTAAGAATGGATCGTACGAATGAAATAGAATGGATTGTGCGAATGAATTAGAATGGATCGTACGAATGAATTAGAATGGATCGTGTGAAAGAATTAGAATGGATTGTATGAATGAATTAGAATAGATCGTATGAATGAATTAGAATGGATCGTACGAATGAATTAGAATGGATCGTACGAATGAACTAGAATGGATACATTCGTGCGAATGAATTAGAATGGATCGTACGAATGAATTAGAATGGATCTTACGAATGAATTAGAATGGATCGTACGAATGCACGATCCATGCTAATTCATTCGTTCGATCAATTCTAATTCATTAGCACGATCCATTCGAATTCATTCGTACGATCCATTCTAATTCATTCGCACGATCCATTCTAATTCATTCGTACGATCCATTCTAATTCTTTCACACGATCCATTCCAATTCATTCGTACGATCCATTCTAATTTATTCGTACGATCTATTCTAATTCATTCGTACGATTCATTCTAATTTCATTCGTACGATCCATTCTAATTCATTCGCTCGAATGTATCCATTCTAATACATTCGTACGATCCATTCTAATCCATTCGTACGATCCATTCTAATTCATTCGCATGAATGTAACCATTCTAATTCATTCATTTGATCCATTCTAATTCATTCGTACGATCCATTCTAATTCATTCGTCCGATCCATTCTAATTCATTCGCACGATCCATTCTAATTCATTCGTACGATCCATTCTAATTCTTTCACACGATCCATTCTAATTCATTCGCACGATCCATTCTAATTCATTCGTACGATCCATTCTAATTCTTTCACACGATCCATTCTAATTCATTCGTACGATCCTTTCTAATACATTCGTACGATCCATTCTAATTCTCTCACACGATCCATTCTAATTCATTCGTACGATCCTTTCTAATTCATTCGTACGATCTATTCTAGTTCATTCGTACGATCCATTCTAATTCATTCGTACGATCCATTCTAATTCCTTCGTACGATCCATTCTAATTCATTCATACAATACATTCTAATTCTAATTCTTTCACATGAATTAGAATGGATCCTACGAATGAATTAGAATAGATCGTACGAATGAATTAGAATGGATCGTACGAATGAATTAGAATGGATCGTGCGAATGAATTAGAATGGATCGTACGAATGAATTAGAATGGATCGTACGAATGAACTAGAATGGATACATTCGTGCGAATGAATTAGAATGGATCGTACGAATTAATTAGAATGGATCGTACGAATGAATTAGAATGGATCTTACGAATGAATTATAATGGATCGTACGAATAAATTAGAATGGATACAATCGTCCGAATGAATTAGAATGGATCATACGAATGAGTAAGAATGGATCGTACGAATAAAATAGAATAGATTGTACGAATGAATTAGAATGGATCCTACGAATGAATTAGAATGGATCGTGTGAAAGAATTAGAATGGATTAGAATGGATCGTATGAATGAATTAGAATGGATACATTCGTGCGAATGAATTAGAATGGATCGTACGAATGGATTAGAATGGATCATACGAATGGATTAGAATGGATACATTCATGCGAATGAATTAGAATGGATTGTATGAATGAATTAGAATGGATCATACGAATAAATTAGAATGGATCGTACGAATGAATTAGAATGGATCGTGTGAAAGAATTAGAATGGATTGTATGAATGAATTAGAATAGATCGTATGAATGAATTAGAATGGATCGTACGAATGAATTAGAATGGATCGTACGAATGAATTAAAATGGATCGTACGAATGAATTAGAATGGATACATTCGCGAATGAATTAGAATGGATCGTACGAATGAATTACAATGGATCGTACGAATGAATTAGAATGGATCTTACGAATGAATTAGAATGGATTGTACGAATGAATTAGAATGGATCGTACGAATGAATTAGAATGGATACATTTGTGCGAATGAATTAGAATGGATCGTACGAATGATTTAGAATGGATCGTACGAATGCATTAGAATGGATCGTACGAATGAATTAGAATGGATATATTCGTGCAAATGAATTAGAATGGATCGTATGAATGTATTAGAATGGATCGTATAAGTGAATTAGAATGGATCGTGCTAATGAATTAGAATGGATTGTATGAATGAATTAGAATGGATCGTACGAATGAATTAGAATGGATCGTACGAATGAATTAGAATGGATCGTACGAATGAACTAGAATGTATCCATTCGTGCGAATGAATTAGAATGGATCGGACGAATGAATTAGAATGGATCGTATGAATGAATTAGAATGGATCAAATGAATGAATTAGACTGGTTACATTCATGCGAATGAATTAGAATGGATCGTACGAATGGATTAGAATGGATCGTACGAATGGATTAGAATGGATACATTCGAGCGAATGAATTAGAATAGATCGTACGAATGAATTAGAATGGATCATACGAATGGATTAGAATGGATCCTACGAATGGATTAGAATGGATACCTTTGTGCATATGAATTAGAATGGATCGTACGAATGAATTAGAATGGATACATTCGTGCGAATGAATTAGAATGGATCGTGCGAATCAATTAGACTGGATCGTGCGAATGAATAAGAATAGATCATACGAATGAATTAGAATGGATCGTACGAATGAATTAGAATGGATACATTCGTGCGAATGAATTAGAATGGATTGTATGAATGAATTAGAATGGATTGTACGAATGAATTAGAATGGATCATACGAATTAATTAGAATGGATCATACGAATGAATTAGAATGGATCGTACGAATGAATGAGAATGGATCGTACGAATGAATTAGAATGGATACATTCGTGCGAATGAATTAGAATGGATTGTGCGAATGAATAAGAATGGATCCTATGAATGAAATTAGAATGAATTAGAATTAGAATGGATCGGACGAATGAATTAGAATGGATCGTGCGAATGAATTAGAATGGATCGGACGAATAAATTACAATGGATCGTACGAATGAATTAGAATGGATCGTACGAATGAATTAGAATAGCTCATACGAATGAATTAGAATGAATCGTATGAATGAATTAGAATGGTTACATTTGTGCGAATGAATTAGAATAGATTGTACGAATGAATTAGAATGGATCCTATGAATGAATTAGAATGGATCGTGCGAATGAATTAGAATGGATCGTACGAATGAATTAGAATGGATCGTGCTAATGAATTAGAATTGATCGAACGAATGAATTAGCATGGATCGTGCTAATGAATTAGAATGGAACGATCCATTCTAATTCATTCGTAGGATCCATTCTAATTCATTCGTACAATCTATTCTATTTCATTCGTGCGATCCATTCTTACTCATTCGTATGATCCATTCTAATTCATTCGGACGAATGTATCCATTCTAATTTATTCGTACGATCCATTCTAATTCATTTGTACGATCCATTCTAATTCATTCGTACGATCCATTCTTACTCATTCGTATGATCCATTCTAATTCATTCGTACGATCCATTCTAATTCATTCGTACGATCCATTCTAATTCATTCGCCCAATCTATTCTAATTCATTCGTACAATCCATTCTAATTCATTCGTACGATCGTACGAATGAATTAGAATGGATCGTACGGAATGAATTAGAATGGATTGTATGAATGAATTAGAATGGATACATTCGTGCGAATGAATTAGAATGGATCATACGAATGAGTAAGAATGGATCGTACGAATGAAATAGAATGGATTGTACGAATGAATTAGAATGGATCGTACAAATGAATTAGAATGGATCGTACGAATGAATTAGAATGGATCATACGAATGAGTAAGAATGGATCGTACAAATGAAATAGAATGGATTGTACGAATGAATTAGAATGGATCGTACGAATGAATTAGAATGGATCGTTTGAAAGAATTAGAATGCATTGTATGAATGAATTAGAATGGATCGTATGAATGAATTAGAATGGATCGTGCGAATGAATTCAAATGGATCGCATGATCCATTTGAATAGAATGGATCGTATGAATGAATTAGAATGGATCGGGCGAATGAATTAGAATGGATTGTAGGAATGAATTAGAATGGATCGTATGAATGAATTAGAATGGATCGTATGAATGAATTAGAATGGATCGTGCGAATGAATTAGAATGGATCGTACGAATGAATTAGAATGGATCATACTTATGAATTAGAATGGATCGTACGAATGAATTAGAATGGATCATACGAATGAATTAGAATGGATCATACGAATGAGTAAGAATGGATCGTACGAATGAAATAGAATGGATTGTACGAATGAATTAGAATGGATACATTCATGCGAATAAATTAGAATGGATCGGACGATTGAATTAGAATGGATCGTACGATTCATTCTAATTCATTCGTATGATCCATTCTAATACATTCGTACGATTCATGCTAATTCATTCGCACGATCCATTCTAATTCATTCGTACGATCCATTCTTATTCATTCATACGATCCATTCTAATTCATTCGCACAATCCATTCTAATTCATTCGTACAATCCATTCTAATTCATTCATATGATCCATTCTAACTCATTCGGTGGATCCATTCTAATTCATTCGTACGATCCATTCTAATTCATTCCCACGATCCATTCTAATTTATTCGTACGATCCATTCTAATTCATTCGTATGATCTATTCTAATTCATTCGCACGAATGTAACCATTCTAATTCATTCATACGATTCATTCTAATTCATTCGCATGAGCTATTCTAATTCATTCGTATGATCCTTTCTAATTCATTCGTACGATCCATTGTAATTCATTCATATAATCCATTTAGATTCATTCGCACAAATGTATCCATTCAAATTCATTCGTACGATCCAGTCTAATTCATTCGTACGATCCATTCGAATTCCTTCGTACGTTCCATTCTAATTCATTCGTACGATCTATTCTAATTCATTCGTACGATCCATTCTAATTTATTCGTACGATCCATTCTAATTCCTTCGTACGATCCATTCTAATTCATTCATACGATCCATTCTAATTCATTCGTACAATCTATTCTAATTCATTCGTACGAATGGATACATTCGTGTGAATTAATTAGAATGGATCGTACGAATGAGTAAGAATGGATCGTACGAATGAAATAGAATGGATTGCACAAATGAATTAGAATGGGTCGTACGAATGAATTAGAATGGATCGTGTGAAAGAATTAGAATGGATTGTATGAATGAATTAGAATGGATCGTACGAATGAATTAGAATGGATCGTACGAATGAATTAGAATGGATCGTACGAATGAATTAGAATGGATCGTACGAATGAATTAGAATAGATCGCACGAATGAAATAGAATGGATCATACGAATGAGTAAGAATGGATCGTATGAATGAATTAGATTGGATACATTTGTGCGAATGAATTAGAATGGATAGTACGAATGAATTAGAATGGATCGTATGAATGAATTAGAATGGATCGTATGAATGAATTAGAAAGGATCGTGCGAATGAATTAGAATGGATCGTACGAATGAATTATAATGGATCGTACGAATGAATTAGAATGGATCGTGTGAAAGAATTAGAATGGATCGTACGAATGAATTAGAATGGATCGTGCGAATGAATTAGAATGGATCGTTTGAATGAATTATAATAGATTTTGTGAATGAATTAGTACTGATCATACGAATGAATTAGAATGGATCGTACGAATGAATTAGAATGGATACATTCATGCGAATGAATTAGAATGGATCGGACGATTGAATTAGAATGGATCGTATGAATGAATTAGAATGGATACATTCGTGCGAATGAATTAGAATGGATCGTGCGAATCCATTAGACTGGATCGTGCGAATGAATAAGAATGGATCATATGAATGAATTAGAATGGATCGTACGAATTAATTAGAATGGATACATTCGTGCGAATGAATTAGAATGGATTGTATGAATGAATTAGAATGGATCGTACGAATGAATCAGAATGGATCTTACGAATTAATTAGAATGGATCATATGAATGAATTAGAATGGAACGTACGAATGAATTAGAATGGATCGTACGAATGAACTAGAATGGATCGTACAAATGAAATAGAATAGATTGTACGAATGAATTAGAATGGATTCGTACGAATAAATTAGAATGGATACATTCATGCGAATGAATTAGAATGGATACATTCGTGCGAAAGAATTAGAATAGATCGTATGAATGAATTAGAATGGATCCTATGAATGAATTAGAATGGATGGTGCAAATGAATTAGAATGGATCGTACGAAAGAATTAGAATGGATCGTGCTAATGAATTAGAATTGATCGAACGAATGAATTAGAATGGATCGTGCTAATGAATTAGAATCGATTTTACGAATGAATTAGAATGGATTAAATGAATGAATTAGAATGGTTACATTCATGCGAATGAATTAGAATGGATCGTACGAATGGATTAGAATGGATACATTCGAGCGAATGAATTAGAATGGATCATACGGAATGAATTAGAATGGATTGTATGAATGAATTAGAATGGATCGAGCGAATGAATTAGAATGGATCGTACGAATGAATTAGAATGGATCTTACGAATGAATTAGAATGGATCGTACGAATGAGTAAGAATGGATCGTACGAATGAAATAGAATGGATTGTACGAATGAATTAGAATGGATTCGTACGAATGAATTAGAATGGATACATTCGTGCGAATGAATTAGAATGGATCATACGAATGAGTAAGAATGGATCGTACGAATGAAATAGAATAGATTGTACGAATGAATTAGAATGGATCCTACGAATGAATTAGAATGGATCGTGTGAAAGAATTAGAATGGATTGTATGAATGAATTAGAATGGATCGTACGAATGAATTAGAATGGATCGTACGAATGAATTAGAATGGATACATTCGTGCTAATGAATTAGAATAGATCATACGAATGAATTAGAATGGATCATGCGAATGAATTAGAATGGATCGTACGAATGAATTAGAATGGATCGTACGAATGAACTAGAATGGATACATTCGTGCGAATGAATTAGAATGGATCGTACGAATGAATTAGAATGGATCGTACGAATAAAATAGAATGGATCGGACGAATGAATTAGAATGGATCTTACGAATGAATTAGAATGCATACATTCGTGCGAATGAATTAGAATGGATCGTACGAATGAATTAGAATGGATCGTACGAATGAATTAGAATGGATCGTATGAGTAAATTAGAATTGATACATTCGTCCGAATGAATTAGAATGGATCATACGAATGAGTAAGAATGGATTGTACGAATGAAATAGAATGGATCGTACGAATGAACTAGAACGGATACATTCGTGCGAATGAATTAGATTAGATCGGACGAATGAATTAGAATGGATCGTACGAATGAATTAGAATGGATCTTACGAATGAATTAGAATGGATCATACGAATGAATTAGAATGGATCGTACGAATGAATTAGAATGGATACATTTGTGCGAATGAATTAGAATGGATCATACGAATGAATTAGAATGGATCGTACGAATGAATTAGAATGGATCGTACGAATGAATTAGAATAGATATATTCGTGCAAATGAATTAGATTGGATCGTATGAATGTATTAGAATGGATCGTATGAGTGAATTAGAATGGATCATGCGAATGAAGTAGAATGGATTGTATGAATGAATTAGAATGGATCGTACGAATGAATTAGAATGGATCGTACGAATGAATTAGAATGGATCGTACGAATGAACTAGAATGTATCCATTCGTGCAAATGAATTAGAATGGATTGGACGAATGAATTAGAATGGATCGTATGAATGAATTAGAATGGATCAAATCAATGAATTAGAATGGTTACATTCATGCGAATGAATTAGAATGGATCGTACGAATGGATTAGAATGGATCGTACGAATGGATTAGAATGGATACATTCGAGCGAATGAATTAGAATGGATCGTACAAATGAATTAGAATGGATCATACGAATGGATTAGAATGGATCCTACGAATGGATTAGAATGGATACCTTTGTGCATATGAATTAGAATGGATCGTACGAATGAATTAGAATGGATCATATTAATGAATTAGAATGGATCGTACGAATGAATTAGAATGGATACATTCGTGCGAATGAATTAGAATGGATCGTGCGAATCAATTAGACTGGATCGTGCGAATGAATAAGAATAGATCATACGAATGAATTGGAATGGATCGTACGAATGAATTAGAATGGATACATTCGTGCGAATGAATTAGAATGGATTATATGAATGAGTTAGAATGGATCGTACGAATGAATTAGAATGGATCATACAAATTAATTAGAATGGATCATACGAATGAATTAGAATGGATCGTACGAATGAATTAGAATGGATCGTACGAATGAATTAGAATGGATACATTCGTGCGAATGAATTAGAATGGATTGTGCGAATGAATAAGAATAGATCCTATGAATGAAATTAGAATGAATTAGAATTAGAATGGATCGGAGGAATGAATTAGAATGGATCGTGCGAATGAATTAGAATAGATCGGACGAATGAATTAGAATGGATATATTCGTGCAAACGAATTAGAATGAATCGTATGAATGTATTAGAATGGATCGTATGAGTGAATTAGAATGGATCGTGCGAATGAATTAGAATGGATTGTATGAATGAATTAGAATGGATCGTACGAATGAATTAGAATGGATCGTACGAATGAATTAGAATGGATCGTACGAATGAACTAGAATGTATCCATTCGTGCGAATGAATTAGAATGGATCGGATGAATGAATTAGAATGGATCGTGCGAATGAATTAGAATGGATCGTACGAATGAATTAGAATGGATCATACGAATGGATTAGAATGGATCCAACGAATGGATTAGAATGGACACCTTTGTGCATATGAATTAGAATGGATCGTACGAATGAATTAGAATGGATCATATTAATGAATTAGAATGGATCGTACGAATGAATTAGAATGGATACATTCGTACGAATGAATTAGAATGGATCGTGCGAATCAATTAGACTGGATCGTGCGAATGAATAAGAATAGATCATACGAATGAATTAGAATGGATCGTACGAATGAATGAGAATGGATACATTCGTGCGAATGAATTAGAATGGATTATATGAATGAATTAGAATGGATCGTACGAATGAATTAGAATGGATCATACGAATTAATTAGAATGGGTCATACGAATGAATTAGAATGGATCGTACGAATGAATTAGAATGGATCAGACGAATGAATTAGAATGGATCGTACGAATGAATTAGAATGGATACATTCGTGCGAATGAATTAGAATGGATTGTGCGAATGAATAAGAATGGATCCTATGAATGAAATTAGAATAAATTAGAATTAGAATGGATCTGACGAATGAATTAGAATGGATCGTGCGAATGAATTCGAATGGATCGGACGAATGAATTACAATGGATCGTACGAATGAATTAGAATGGATCGTACGAATGAATTAGAATAGCTCATACGAATGAATTAGAATGAATCGTATGAATGAATTAGAATGGTTACATTTGTGCGAATGAATTAGAATAGATCGTACGAATGAATTAGAATGGATCGTACGAATAAATTAGAATGGATCGTGGGAATGAATTAGAATGGATCATACGAATGAGTTAGAATGGATCCACCGAATGAGTTAGAATGGATCATACGAATGAATTAGAATGGATTGTACGAATGAATTAGAATGGATTGTGCGAATGAATTAGAATGGATCCTACGAATGAATTAGAATGGATCGTGTGAAAGAATTAGAATGGATTGTATGAATGAATTAGAATGGATCGTATGAATGAATTAGAATGGATCGTACGAATGAATTAGAATGGATCGTATGAATGAATTAGAATAGATACATTCGTGTGAATGAATTAGAATGGATCGTATGAATGAATTAGAATAGATTTTTTGAATAAATTAGAACTGATCGTACGAATGAATTAGAATGGATACATTCGTGCGAATGAATTAGAATGGATTGTATGAATGAATTAGAATGGATCCTATGAACGAATTAGAATGGATCGTACGAATGAATTAGAATGGATACATTCGTGCGAATGAATTAGAATTGATCGTACGAATGAATTAGAATGGATCATGCGAATGAATTAGAATGGATCGTACGAATGAATTAGAATGAATACATTCATGCGAATGAATTAGAATGGATACATTCGTGTGAAAGAATTAGAATAGATCGTATGAATGAATTAGAATGGATCGTGCTAATGAATTCGAATTGATCGAACGAATGAATTAGCATGGATCGTGCTAATGAATTAGAATGGAACGATCCATTCTAATTCATTCGTAGGATCCATTCTAATTCATTCGTATAATCTATTCTATTTCATTCGTACGATCCATTCTTACTCATTCGTATGATCCATTCTAATTCATTCGGACTAATGTATCCATTCTAATTTATTCGTACGATCCATTCTAATTCATTCGTACGATCCATTCTAATTCAATCGTACGATCCGTTCTTACTCATTCGTATGATCCATTCTAATTCATTTGTACGATCCATTCTAATTCATTCGTACGATCCATTCTAATTCATTCGCACAATCTATTCTACTTCATTCGTACGATCCATTCTAATTCATTCGTACGATCATACGAATGAATTAGAATGGATCGTACGGAATGAATTAGAATAGATTGTATGAATGAATTAGAATGGATACATTCGTGCGAATGAATTTGAATGGATCATACGAATGAGTAAGAATGGATCGTACGAATGAAATAGAATGGATTGTACGAATGAATTAGAATGGATCGTACAAATTAATTAGAATGGATCGTACGAATGAATTAGAATGGATCATACGAATGAGTAAGAATGGATCGTACAAATGAAATAGAATGGATTATACGAATGAATTAGAATGGATCGTATGAATGAATTAGAATGGATCGTGTGAAAGAATTAGAATGCATTGTATGAATGAATTAGAATGGATCGTATGAATGAATTAGAATGGATCGTTCGAATGAATTCGAATGGATCGCATGATCCATTCGAATAGAATGGATCGTATGAATGAATTAGAATGGATCGGGCGAATGAATTAGAATGGATTGTAGGAATGAATTAGAATGGATCGTATGAATGAATTAGAATGGATCGTATGAATGAATTAGAATGGATCATGCGAATGAATTAGAATGGATCGTACGAATGAATTAGAATGGATCGTACGAATGAATTAGAATGGATCATACGAATGAATTAGAATGGATCATACGAATGAGTAAGAATGGATCGTACGAATGAAATAGAATGGATTGAACAAATAAATTAGAATGTATACATTCATGCGAATGAATTAGAAAGGATCGAACGATTGAATTAGAATGGATCGGACGATTCATTCTAATTCATTCGTATGATCCATTCTAATACATTCGTACGATTCATGCTAATTCATTCGCACGATCCATTCTAATTCATTCGTACGATCCATTCTTATTCATTCATACGATCCATTCTAATTCATTCGCACAATCCATTCTAATTCATTCGTACAATCCATTCTAATTCATTCGTATGATCCATTCTAACTCATTCGGTGGATCCATTCTAATTCATTCGTACAATCCATTCTAATTCATTCCCACGATCCATTCTAATTTATTCGTACGATCCATTCTAATTCATTCGTACGATCTATTCTAATTCATTCGCACGAATGTAACCATTCTAATTCATTCATACGATTCATTCTAATTCATTCGTATGAGCTATTCTAATTCATTTGTACTTTCCATTCTAATTCATTCGTACGATCCATTGTAATTCATTCATACAATCCATTTAGATTCATTCGCACAAATGTATCCATTCAAATTCATTCATACGATCCAGTCTAATTCATTCGTACGATCCATTCTAATTCCTTTGTACGATCCATTCTAATTCATTCGTACGATCTATTCTAATTCATTCGTACGATCCATTCTAATTCATTCGTACGATCCATTCTAATTTTTTTGTACGATCCATTCTAATTCATTCGTACGATCCATTCTAATTCATTCGTACAATCTATTCTAATTCATTCGTACGAATGGATACATTCGTGTGAATTAATTAGAATGGATCGTACGAATGTGTAAGAATAGATCGTACGAATGAAATAGAATGGATTGCACGAATGAATTAGAATGGATCGTACGAATGAATTAGAATGGATCGTGTGAAAGAATTAGAATGGATTGTATGAATGAATTAGAATGGATAGTACGAATGAATTAGAATGGATCGTACAAAGGAATTAGAATGGATCATACGAATGAATTAGAATGGATCGTACGAATGAATTAGAATAGATCGCACGAATGAAATAGAATGGATCATACGAATGAGTAAGAATGGATCGTATGAATGAATTAGATTGGATACATTTGTGCGAATGAATTAGAATGGATCGTACGAATAAATTAGAATGGATCGTATGAATGAATTAGAATGGATCGTACGAATGAATTAGAAAGGATCGTGCGAATGAATTAGAATGGATCGTACGAATGAATTAGAATGGATCGTACGAATAAATTTGAATGGATCGTGTGAAAGAATTAGAATGGATCGTACGAATGAATTAGAATGGATCGTGCGAATGAATTAGAATGGATCGTATGAATGAATTAGAATGGATTTTGTGAATGAATTAGAACTGATCGTACGAATGAATTACAATGGATCGTACGAATGAATTAGAATGGATACATTTGTGCGAATGAATTAGAATGGATCGTACGAATGAATTAGAATGGATCGTATGAATGAATTAGAATGGATACATTTGTGCGAATGAATTAGAATGGATCGTGCGAATCCATTAGACTGGATCGTGCGAATGAATAAGAATGGATCATACGAATGAATTAGAATGGATCGTACGAATTAATTAGAATGGATACATTCGTGCGTATGAATTAGAATGGATTGTATGAATGAATTAGAATGGATCGTACGAATGAATTAGAATGGATCATACGAATTAATTAGAATGGATCATACGAATGAATTAGAATGGATCGTACGAATGAATTAGAATGGATCGTACGAATGAACTAGAATGGATCGTACGAATGAAATAGAATAGATTGTACGAATGAATTAGAATGGATTCGTACGAATGAATTAGAATGGATACATTCATGCGAATGAATTAGAATGGATACATTCGTGCGAAAGAATTAGAACAGATCGTATGAATGAATTAGAATGGATCCTATGAATGAATTAGAATGGATCGTGCGAATGAATTAGAATGGATCGTACGAATGATTTAGAATGGATCGTGCTAATGAATTAGAATTGATCGAACGAATGAATTAGCATGGATCGTGCTAATGAATTAGAATGGATCGTACGAATGAATTAGAATGGATCAAATGAATGAATTAGAATGGTTACATTCATGCGAATGAATTAGAATGGATCGTACGAATGGATTTGAATGGATACATTCGAGCGAATGAATTAGAATGGATCGTACGGAATGAATTAGAATAGATTGTATGAATGAATTAGAATGGATCGTGCGAATGAATTAGAATGGATCGTACGAATGAATTAGAATGGATCTTACGAATGAATCAGAATGGATCGGACGAATGAGTAAGAATGGATCGTACGAATGAAATAGAATGGATTTTACGAATGAATTAGAATGGATTCGTACGAATGAATTAGAATGGATACATTCGTGCGAATGAATTAGAATGGATCATACGAATGAGTAAGAATGGATCGTACGAATGAAATAGAATAGATTGTACGAATGAATTAGAATGGATCCTATGAATGAATTAGAATGGATCGTGTGAAAGAATTAGAATTGATTGTATGAATGAATTAGAATGGATCGTACGAATGAATTAGAATGGATCGTACGAATGAATTAGAATCGATACATTCGTGCGAATGAATTAGAATTGATCGTACGAATGAATTAGAATGGATCGTGCGAATAAATTAGAATGGATCGTACGAATGAATTAGAATGGATCGTACGAATAAACTAGAATGGATACATTTGTGCGAATGAATTAGAATGGATCGTACGAATGAATTAGAATGGATCGTACGAATGAATTAGAATGGATCTTACGAATGAATTAGAATGGTTCGTACGAATGAATTAGAATGGATCGTACGAATGAATTAGAATGCATACATTCGTGCGAATGAATTAGAATGGATCGTACGAATGAATTAGAATGGATCGTACGAATGAACTAGAATGGATCGTACGAATGAATTAGAATGGATCGTACGAATAAATTAGAATGGATACATTCGTCCGAATGAATTAGAATGGATCATATGAATGAGTAAGAATGGATCGTACGAATGAAATAGAATGGATCGTACGAATGAACTAGAATGGATACATTCGTGCGAATGAATTAGAATAGATCGGACAAATGAATTAGAATGGATCGTATGAATGAATTAGAATGGATCGTACGAATGAATTAGAATGGATCGTATGAATGAATTAGAATGGATACATTCGTGCGAATGAATTAGAATTGATCGTACGAATGAATTAGAATGGATCGTGCGAATGAATTAGAATGGATCGTACGAATGAATTAGAATGGATCGTACGAAAGAACTAGAATGGATACATTCGTGCGAATGAATTAGAATGGATCGTACGAATGAATTAGAATGGATCGTACGAATGAATTAGAATGGATCTTACGAATGAATTAGAATGGATCGTACGAATGAATTAGAAAGGATCGTACGAATGAATTAGAATGGATACATTCGTGCGAATGAATTAGAATGGATCGGACGAATGAATTAGAACGGATCGTATGAATGAATTAGAATGGATCAAATAAATGAATTAGAATGGTTACATTCATGCGAATGAATTAGAATGGATCGTACGAATGGATTAGAATGGATCGTACGAATGGATTAGAATGGATACATTCGAGCGAATGAATTAGAATTGATCGTACGAATGAATTAGAATGGATCGTACGAATGGATTAGAATGGATCCTACGAATAGATTAGAATGGATACCTTCGTGCATATGAATTAGAATGGATCGTACGAATGAATTAGAATGGATCATATTAATGAATTAGAATGGATCATACGAATGAATTAGAATGGATACATTCGTGCATGATCCATTCTAATTTATTCGCACGAATGTATCCATTCTAATTCATTCGTATGATCCATTCTAATTCATTAATATGATCCATTCTAATTCATTCGCACAATCCATTCTAATTCATTCGCACGAATGTATCCATTCTAATTCATTCGTACGATCCATTCTAATTCATTCGTACGATCTATTCTAATTCATTCGTGTGATCCATTGTAATTAATTTGTATGATCCATTCTAATTCATTCGTACGATCCATTCTAATTCATTCATACAATCCATTCTAATTCATTCGTACGATCCATTCTAATTCACTCATACGATCCATTCTAATACATTCATACGATCCATTCTAATTCATTTGCACGAATATATCCATTCTAATTCATTCATACGATCCATTCTAATTCATTCGTTCGATCCATTCTAATTCATTCGCACGAATGTATCCATTCTAAACCATTCATACGATCCATTCTAATTTATTCGTACGATCCAATCTAATTCATTCGTAAGATCCATTCTAATTCATTCGTACGATCCATTCTAATTCATTCGTGCGATCCATTCTAATTCATTCGCACGAATGTATCCATTCTAGTTCATTCGTACGATCCATTCTAATTCATTCGTACGATCCATTCTAATTCATTCGCACGATCCATTCTAATTCATTCGTACGATCCATTCTAATTCATTCGCACGAATGTATCCATTCTAATTCATTCGTACATACGATCCATTCTAATTCATTTGCACGAATGTATCCATTCTAATTCATTTGTATAATCCATTCTATTTCATTCGTACGATCCATTCTTACTCATTCGTATGATCCATTCTAATTCATTCGCACGAATGTATCCATTCTAATTCATTCGTACAATCCATTCTAATTCATTCACACTATCCATTCTAATTCATTCGTACGATCCATTCTAATTCATTCGTATGATCCATTCTAATTTATTCGTTCAAATATATCCATTCTAATTCATTCGTACGTTCCATTCTAATTCATTCGCACGATCCATTCTAATTCATTCGCACGAATGTATCCATTCTAATTCATTTGCACGATCCATTCTAATTCATACCTATGATCTATTCTAATTCATTCGTACGATCAATTCTAATTCATTCGCTCGAATGTATCCATTCTAATTCATTCGTATGATCCATTCTAATTCATTCATATGATCCATTCTAATTCGTTCGTACGATCCATTCTAATTCGTTCGTACGATCCATTCTAATTCATTTGTATGATCCATTCTAATTCATTCCTACGATCTATTCTCATTCATTCGCTCGAATATATCCATTCTAATTCATTCGTTCGATCCATTCTAATTCATTCACACGATCCATTCTAATTTATTCGTATGATCCATTCTAATCCATTCGTACGATCCATTCTAATTCATTCGTACGATCCATTCTAATTCATTCGTACAATCCATTCTAATTCATTCGCACGAATGTATCCATTCTAGTTCATTCGTACGATCCATTCTAATTCATTCGTACGATCCATTCTAATTCATTCGCACGATCCATTCTAATTCATTCGTACGATCAATTCTAATTCATTCATACGATCCATTCTAATTCATTCGTACGATCCATTCTAATTCATTCATACAATCCATTCTAATTCATTCATACGATCCATTCTAATTCACTCATACGATCCATTCTAATACATTCATACGATCCATTCTAATTCATTTGCACGAATATATCCATTCTAATTCATTCGTACGATCCATTCTAATTCATTCGTACGATCTATTCTAATTCATTCGTATGATCCATTCTAATTCATTCGTACGATCCATTCTAATTCCTTCGTACGATCCATTCTAATTCATTCATACGATCCATTCTAATTCATTCATACAATCCATTCTAATTCATTCGTACGATCCATTCTAATTCACTCATACAATCCATTCTAATACATTCATGCGATCCATTCTAATTCATTTGCACGAATATATCCATTCTAATTCATTCGTACGATCCATTCTAATTCATTCGTACGATCTATTCTAATTCATTCGTACGATCCATTCTAATTCATTCGTACGATCCATTCTAATTCCTTCATACGATCCATTCTAATTCATTCGTACGATCCATTCTAATTCATTCGTACAATCTATTCTAATTCATTCGTACGAATGGATACATTCGTGTGAATGAATTAGAATGGATCGTACGAATGAGTAAGAATGGATCGTACGAACGAAATAGAATGGATTGCACGAATAAATTAGAATGGATCGTATTAATGAATTAGAATGGATCGTGTGAAAGAATTAGAATGGATTGTATGAATGAATTAGAATGGATCGTACGAAGGAATTAGAATGGATACATTTGTGCGAATGAATTAGAATGGATCGTACGAATGAATTAGAATGGATCGTACGAATGAATTAGAATGAATCGTACGAATGAAATAGAATGGATCGTACGAATGAATTAGAATGGATCGTACAAATGAACTAGAATGGATATATTCGTGCGAATGAATTAGAATGGATTGTATGAATGAATTAGAATGGATCGTACGAATGAATTAGAATGGATCGTATGTGTGAATTAGAATGGATACGAAGGAATTAGAATGGATCGTATGAAGGAATTAGAATGGATCATACGAATGAAAGAGAATAGATCGTACGAAGGAATTAGAATGGATCGTACGAAGGAATTAGAATGGATATATTCGTGCAAATGAATTAGAATGGATCGTATGAATGAATTAGAATGGATCGTATCAGTGAATTAGAATGGATAGTACGAATGAAGTAGAATGGATCGTATGAATGAATTAGAATGGATACATTCGTGCGAATGAATTAGAATGGATCGTATGAATGAATTAGAATAGATTGTGCGAATGAATTAGAATGGATCGTACGAATGAATTAGAATGGATACATTCGTGCGAATAAATTTGAATGGATCGGATGAATGAATTAGAATGGATTGTACGAATGAATTAGAATGGATCGTACGAATGAATTAGAATGGATAGTACGAATAAATTAGAATGGATACATTCGTCCGAATGAATTAGAATGGATCATACGAATGAGTAAGAATGGATCGTACGAATGAAATAGAATAGATTGTACGAATGAATTAGAATGGATCCTACGAATGAATTAGAATGGATCGTGTGAAAGAATTAGAATGGATTGTATGAATGAATTAGAATGGATCGTAGGAACGAATTAGAATGGATCGTGCAAATGAATTCGAATGGATCGTACGAATTCATTCTAATTCATTCATACAATCCATTCTAATTCTTTCACACGATCTATTCTAATTCATTCGTAGGATCCATTCTAATTCATTTGTACAATCTATTCTATTTCATTCGTATCATCCATTCTTACTCATTCGTATGATCCATTCTAATTCATTCGGACGAATGTATCCATTCTAATTTATTCGTACGATCCATTCTAATTCATTCGTACGATCCATTCTAATTCATTCGTCCGATCCATTCTAATTCATTCGCACGAATGTATCCATTCTAATTCATTCGTACGATCCATTATTACTAATACATTCGTCATACAATCCATTCTAATTCTTTCACACGATCTATTCTAATTCATTCGTACGTTCCATTCTAATTCATTAGCACGATCCATGCTAATTCATTCGTTCGATCAATTCTAATTCATTAGCACGATCCATTCTAATTCATTCGTACGATCCATTCAAATTCATTCGCACGATCCATTCTAATTCATTCATAGGATCCATTCTAATTCATTCATATGATCTATTCTAATTCTTTCACACGAATGTATCCATTCTAATTCATTCGCACGAATGTATCCATTCTAATTCATTCGTACGATCCATTCTAATTCATTCGTACGATGCATTCTAATTCATTCGTATGATCCATTCTAATTCATTCATACGATCTATTCTAATTCATTCATACAATCCATTCTAATTCTTTCACACGATCCATTCTAATTCATTCGTACTATCCATTCTAATTCATTCGCACAATCCATTCTATTTCATTCGTACGATCCATTCTTACTCATTCGTATGATCCATTCTAATTCATTCGCACGAATGTATCCATAATGGATCATACGAATGAGTAAGAATGGATCGTACGAATGAAATAGAATGGATTGTGCGAATGAATTAGAATGGACCGTACGAATGAATTAGACGTACGAATGAATTAGAATGGATACATTCGTGCGAATAAATTAGAATGGATCATACGAATGACTAAGAATGGATCGTCATTCTAATTCATTCGTATGATCCATTCTAATTCATTTGTATCTATTCTATTTCATTCGCACGATCCATTCTAATTCATTCGTGCAATCTATTCTAATTCATTCGTACGATCCATTCTAATTCATTCATACGATCCATTCTAATTCATTCATACAATCCATTCTAATTTATTCGCACGAATGTTTCCCTTCTAATTCATTCGTACGATCCATTCTAATTCATTCGCACAATCTATTCTAATTCATTCATACGATCCATTCTAATTCATTCGCACGAATGTATCCATTCTAATTCATTCATACGATCCATTCTACTTCATTCGTACTATCCGTTCTAATTCACTCATACGATCCATTCTAATTCATTCATACGATCCATTCTAATTCATATGCACGAATATATCCATTCTAATTCATTCGTACGATCCATTCTAATTCCTTCGTACGATCCATTCTAATTCATTCGTACGATCCATTCTATTTCATTCGTATGATCCATTCTAATTCCTTCGTACGATCCACTCTAATTCCTTCGTATCCATTCTAATTCACTCATACGATCCATTCTAATTCATTCGTACGATCCATTCTAATTCATTCATACAATCCATTCTAATTCATTCGCACGAATGTATCCATTCTAATCCATTCGTACGATCCATTCTAATCCATTCGTACGATGCATTCTAATTCATTCGCATGAATATAACCATTATAATTCATTCATCTGATCCATTCTAATTCATTCGTACGATCCATTCTAATTCATTCGTCCGATCCGTTCTAATTCATTCGCACGAATGTATCCATTCTAATTCATTCGTACGATCCATTCTAATTCATTTGTACGATCCATTCTAATTCATTCGTATGATCCATTCTAATTCATTCGTACAATCCATTCTAATTCTTTCACACGATCCATTCTAATTCATTCGTACGATCCATTCTAATTCATTTATACAATCCATTCTAATTCATTCGTACGATCCATTCTAATTCACTCATACGATCCATTCTAATACATTCATACGATCCATTCTAATTCATTTGCACGAATATATCCATTCTAATTCATTCGTACGATCCAATCTAATTCCTTCGTACGATCCATTCTAATTCATTCGTACGATCTATTCTAATTCATTCGTTCGATCCATTCTAATTCATTCGTACGTGCAAATGAATTAGAATGGATCGTATGAATGTATTAGAATGGATCGTATGAGTGAATTAGAATGGATCGTACGAATGAATTAGAATGGATTGTATGAATGAATTAGAATGGATCGTACGAATGAATTAGAATGGATCATACGAATTAATTAGAATGGATCATACGAATGAATTAGAATGGATCGTACGAATGAATTAGAATGGATCGTACGAATGAATTAGAATGGATACATTCGTGTGATCCATTCTAATTCATTCGCACAATCCATTCTATTTCATTCGTACGATCCATTCTTACTCATTGGTACGATCCATTCTAATTCATTCGCACGAATGTATCCATTCTAATTCATTCGTACTAATCCATTCTAATTCATTCGTACAATCTATTCTATTTCATTCGTACGATCCATTCTTACTCATTCGTATGATCCATTCTAATTCATTCGGATGAATGTATCCATTCTAATTTATTCGTACGATCCATTCTAATTCATTCGTACGATCCATTCTAATTCATTCGTACGATCCATTCTATTTCATTCGTACGATCCATTCTTACTCATTCGTATGATCCATTCTAATTCATTCGCACGAATGTATACGAATGAAATAGAATGGATTGCACGAATGAATTAGAATGGATCGTACGAATGAATTAGAATGGATCGTGTGAAAGAATTAGAATGGATTATATGAATGAATTAGAATGGATCGTACGAAGGAATTAGAATGGATCGTACGAATGAATTAGAATGGATCGTATGAATGAATTAGAATAGATCGTACGAATGAATTAGAATGGATTGTACGAATGAATTAGAATGGATCGTGTGAAAGAATTAGAATGGATCGTACGAATGAATTAGAATGGATCGTGCGAATGAATTAGAATGGATCGTACGAATGAATTAGAATGGATCGTGCTAATGAATTAGAATTGATCGAACGAATGAATTAGCATGGATCGTGCATTCGTACGATCCATTCTAATTCATTCGTAAGATCCATTCTAATTCATTCGTACGATCCATTCTAATTCATTCGTACGATCCATTCTAATTCATTCGCACGAATGTATCCATTCTAGTTCATTCGTACGATCCATTCTTACTCATTCGTATGATCCATTCTAATTCATTCGCACGATTGTATCCATAATGGATCATATGAATGAGTAAGAATGGATCGTACGAATGAAATAGAATGGACTGTGCGAATGAATTAGAATGGACCGTACGAATGAATTAGAATGGATACACTCGTGCGAATGAATTAGAATGGATCGGACGGATGAATTAGAATGGATCGTACGAAAGAATTAGAATGGATCGTACGAATGAATTAGAATGGATCGTACGATTAAATTAGAATGGATAAATTCGTCCGAATGAATTAGAATGGATCATACGAAAGAGTAAGAATGGATCGTACGAATGAAATAGAATAGATTGTACGAATGAATTAGAATGGATCCTACGAATGAATTAGAATAGATCGTGTGAAAGAATTAGAATGGATTGTATGAATGAATTAGAATGAATTCGTACGATCCATTCGAATTCATTCGCACGATCCATTCTAATTCATTCATACGATCCATTCTAATTCATTCATACAATCCATTCTAATTCTTTCACACGATCCATTCTAATTCATTCGTAGGATCCATTCTAATTCATTCGTACAATCTATTCTATTTCATTCGTACGATCCATTCTTACTCATTCGTATGATCCATTCTAATTCATTCAGACGAATGTATCCATTCTAATTTATTCGTACGATCCATTCTAATTCATTCGTACGATCCATTCTAATTCATTCGTACGATCCATTCTAATTTATTCGTCCGATCCATTCTAATTCATTCGCACGAATGTATCCATTCTAATTCATTCGTACGATCCATTCTAATTCATTCGTATGATCCATTCTAATTCATTCGTAAGATCCATTCTAATTCATTCATACGATCCATTCTAATTCATTTGTACGATCCATTCTAATTCATTCGCACGAATGTATCAATTCTAGTTCATTCGTACGATCCATTCTAATTCATTCGTACGATCCATTCTAATTCATTCGCACGATCCATTCTAATTCATTCGTACGATCAATTCTAATTCATTCGCATGAATGTATCCATTCTAATTCATTCGTACGATCCTGAATTAGAATGGATCGTATGAATGAATTAGAATGGATACCTTTGTGCATATGAATTAGAATGGATCATACAAATGAATTAGAATGGATCATATTAATGAATTAAAATGGATCGTACGAATGAATTAGAATGGATACATTCGTGCGAATGAATTAGAATGGATCGTACGAATGAATTAGAATGGATCGTACGAATGAACTAGAATGGATACATTCGTGCGAATGAATTAGAATGGATCGTACGAATGAATTAGAATGGATCGTACGAATGAATTAGAATGGATCTTACGAATGAATTAGAATGGATCGTACGAATGAATTAGAATGGATCATATTAATGAATTAGAATGGATCGTACGAATGAATTAGAATGGATACATTCGTGCGAATGAATTAGAATGGATCCGACGAATGAATTAGAATGGATCGTACGAATGAATTAGAATGGATCAAATGAATGAATTAGAATTGTTACTTTCATGCGAATGAATTAGAATGGATCGTACGAATGGATTAGAATAGATCGTACGAATGGATTAGAATGGATACATTCGAGCGAATGAATTAGAATGGATCATACGAATGAATTAGAATGGATCGTACGAATGGATTAGAATGGATCCTACGAATGGATTAGAATGGATACCTTTGTGCATATGAATTAGAATGGATCGTACGAATGAATTAGAATGGATCATATTAATGAATTAGAATGGATCGTATGAATGAATTAGAATGGATCATATTAATGAATTAGAATGGATCGTACGAATGAATTAGAATGGATACATTCGTGCACGATCCATTCTAATTCATTCGCACGAATGGATAATCGTACGAATGAATTAGAATGCATCGTACGAAAGAATTAGAATGGATATATTCGTGCGAATGAATTAGAATGGTTCGTACGAATGAATTAGACTGGATCGTACGAATGAATTTGAATGGATACATTTGTGCGAATGAATCTTAATGAATTGTATGAATGAATTACAATGGATCGTACGAATAAATTAGAATGGATCGTACGGATGAATTAGAATAGCTCATACGAATGAATTAGAATGAATCGTATGAATGAATTAGAATGGTTACATTCGTGCGAATGAATTAGAATAGATCGTACGAATGAATTAGAATGGATCGTACGAATAAATTAGAATGGATCGTGGGAATGAATTAGAATGGATCGTACGAATGAATTAGAATGGATCGTACGAATGAACTAGAATGGATACATTCGTGCGAATGAATTAGAATGGATCGTACGAATGAATTAGAATGGATCGTACGAATTAATTAGAATGGATCTAACGAATGAATTAGAATGGATCGTACGAATGAATTAGAATGGATCGTACGAATGAATTAGAATGTATACATTCGTGCGAATGAATTAGAATGGATCGGACGAATGAATTAGAATGGATCGTACGAATGAATTAGAATGGATCTTACGAATGAATTAGAATGGATCGTACGGATGAATTAGAATGGATCGTACGGATGAATTAGAATGGATCGTACGAATGAATTAGAATGGATACATTCGTGCGAATGAATTAGAATGGATCGGACGAATGAATTAGAATGGATCGTACGAATGAATTAGAATGGATCGTACGAATGAATTAGAATGGATCGTACGAATTAATTAGAATGGATACATTCGTCCAAATGAATTAGAATGGATCATACGAATGAGTAAGAATGGATCATACGAATGAAATAGAATAGATTGTACGAATGAATTAGAATGGATCCTACGAATGAATTAGAATGGATCGTGTGAAAGAATTAGAATGGATTGTATGAATGAATTAGAATGGATCGTATGAATGAATTAGAATGGATCGTGCGAATGAATTCGAATGGATCGTACGAATTCATTCTAATTCATTCATACAATCCATTCTAATTCTTTCACACGATCTATTCTAATTCATTCGTAGGATCCATTCTAATTTATTCGTACAATCTATTCTATTTCATTCGTACGATCCATTCTTACTCATTCGTATGATCCATTCTAATTCATTCGGACGAATGTATCCATTCTAATTTATTCGTACGATCCATTCTAATTCATTCGTACGATCCATTCTAATTCATTCGTACGATCCATTCTAATTCATTCGTCCGATCCATTCTAATTCATTCGCACGAATGTATCCATTCTAATTCATTTGTACGGTCCATTCTAATTCATTCACACAATCCATTCTATTTCATTCGTACGATCCATTCTTACTCATTCGTATGATCCATTATGGATACATTCGTGCGAATGAATTAGAATGGATCATACGAATGAGTAAGAATGGATCGTACGAATGAAATAGAATGGATTGTGCGAATGAATTAGAATGGATCGTATGAATGAATTAGAATGGATCGTGTGAAAGAATTAGAATGGATTGTATGAATGAATTAGAATAGATCGTATGAATGAATTAGAATGGATCGTACGAATGAATTAGAATGGATCGTACGAATGAACTAGAATGGATACATTCGTGTGAATGAATTAGAATGGATCGTACGAATGAATTAGAATGGATCGTACGAATGAATTAGAATGGATCTTACGAATGAATTAGAATGGATCGTACGAATGCACGATTCATGCTAATTCATTCGTTCAATCAATTCTAATTCATTAGCACGATCCATTCTAATTCATTCGTACGATACATTCTAATTCATTCGCACGATCCATTCTAATTCATTCGAACGATCCATTCTAATTCTTTCACACGATCCATTCTAATACATTCGTACGATCCATTCTAATTCATTTGTACGATCTATTCTAATTCATTCGTACGATCCATTCTAATTCATTTGTACGATCCATTCTAATTCATTCGTCCAATCAATTCTAATTCATTAGCACGATCCATTCTAATTCATTCGTACGATACATTCTAATTCATTCGCACGATCCATTCTAATTCATTCGAACGATCCATTCTAATTCTTTCACACGATCCATTCTAATTCATTCGGACGATCCATTCTAATTCATTTGTACGATCTATTCTAATTCATTCGTACGATCCATTCTAATTCATTCGTACGATCCATTCTAATTCATTCGTGCAATCCATTCTATTTCATTCGTACGATCCATTCTTACTCATTCGTACGATCCATTCTAATTCATTCACACGAATGTATCCTTTCGTACGAATGAATTAGAATAGATTGTATGAATGAATTAGAATGGATCGTACGAATGAATTAGAATGGATCGTACGAAGGAATTAGAATGGATCGTACGAATGAATTAGAATGGATCGTACGAATGAATTAGAATAGATCGTACGAATGAATTAGAATGGATCGTACGAAGGAATTAGAATGGATCGTACGAATGAATTAGAATGGATATATTCGTGCAAATGAATTAGAATGGATCGTATGAATGTATTAGAATGGATCGTATGAGTGAATTAGAATGGATCGTACGAATGAATTAAAATGGATTGTATGAATGAATTATAATGGATCGTATGAATGAATTAGAATGGATCGTGTGAAAGAATTAGAATGGATTGTACGAATGAATGGATCCTATGAATTATATAGAATGGATCGTGCGAATCAATTAGACTGGATCATGCGAATGAATAAGAATAGATCATACGAATGAATTAGAATGAATCGTACGAATTAATTAGAATGGATACATTCGTGCGAATGAATTAGAATGGATTGTACGAATGAATTAGAATGGATCGTACGAATGAATTAGAATGGATCATACGAATGAATTAGAATCGATACATTCGTGCGAATGAATTAGAATGGATCGGACGAATGAATTAGAATGGATCGTACGAATGAATTAGAATGGATCAAATGAATGAATTAGAATGGTTACATTCATGCGAATGAATTAGAATGGATCGTACGAATGGATTAGAATGGATCGTACGAATGGATTAGAATGGATACATTCGAGCGAATGAATTAGAATGGATCGTACGAATGAATTAGAATGGATCGTACGAATGCATTAGAATGGATCCTACGAATGGATTAGAATGGATACCTTTGTGCATATGAATTAGAATGGATCGTACGAATGAATTAGAATGGATCATATTAATGAATTAGAATGGATCGTACGAATGAATTAGAATGGATACATTCGTGCACGATCCATTCTAATTCATTCGCACGAATGTAACCATTCTAATTCATTCGTACGATCCATTCTAATTCATTAATATGATCCATTCTAATTCATTCGTACGATCCATTCTAATTCCTATGCACAAAGGTATCCATTCTAATTCATTCGTACGATCCATTCTAATTCAGGATCGTACGAATGAATTAGACTGGATACATTCGTGCGAATGAATTAGAATTGATCGTACGAATGAATTAGAATGGATCGTGCGAATAAATTAGAATGGATCGTACAAATGAATTAGAATGGATCGTACGAATGAACTAGAATGGATACATTCGTGCGAATGAATTAGAATGGATCGTACGAATGAATTAGAATGGATCGTACGAATGAATTAGAATGGATCTTACGAATGAATTAGAATTGATCGTACGAATGAATTAGAATGGATCGTACGAATGAATTAGAATGGATACATTCGTACGAATGAATTAGAATGGATCGGACGAATGAATTAGAATGGATCGTACGAATGGATTAGAATGGATACATTCGAGCGAATGAATTAGAATGGATCGTACGAATGAAATAGAATGGATCGTACGAATGGATTAGAGTGGATCCTACGAATGGATTAGAATGGATACCTTTGTCCATATGAATTAGAATGGATCGTACGAATGAATTAGAATGGATCATATTAATGAATTAGAATGGATAGTACGAATGAATTAGAATGGATACATTCGTGCGAATGAATTAGAATGGATCGTGCGAATCAATTAGACAGGATCGTGCGAATGAATAAGAATAGATCATACGAATGAATTAGAATGGATCGTACGAATTAATTAGAATGGATACATTCGTGCGAATGAATTAGAATGGATTATATGAATGAATTAGAATGGATCGTACGAACGAATTAGAATGGATCATACGAATAAATTAGAATGGATCGTACGAATGAATTAGAATGGATCGTACGAATGGATTAGAATGGATCATACGAATGAATTAGAATGGATCGTGCGAATGAATTAGAATGGATCGAACGCATGAATTAGAATGGATATATTCGAGGGAATGAATTAGAATAGATCGTAGGAATGAATTAGAATGGATCATACGAATGAATTAGAATGGATCGTACGAACGAATTAGAATGGATCGTACGAACGAATTAGAATGGATCATATGAACGAATTAGAATGGATCGTACGAATGAATTAGAATGGATACATTCGAGCGAATGAATTAGAATGGATCGTACGAATGAATTAGAATAGATCATAGGAATGAATTAGAATGGATCGTGCAAATGAATTAGAATGGATACATTCGTGCGAATGAATTAGAATGGATCGTGCGAATGAATTAGAATGGATCGTACGAATGAATTAGAATGGATCGTACGAATGAATTAGAATGGATATATTTGAACGAATAAATTAGAATGGATCATACGAATGAATTAGAATGGATCGTACGAATGAATTAGAATGGATAGTGCGAATGAATTAGAATCGATCGTACGAATGAATTAGAATGGATCATATTAATGAATTAAAATGGATCGTACGAATGAATTAGAATGGATACATTCGTACGAATGAATTAGAATGGATCGTGCGAATGAATTAGCATGAATCGTACGAATGTATTAGAATGGATCGTACAAATGAATTAGAATGAATCGTACGATCCATTCTAATTCAATCGTCCGATCCATTCTAATTCATTCGCATGAATGTATCCATTCTAATTCATTCGTACAATCCATTCTATTTCATTCGTACGATCCATTCTTACTCATTCGTACGATCCATTCTTACTCATTCGTATGATCCATTCTAATTCATTCGTATGATCCATTCTAATTCATTCGTACGATCCATTCTAATTCATTCGCACGATCCATTCTAATTCATTCATACGATCCATTCTAATTCTATCATACGATCCATTCTAATTCATTCCTACAATCTATTCTAATTCATTCGCCCGATCCATTCTAATTCATTCATACGATCCATTCTATTCGAATGGATCATGCGATCCATTTGAATTCATTCGCACGATCCATTCTAATTCATTCATACGATCCATTCTAATTCATTCATACAATGCATTCTAATTCTTTCACACGATCCATTCTAATTCATTCGTACGATCCATTCTAATTCATTCGTACAATCCATTCTATTTCATTTGTACGATCCATTCTTACTCATTCGTATGATCCATTCTAATTCATTCGTACGATCCATTCTAATTCATTTGTACGATCCATTCTAATTCATTCGTACAATCCATTCTATTTCATTCGTACGATCCATTCTTACTCATTCGTATGATCCATTCTAATTCATTCGCACGAATGTATCCATTCTAATTCATTCATATAATCCATTCTAATTCTTTCCGTACGATCAATTCTAATTCATTCGTACGATCGTACGAATGAATTAGAATGGATCGTACGAATGAATTAGAATAGATTGTGCGAATGTATTAGAATGGATCGTACGAATGAATTAGAATGGATCGTACGAATGAATTAGAATGGATCATACGAATGAGTAAGAATGGATCGTACGAATGAATTAGAATGGATCGTACGAATGAATTAGAATGGATCGTACGAATAAATTAGAATGGATACATTCGTCCGAATGAATTAGAATGGATCATACGAATGAGTAAGAATGGATCGTACGAATGAAATAGAATAGATTGTACGAATGAATTAGAATGGATCCTACGAATGAATTAGAATGGATCGTGTGAAAGAATTAGAATGGATTGTATGAATGAATTAGAATGGATCGTATGAATGAATTAGAATGGATCGTGCGAATGAATTCGAATGGATCGTACGAATTCATTCTAATTCATTCATACAATCCATTCTAATTCTTTCACACGATCCATTCTAATTCATTCGTACGTTCCATTCTATTTCATTAGCACGATCCATGCTAATTCATTCGTTCGATCAATTCTAATTCATTAGCACGATCCATTCTAATTCATTCGTACGATCCATTCTAATTCATTCGCACGATCCATTCTAATTCATTCATAGGATCCATTCTAATTCATTCATACGATCTATTCTAATTCTTTCCCACGAATATATCCATTCTAATTCATTCGCACGAATGTATCCATTCTAATTCATTCGTACGATCCACTCTAATTCATTCGTACGATCCATTCGAATTCATTCGCACGATCCATTCTAATTCATTCATATGATCCATTCTAATTCATTCATACAATCCATTCGAATTCTTTCACATGATCCATTCTAATTCATTCATACGATCCATTCTAATTCATTCGTACAATCCATTCTATTTCATTCGTACGATCCAGTCTTACTCATTCGTATGATCCATTCTAATTCATTCGTATGATCCATTCTAATTCATTCGTACGATCCATTCTAATTCATTCGTACGATCCATTCTAATTCATTCGCACGAATGTACCCATTCTAGTTCATTCGTACGATCCATTCTAATTCATTCGTACGATCCATTCTAATTCAGGATCGTACGAATGAATTAGAATGGATACATTCGTGCGAATGAATTAGAATTGATCGTACGAATGAATTAGAATAGATCGTGCGAATGAATTAGAATGGATCGTACGAATGAATTAGAATGGATCGTATGAATGAACTAGAATGGATACATTCGTGCGAATGAATTAGAATGGATCGTACGAATGAATTAGAATGGATCGTACGAATGAATTAGAATGGATCTTACGAATGAATTAGAATGGATCGTGCGAATGAATTAGAATGGATCGTACGAATGAATTAGAATGGATACATTCGTGCGAATGAATTAGAATGGATCATACGAATGAGTAAGAATGGATCGTACGAATGAAATAGAATGGATTATACAAATGAATTAGAATGGATACATTCGTGCGAATGAATTAGAATGGATCGTATGTACGAATGAATTAGAATGGATACATTCGTGCGAATGAATTAGAATGGATCGTACGAATGAATTAGAATGGATCGTACGAATGAATTAGAATGGATCTTACGAATGAATTAGAATAGATCGTACGAATAAATTAGAATGGATCGTATGAATGGTTTAGAATGGATACATTCATGCGAATGAATTAGAATGGATCGGACGAATGAATTAGAATGGATCGTACGAATGAATTAGAATGGATCAAATGAATGAATTAGAATGGTTACATTCATACGAATGAATTAGAATGGATCATACGAATGGATTAGAATGGTTCGTACGAATGGATTAGAATGGATACATTCGTGCGAACGAATTAGAATGGATCATACGAATGAGTAAGAATGGATCGTACGAATGAAATAGAATGGATTGTACGAATGAATTAGAATGGATCGTGCGAATGAATTTGAATGGATCGTACGAATGAATTAGAATGGATCGTGCTAATGAATTAGAATTGATCCTACGAATGAAATTGAATGGATTGTACGAATGATTTAGAATGGATCATACGAATGAATTAGAATGGATCGTACGAATGATTTAGAATGGATACATTCGAGCGAATGAATTAGAATGGATCATACGAATGAGTAAGAATGGATCGTACGAATGAAATAGAATGGATTGTACGAATGAATTAGAATGGATTCGTACGAATGAATTAGAATGGATACATTCGTGAGAATGAATTAGAATGGATCATACCAATGAGTAAGAATGGATCGTACGAATGAAATAGAATGGATTGTGCGAATGAATTAGAATGGATCGTACGAATGAATTAGAATGGATCGTGTGAAAGAATTAGAATGGATTGTATGAATGAATTAGAATAGATCGTATAAATGAATTAGAATGGATCGTACGAATGAATTAGAATGGATCGTACGAATGAATTAGAATGGATCGTATGAATGAATTAGAATGGATACATTCGTGCGAATGAATTAGAATGGATACATTCGTGCGAAAGAATTAGAATAGATCGTATGAATGAATTAGAATGGATCCTATGGATGAATTAGAATGGATCGTGCGAATGAATTAGAATGGATCGTACGAATGAATTAGAATGGATCGTGCTAATGAATTAGAATTGATCGAACGAATGAATTAGCATGGATCGTGCTAATGAATTAGAATGGAACGTATGAATGAATTAGAATGGATCGTGTGAAAGAATTAGAATGGATTGTATGAATGAATTAGAATGAATTCGTACGATCCATTCGAATTCATTCGCACGATCCATTCTAATTCATTCATACGATCCATTCTAATTCATTCATACAATCCATTCTAATTCTTTCACACGATCCATTCTAATTCATTCGTAGGATCCCTTCTAATTCATTCGTACAATCTATTCTATTTCATTCGTACGATCCATTCTTACTCATTCGTATGATCCATTCTAATTCATTCGGACGAATGTATCCATTCTAATTAATTCGTACGATCCATTCTAATTCATTCGTACGATTCATTCTAATTCATTCGTACGATCCATTCTAATTCATTCATCCGATCCATTCTAATTCATTCGCACGAATGTATCCATTCTAATTCATTCATACGATACATTCTAATTCATTCGTACGATCCATTCTAATTCATTCGTAAGATCCATTCTAATTCATTCGTACGATCCATTCTAATTCATTCGCACGATCAAGTCTAATGGATTCGCACGATCCATTCTAATTCATTTGCACGAATGTATCCATTCTAGTTCATTCGTACGATCCATTCTAATTCATTCGTACGATCCATTCTAATTCATTCGCACGATCCATTCTAATTCATTCGTACGATCCATTCTAATTCATTCATACGATCCATTCTAATTTATTCGTACGATCCATTCTAATTTATTCGCACAAATGTATCCATTCTAATTCATTCGTACGATCTATTCTAATTCATTCGCACGATCCATTCTAATTCATTCGTACGATCCATTCTAATTCATTCGCACGATCTGTTCTTATTCATTCGCACAATCCATTCTAATTCATTCGCATGAATGTATCCATTCTAATTCATTCGTACGATCCATTCTAATTCATTCGTACGATCCATTCTAATTCATTCGTATGATCCATTCTAATTAATTCGTATGATCCATTCTAATTCATTCTTACGATCCATTCTAATTCATTCATACAATCCATTCTAATTAATTCGCACGAATGTATCCATTCTAATTAATTCGTACGATCCATTCTAATTCATTCGTATGATCTATTCTTATTCATTCGCACGATCCAGTCTAATTGATTCGCACGATCCATTCTAATTCATTCGCACGAATGTATCCATTCTAATTCATTCGTACGATCCATTCTAATTCATTAATATGATCCATTCTAATTCATTCGTACGATCCATTCTAATTCATATGCACAAAGGTATCCATTCTAATCCATTCGTAGGATCCATTCTAATCCATTCGTACGATCCATTCTAATTCATTCGTACGATCCATTCTAATTCATTCGCTCGAATGTATCCATTCTAATCCATTCTTACGATCCATTTTAATCCATTCGTACGATCCATTCTAATTCATTCGCATGAATGTAACCATTCTAATTCATTTATTTGATCCATTCTAATTCATTCGTATGATCCATTCTAATTCATTCGTCCGATCCATTCTTATTCATCCGCACGAATGTATCCATTCTAATTCATTCGTACGATCCATTCTAATTCATTCGTACGATCTATTCTAATTTATTCATAAGATCCATTCTAATTCATTCGTACGATCCATTCTAATTCATTCGTACGATCCATTCTAATTCATTCATACGAATGTATCCATTCTAGTTCATTCCTGTTGAGTAAGATATGGTCTAGGGCTTGTAAAAACCATGGTTGATTAATAAATGAGTTGATATTTATATTAGAATAGCTTAATTGGTGCGTATTCTACGTGTTCTATATATTGAACTGATAAGAGCCATGGCTGTATAGTGGTTCATCTGAGTGGGAGACTCAGTTGATTAGTACTATTAGCCTAAATTGTTCGCAGTTCTGATTAAGGTTGGCCGCCCTATCAGGTTAAGCTGTTGGAATGACAGAGCATGGGTTTCTTTACTATGGTCATTGCCAAGCGCAGTGTCTGTGGCTGAACAGAACCAACACGGTGCACAGATCGGTGAGCAGACACCGGTGCACATAGTCGTGTTTCTGCTTAGGGTAATAGGTCCTAAACCCTGAGGAACCATGACCGATGGACTAACCAGTTTGGGTAACTTTGGTTCACCAACGTGTGAGGGATCTAACCACGACCCAAAACCACGGTGCGCTGGGTTGCTGAGCTGGCGTTGCATCGGCATGTCACTCCTGCAGGCTATTCACATCCCCATTGGGAGGTGCGTTCCTTGGTCTGACATACACTGTACTAAAACCAGGCCTGGTGGTTAACAGTTGAGCTGTTAGACTGAATCCTGTTTTTTGGCCAAAATGATCGGAGGTACGATGTATTAATCAACCTGGAAGGAACCTAGTCATATGGTCACTTGAGTCTGACGGTGCTCTCCACCGCTCAAGTTGACACATGGCACCGAGTGAAGGGACATCTAATTACCTATCTAAGCGGAGAGCAGGGGTATGCGAGAGAGCTTAGTAAGTCTGGGAGAATTGGAGTGCAGCCTGCGTCGCACTCTGGGTGGCCACGCAGGTTAACTGGGACCTAGAGGGTTGACAGGGACACTTGGGTAGTGTGTCGATCGGGTCTGGTTGGAAGCCATGAATCCTAGTCCCTGAAGGTTCCACCTTATCCACGATCGTTACGGATCATAACTTTCTCCTTGTCTCACTGTACAATACAAGTTGAAGAAATAATGCCTTAATCGTCCTGTTTTCCATGAGTGCATTGCACTAGGGCATGGTGGATGCACAGGACTAAGTGTGTTCACTAGGGGGCAACCCCAGAGTAGTGTAGGGACACACGATGTTGCCATAATGCCATAAGGAGTTCATTCCGTGTGTGCGTGTCGCACTAGAGCACGGTCTGTGTATTTAGTGATTTTTACTATAGGGGCACCCCACGTTTTACTGAGGGCACCCCAGTAAATAGTAAAAACACTATTCAAAACTCTATGGTATGTTAAATAGGTATGGATGAGGTTCTCTAAGTGTTAGAGTACTTTATCATGCACTGAGGTGGAGCATATATGCTCCGGTATGAGGTGGATGGCCACTAGATGCATGGGGGGCATTTTGGTCATTTCAAAATGTCCCGCATGCCCTAATGGCCGACCCCCCCATTAGGAAAAATATGCATGGCCATCAAATCCATATTTAAAGGGTTTAATTCAGATTTGAAATGATTTGAATCTATTCCCTTTAATTGCAAAACCAAATATGGCAACTATACAATAGTGGGCATTTATTTTTGAGGATTAATGAGAGAGAGAGAAGGGGGAACGGTTCATATGGACAAGGGGAGAGAGGGGCACGGTTTTAAAGACATATTAGGCAAGGAAAACCGAGCCTCATTCAGATTTTGAAGTGAAAGACCGATCCCTCTCTCCCTTGTGTTCGGTTTTTGCCTCCCTCTCTCTCTCGGGCACTCATCTCTCTCATTCTTTGGGTTTGACCTAAGGTGTGAAGAGAAAATCTTCATCATCTCATCATCTTCTCCTCATAGAGTGGGTGTGATAAAGAAGAAGAGAAAGCTTGCACTCCGAAGCACTCAGAGATTGGAGTGCAAGGATCCGGGTCGATTCGCGAGATCGGGTGTACCCGAAGAAGAACGAGGCTTCTCCCACGCACGTGGATACTTCCGTCATCATCAACTTGGAAGATTAACATCGCGGTGTTAAATCCCGCACGGAGGTATAATAAACAAAACCCTAGATCTATTGAATTGCATGCATAACATTTATGGTGTGTTTCGATAGATGACCATAGTGGTTCGTTTGCATTTCATTTTAATCTTGCGCATATGATTGTTTCTTAAGAAATTTTTAAAAATGTATCGCACACCGTATCGATCCTAAGATCGAGTCCGGCTTCCGTTGCGCCTCTGATTTATTTCCAACAAATGGTATCAGAGCCATTTTCGGTGTGCGATTCACGAAAAAAAAAAAAATTTCTATGAATCGAATCAAATGCGTATTTGATGAATGAATGCATTCACCAGGGTTTGCATGCGCTAGATCATATATGCATATGTGTTGCATGCTATGTTTTCCTGCAGGGCGCCGCTAGAAAATAATAATTGTGATTGTTTGGTTTTGGGGGTCGGACCCCGAAAAATATGATTGCATTGTTATTTTTTATTGTTCTTTCTGTGATGGATGGTTGTAAGGCCTAATGGGACAAGTACGTGGAGGTTGTTCCACGGCTTGGTTTTTCCCGGCCAATTATATCTATTCTTGTACTTTCATTATTCTTTATCCTAGGAAAATATGTATGAACGAGCGATTGCTCGGAGCATACTAGATTTTTCAATTACAGGCTGAAGATTTGGAGGACAAGATCAGATGGAAAATCCATTACCGGAAGACCGGATGTGGTGGGCCAAAGGAAGAGATATCCGGAAGATGCCATGAACGGGATCATCAGAGCATTGCTAGTCAGGTTCAGGGGTCGGACCCTGAACTTGATATCAATGGATGTTTATGTTTGATGGTAGTTGGATATTTTCTAAGACCCCGGTGAAATTATATATTCTAATGCTATATGTATTAGATTATGGGATGCCCTTTCCCCACTGTGTGTGGGATGCCTATACCCCACTTGGTCCCTGCGACCATTAGGTTAGATCTTCATTTAATGACACCCGTAGTTTAATTGGTGTTTGATGGTAGTTGGATCCCATAACACTCGGTTATGCCACCGTTAGGTTGAGGTCCAACGGAGGTTGTCGGATGTCCCTAATTGGTTTGACATCGAAACCAATAGTGATGTGGTGATCATCTATGACATCAAACATCAAGTTGCATACGAGGAGTCATACTAATGGGAGACCTTTCCTTGTATGTCTAGACCATAGGCTAGGCTCTAGAGCACAAAGGGTAATGATCATTTTATTTAGTATCGAAGGCTTGGAAAGTACGTAATGTGATTCTCGGGAGAAAGGTGACAACTGAGTATCCACGGGATAGGGACTATGGTCCTCTCCAAGTCTATCTATACTTCATAAGAGATCTTAACTCTAGTGGGAGCACGGTATGACCAGGGTCTAGGTCTAGGTTGTCGCAACCTAGGATCTAAAATACTTGCATTGAAATAACCCTCACAATAATTAAGGGATATGTAAGAGGACTCAGTGTGAGTACCCCTGGCCTCCACTGCCAACTGCTGAATTTTCGGGTGATAGGGTATGGCTCAATATACCCCTCGGGTGAGAGTTATTTTCTGTCATGCCGGAGGCTTAGCAGTCTCCTTCAGGATATGGTGGTCACAATGCCAGGAGAGAAGGGCTTTTCCCGCCCTCGCGGGGGCCGCATGAACTCCCGTGTTATGATTGCCTAGGCTTGTGGGTAAGCATCCGGAGCACCCGTGAGGCTACCCGTTACGTCGCATGGAGATCACGGGGGGCTGGCCAAAAGAAAACCGTGGTCCATTATAGCCCGTCTGTGGCAGATTTGGATTAGGTCCGAGAGACCTGCTGTGAGCGGAGGATGCTGCACACTGCCCCCTCGGGCGGGTGTATCCGAATTCGAGATCTCATATACATGGTAAAATTGATCCATAAATATGTCTCCGCTTTGAGGGTAGCGTTGACGTTTGGATATAATTTGACTCATTTTAAAAACACCATAAAATGAGTTTATGAAGCATTCTAATATACTCCCATTTATTTTTCAGATGACCAAACTAGACCCCTTATCTGCCATCCTAAATGATAACAAGCTTACGGGTCCTAACTATGAGGACTGGAAACGCAACCTCATGCTTGTTCTGAGGATTGGTAAACACACCATGGCCTTAACCACTCAGGAACCGAACCTACCGGGTCCAGATGCCACTGAGGCAGAGACTAAGGCTTTCTCCGACTGGCGAGATTCTAATGAGATGTGCAAGTGCTATATCATAGCTTCCTTGCAGACAACTCTACAGAAGCAAGTCGAAGAAATGCCTGATGCTTCTGATATGATGCTATACCTCAAAGAAATGTTTGAGGGGCATAGCCGCGTAACGCGCTACCTCACAATAAAAAAGCTCGTTAGCACTAAGATGTCCGAAGGGACGCCTGTCCGGGAACACATACTAAAAAAGCTCGGGTTCCAGAACGAACTGGCTACCATGAACATTGTGCTGGATAACGAGGTTATGACTGATATCTTCCTTGCGTCCCTGTCTGGAGCATTTGAAGGCTTTATCACTAACTTCAACCTTAATAAGTTGGAGATGACAAATGCAGAGCTTCTTGGAGCTCTCCAAGCAACAGAAGACGGGTTCAAGGTTAAAGTTGAGGCATTAAGTGCAAAGCGCAGGGCTGCTCTGAAGGCTAAGAAGCCTATGAGCAAGAAGCCTAAGAACAAGAAGCTGAAGGCAGGGCCTCTGCAGAGCCATGTGGGGACCTCTAAGTCAAGAGAGATGAAGTCACCAAGCACGAAGTGCTTCAGATATGGCAAAAAGGGCCATTGGAAAAAGGACAGCACAAAGCCTCAGGGTGCTGGGACAGGTAATTCTCAGCTACTAGTAGTTGAGTCACTTCTTTCAAGTAGCAGTTCTTTTGCATCTTGGATTGTGGATTCTGGTTCCACTGACCATGCCTGTAACTCTTTACAGGGGTTCCAGGTAAGCAGAAGGCTACTTGATGAGGAACTGGTCCTGAGCATGGGGACTGATGCTGTTGCAATCGCAGAAGCAGTTGGAGATATTTATGTATCTTTTTCTAATGAAAAGACTTTGATTTTAAGAGACGTATTATATGTACCGTCTTTGAGACGTAATCTAATTTCTGTTTCTTCTATGGTGAATGATGGTTATTCAGTTCTTTTTGATACATCTGGTGTGTCTATTAGAATGAATGGAACCTTCATTATTAGAGGAATAGTTCAGAACAGTCTCTATATTCTAAGTCCTAAATTAGAGAAAGAAAACATAACAACTTTGAATATTAACTCATCTAAACGTAAGAAACCTTCAGAAAATCTAACTCTATTGTGGCATCTAAGACTTGGGCATATTGCCTCAGATAGAATTCATAGGTTGGTCAAGGCCGGGCTTCTGGAAACAGATCCCTTGGAGATCCTTCCAACCTGTGAGTCTTGTCTGGAGGGCAAAATGACCAAGAGGGCTTTTAAAGCCAAAGGGAATAGGGCCACAGAGATATTAGAGTTAGTTCATTCTGATGTATGTGGACCCATGAGCGTCCAGGCGATAGGAGGCCATGAGTACTTCATCACGTTTACTGATGATTACTCAAGATATGGCTATATCTACATAATGCATCGAAAGTCTGAGTCCTTTGACAAGTTCAAAGAATTTAGAGCCGAAGTTGAAAAGCAGACTGGTAGATATGTGAAAGCCCTTCGATCTGATCGAGGAGGTGAGTACCTATCGGACGAGTTCCTTGGGTATCTTAGAGACAGTGGGATTGTATCCCAGTTGACTGCTCCAGGTACACCACAACAGAATGGAGTTTCTGAGAGAAGGAATCGGACCTTGTTGGACATGGTCCGTAGTATGATGAGTTATACTAGTTTACCGATCACATTTTGGGGATATGCCCTATTAACAGTAGCTTATATCTTAAACCATGTCCCATCTAAATCAGTGCCTCTAACTCCTAGAGAACTGTGGTCAAAGCGAAAGCCTACACTGCAGCATTTCAGAATATGGGGATGTCCTGCACATGTGCGAAAGGACAAGAGGGATAAGATGGAGACTAAGTCTAAGGTATGTTTGCTCATAGGCTATCCTAAAGAAACAAAAGGTGGTATATTCTATGATCCTGAGGATAAGAAGGTACTCGTTTCTACGAATGCCATCTACCTAGAGCAGGACTATATTATGGACCACAAGCCAACTAGTAAGGTAGTTCTGGAAGAGCTACTGGGTACTGGTGGAGGTAGCACATCCGGTAACATAGAGGGAAGAGGTAACATTGAAACTAGTATACCAGAGACTGTAGAAACGAATCGCTCAGTACCACCATTACCTCGTCGCAGTGGGAGACAAATCAGAGCTCCTGAAAGATACTATGGAGAGACTTGATTAGTCGATCCAGAGATTCAGGAGGATGATCCCTTGAGCTATGATGAGGCGATGAAATCTTCTGACAGTTCTGCTTGGCAAAAAGCTATGGAGGCAGAAATTGCATCTATGTCCCAAAATAATGTCTGGACACTTATTGCACCATCACCCAATATTAAACCTATTGGGTGTAAGTGGGTGTACAAGAAGAAAAGAGGACCCGATGGTTCCATTTAGACTTATAAAGCTAGATTAGTTGCCAAGGGTTTTACCCAACGAGAAGGGATCGATTATGACGAGACCTTCTCACCGGTAGCTATGCTTAAGTCTATTCGAATCCTCTTGTCCATTACAGCCCAATATGATTGGGAGATCTGGCAGATGGATGTCAAGACAGCTTTCCTCAATGGGGATTTGGAGGAAGACATATATATGATGCAGCCTCCAGGTTTTGAGTCAGTAGGTCAGGAAGATCTGGTTTGCAAACTTCAGAGGTCCATCTATGGACTGAAACAAGCATCCAGAAGTTGGAATATCCGTTTTGATCAGACAATCCGCTCATACGGATTTGATCAAAATGAGGATGAACCTTGTGTGTACAAAAGGAGTGATAATACAACAGTGGTATATTTAATACTTTATGTAGATGATATACTACTAATTGGAAATGACGTAGGAACATTATCTACAGTAAAAGTTTGGTTATCCTCGCAATTCGACATGAAAGACCTAGGTGAGGCGAGTTATGTTCTGGGGATTAAGGTAACTCGAGATCACCAGAACAAGATTCTTTTGCTCTCACAAACTGCTTATATAGATAAGATACTGGCCAGATTCAGCATGCAGGACTCCAAGAAGGGTTTCTTGCCATTCAGATATGGCTTGAAATTGTCTAAGGATTAATGTCCTAAGACACCTGAGGAGAAGGCAGAAATGCAAAAGATACCTTATGCTTCAGCAGTGGGTAGTCCAATGTATGCCATGCAGTGCACGAGGCCAGATATCTGTTTTGTAGTAGATATGATGGGTCGGTTTCAGTCGAATCCGGGTCCAGCACATTGGACTGCTGTAAAGAGTATACTCAAGTACCTTCGTCGTACGAGGGATTATGAGTTAGTCTACACTTCACAGGACTTGACGCCGATTGGATACACGGATGCTGACTTTATGTCAAATGTGGAATCTAGAAAATCGACTTCAGGTTATGTTTTCATGTTAGGAGGAGGAGCAGTAAGTTGGCGGAGTGTGAAGCAAGGTTGCATCGCAGACTCCACCACTGAAGCTGAGTACGTCGCAGCGTGCGAGGCTGGAAAAGAAGCGGTGTGGCTTAAAAAGTTCTTATTGGACTTAGGGTACGTACCAGAGGCTCAGTCACCTATTGTCCTTTATTGTGATAATAGTGGAGCGGTAGCACAGGCCAAGGAGCCAAGACACCACCAGAAGGGGAAACATATCGAACGCAAGTTCCACTTGATTCGGCAGTTTCAGAAGGAAGGACAAGTAGCGGTGACAAAGATAGCATCTAAAGACAATGTTGCTGATCCCTTTACAAAGGCAATTCCTGCAAAGGCGTTTGAGCAGCATGTAGAAGCTATGGGAGTCAGAACCGTTTTTCCTCGCTAGACCAAGTGGGAGATTATTGAGTAAGATATGGTCTAGGGCATGTAAAAACCATGGTTGATTAAGAAATGAGTTGATATTTATATTAGAATAGCTTAATTGGTGCGTATTCTACGTGTTCTATATATTGAACTGATAAGAGCCATGGCTGTATAGTGGTTCATCTGAGTGGGAGACTCAGTTGATTAGTACTATTAGCCTAAATTGTTCGCAGTTCTGATTAGGGTTGGTCGCCCTATCAGGTTAAGCTGTTGGAATGACAGAGCATGGGTTTCTCCACTATGGTCATTGCCAAGCACAGTGTCTGTGGCTGAACAGAACCAACACGGTGCACAGATCGGTGAGCAGACACCGGTGCACATAGCCGTGTTTCTGCTTAGGGTAATAGGTTCTAAACCCTGAGGAACCATGACCGATGGACTAACCAGTTTGGGTAACTTTGGTTCACCAACGTGTGAAGGATCTAACCACGACCCAAAACCACGGTGCGCTGGGTTGCTGAGCTGGCGTTGCATCGGCATGTCACTCCTGCAGGCTATTCACATCCCCATTGGGAGGTGCGTTCCTTGGTCTGATATACACCGTACTAAAACCAGGCCTGGTGGTTAATAGTTGAGCTGTTAGACTGAATCCGGTTGTTTGGCCAAAATGATCGGAGGTACGATGTGTTAATCAACCTGGAAGGAACCTAGTCATATGGTCACTTGAGTCTGACGGTGCTCTCCACCGCTCAAGTTGACACATGGCACCGAGTGAAGGGACATCTAATTACCTATCTAAGCGGAGAGCAGGGGTATGCGAGAGAGCTTAGTAAGTCTGGGAGAATTGGAGTGCAGCCTGCGTCGCACTCTGGGTGGCCACGCAGGTTAACTGGGACCTAGAGGGTTGACAGGGATACTTGGGTAGTGTGTCGATCGGGTCCGGTTGGAAGCCATGAATCCTAGTCCCTGAAGGTTCCACCTTATCCACGATCGTTACGGATCATAACTTTCTCCTTGTCTCACTGTACAATACGAGTTGAAGAAATAATGCCTTAATCGTCCTGTTTTCCATGAGTGCATTGCACTAGGGCATGGTGGATGTACAGGACTAAGTGTGTTCACTAGGGGGCAACCCCAGAGTAGTGTAGGGACACACGATGTTGCCATAATGCCATAAGGAGTTCATTCCGTGTGTGCGTGTCGCACTAGAGCACGGTCTGTGTATTTAGTGATTTTTACTATAGGGGCACCCCACGTTTTACTGAGGGCACCCCAGTAAATAGTAAAAACACTATTCAAAACTCTATGGTATGTTAAATAGGTATGGATGAGGTTCTCTAAGTGTTAGAGTACTTTATCATGCACTGAGGTGGAGCATATATGCTCCGGTATGAGGTGGATGGCCACTAGATGCATGGGGGGCATTTTGGTCATTTCAAAATGTCCCGCATGCCCTAATGGCCGACCCCCCCATTAGGAAAAATATGCATGGCCATCAAATCCATATTTAAAGGGTTTAATTCAGATTTGAAATGATTTGAATCTATTCCCTTTAATTGCAAAACCAAATATGGCAACTATACAATAGTGGGCATTTATTTTTGAGGATTAATGAGAGAGAAAGAAGGGGGAACGGTTTATATGGACAAGGGGAGAGAGGGGCACGGTTTTAAAGACATATTAGGCAAGGAAAACCGAGCCTCATTCAGATTTTGAAGTGAAAGACCGATCCCTCTCTCCCTTGTGTTCGATTTTGGCCTCCCTCTCTCTCTCGGGCACTCATCTCTCTCATTCTTTGGGTTTGACCTAAGGTGTGAAGAGAAAATCTTCATCATCTCATCATCTTCTCCTCATAGAGTGGGTGTGATAAAGAAGAAGAGAAAGCTTGCACTCCGAAGCACTCAGAGATTGGAGTGCAAGGATCCGGGTCGATTCGCGAGATCGGGTGTACCCGAAGAAGAACGAGGCTTCTCCCACGCACGTGGATACTTCCGTCATCATCAACTTGGAAGATTAACATCGCGGTGTTAAATCCCGCACGGAGGTATAATAAACGAAACCCTAGATCTATTGAATTGCATGCATAACATTTATGGTGTGTTTCGATAGATGACCATAGGGGTTCGTTTGCATTTTATTTTAATCTTGCGCAGATGATTGTTTCTTAAGAAATTTTTAAAAATGTATCGCACACCGTATCGATCCTAAGATCGAGTCCGGCTTTCGTTGCGCCTCTGATTTATTTCCAACAATTCCTACGATCCATTACGATCCATTCTTACTCATTGGTACGATCCATTCTAATTCATTCGTACGAATGTATCCATTCTAATTCATTCGTACGATCCATTCTAATTCATTCGGAATTAGAATGGATCATACGAATGTATTAGAATGGATCGTATGAGTGAATTAGAATGGATCGTACGAATGAATTAGAATGGATCGTATGAATGAATTAGAATGGATACATTCGTGTGAATGAATCAGAATGGATCGTATGAATGAATTAGAATAGATTTTGTGAATGAATTAGAACTGATCGTACGAATGAATTAGAATGGATACATTCGTGCGAATGAATTAGAATGGATCCTATAAATGAATTAGAATGGATCGTGCGAATGAATTAGAATGGATCGTACGAATGAATTAGAATGGATCGTGCTAATGAATTAGAATTGATCGAACGAATGAATTAGCATGGATCGTGCTAATGAATTAGAATGGAACGTACGAATGAATTAGAATGGATCGTGTGAAAGAATTAGAATGGATTGTATGAATGAATTAGAATGAATTCGTACGATCCATTTGAATTCATTCGCACGATCCATTCTAATTCATTCGTACGTTCCATTCTAATTCATTAGCACGATCCATGCTAATTCATTCGTTTGATCAATTCTAATTCATTAGCACGATCCATTCTAATTCATTCGTACGATCCATTCTAATTCATTCGCACGATCCATTCTAATTCATTCATAGGATCCATTCTAATTCATTCATACAATCCATTCGAATTCGTACGATCCATTCGAATTCATTCGCACGATCCATTCTAATTCATTCATACGATCCATTCTAATTCTTTCACACGATCCATTCTAATTCATTCGTAGGATCCATTCTAATTCATTCGTACAATCTATTCTATTTCATTCGTACGATCCATTCTTACTCATTCGTATGATCCATTCTAATTCATTCGGACGAATGTATCCATTCTAATTTATTCGTACGATCCATTCTAATTCATTCGTACGATCCATTCTAATTCATTCGTCCGATCCATTCTAATTCATTCATCCGATCCATTCTAATTCATTCGCACGAATGTATCCATTCTAATTCATTCGTACGATCCATTCTAATTCATTCGTACGATCTATTCTAATTCATTCGTAAGATCCATTCTAATTCATTCATACGATCCATTCTAATTCATTCGTACGATCCATTCTAATTCATTCGTACGAATGTATCCATTCTAGTTCATTCGTACGATCCATTCTAATTCATTCATACAATTTATTCTAATTCATTCGTACGAATGAATCCATTCTAATTCATTCGTACGATCAGTTCTAATTCATTCACAAAATCTATTCTAATTCATTCATACGATCCATTCTAATTCATTCACACGAATGTATCCATTCTAATTCATTCATACGATCCATTCTAATTCATTTGTACGATCCATTCTAATTCACTCATACGATCCATTCTAATACATTCATACGATCCATTCTAATTCATTTGCACGAATATATCCATTCTAATTCATTCGTATGATCCATTCTAGTTCCTTCGTACGATCCATTCTAATTCATTCGTACGATCTATTCTAATTCATTCGTACGATCCATTCTAATTCATTCGTACGATCCATTCTAATTCCTTCGTACGATCCATTCTAATTCATTCGTACGATCCATTCTAATTCATTCATACAATCCATTCTAATTCTTTCACACGATCCATTCTAATTCATTCGTACGATCCATTCTAATTCATTCGTGCAATCCATTCTATTTCATTCATACGATCCATTCTTACTCATTCCTACGATCCATTCTAATTCATTCACACGAATGTATCCATTCGTACGAATGAATTAGAATAGATTGTACGAATGAATTAGAATGGATCGTACGAATGAATTAGAATGGATCGTACGAAGGAATTAGAATGGATCGTACGATTGAATTATAATGGATCGTACGAATGAATTAGAATAGATCGTACGAATGAATTAGAATGGATCATACGAAGGAATTAGAATGGATCGTACGAATGTATTAGACTAGATCGTACGAATGAATTTGAATGGATACATTTGTGTGAATGAATCTAAATGGATTGTATGAATGAATTACAATGGATCGTACGAATGAATTAGAATGGATCGTACGAATGAATTAGAATAGCTCATACGAATGAATTAGAATGAATCGTATGAATGAATTAGAAAGGTTACATTTATGCGAATGAATTAGAATAGATCGTACGAATGAATTAGAATGGATCGTACGAATAAATTAGAATGGATCGTGGGAATGAATTAGAATGGATTGTACGAATGAATTAGAATGGATCCACCGAATGAGTTAGAATAGATCATACGAATGAATTAGAATGGATTGTACGAATGAATTAGAATGGATTGTGCGAATGAATTAGAATGGATCGTATGAATGAATAAGAATGGATCGTACGAATGAATTAGAATGGATCGTGCGAATGAATTAGCATGAATCGTACGAATGTATTAGAATGGATCGTACGAATGAATTAGAATGAATCGTATGATCCATTCTAATTCAATCGTCCGATCCATTCTAATTCATTCGCATGAATGTATCCATTCTAATTCATTCGTACAATCCATTCTATTTCATTCGTACGATCCATTCTTACTCATTTGTATGATCCATTCTAATTCATTCGTACGATCCATTCTAATTCATTCGTACGATCCATTCTAATTCATTCGCACGATCCATTCTAATTCATTCATACGATCCATTCTAATTCATTCATACGATCCATTCTAATTCATTCCTACAATCCATTCTAATTCATTCGCCCGATCCATTCTAATTCATTCATACGATCCATTCTATTCGAATGGATCATGCGATCCATTCGAATTCATTCGCACGATCTATTCTAATTCATTCATACAATCCATTCTAATTCATTCATACAATGCATTCTAATTCTTTCGCACGATCCATTCTAATTCATTCATACGATCCATTCTAATTCATTCGTACGATCCATTCTAATTCACTCATACGATCCATTCTAATACATTCATACGATCCATTCTAATTCATTTGCACGAATATATCCATTCTAATTCATTCGTACGATCCATTCTAATTCCTTCGTACGATCTATTCTAATTCATTTGTACGATCCATTCTAATTCATTCGTACGATCCATTCTAATTCCTTCGTACGATCCATTCTAATTCCTTCGTACGATCCATTCTAATTCATTCATACAATCCATTCTAATTCTTTCACACGATCCATTCTAATTCATTCGTACGATCCATTCTAATTCATTCGTACGATCCATTCTAATTCATTCGTGCAATCTATTCTATTTCATTCGTACGATCCATTCTTACTCATTCGTACGATCCATTCTAATTCATTCACACGAATGTATCCATTCGTACGAAAGAAATAGAATAGATTGTACGAATGAATTAGAATGGATCGTACGAATGAATTAGAATGGATCGTACGAATGAATTAGAATGGATCGTGTGAAAGAATTAGAATAGATTGTATGAATGAATTAGAATGGATCGTACGAAGGAATTAGAATGGATCGTACGAAGGAATTAGAATGGATCGTACGAATGAATTAGAATGGATCGTACGAATGAATTAGAATAGATCGTACGAAGGAATTAGAATGGATCGTACGAATGAATTAGAATGGATATATTCGTGCAAATGAATTAGAATGGATCGTATGAATGTATTAGAATGGATCGTATGAGTGAATTAGAATGGATCGTACGAATGAATTAGAATGGATCGTACGAATGAATTAGAATGGATACATTCGTGCGAATGAATTAGAATGGATCGGACGAATGAATTAGAATGGATCGTACGAATGAATTAGAATGGATCAAATGAATATATTAGAATGGTTACATTCATGCGAATGAATTAGAATGGATCGTACAAATGGATTAGAATGGATCGTACGAATGGATTAGAATGGATACATTCGAGCGAATGAATTAGAATGGATCGTACGACTGAATTAGAATGGATCGTACGAATGGATTAGAATAGATCCTACGAATGGACTAGAATGGATACCTTTGTGCATATGAATTAGAATGGATCGTACGAATGAATTAGAATGGATCATATTAATGAATTAGAATGGATCGTACGAATGAATTAGAATGGATCGTGCAAATCCATTAGACTGGATCGTGCGAATGAATAAGAATGGATCATACGAATGAATTAGAATGGATCGTACGAATTAATTAGAATGGATACATTCGTGCGAATGAATTAAAATGGATTGTATGAATGAATTAGAATGGATCGTACAAATGAATTAGAATGGATCATACGAATTAATTAGAATGGATCATACGAATGAATTAGAATGGATCGTACGAATGAATTAGAATGGATCGTACGAATGAACTAGAATGGATAGTACGAATGAACTAGAATGGATACATTCGTGCGAATGAATTAGAATGGATCGTACGAATGAATTAGAATGGATCTTATGAAAGAATTAGAATGGATCGTACGAATTAATTAAAATGGATCGTACGAATGAATTAGAATAAATACATTCGTGCGATTGAATTAGAATGGATCGGACGAATGAATTAGAATGGATCGTACGAATGAATTAGAATGGATCAAATGAATGAATTAGAATGGTTACATTCATGCGAATGAATTAGAATGGATCGTACGAATGGATTAGAATGGATCGTACGAATGGATTAGAATGGATACATTCGTGCGAATGAATTAGAATGGATTGTGTGAATGAATTAGAATGGATCGTACGAATGAATTAGAATGGATCGTATGAGTGAATTAGAATGGATACGAAGGAATTAGAATGGATCGTACGAAGGAATTAGAATGGATCATACGAATCAAATAGAATGGATCGTACGAAGGAATTAGAATGGATCGTACGAAGGAATTAGAATGGATCGTACGAATGAATTAGAATGGATTAATTCGTGCAAATGAATTAGAATGGATCGTATAAATGAATTAGAATGGATCGTATGAGTGAATTAGAATGGATAGTACGAATGAAGTAGAATGGATCATATGAATGAATTAGAATGGATACATTCATGCGAATGAATTAGAATGGATCGTATGAATGAATTAGAATAGATTGTGTGAATGAATTAGAATGGATCGTACGAATGAATTAGAATGGATACATTCGTGCGAATAAATTAGAATGGATTGTATGAATGAATTAGAATGGATCGTACGAATGAATTAGAATGGATCATACAAATGAATTAGAATAGATTGCGCGAATGAATTAGAATGGATCGTGCGAATGAAATAGAATGGATACAAATGAATTAGAATGGATCATACGAATGAATTAGAATGACGATCCATTCTTACTCATTCGTATGATCCATTCTAATTTATTCGCACGAATGTATCCATTCTAATTCATTCGTACGTCTAATTCATTCGTACGGTCCATTCTAATTCATTCGCACAATCCATTCTATTTCATTCGTACGATCCATTCTTACTCATTCGTATGATCCATTATGGATACATTCGTGCGAATGAATTAGAATGGATCATACGACTAAGTAAGAATGGATCGTACGAATGAAATAGAATGGATTATGCGAATGAATTAGAATGGATCGTACGAATGAATTAGAATGGATCGTGTGAAAGAATTAGAATGGATTGTATGAATGAATTAGAATGGATATATTTGTGCGAATGAATTAGAATGGATACATTCGTGCGAAAGAATTAGAATAGATCGTATGAATGAATTAGAATGGATCCTATGAATGAATTAGGATGGATCGTGCGAATGAATTAGAATGGATCGTACGAATGAATTAGAATGGATCGTGCTAATGAATTAGAATTGATCGAACGAATGAATTAGCATGGATCGTGCTAATGAATTAGACTGGAACGTAGGAATGAATTAGAATGGATCGTGTGAAAGAATTAGAATGGATTGTATGAATGAATTAGAATGAATTCGTACGATCCATTCGAATTCATTCGCACAATCCATTCTAATTCATTCATACGATCCATTCTAATTCATTCATACAATCCATTCTAATTCTTTCACACGATCCATTCTAATTCATTCGTAGGATCCATTCTAATTCATTCGTACAATCTATTCTATTTCATTCGTACGATCCATTCTTACTCATTCGTATGATCCATTCTAATTCATTCGGACGAATGTATCCATTCTAATTTATTCGTACGATCCATTCTAATTCATTCGTATGATCTATTCTAATTCATTCGTACGATCCATTCTTACTCATTCGTATGATCCATTCTAATTCAATCGTACGATCCATTCTAATTCATTCGTACGATCGATTCTAATTCATTCGCACTATCCATTCTAATTCATTCATACGATCCATTCTAATTCATTCGTATGATCCATTCTAATTTATTTGTTCAAATATATCCATTCTAATTCATTCGTACGATCCATTCTAATTCATTCGCACGATCCATTCTAATTCATTCGCACGAATGTATCCATTCTAATTCATTTGCACGATCCATTCTAATTCATTCCTATGATCTATTCTAATTCATTCGTACGATCCATTCTAATTCATTCTAATTCATTCGTACGATCCATTGTACGATCCATTCTAATTCATTCGTATATTCAATTCTAATTCTATAGGTCCCCTAGCTTCGTGGACATTGGCTCCGACTCTGAGTCCTTCAGCTCGGAGTCGGAGGCCAATGGGGCTAGGGCGGACCCTCCGAGCCCGCCAGCAGCCGGAGCTCGCCCGGGAGAGGCGCCAGCCCCCACTCCTTCTCCTTGCGTGCCGCCTCCTACCGACGCTCCGGGGGGTCCCAGCGCGGGCTCCTCTGCGGAGGAGGGGAGGGCGCCCTACTACGTGCGGCAGCTGCTGGGCCGCAACGTCTTCGCCCGAGCCCCCTTCGCTTCCATAAGCGAACGCCTGGCCGAGGTACCTCTTGCCCTCTCTGCCCTTACGCCAAAAATATTAATTCTCGCTAACTTTTTCATCTTCCTTATGCAGGCGAAGAAACAGAGCCAGGCGCTGGCCGCGGAGGTCGCTGGGGCTGGGAAGGCACTGGCCGCCTTGTTTGACGATTCCCTTTGGGGGTCTGAGCACAAGGTGGACGAGCACATCCACGAGCTCCAGCGGGCTTCGCACGCCGTGGCTCTGAAAGAGGCGGAGGAGCTTCGGCAGAGGGTCGTGACCCTGGTGTCGGGCATGGCCGAGCTGGAGGCGTCCCAGCTCAAGTCCTCCGACGACCTCAAAAAGGCCGTGGCGGAGCGGGACGAGGCCGTCACTGCCAGAGAGGCCGCTAGGAAGGAGTTGTATGAATGAATTAGAATGGATCGTACGAATGAATTAGAATGGATCGTGTGAAAGAATTAGAATGCATTGTATGAATGAATTAGAATGGATCGTATGAATGAATTAGAATGGATCATGCGAATGAATTCGAATGGATCGCATGATCCATTCGAATAGAATGGATCGTATGAATGAATTAGAATGGATCGGGCGAATGAATTAGAATGGATTGTAGGAAGAATTAGAATGGATCGTATGAATGAATTAGAATGGATCGTATGAATGAATTAGAATGGATCGTGCGAATGAATTAGAATGGATCATACGAATGAATTAGAATGGATCGTACGAATGAATTAAAATGTATCATACGAATGAATTAGAATGGATCATACGAATGAGTAAGAATGGATCGTACGAATGAAATAGAATGGATTGTACGAATGAATTAGAATGGATATATTCATGCGAATGAATTAGAATGGATCGGACGATTGAATTAGAATGGATCGTATGATTCATTCTAATTCATTCGTACGATCCATTCTAATACATTCGTACGATTCATGCTAATTCATTCGCACGATCCATTCTAATTCATTCGTACGATCCATTCTTATTCATTCATACAATCCATTCTAATTCATTCGCACAATCCATTCTAATTCATTCGTACAATCCATTCTAATTCATTCGTATGATCCATTCTAACTCATTCGGTGGATCCATTCTAATTCATTTGTACGATCCATTCTAATTCATTCCCACGATCCATTCTAATTTATTCGTACGATCCATTCTAATTCATTCATACGATCTATTCTAATTCATTCGCACGAATGTAACCATTCTAATTCATTCATACGATTCATTCTAATTCATTCGTATGAGCTATTCTAATTCATTCGTACGATCCATTCTAATTCATTCGTACGATCCATTGTAATTCATTCATACAATCCATTTAGATTAATTCGCACAAATGTATCCATTCAAATTCATTCGTACGATCCAGTCTAATTCATTCGTACGATCCATTCTAATTCCTTCGTACGATCCATTCTAATTCATTCGTACGATCTATTCTAATTCATTCGTACGATCCATTCTAATTCATTCGTACGATCCATTCTAATTCCTTCGTACGATCCATTCTAATTCATTTGTACAATCTATTCTAATTCATTCGTACGAATGGATATATTCGTGTGAATGAATTAGAATGGATCGTACGAATGAGTAAGAATGGATCGTACGAATGAAATAGAATGGATTGCACGAATGAATTAGAATGGATCGTACGAATGAATTAGAATAGATCGTGTGAAAGAATTAGAATGAATTGTATGAATGAATTCGAATGGATCGTACGAATGAATTAGAATGGATCGTACGAAGGAATTAGAATGGATCGTACGAATGAATTAGAATGGATCGTACGAATGAATTAGAATAGATCGTATGAATGAATTAGAATGGATCGTACGAAGAAATTAGAATGGATCGTACGAATGAATTAGAATGGATATATTCGTGCAAATGAATTAGAAGGGATCGTATGAATGTATTAGAATGGATCGTATGAGTGAATTAGAATGGATCGTATGAATGAATTAGAATGGATACATTCGTGTGAATGAATTAGAATGGATCGTACGAATGAATTAGAATGGATTTTGTGAATGAATTAGAACTGATCGTACGAATGAATTAGAATGGATACATTCGTGCGAATGAATTAGAATGGATTGTATGAATGAATTAGAATGGATCGTACGAATGAACTAGAATGGATACATTCGTGCGAATGAATTAGAATGGATCGTACGAATGAATTAGAATGGATCGTACGAATGAATTAGAATGGATCTTACGAATGAATTAGAATGGATCGTACGAATGAATTAGAATGGATACATTCGTGCGAATGAATTAGAATGGATAGGACGAATGAATTAGAATGGATCGTACGAATGAATTAGAATGGATCGTACGAATGAATTAGAATGGATCGTACGAATAAATTAGAATGGATACATTCGTCCGAATGAATTAGAATGGATCATACAAATGAGTAAGAATGGATCGTACGAATGAAATAGAATAGATTGTACGAATGAATTAGAATGGATCCTACGAATGAATTAGAATGGATCGTGTGAAAGAATTAGAATGGATTGTATGAATGAATTAGAATGGATCGTATGAATGAATTAGAATGGATCGTGCGAATGAATTCGAATGGATCAAACGAATTCATTCTAATTCATTCATACAATCTATTCTAATTCTTTCACACGATCCATTCTAATTCATTCGTACGTTCCATTCTAATTCATTAGCACGATCCATGCTAATTCATTCGTTCGATCAATTCTAATTCATTAGCACGATCCATTCTAATTCATTCGTACGATCCATTCTAATTCATTCGCACGATCCATTCTAATTCATTCATAGGATCCATTCTAATTCATTCATACAATCCATTCTAATTCATTCGCACGAATGTATCCATTCTAATTCATTCGTACGATCAGTTCTAATTCATTCACAAAATCTATTCTAATTCATTCATACGATCCATTCTAATTCATTCACACGAATGTATCCATTCTAATTCATTCATACGATCCATTCTAATTCATTCGTACGATCCATTCTAATTCACTCATACGATCCATTGTAATACATTCATACGATCCATTCTAATTCATTTGCACGAATATATCCATTCTAATTCATTCGTATGATCCATTCTAATTCCTTCGTACGATCCATTCTAATTCATTCGTACGATCTATTCTATTTCATTTGTACGATCCATTCTTACTCATTCGTACGATCCATTCTAATTCATTCGTCCGATCCATTCTAATTCATTCGCACGAATGTATCCATTCTAATTCATTCGTTCGATCAATTTTCATTCATTAGCACTATCCATTCTAATTCATTCGCACGATCCATTCTAATTCATTCGCACGATCCATTCTAATTCATTCATAGGATCCATTCTAATTCATTCATACGATCTTTCGCACGAATGTATCCATTCTAATTCATTCGCACGAATGTATCCATTCTAATTCATTCGTACGATCCATTCTAATTCATTCGTACGATCCATTCTAATTCATTCGTACGATCCATTCTAATTCATTCATACGATCTATTCTAATTCATTCATACAATCCATTCTAATTCTTTCACACGATCCATTCTAATTCATTCGTTCGATCAATTCTAATTCATTAGCACGATCCATTCTAATTCATTCGTACGATCCATTCTAATTCATTCGTACGATTCAATTCTAGTTCATTCGTACGATCCATCTAATTCATTCGTATGATCCATTCTAATTAATTCGTATGATCCATTCTAATTCATTCGTACGATCCATTCTAATTCATTCATACAATCCATTCTAATTCATTCGCACGATCCATTCTAATTCACTCATACGATCCATTCTAATACATTCATACGATCCATTTTAATTCATTTGCACGAATATATCCATTCTAATTCATTCGTACGATCCATTCTAATTCCTTCGTACGATCCATTCTAATTCATTCGTACGATCCATTCTAATTCATTCATACGATCCATTCTAATTCATTTGTACGATCCATTCTAATTCATTCGCACAAATGTATCCATTCTAATTCATTCGTACGATCCATTCTAATTCATTCGTACGATCCATTCTAATTCATTCGTAAGATCCATTCTAATTCATTCGTACGATCCATTCTAATTCATTCGTACGATACATTCTAATTCATTCGCACGAATGTATCCATTCTAGTTCATTCGTCCGATCCATTCTAATTCATTCGTACGATCCATTCTAATTCATTCGCACGATCCATTCTAATTCATTCGTACGATCCATTCTAATTCATTCATAAGATCCATTCTAATTCATTCGTACGATCCATTCTAATTCATTCGCACAAATGTATCCATTCTAATTCATTCGTACGATCTATTCTAATTCATTCGCACGATCCATTCTAATTCATTCGTACGATCCATTCTAATTCATTCGCACGATCTGTTCTTATTCATTCGCACAATCCATTCTAATTCATTCGCACGAATGTATCCATTCTAATTCATTCGTACGATCCATTCTAATTCATTCGTACGATCCATTCTAATTCATTCGTATGATCCATTCTAATTAATTCGTATTATCCATTCTAATTCACTCATACGATCCATTCTAATACATTCATACGATCCATTCTAATTCATTTGCATGAATATATCCATTCTAATTCATTCGTACGATCCATTCTAATTCATTCGTACGATCCATTCTAATTCATTCATACGATCTATTCTAATTCATTCATACAATCCATTCTAATTCTTTCACACGATCCATTCTAATTCATTCCTACGATCCATTCTAATTCATTCGCACAATCCATTCTATTTCATTCGTACGATCCATTCTTACTCATTCGTATGATCCATTCTAATTCATTCGCACGAATGTATCCATAATGAATCATACGAATGAGTAAGAATGGATCGTACGAATGAAATAGAATGGATTGTGCGAATGAATTAGAATAGACCGTACGAATGAATTAGACGTACGAATGAATTAGAATGGATACATTCGTGCGAATATATTAGAATGGATCATACGAATGAGTAAGAATGGATCGTCATTCTAATTCATTCGTACGATCCATTCTAATTCATTTGTATCCATTCTATTTCATTCGAATGATCCATTCTAATTCATTCGCGCAATCTATTCTAATTCATTCGTACGATCCATTCTAATTCATTCGTACGATCCATTCTAATTCATTCATACAATCCATTCTAATTTGTTCGCACGAATGTATCCATTCTAATTCATTCGTACGATCCATTCTAATTCATTCGCACAATCTATTCTAATTCATTCATACGATCCATTCTAATTCATTCGCACGAATGTATCCATTCTAATTCATTCATACGATCTATTCTACTTCATTCGTACTATCCGTTCTAATTCACTCATACGATCCATTCTAATTCATTCATACGATCCATTCTAATTCATTTGCACGAATATATCCATTCTAATTCATTCGTACAATCCATTCTAATTCCTTCGTACGATCCATTCTAATTCCTTCGTACGATCCATTCTTATTCTTTCGTACAATCCATTCTATTTCATTCGTATGATCCATTCTAATTCCTTCGTACGATCCATTCTAATTCCTTCGTATCCATTCTAATTCACTCATACGATCCATTCCAATTCATTCGTACGATCCATTCTAATTCATTCATACAATCCATTCTAATTCATTCGCACGAATGTATCCATTCTAATCCATTCATACGATCCATTCTAATCCATTCGTATGATCCATTCTAATTCATTCGCATGAATGTAACCATTCTAATTCATTCATTTGATCCATTCTAATTCATTCGTACGATCCATTCTAATTCATTCGTCCGATCCATTCTAATTCATTCGCACGAATGTATCCATTCTAATTCATTCGTACGATCCATTCTAATTCATTCGTACGATCCATTCTAATTCATTCGTACGATCCATTCTAATTCATTCATACGATCCATTCTAATTCATTCGCACGAATGTATCCATTCTAGTTCATTCGTACGATCCATTCTAGTTCATTCGTACGATCCATTCTAATTCATTCGTACGATCCATTCTAATTCATTCGTATGATCCATTCTAATTAATTCGTATGCTCCATTCTAATTCATTCGTACGATCCATTCTAATTCATTCATACGATCCATTCTAATTCATTCGCACGAATGTATCCATTCTAATTAATTCGTACAATCCATTCTAATTGATTCGTATGATCCATTTTATTCATTCGCACGATCCAGTCTAATGGATTCGCACGATCCATTCTAATTCATTCGCACGAATGTATCCATTCTAATTCATTCGTATGATCCATTCTAATTCATTAATATGATCCATTCTAATTCATTCGTACGATCCATTCTAATTCATATGTACAAAGGTATCCATTCTAATCCATTCGTAGGATCCATTCTAATCCATTCGTACTATCCATTCTAATTCATTCGTACGATCCATTCTAATTTATTCGCTCGAATGTATCCATTCTAATCCATTCGTACGATCCATTCTAATCCATTCGTACGATCCATTCTAATTCATTCGCATGAATGTAACCATTCTAATTCATTCATTTGATCCATTCTAATTCATTCGTACGATCCATTCTAATTCATTCTTCCGATCCATTCTAATTCATTCGCACGAATGTATCCATTCTAATTCATTCGTACGATCCATTCTAATTCATTCGTACGATCCATTCTTATTCATTCGTACGATCCATTCTAATTCATTCGTACGATCCATTCTAATTCATTCGCGCGAATGTATCCATTCTAGTTCATTCGTACGATCCATTATAATTCATTCGTAAGATCCATTCTAATTCATTCGTACGATCCATTCTAATTCATTCGTACGATCTATTCTAATTCATTCGTAAGATCCATTCTAATTCATTCGTACAATCCATTCTAATTCATTCGTACGATCCATTCTAATTCATTCATACGATCCATTCTAATTCATTCGTACGATCCATTCTAATTCATTCGCACAAATGTATCCATTCAAACTCATTCGTACGATCTATTCTAATTCATTCGCACGATCCATTCTAATTCATTCGTACGATCCATTCTAATTCTTTCACACGATCCATTCTAATTCATTCGTACGATCCATTCTAATTCATTCGCACGATCCATTCTAATTCATTCGTACGATCCATTCTAATTCATTCATACGATCCATTCTAATTCATTCGTACGATCCATTCTAATTCATTGGCACGATCCATTCTAATTCATTCATACAATCCATTCTAATTCTTTCACACGATCTATTCTAATTCATTCGTAGGATCCATTCTAATTCAATCGTACAATCTATTCTATTTCATTCGTACGATCCATTCTTACTCATTCGTATGATCCATTCTACTTCATTCGGACGAATGTATCCATTCTAATTTATTCGTACGATCCATTCTAATTCATTCGTACGATCCATTCTAATTCATTCATATGATCCATTCTAATTCATTCGTATGATCTAGTCTTATTCATTCGCACGATCCAGTCTAATTGATTCGCACGATCCATTCTAATTCATTCGCACGAATGTATCCATTCTAATTCATTCGTACGATCCATTCTAATTCATTAATATGATCCATTCTAATTCATTCGTACGATCCATTCGAATTCATTCGTAGGATCCATTCTAATTCATTCGTACAATCTATTCTATTTCATTCGTACGATCCATTCTTACTCATTCGTATGATCCATTCTAATTTATTCGTACGATCCATTCTAATTCATTCGTACGATCCATTCTAATTCATTCGTACGATCCATTCTAATTCATTCGTACGATCTATTCTAATTCATTCATACAATCCATTCTAATTCTTTCACACGATCCATTCTAATTCATTCGTACGATCAATTCTAATTCATTCGCACAATCCATTCTATTTCATTCATACGATCCATTCTTACTTATTCGTATGATCCATTCTAATTCATTCGTACGATCCATTCTAATTCATTTGTATCCATTCTATTTCATTCGCATGATCCATTCTAATTCATTCGCGCAATCTATTCTAATTCATTCGTACGATCCATTCTAATTCATTCGTACGATCCATTCTAATTCATTCATACAATCCACTCTATTTTATTCGCACGAATGTATCCATTCTAATTCATTCGTACGATCCATTCTAATTCATTCGCACAATCTATACTAATTCATTCATACGATCCATTCTAATTCATTCGCACGAATGTATCCATTCTAATTCATTCATACGATCCATTCTACTTCATTCGTACTATCCGTTCTAATTCACTCATACGATCCATTCTAATTCATTCATACGATCCATTCTAATTCATTTGCACGAATATATCCATTCTAATTCCTTCGTACGATCTATTCAAATTCCTTCGTACGATCCATTCTAATTCTTTCGTACGATCCATTCTAATTCCTTCGTACGATCCATTCTATTTTATTCGTATGATCCATTCTAATTCCTTCGTACGATCCATTCTAATTCCTTCGTATCCATTCTAATTCACTCATACGATCCATTCTAATTCATTCGTACGATCCATTCTAATTCATTCATACAATCCATTCTAATTCATTCACACGAATCTATCCATTCTAATCCATTCGTACGATCCATTCTAATCCATTCGTACGATCCATTCTAATTCATTCGCATGAATGTAACCATTCTAATTCATTCATTTGATCCATTCTAATTCATTCGTACGATCCATTCTAATTCATTCGTCCGATCCATTCTAATTCATTCGCACGAATGTATCCATTCTAATTCATTTGTACGATCCATTCTAATTCATTCGTACGATCCATTCTAATTCTTTCGTAAGATCCATACTAATTCATTCGTACGATCCATTCTAATTCATTCGTACGATCCATTCTAATTCATTCGCACGAATGTATCCATTCTAGTTTATTCGTACGATCCATTCTAGTTCATTCGTACGATCCATTCTAATTCATTCGTACGATCCATTCTAATTCATTCATATGATCCATTCTAATTAATTCGTATGATCCATTCTAGTTCATTCGTACGATCCATTCTAATTCATTCATACAATCCATTCTAATTCATTCGCATGAATGTATCCATTCTAATTAATTCGTACGATCCATTCTAATTCTTTCGTATGATCCATTCTTATTCATTCACACAATCCAGTCTAATGGATTCGCACGATCCATTCTAATTCATTCGCACGAATGTATCCATTCTGATTCATTCGTACGATCCATTCTAATTCATTAATATGATCCATTCTAATTCATTCGTACGATCCATTCTAATTCATATGCACAAAGGTATCCATTCTAATCCATTTGTAGGATCCATTCTAATCTATTCGTACGATCCATTCTAATTCATTCGTATGATCCATTCTAATTCATTCGCTCGAATGTATCCATTCTAATCCATTCGTACGATCCATTCTAATCCATTCGTACGATCCATTCTAATTCATTCGCATGAATGTAACCATTCTAATTCATTCATTTGATCCATTCTAATTCATTCGTACGATCCATTCTAATTCTTTCGTCCGATCCATTCTAATTCATTCGCACGAATGTATCCATTCTAATTCATTCGTACGATCCATTCTAATTCATTCGTAAGATCCATTCTAATTCATTCGTACAATCCATTCTAATTCATTCGTACGATCCATTCTAATTCATTCTCACGAATATATCCATTCTAGTTCATTCGTACGATCCATTCTAATTCATTCGTAAGATCCATTCTAATTCATTCGTACGATCCATTCTAATTCATTCGTACGATCTATTCTAATTCATTCGTAAGATCCATTCTAATTCATTCGTACAATCCATTCTAATTCATTCGTACGATGCATTCTAATTCATTCGCACGAATGTATCCATTCTAGTTCATTCGTACGATCCATTCTAATTCATTCGTACGATCCATTCTAATTCATTCGCACGATCCATTCTAATTCATTCGTACGATCCATTCTAATTCATTCATACGATCCATTCTAATTCATTCGTACGATCCATTCTAATTCATTCGCACAAATGTATCCATTCTAATTCATTCGTACGATCCATTCTAATTCATTCGCACGATCACTTCTAATTCATTCGTACGATCCATTCTAATTCTTGCACACGATCCATTCTAATTCATTCGTACGATCCATTCTAATTCATTCGCACGATCCATTCTAATTCATTCGTACAATCCATTCTAATTCATTCATACGATCCATTCTAATTCATTCGTACGATCCATTCTAATTCATTCGCACAAATGTATCCATTCTAATTCATTCGTACGATCCATTCTAATTCATTCGCACGATCCATTCTAATTCATTCATACAATCCATTCTAATTCTTTCACAAGATCTATTCTAATTCATTCGTAGGATCCATTCTAATTCATTCGTACAATCTATTCTATTTCATTCATACGATCCATTCTTACTCATTCGTATGATCCATTCTACTTCATTCGGACGAAAGTATCCATTCTAATTTATTCGTACGATCCATTCTAATTCATTCGTACGATCCATTCTAATTCATTCATATGATCCATTCTAATTCATTCGTATGATCTATTCTTATTCATTCGCACGATCCAGTCTAATTGATTCGCACGATCCATTCTAATTCATTCGCACGAATGTATCGATTCTAATTCATTCGTACGATCCATTCTAATTCATTAATATGATCCATTGTAATTCATTCGTACGATCCATTCGAATTCATTCGTAGGATCCATTCTAATTCATTCGTACAATCTATTCTATTTCATTCGTACGATCCATTCTTACTCATTCGTATGATCCATTCTAATTCATTCGGACGAATGTATCCAATCTAATTTATTCGTACGATCCATTCTAATTCATTCGTACGATCCATTCTAATTCATTCGTAAGATCCATTCTAATTCATTCGTACGATCCATTCTAATTCATTCGTACGATCCATTCTAATTCATTCGTACGATCCATTCTAATTCATTCATACGATCTATTCTAATTCATTCATACAATCTATTCTAATTCTTTCACATGATCCATTCTAATTCATTCGTACGATCCGTTCTAATTCATTCGTACAATCCATTCTAATTCATTCGTACAATCCATTCTAATTCTTTCACACGATCCATTCTAATTCATTCGTAGTATCCATTCTAATTCATTCGTACAATGAGTAAGAATGGTTCGTACGAATGAAATAGAATGGATTGTACGAATAATTTAGAATGGATACATTCGTGCGAATGAATTAGAATGGATTGTGCGAATGAATTAGAATGGATCGTACGAATGAATTAGAATGCAACGTGTGAAGGAATTAGAATGGATTGTATGAATGAATTAGAATAGATTGTATGAATGAATTAGAATGGATCGTACGAAGGAATTAGAATGGATCGTACGAATGAATTAGAATGGATCGTACGAATGAATTAGAATAGATCGTACGAATGAATTAGAATGGATCGTACGAATGAATTAGAATGGATCGTGTGAAAGAATTAGAATGGATCGTACGAATGAATTAGAATGGATCGTGCGAATGAATTAGAATGGATCGTACGAATGAATTAGAATGGATCGTGCTAATGAATTAGAGTGGATCGTACCAATGAGTAAGAATGGATCGTACGAATGAAATAGAATGGATTGTGGGAATGAATTAGAATGGATCGTACGAATGAATTAGAATGGATCATGTGAAATACTTAGAATGGATTGTATGAATGAATTAGAATAGATCGTATGAATGAATTAGAATGGATCGTACGAATGAATTAGAATGGATCGTGCGAATGAATTAGAATGGATCGTACGAATGAATTAGTATGGATACATTCGTGCGAATGAATTAGAATGGATCGGACGAATGAATTAGAATGGATCGTACGAATGAATTAGAATGGATCAAATGAATGAATTAGAATGGATCGTACGAATGAATTAGAATGCATCGTACGAAAGAATTAGAATGGATATATTCATGCGAATGAATTAGAATGGATCGTATGAATGAATTAGAATGGATCGTATGAGTGAATTAGAACGGATTGTACGAATGAAGTAGAATGGATCGTATGAATGAATTAGAATGGATACATTCGTGCGAATGAATTAGAATGGATCATCTGAATGAATTAGAATAGATTGTGCGAATGAATTAGAATGGATCGTACGAATGAATTAGAATGGATACATTCGTGCGAATAAATTAGAATGGATTGTATGACTGAATTAGAATGGATCGTACGAATGAATTAGAATGGATCGTACGAATGAATTAGAATAGATTGCGCGAATGAATTAGAATGGATCGTGAGAATGAAATAGAATGGATACAAATGAATTACAATGGATCATACGAATGGATTAGAATGACGATCCATTCTTACTCATTCGTATGATCCATTCTAATTTATTCGCACGAATGTATCCATTCTAATTCATTCGTACGTCTAATTCATTCGTACGGTCCATTCTAATTCATTCGCACGATCCATTCTAATTCATTCGTACGATCCATTCTAATTCATTCATACGATCCATTCTAATTCATTCGTACGATCGATTCTAATTCATTCGCACAAATGTATCCATTCTAATTCATTCGTACGATCCATTCTAATTCATTCGCACAATCCATTGTAATTCATTCATACGATCCATTCTAATTCTTTCACACGATCCATTCTAATTCATTCGTACGATCCATTCTAATTCATTCGCACGATCCATTCTAATTCATTCGTACGATCCATTCTAATTCATTCATACGATCCATTCTAATTCATTCGTACGATCCATTCTAATTCATTCGCACAAATGTATCCATTCTAATTCATTCGTACGATCCATTCTAGTTCATTCGCACGATCCATTCTAATTCATTCATACAATCCGTTCTAATTCTTTCACACGATCTATTCTAATTCATTTATAGGATCCATTCTAATTCATTCGTACAATCTATTCTATTTCATTCGTACGATCCATTCTTACTTATTCGTATGATCCATTCTACTTCATTCGGAAGAATGTATCCATTCTAATTTATTCGTACGATCCATTCTAATTCATTCGTATGATCCATTCTAATTCATTCATATGATCCATTCTAATTCATTCGTATGATCTATTCTTATTCATTTGCACGATCCAGTCTAATTGATTCGCACGATCCATTCTAATTCATTCGCACGAATGTATCCATTCCAATTCATTCGTACGATCGATTCTAATTCATTAATATGATCCATTCTAATTCATTCGTACGATCCATTCGAATTCATTCGTAGGATCCATTCTAATTCATTCGTACAATCTATTCTATTTCATTCGTACGATCCATTCTTACTCATTCGTATGATCCATTCTAATTCATTCGGACGAATGTATCCATTCTAATTTATTCGTACGATCCATTCTAATTCATTCGTACGATCCATTCTAATTCATTCGTAAGATCTATTCTAATTCATTCGTACGATCCATTCTAATTCATTCGTACGATCCATTCTAATTCATTCGTACGATCCATTCTAATTCATTCATACAATAAATTCTAATTCTTTCACATGATCCATTCTAATTCATTCGTACGATAAATTCTAATTCATTCATACGTTCCATTCTAATTCATTCGTACAATCCATTCTAATTCTTTCACACGATCCATTCTAATTCATTCGTAGTATCCATTCTAATTCATTCGTACAATGAGTAAGAATGGATCGTACGAATGAAATAGAATGGATTGTACGAATGATTTAGAATGGATACATTCGTGCGAATGAATTAGAATGGATTGTGCGAATGAATTAGAATGGATCGTACGAATGAATTAGAATGTATCGTGTGAAAGAATTAGAATGGATTGTATGAATGAATTAGAATAGATTGTATGAATGAATTAGAATGGATCGTACGAAGGAATTAGAATGGATCGTACGAATGAATTAGCATGGATCGTACGAATGAATTAGAATAGATCGTACGAATGAATTAGAATGGATCGTACGAATGAATTAGAATGGATCGTGTGAAAGAATTAGAATGGATCGTACGAATGAATTAGAATGGATCGTGCGAATGAATTAGAATGGATCGTACGAATGAATTAGAATGGATCATGCTAATGAATTAGAATGGATCGTACCAATGAGTAAGAATGGATCGTACGAATGATATAGAATGGATTGTGCGAATGAATTAGAATGGATCGTACGAATGAATTAGAATGGATCGTGTGAAAGAATTAGAATGGATTGTATGAATGAATTAGAATAGATCGTATGAATGAATTAGAATGGATCATACGAATGAATTAGAATGGATCGTGCGAATGAATTAGAATGGATCGTACGAATGAATTAGAATGGATACATTCGTGCGAATGAATTAGAAAGGATCGGACGAATGAATTAGAATGGATCGGACGAATGAATTAGAATGGATCAAATGAATGAATTAGAATGGATCGTACGAATGAATTAGAATGCATCGTACAAAAGAATTAGAATGGATATATTCGTGCGAATGAATTAGAATGGATCGTATGAATGAATTAGAATGGATCGTATGAGTGAATTAGAACGGATAGTACGAATGAAGTAGAATGGATCGTATGAATGAATTAGAATGGATACATTCGTGCGAATGAATTAGAATGGATCATATGAATGAATTAGAATAGATTGTGCGAATTAATTAGAATGGATCATACGAATGAATTAGAATGGATACATTCGTGCGAACAAATTAGAATGGATTGTATGAATGAATTAGAATGGATCGTACGAATGAATTAGAATGGATCGTACGAATGAATTAGAATAGATTGCGCGAATGAATTAGAATGGATCGTGCGAATGAAATAGAATGGATACAAATGAATTAGAATGGATCATACGAATGAATTAGAATGACGATCCATTCTTACTCATTCGTATGATCCATTCTAATTTATTCGGACGAATGTATCCATTCTAATTCATTCGTACGTCTAATTCAATCGTACGGACCATTCTAATTCATTCGCACAATCCATTCTATTTCATTCGTACGATCCATTCTTACTCATTCGTATGATCCATTATGGATACATTCGTGTGAATGAATTAGAATGGATCATACGAATGAGTAAGAATGGATCGTACGAATGAAATAGAATGGATTGTGCGAATGAATTAGAATGGATCGTACGAATGAATTAGAATGGATCGTGTGAAAGAATTAGAATGGATTGTATGAATGAATTAGAATAGATCGTATGAATGAATTAGAATGGATCGTACGAATGAATTAGAATGGATCGTACGAATGAATTAGAATGAATACATTCGTGCGAATGAATTAGAATGGATACATTCGTGCGAAAGAATTAGAATAGATCGTATGAATGAATTAGAATGAATCGTGCGAATGAATTAGAATGGATCGTGCTAATGAATTAGAATTGATCGAACGAATGAATTAGCAAGGATCGTGCTAATGAATTAGAATGGAACGTACGAATGAATAAGAATGGATCGTGGGAAAGAATTAGAATGGATTGTATGAATGAATTAGAATGAATTCGTACGATCCATTCGAATTCTTTCGCACGATCCATTCTAATTCATTCATACGATCCATTCTAATTCATTCATACAATCCATTCTAATTCTTTCACACGATCCATTCTAATTCATTCGTAGGATCCATTCTAATTCATTCGTACAATCTATTCTATTTCATTCGTACGATCCATTCTTACTCATTCGTATGATCCATTCTAATTCATTCGGACGAATGTATCCATTCTAATTTATTCATACGATCCATTCTAATTCATTCGTACGATCCATTCTAATTCATTCGTACGATCCATTCTTACTCATTCGTATGATCCATTCTAATTCATTCGTACGATCCATTCTAATTCATTCGTACAATCGATTCTAATTCATTCGCACTATCCATTCTAATTCATTCGTACGATCCATTCTAATTCATTCGTATGATCCATTCTAATTTATTCGTTCAAATATATCCATTCTAATTTATTCGTACGACCCATTCTAATTCATTCGCACGATCCATTCTAATTCATTCGCACGAATGTATCCATTCTAATTCATTTGCATGATCCATTCTAATTCATTCCTATAATCTATTCTAATTCATTCATACGATCCATTCTAATTTATTCTAATTCATTCGTACGATCCATTCTACGATCCATTCTAATTCATTCGTATATTCCCTTCTAATTCATTAGCACGATCCATGCTAATGAATTAGAATGGATCATACGATCCAATCTAATTCATTCATGCGATCCATTCTTACTCATTCGTATGATCCATTCTAATTCAATCGTACGATCCATTCTAATTCATTCGTATGATCCATTCTAATTCCTTCATACGATCCATTCTAATTCATTCGTACGATCCATTCTAATTTCTTCGTACGATCCATTCTAATTCATTCGTACAATCTATTCTAATTCATTCGTACGAATGGATACATTCGTGTGAATGAATTAGAATGGATCGTAAGAATGAGTAAGAATGGATCGTACGAATGAAATAGAATGGATTGCACGAATGAATTAGAATTGATCGTACGAATGAATTAGAATGGATCATGCGAATGAATTAGAATGGATCGTACGAATGAATTAGAATGGATCGTACAAATGAACTAGAATGGATACATTGGTGCGAATGAATTAGAATGGACCGTACGAATGAATTAGAATGGATCGTACGAATGAATTAGAATGGATCTTACGAATGAATTAGAATGGATCGTACGAATGAATTAGAATGGATCGTACGAATGAATTAGAATGGATACATTCGTGCGAATGAATTAGAATGGATCGGACGAATGAATTAGAATGGATCGTACGAATGAATTAGAATGGATCGTACGAATGGATCATACGAATGAATTAGAATGGATCGTGCGAATGAATTAGAATGGATCGAACGAATGTATCCATTCTAATTCATTCGTACGAATTTATTCGCACGAATTTATTCGCACGAATGTATTCGCACGAATTTATTCGCGCGATTGTATCCATTCTAATTCATTCGTACGGTCCATTCTAATTCATTCGCACAATCCATTCTATTTCATTCGTACGATCCATTCTTACTCATTCGTATGATCCATTATGGATACATTCGTGCGAATGAATTAGAATGGATCATACGAATGAGTAAGAATGGATCGTACGAATGAAATAGAATGGATTGTGCGAATGAATTTGAATGGATCGTACGAATGAATTAGAATGGATCGTGTGAAAGAATTAGAATGGATTGTATGAATGAATTAGAATAGATCGTATGAATGAATTAGAATGGATCGTACGAATGAATTAGAATGGATCGTACGAATGAATTAGAATGGATCGTACGAATGAATTAGAATGGATACATTCGCGAATAAATTAGAATGGATCGTACGAATGAATTAGAATGGATCGTACGAATGAATTAGAATGGATCGTACGAATGAATTAGAATGGATACATTTGTGCGAATGAATTAGAATGGATCGTACGAATGAATTAGAATGGATCGTATGAATGAATTAGAATGGATCGTACGAATGAATTAGAATGGATCGTACGAATGAATTAGAATGATTATATTCGTGCAAATGAATTAGAATGGATCGTATGAATGTATTAGAATGGATCATATGAGTGAATTAGAATGGATCGTGCGAATGAATTAGAATGGATTGTATGAATGAATTAGAATGGATCGTACGAATGAATTAGAATTGATCGTACGAATGAATTAGAATGGTTCGTACGAATGAATTAGAATGGATACATTCGTGCGAATGAATTAGAATGGATCGTACGAATGAATTAGAATGGATCGCGTGAATGAAGTAGAATGGATCGTACGAATGAACTAGAATGGATACATTCGTGCGAATGAATTAGAATGGATCGTACGAATGAATTAGAATGGATCGTGCGAATGAATTAGAATGGATCTTACGAATGAATTAGAATGGATCGTACGAATGAATTAGAATGGATCGTAGGAATGAATTAGAATTGATACATTCGTGCGAATGAATTAGAATGGATCGGACGAATGAATTAGAATGGATCGTACGAATGAATTAGAATGGATCGTACGAATGAACTAGAATGGATACATTCGTGCGAATGAATTAGAATGGATCGTACGAATGAATTAGAATGTATCTTACGAATGAATTAGAATAGATCGTACGAATGAATTAGAATGGATCGTACGAATAAATTAGAATGGATACATTCATGCGAATGAATTAGAATGGATCGGACGAATGAATTAGAATGGATCGTACGAATGAATTAGAATGGATCTTACGAATGGATTAGAATGGATACATTCGTGCGAATGAATTAGAATGGATCGGACGAATGACTTAGAATGGATCGTACGAATGAATTAGAATGGATCAAATGAATGAATTAGAATGGTTACATTCATGCGAATGAATTAGAATGGATCGTACGAATGGATTAGAATGGATCGTACGAATGGATTAGAATGGATACATTCGAGCGAATGAATTAGAATGGATCGTACGAATGAAATTAGAATGGATCGTACGAATGAATTAGAATGGATCGTGCGAATGAATTAGAATGGATCGTACGAATGAATTAGAATGGATCGTGCTAATGAATTAGAATTGATCGAACGAATGAATTAGCATGGATCGTGCATTCGTACGATCCATTCTAATTCATTCGTAAGGTCCATTCTAATTCATTCGTATAATCCATTCTAATTCATTCGTACGATCCATTCTAATTTATTCGCACGAATGTATCCATTCTAGTTCATTCGTACGATCCATTCTAATTCATTCGTACGATCCATTCTATTTCATTCATACGATTTATTCTAATTCATTCATACAATCCATTCTAATTCTTTCACACGATCCATTCTAATTCATTCGTACGATCCATTCTAATTCATTCGCACAATCCATTCTATTTCATTCGTACGATCCATTCTTACTCATTCGTATGATCCATTCTAATTCATTCGCACAAATGTATCCATAATGGATCATACGAATGAGTAAGAATGGATCGTACGAATGAAATAGAATGGATTGTGCGAATGAATTAGAATGGACCGTACGAATGAATTAGAATGGATACATTCGTGCGAATGAATTAGAATGGATCAGACGAATGAATTAGAATGGATCGTACGAATGAATTAGAATGGATCGTACGAATAAATTAGAATGGATACATTCGTCCGAATGAATTACAATGGATCATACGAATGAGTAAGAATGGATCGTACGAATGAAATAGAATAGATTGTACGAATGAATTAGAATGGATCGTGCGAATGAATTAGAATGCATCGTACGAATGAATTAGAATGGATCTTACGAATGAATTAGAATGGATCGTGCGAATGAATTAGAATGGATCATATTAATGAATTAGAATGGATCGTACGAATGAATTAGAATGGATATATTCGTGCGAATGAATTAGAATCGATCGTGCGAATCCATTAGACTTGATCGTGCGAATGAATAAGAATGGATCATACAAATGAATTAGAATGGATCGTATGAATTAATTAAAATTGATACATTCGTGCGAATGAATTAGAATGGATTGTATGAATGAATTAGAATGGATCGTACGAATAAATTAGAATGGATCATACAAATTAATTAGAATGGATCATACGAATGAATTAGAATGGATCGTACGAATGAATTAGAATGGATCGTACGAATGAACTAGAATGGATCGTACGAATGAACTAGAATGGATACATTCGTGCGAATGAATTAGAATGGATCGTACGAATAAATTAGAATGGATCGTACGATTCATTCTAATTCATTCGTACGATCCATTCTAATACATTCGTACGATTCATGCTAATTCATTCGTACGATCCATTCTTATTCATTCATACGATCCATTCTAATTCATTCGCACAATCCATTCTAATTCATTCTTATATTCCATTCTAATTCATTCGTATGATCCATTCTAACTCATTCGGTGGATCCATTCTAATTCATTCGTACGATCCATTCTAATTCATTCCCACGATCCATTCTAATTTATTCGTACGATCCATTCTAATTCATTCGTATGATCTATTCATATTTATTCGCACGAATGTAACCATTCTAATTCATTCATACGATTCATTCTAATTCATTCGTATGAGTTATTCTAATTCATTCGTACGATCTATTCTAATTCATTCGTACGATCCATTGTAATTCATTCATACAATCCATTTAGATTCATTCGCACAAATGTATCCATTCAAATTCATTCGTACGATCCAGTCTAATTCATTCGTACGATCCATTCTAATTCATTCGCACGAATATATCCATTCTAATTCTTTCGTACGATGCATTCTAATTCATTCGTACGATCCATTCTAATCCATTCGTACGATCCATTCTAATTCATTCATACGATCCATTCTAATTCATTCGCACGAATGTATCCATTCTAATTCATTCGTACAATCCATTCTACTTCATTCGTACGATCCATTCTTACTCATTCGTATGATCCATTCTAATTCATTCGTATGATCCATTCTAATTCATTCGTACGATCCATTCTAATTCATTCGCACGATCCATTCTAATTCATTCATACGATCCATTCTAATTCATTCATACGATCCATTCTAATTCATTCCTACAATCCATTCTAATTCATTCGCCCGATCCATTCTAATTCATTCATACGATCCATTCTATTCGAATCGATCATGCGATCCATTCGAATTCATTCGCACGATCCATTCTAATTCATTCATACGATCCATTCTAATTCATTCATCCAATGCATTCTAATTCTTTCACACGATCCATTCTAATTCATTCGTACGATCCATTCTAATTCATTCGTACAATCCATTCTATTTCATTTGTACGATCCATTCTTACTCATTCGTATGATCCATTCTAATTCATTCGTACGATCCATTCTAATTCATTTATACGATCCATTCTAATTCATTCGTACAATCCATTCTATTTCATTCGTACGATCCATTCTTACTCATTCGTATGATCCATTCTAATTCATTCGCACGAATGTATCCATTCTAATTCATTCATACAATCCATTCTAATTCATTCCGTACGATCCATTCTAATTCATTCGTACGATCGTACGAATGAATTAGAATGGATCGTACGAATGAATTAGAATAGATTGTGCGAATGAATTAGAATGGATCGTACGAATGAATTAGAATGGATCGTATGAATGAATTAGAATGGATCATACGAATGAGTAAGAATGGATCGTACGAATGAATTAGAATGGATCGTACGAATGAATTAGAATGGATCGTACGAATAAATTAGAATGCATACATTCGTCCGAATGAATTAGAATGGATCATACGAATGAGTAAGAATGGATCGTACGAATGAAATAGAATAGATTGTACGAATGAATTAGAATGTATCCTACGAATGAATTAGAATGGATCGTGTGAAAGAATTAGAATGGATTCTATGAATGAATTAGAATGGATCGTATGAATGAATTAGAATGGATCGTGCGAATGAATTCGAATGGATCGTGCGAATGAGTAAGAATGGATCGTACGAATGAAATAGAATGGATCGTACGAATGAATTAGAATGGATCGTACGAATAAATTAGAATGGATACATTCTTCCGAATGAATTAGAATCGATCATACGAATGAGTAAGAATGGATCGTACGAATGAAATAGAATAGATTGTACGAATGAATTAGAATGGATCCTACGAATGAATTAGAATGGATCGTGTGAAAGAATTAGAATGGATTGTATGAATGAATTAGAATGGATTGTATGAATGAATTAGAATGGATCCTATGAATGAATTAGAATGGATCGTGCGAATGAATTAGAATGGATCGTACGAATGAATTAGAATGGATTGTGCTAATGAATTAGAATTGATCGAACAAATGAATTAGCATGGATCGTGCTAATGAATTAGAATGGAACGTACGAATTAATTAGAATGGATCGTGTCAAAGAATTAGAATGGATTGTATGAATGAATTAGAATGAATTCGTACGATCCATTCGAATTAATTCGTACGATCCATTCTAATTCATTCATACGATCCATTCTAATTCATTCATACAATCCATTCTAATTCTTTCACACGATCCATTCTAATTCATTCGTAGGATCCATTCTAATTCATTCGTACAATCTATTCTATTTTATTCGTACGATCCATTCTTACTCATTCGTATGATCCAATCTAATTCATTCGGACGAATGTATCCATTCTAATTTATTCGTACGATCCATTCTAATTCATTTGTACGATCCATTCTAATTCATTCGTACGATCCATTCTAATTCATTCGTCCGATCCATTCTATTTCATTCGCACGAATGTATCCATTCTAATTCATTAGTACGATCCATTCTAATTCATTCGTACGATCCATTCTAATTCATTCGTACGATCCATTCTAATTCATTCGCACGAATGTATCCATTCTAGTTCATTCGTATGATCCATTCTAATTCATTCATACAATCCATTCTAATTCATTCGCACGAATGTATCCATTCAGATTCATTCGTACGATCAGTTCTAATTCAATCATAAAATCTATTCTAATTCATTCGTACGATCCATTCTAATTCATTCACACGAATGTATCCATTCTAATTCATTCATACGATCCATTCTAATTCCTTCGTACGATCCATTCTAATTCGTTCGTACGATCCATTCTAATTCATTCGTATGATCCATTCTAATTCATTCCTACGATCTATTCTAATTCATTCGCTCGAATATAGCCATTCTAATTCATTCGTTCGATCCATTCTAATTCATTCGCACGATCCATTCGAATTCATTCGTATGATCCATTCTAATCCATTCGTACGATCCATTCTAATTCATTCGTACGATCCATTCTAATTCATTCGCACGAATGTATCCATTCTAGTTCATTCGTACGATCCATTCTAATTCATTCGTACGATCCATTCTAATTCATTCGTATGATCCATTCTAATTCATTCGCACGATCCATTCTAATTCATTCGTACGATCAATTCTAATTCATTCATACGATCCATTCTAATTCATTCGTACGATCCATTCTAATTCATTCATACAATCCATTTTAATTCATTCATACGATCCATTCTAATTCACTCATACGATCCATTCGAATACATTCATACGATCCATTCTAATTCATTTGCACGAATATATCCATTCTAATTCATTCGTACGATCCATTCTAATTCCTTCGTACGATCCATTCTAATTCATTCGTACGATCTATTCTAATTCATTCGTACGATCCATTCTAATTCATTCGTACGATCCATACTAATTCCTTCGTACGATCCATTCTAATTCATTCGTACGATCCATTCTAATTCATTCGTACAATCTATTCTAATTCATTCGTACGAATGGATACATTCGTGTGAATGAATTAGAATGGATCGTACGAATGAGTAAGAATGGATCGTACGAATAAAATAGAATGGATTGCACGAATGAATTAGAATGGATCGTACGAATGAATTAGAATGGATCGTGTGAAAGAATTAGAATGGATTGTATAAATGAATTAGAATGGATCGTACGAAGGAATTAGAATGGATACATTTGTGCGAATGAATTAGAATGGATCGTACGAATGAATTAGAATGGATCGTATGAATGAATTAGAATGGATCGTACGAATGAATTAGAATGGATCGTGCGAATGAGTTAGAATGGATCGTACGAATGAATTAGAATGGATCGTACGAATGAACTAGAATCGATACATTCGTGCGAATGAATTAGAATGGATTGTATGAATGAATTAGAATGGATCGTACGAATGAATTAGAATGGATCGTATGAGTGAATTAGAATGGATACGAAGGAATTAGAATGGATCGTACGAAGGAATTTGAATGGATCATACGAATGAAATAGAATGGATCATACGAAGGAATTAGAATGGATCGTACGAAGGAATTAGAATGGATCGTACGAAGGAATTAGAATGGATCGTACGAATGAATTAGAATTGATTTATTCGTGCAAATGAATTAGAATGGATCGTATGAATGAATTAGAATGGATCGTATGAGTGAATTAGAACAGATAGTATGAATGAAGTAGAATGGATCGTATGAATGAATTAGAATGGATACATTCGTGCGAATGAATTAGAATGGATCGTATGAATGAATTAGAATAGATTGTGCGAGTGAATTAGAATGGATCGTACGAATGAATTAGAATGGATACATTCGTGCGAATAAATTAGAATGGATCGGACGAATGAATTAGAATGGATCGTACGAATAAAATAGAATAGATTGTACGAATAAAATAGAATGGATCCTACGAATGAATTAGAATGGATCGTGTGTAAGAATTAGAATGGATTGTATGAATGAATTAGAATGGATCGTATGAATGAATTAGAATGGATCGTGCGAATGAATTCGAATGGATCGTACGAATTAATTCTAATTCATACATACAATCCATTCTAATTCTTTCACACGATCTATTCTAATTCATTCGTAGGATCCATTCTAATTCATTCGTACAATCTATTTTATTTCATTCGTATGATCCATTCTTACTCATTCGTATGATCCATTCTAATTCATTCGGACGAATGTATCCATTCTAATTCATTCGTACGATCAATTCTAATTCATTCGCACGAATGTATCCATTCTAATTCATTCGTACAGTCCATTCTAATTCATTCGCACAATCCATTCTAATTCTTTCACACGATCCATTCTAATTCATTCGCACGAATGTATCCATTCTAGTTCATACGTACGATCCATTCTAATTCATTCGTACGATCCATTCTAATCCATTCGTACGATCCATTTTAATTCATTCATACGATCCATTCTAATTCATTCATACAATCCATTCTAATTTTTTCACACGATCCATTTTAATTCATTCGTAGGATCCATTCTAATTCATTCGTACAATCTATTCTATTTCATTCGTACGATCCATTCTTACTCATTCGTATGATCCATTCTAATTCATTCGGACGAATGTATCCATTCTAATTTATTCGTACGATCCATTCTAATTCATTCGTACGATCCATTCTAATTCATTCGTACGATCCATTCTTACTTATTCGTATGATCCATTCAAATTCATTCGTACGATCCATTCTAATTCATTCGTACGATCGATTCTAATTCATTCGCACTATCCATTCTAATTCTTTCGTACGATCCATTCTAATTCATTCGTTTGATCCATTCTAATTTATTCGTTCAAATATATCCATTCTAATTCATTCCGTACGATCCATTCTAATTCATTCGTACGATCCATTCTAATTCATTCGTACGAATGTATCCATTCTAATTCATTCGTACGATCCATTCTAATTCATTCGTACGATCCATTCTAATTCATTCGTAAGGTCCATTCTAATTCATTCGTACGATCCATTCTAATTCATTCGTACGATCCATTCTAATTCATTCGCACGAATGTATCCATTCTAGTTCATTCGTACGATCCATTCTAATTCATTCGTACGATCTATTCTAATTCATTCGCACGATCCATTCTAATTCATTCGTACGATCAATTCTAATTCATTCGCACGAATGTATCCATTCTAATTCATTCGTACGATCCATTCTAATTCATTCATACCATCCATTCTAATTCATTCATACAATCCATTCTAATTCTTTCACAAGATCCATTCTAATTCATTCATAGGATCCATTCTAATTCATTCGTACAATCTATTCTATTTCATTCGTACGATCCATTCTTACTCATTCGTATGATCCATTCTAATTCATTCGGTCGAATGTATCCATTCTAATTTATTCGTACGATCCATTCTAATTCATTCGTACAATCCATTCTAATTCATTCGTACGATCCATTCTAATTCATTCGTCCGATCCATTGTAATTCATTCGCACGAATGTATCCATTCTAATTCATTCGTACGATCCATTCTAATTCATTCGTACGATCCATTCTAATTCATTCGTAAGATCCATTCTAATTCATTCGTACGATCCATTCTAATTCATTCGTACGATACATTCGTCCGATCCATTCTAATTCATTCGCACAATCTATTCTAATTCATTCACTCATTTGATCCATTCTAATTCATTCGTACGATCCATTCTAATTCATTCGTCCGATCCATTCTTACTCATTCGTATGATCAATTCTAATTCATTCGCACGAATGTATCCATTCTAATTCATTCGTACGATCCTGAATTAGAATGGATCGTACGAATGAATTAGAATGGATACCTTTGTGCATATGAATTAGAATGGATCGTACGAATGAATTAGAATGGATACATTCGTGCGAATGAATTAGAATGGATTGTGCGAATGAATAAGAACAGATCGTGCGAATGAATTAGAATGGATCGTTCGAATGAATTAGAATGGATCGTATGTACGAATGAATTAGAATGGATACATTCGTGCGAATGAATTAGAATGGATCGTATGAATGAATTAGAATGGATCGTGCGAATGAATTAGAATGGATCGTACGAATGAATTAGAATGGATCATACGAATGAACTAGAATGGATAAATTCGTGCGAATGAATTAGAATGGATCGTACGAATGAATTAGAATGGATCGTACGAATGAATTAGAATGGATCTTACGAATGAATTAGAATGGATCGTACGAATAAATTAGAATGGATCCTATGAATGGTTTATAATGGATACATTCGTGCGAATGAATTAGAATGGATCGGACGAATGAATTAGAATGGATCATACGAATGAATTAGAATGGATCAAATGAATGAATTAGAATGGTTACATTCATGCGAATGAATTAGAATGGATCGTACGAATGGATTAGAATGGATCGTACGAATGGATTAGAAAGGATACATTCGTGCGAATGAATTAGAATGGATCATACGAATGAGTAAGAATGGATCGTACGAATGAAATAGAATGGATTGTACGAATGAATTAGAATGGATCGTGCGAATGAATTTGAATGGATCGTACGAATGAATTAGAATGGATCGTGCTAATGAATTAGAATTGATCGTACGAATGAAATAGAATGGATTGTACGAATGATTTAGAATGGATCGTACGAATGAATTAGAATGGATCGTACGAATGATTTAGAATGGATACATTCGTGCGAATGAATTAGAATGGATCATACGAATGAGTAAGAATGGATCGTACGAATGAAATCGAATGGATTGTACGAATTAATTAGAATGGATTCGTACGAATGAATTAGAATGGATATATTCGTGCGAATGAATTAGAATGGATCGTACCAATGAGTAAGAATGGATCGTACGAATGAAATAGAATGGATTGTGCGAATGAATTAGAATGGATCGTACGAATGAATTAGAATGGATCGTGTGAAAGAATTAGAATGGATTGTATGAATGAATTAGAATAGATCGTATGAATGAATTAGAATCGATCGTACGAATGAATTAGAATGGATCGTACGAATGAATTAGAATGGATCGTACGAATGAATTAGAATGGATACATTCGTGCGAATGAATTAGAATGGATACATTCGTGCAAAAGAATTAGAATAGATCGTATGAATGAATTAGAATGGATCCTATGAATGAATTAGAATGGATCGTGCGAATGAATTAGAATGGATCGTACGAATGAATTAGAATGGATCGTGCTAATGAATTTGAATTGATCGAACGAATGAATTACCAAGGATCGTGCTAATGAATTAGAATGGAACGTACGAATGAATTAGAATTGATCGTGTGAAAGAATTAGAATGGATTGTATGAATGAATTAGAATGAATTCGTACGATCCATTCGAATTCATTCGCACGATCCATTAATTCTAATTCATTCATACGATCCATTCTAATTCATTCATACAATCCATTCTAATTCTTTCACACAATCCATTCTAATTCATTCGTAGGATCCATTCTAATTCATTCGTACAATCTATTCTATTTCATTCGTACGATCCATTCTTACTCATTCGTATGATCCATTCTAATTCATTCGGACGAATGTATCCATTCTAATTTATTCGTACGATCCATTCTAATTCATTCGTACGATCCACTCTAATTCATTCGTCCGATCCATTCTAATTCATTCGCACGAATGTATCCATTCTTATTCATTCGTACGATCCATTCTAATTCATTCGTACGATCCATTCTAATTCATTCGTAAGATCCATTCTAATTCATTCGTACGATCTATTCTAATTCATTCGTACGATCCATTCTAATTCATTCGCACGAATGTATCAATTCTAGTTCATTCGTACGATTCATTCTGATTCATTCATATAATCCATTCTAATTCATTCGCACGAATGTTTTTCATTCTAATTCATTCGTACGGTCAGTTCTAATTCATTCACAAAATCTATTTTAATTCATTCATACGATCCATTCTAATTCATTCGCACGAATGTATCCATTCTAATTCATTCATACGATCCATTCTAATTCATTCATACGATCCATTCTAATTCACTCATACGATCCATTCTAATACATTCATACGATCCATTCTAATTCATTTGCACGAATATAACCATTCTAATTCATTCGTACGATCCATTCTAATTCCTTCGTACGATCCATTCTAATTCCTTCGTACGTTCCATTCTAATTCATTCGTACGATCTATTCTAATTCATTCGTACGATCCATTCTAATTCATTCGTACGATCCATTCTAATTCCTTCGTACGATCCATTCTAAATCATTCGTACGATCCATTCTAATTCATTCATACAATCCATTCTAATTCTTTCACACGATCCATTCTAATTCATTCGTACGATCCATTCTAATTCATTCGTGCAATCCATTCTATTTCATTCGTACGATCCATTCTTACTCATTCGTACGATCCATTCTAATTCATTCACACGAATGTATCCATTCGTACGAATGAATTAGAATAGATTGTACGAATGAATTAGAATGGACCGTACGAATGAATTAGAATGGATCGTACGAAGGAATTAGAATGGATCGTACGAATGAATTAGAATGGATCGTACGAAGGAATTAGAATAGATCGTACGAATGAATTAGAATGGATCGTACGAAGGAATTAGACTGGATCGTACGAATGAATTTGAATGGATACATTTGTGCGAATGAATCTTAATGGATTGTATGAATGAATTACAATGGATCGTACGAATGAATTAGAATGGATCGTACGAATGAATTAGAATAGCTCATACGAATGAATTAGAATGAATCGTATGAATGAATTAGAATGGTTACATTCGTGCGAATGAATTAGAATAGATCGTATGAATGAATTAGAATGGATCGTACGAATAAATTAGAATGGATCGTGGGAATGAATTAGAATGGATCGTACGAATGAATTAGAATGGATCCACCGAATGAGTTAGAATGGATCATACGAATGAATTAGAATGGATCGTACGAATGAATTAGAATGGATTATGCGAATGAATTAGAATGGATCGTATGAATGAATAAGAATGGATCGTATGAATGAATTAGAATGGATCGTGCGAATGAATTAGCATGAATCATACGAATGTGTTAGAATGGATCGTACGAATGAATTAGAATGAATCGTACGATCCATTCTAATTCAATCGTCCGATCCATTCTAATTCATTCGCATGAATGTATCCATTCTAATTCATTCGTACAATCCATTCTATTTCATTCGTACGATCCATTCTTACTCATTCGTATGATCCATTCTAATTCATTCGTATGATCCATTCTAATTCATTCGTACGATCCATTCTAATTCATTCGTACGATCCATTCTAATTCATTCGCACGATCCATTCTAATTCATTCATACGATCCATTCTATTCGAATGGATCATGCGATCCATTCGAATTCATTCGCACGATCCATTCTAATTCATTCATACGATCCATTCTAATTCATTCATACAATGCATTCTAATTCTTTCGCACGATCCATTCTAATTCATTCATTCGATCCATTCTAATTCATTCGTACGATCCATTCTAATTCACTCATACGATCCATTTTAATACATTCATACGATCCATTCTAATTCATTTGCACGAATATATCCATTCTAATTCATTTGTACGATCCATTCTAATTCCTTCGTACGATCCATTATAATTCATTCGTACGATCTATTCTAATTCATTCGTACGATCCATTCTAATTCATTCGTACGATCCATTCTAATTCATTCGTACGATCCATTCTAATTCCTTCGTACGATCCATTCTAATTCATTCGTACGATCCATTCTAATTCATTCATACAATCCATTCTAATTCTTTCACACGATCCATTCTAATTCATTCGTACGATCCATTCTAATTCATTCGTGCAATCCATTCTATTTCATTCGTACGATCCATTCTTCCTCATTCATATGATCCATTCTAATTCATTTGTACGATCCATTCTAATTCATTCATACGATCTATTCTAATTCATTCATACAATCCATTCTAATTCTTTCACACGATCCATTCTAATTCATTCGTACGATCCATTCTAATTCATTCGCACAATCCATTCTATTTCATTCGTACGATCCATTCTTACTCATTGGTACGATCCATTCTAATTTATTTGCACGAATGTATCCATTCTAATTCATTCGTACGAATCCATTCAAATTCATTCGTACAATCTATTCTATTTCATTCGTACGATCCATTCTTACTCATTCGTATGATCCATTCTAATTCATTCGGATGAATGTATCCATTCTAATTTATTCGTACGATCCATTCTAATTCATTCGTACGATCCATTCTAATTCATTCGTATGATCCATTCTAATTCATTCGTACGATCCATTCTAATTCATTCGCACGAATGTATCCATTCTAGTTCATTCGTATGATCCATTCTAATTCATTCGTACGATCCATTCTAATTCATTCGCACGATCCATTCTAATTCATTCGTACGATCCATTCTAATTCCTTCGTACGATCCATTCTAATTCATTCGTACGATCTATTCTAATTCATTCGTACGATCCATTCTAATTCATTCGTACGATCCATTCTAATTCCTTCGTACGATCCATTCTAATTTATTCGTACGATCCATTCTAATTCATTCATACAATCCATTCTAATTCTTTCACACGATCCATTCTAATTCATTCGTACAATCCATTCTAATTCATTCGTGCAATCCATTCTATTTCATTCGTACGATCCATTCTTACTCATTCGTACGATCCATTCTAATTCATTCACACGAATGTATCCATTCGTACGAATGAATTAGAATAGATTGTACGAATGAATTAGAATGGATCGTACGAATGAATTAGAATGGATCGTACGAAGGAATTAGAATGGATCATACGAATGAATTTGAATGGATCGTACAAATGAATTAGAATAGATCGTACGAATGAATTGGAATGGATCGTACGAAGGAATTAGAAAGGATCGTACGAATGAATTAGACTGGATCGTACGAATGAATTTGAATAGATACATTTGTGCGAATGAATATTAATGGATTGTATGAATGAATTACAATGGATCGTACGAATGAATTAGAGTGGATCGTACGAATGAATTAGAATAGCTCATACGAATGAATTAGAATGAATCGTATGAATGAATTAGAATGGCTACATTCGTGCGAATGAATTAGAATAGATCGTATGAATGAATTAGAATAGATCGTACGAATAAATTAGAATGGATCGTGGGAATGAATTAGAATGGATCGTACGAATGAATTAGAATGGATCCACCGAATGAGTTAGAATGGATCATACGAATGAATTAGAATGGATTGTACGAATGAATTAGAATGGATTGTGCGAATGAATTAGAATGGATCGTATGAATGAATAAGAATGGATCGTATGAATGAATTAGAATGGATCGTGCGAATGAATTAGCATGAATCGTACGAATGTGTTAGAATGGATCGTACGAATGAATTAGAATGAATCGTACGATCCATTCTAATTCAATCGTTCGATCCATTCTAATTCATTCGCATGAATGTATCCATTCTAATTCATTCGTACAATCCATTCTATTTCATTCGTACGATCCATTCTTACTCATTCGTATGATCCATTCTAATTCATTCGTATGATCTATTCTAATTCATTCGTACGATCCATTCTAATTCATTCGTACGATCCATTCTAATTCATTCGCACGATCCATTCTAATTCATTCATACGATCCATTCTAATTTATTCATACGATCCATTCTAATTCATTCCTACAATCCATTCTAATTCATTCGCTCGATCCATTCTAATTCATTCATACGATCCATTCTATTCGAATGGATCATGCGATCCATTCGAATTCATTCGCACGATCCATTCTAATTCATTCATACGATCCATTCTAATTCATTCATACAATGCATTCTAATTCTTTCGCACGATCCATTCTAATTCATTCATACGATCCATTCTAATTCATTCGTACGATCCATTCTAATTCACTCATACGATCCATTCTAATACATTCATACGATCCATTCTAATTCATTTGCACGAATATATCCATTCTAATTCATTCGTACGATCAATTCTAATTCCTTCGTACGATCCATTATAATTCATTCGTACGATCTATTCTAATTCATTCGTACGATCCATTCTAATTCATTCGTACGATCCATTCTAATTCCTTCGTACGATTCATTCTAATTCATTCGTACGATCCATTCTAATTCATTCATACAATCCATTCTAATTCTTTCACACGATCCATTCTAATTCATTCGTATGATCCATTCTAATTCATTCGTGCAATTCATTCTATTTCATTCGTACGATCCATTCTTCCTCATTCGTACGATCCATTCTAATTCATTTGTACGATCCATTCTAATTCATTCATAAGATCTATTCTAATTCGTTCATACAATCCATTCTATTTCTTTCACACGATCCATTCTAATTCATTCGTACGATCCATTCTAATTCATTCGCACAATCCATTCTATTTTATTCGTACGATCCATTCTTACTCATTGGTACGATCCATTCTAATTTATTCGCACGAATGTATCCATTCTAATTCATTCGTACGAATCCATTCAAATTCATTCGTACAATCTATTCTATTTCATTCGTACGATCCATTCTTACTCATTCGTATGATCCATTCTAATTCATTCGGATGAATGTATCCATTCTAATTTATTCGTACGATCCATTCTAATTCATTCGTACGATCCATTCTAATTCATTCGTACGATCCATTCTAATTCATTCGCACGAATGTATCCATTCTAATTCATTCGTACGATCCATTCTAATTCATTCGTACGATCCATTCTAATTCATTTGCACGAATGTATCCATTCTAGTTCATTCGTATGATCCATTCTAATTCATTCGTACGATCCATTCTAATTCATTCGCACGATCCATTCTAATTCATTCGTACGATCCATTCTAATTCATTCATACGATCCATTCTAATTCATTCGTACGATCCATTCTAATTCATTCGCAAAAATGTATCCATTCTAATTCATTCGTACGATCCATTCTAATTCATTCGCACGATCCATTCTAATTCATTCGTACGATCCATTCTAATTCTTTCACACGATCCATTCTAATTCATTCGTACGATCCATTCTAATTCATTCGCACGATCCATTCTAATTCATTCGTACGATCCATTTTAATTCATTCATATGATCCATTCTAATTCATTCGTACGATCCATTCTAATTCATTCGCACAAATGTATCCATTCTAATTCATTCGTACGATCTATTCTAATTCATTGGCACGATCCATTCTAATTCATTCGCACGATCCATTCTAATTCATTCGTACGATCCATTCTAATTCATTCGTAGGATCCATTCTAATTAATTCGTATGATCCATTCTAATTCATTCGTACGATCCATTCTAATTCATTCATACAATCCATTCTAATTCATTCGCACGAATGTATCCATTCTAATTAATTCGTACGATCCATTCTAATTCATTCGTATGATCAATTCTTATTCATTCGCACGATCCAGTCTAATTGATTCGCATGATCCATTCTAATTCATTCGCACGAATGTATCCATTCTAATTCATTCGTACGATCCATTCTAATTCATTAATATGATCCATTCTAATTCATTCGTACGATCCATTCTAATTCATATGCACAAAGGTATCCATTCTAATTCATTCGCACGAAAGAATTAGAATGGATTGTATGAAAGAATTAGAATGGATCGTGCGAATGAATTAGAATGGATCATTCGAAGGAATTAGAATGGATCGTATGAAGGAATTAGAATGGATCGTACGAATGAGTAAGAATGGATCGTACGAATGAATTAGAATGGATCATACGAAGGAATTAGAATGGATCGTACGAATTAATTAGAATGGATCGTACGAATGAATTAGAATGGATCGTACGAATGAATTAGAATGGATCGTACGAATGAATTAGAATGGATACATTCGTGCGAATGAATTAGAATGGATCGTACGAATGAATTAGAATGGATCGTACGAATGAATTAGAATGGATCGTACGAATGAATTAGAATGGATCTTACGAATGAATTAGAATGGATCGTATGAATAAATTAGAATGGATCATATGAATGGTTTAGAATGGATCGTGCCAATGAATTAGAATGGATCGTACAAATGAATTAGAATGGATTCCTACGAATGAACTAGAATGGATATATTCGTACGAATGAATTAGAATGGATCGTACGAATGAATTAGAATGGATCGTACGAATGAATTAGAATGGATCGTACGAATGAATTAGAATGGATAGTACAAATGAATTAGAATGGATCGTACGAATGAATTAGAATGGATCCATTCTAATTCATTCGTACGATCCATTCTAATCCATTCGTACGATCCATTCTAATTCATTCATACGATCCATTCTAATTCATTCATACAATCCATTCTAATTTTTTCACACGATCCATTTTAATTCATTCGTAGGATCCATTCTAATTCATTCGTACAATCTATTCTATTTCATTCGTACGATCCATTCTTACTCATTCGTATGATCCATTCTAATTTATTCGGACGAATGTATCCATTCTAATTTATTCGTACGATCCATTCTAATTCATTCGTACGATCCATTCTAATTCATTCGTACGATCCATTCTTACTTATTCGTATGATCCATTCAAATTCATTTGTACGATCCATTCTAATTCATTCGTACGATCGATTCTAATTCATTCGCACTATCCATTCTAATTCATTCGTACGATCCATTCTAATTCATTCGTATGATCCATTCTAATTTATTCGTTCAAATATATCCATTCTAATTCATTCCGTACGATCCATTCTAATTCATTCGTACGATCCATTCTAATTCATTCGTACGAATGTATCCATTCTAATTCATTCGTACGATCCATTCTAATTCATTCGTACGATCCATTCTAATTCATTCGTAAGATCCATTCTAATTCATTCGTACGATCCATTCTAATTCATTCGCACGAATGTATCCATTCTAGTTCATTCGTACGATCCATTCTAATTCATTCGTACGATCTATTCTAATTCATTCGCACGATCCATTCTAATTCATTCGTACGATCAATTCTAATTCATTCGCACGAATGTATCCATTCTAATTCATTCGTACGATCCATTCTAATTCATTCATACCATCCATTCTAATTCATTCATACAATCCATTCTAATTCTTTCACACGATCCATTCTAATTCATTCGTAGGATCCATTCTAATTCATTCGTACAATCTATTCTATTTCATTCGTACGATCCATTCTTACTCATTCGTATGATCCATTCTAATTCATTCAGTCGAATGTATCCATTCTAATTTATTCGTACGATCCATTCTAATTCATTCGTACAATCCATTCTAATTCATTCGTACGATCCATTGTAATTCATTCGTCCGATCCATTGTAATTCATTCGCACGAATGTATCCATTCTAATTCATTCGTACGATCCATTCTAATTCATTCGTACGATCCATTCTAATTCATTCGTAAGATCCATTCTAATTCATTCGTACGATCCATTCTAATTCATTCGTACGATCCATTCGTCCGATCCATTCTAATTCATTCGCACGATCTATTCTAATTCATTCACTCATTTGATCCATTCTAATTCATTCGTACGATCCATTCTAATTCATTCGTCCGATCCATTCTTACTCATTCGTATGATCAATTCTAATTCATTCGCACGAATGTATCCATTCTAATTCATTCGTACGATCCTGAATTAGAATGGATCGTACGAATGAATTAGAATGGATACCTTTGTGCATATGAATTAGAATGGATCGTACGAATGAATTAGAATGGATACATTCGTGCGAATGAATTAGAATGGATTGTGCGAATGAATAAGAACAGATCGTACGAATGAATTAGAATGGATCGTTCGAATGAATTAGAATGGATCGTATGTACGAATGAATTAGAATGGATACATTCGTGCGAATGAATTAGAATGGATCGTACGAATGAATTAGAATGGATCGTGCGAATGAATTAGAATGGATCGTACGAATGAATTAGAATGGATCGTACGAATGAACTAGAATGGATAAATTCGTGCGAATGAATTAGAATGGATCGTACGAATGAATTAGAATGGATCGTACGAATGAATTAGAATGGATCTTACGAATGAATTAGAATGGATCGTACGAATAAATTAGAATGGATCGTATGAATGGTGTAGAATGGATACATTCGTGCGAATGAATTAGAATGGATCGGACGAATGAATTAGAATGGATCGTACGAATGAATTAGAATGGATCAAATGAATGAATTAGAATGGTTACATTCATGCGAATGAATTAGAATGGATCGTACGAATGGATTAGAATGGATCGTACGAATGGATTAGAAAGGATACATTCGTGCGAATGAATTAGAATGGATCATACGAATGAGTAAGAATGGATCGTACGAATGAAATAGAATGGATTGTACGAATGAATTAGAATGGATCGTGCGAATGAATTTGAATGGATCGTACGAATGAATTAGAATGGATCGTGCTAATGAATTAGAATTGATCGTACGAATGAAATAGAATGGATTGTACGAATGATTTAGAATGGATCGTACGAATGAATTAGAATGGATCGTACGAATGATTTAGAATGGATACATTCGTGCGAATGAATTAGAATGGATCATACAAATGAGTAAGAATGGATCGTACGAATGAAATAGAATGGATTGTACGAATGAATTAGAATGGATTCGTACGAATGAATTAGAATGGATATATTCGTGCGAATGAATTAGAATGGATCGTACCAATGAGTAAGAATGGATCGTACGAATGAAATAGAATGGATTGTGCGAATGAATTAGAATGGATCGTACGAATGAATTAGAATGGATCGTGTGAAAGAATTAGAATGGATTGTATGAATGAATTAGAATAGATCGTATGAATGAATTAGAATGGATCGTACGAATGAATTAGAATGGATCGTACGAATGAATTAGAATGGATCGTACGAATGAATTAGAATGGATACATTCGTGCGAATGAATTAGAATGGATATATTCGTGCAAAAGAATTAGAATAGATCGTATGAATGAATTAGAATGGATCCTATGAATGAATTAGAATGGATCATGCGAATGAATTAGAATGGATCGTACGAATGAATTAGAATGGATCGTGCTAATGAATTAGAATTGATCGAACGAATGAAATACCATGGATCGTGCTAATGAATTAGAATGGAACGTACGAATGAATTAGAATGGATCGTGTGAAAGAATTAGAATGGATTGTATGAATGAATTAGAATGAATTCGTACGATCCATTCGAATTCATTCGCACGATCCATTAATTCTAAATCATTCATACGATCCATTCTAATTCATTCATACAATCCATTCTAATTCTTTCACACGATCCATTCTAATTCGTTCGTAGGATCCATTCTAATTCATTCGTACAATCTATTCTATTTCATTTGTACGATCCGTTCTTACTCATTCGTATGATCCATTCTAATTCATTCGGACGAATGTATCCATTCTAATTTATTCGTATGATCCATTCTAATTCATTCGTACGATCCATTCTAATTCATTTGTCCGATCCATTCTAATTCACTCGCACGAATGTATCCATTCTAATTCATTCGTACGATCCATTCTAATTCATTCGTACGATCCATTCTAATTCATTCGTAAGATCTATTCTAATTCATTCGTACGATCCATTCTAATTCATTCGTACGATCCATTCTAATTCATTTGCACGAATGTATCCATTCTAGTTCATTCGTACGATCCATTCTAATTCATTCATACAATCCATTCTAATTCATTCGCACGAATGTATCCATTCTAATTCATTCGTACGGTCAGTTCTAATTCATTCACAAAATCTATTCTAATTCATTCATACGATCCATTCTAATTCATTCACACGAATGTATCCATTCTAATTCATTCATACGATCCATTCTAATTTATTCATACGATCCATTCTAATTCACTCATACGATCCATTCTAATACATTCATACGATCCATTCTAATTCATTTGCACGAATATATCCATTCTAATTCATTCGTAAGATCCATTCTAATTCCTTCGTACGATCCATTCTAATTCATTCGTACGATCTATTTTAATTCATTCGTACGATCCATTCTAATTCATTCGTACGATCCATTCTAATTCCTTCGTACGATCCATTCTAATTCGTTCGTACGATCCATTCTAATTCATTCATACAATCCATTCTAATTCTTTCACACGATCCATTCTAATTCATTCGTACGATCCATTCTAATTCATTCGTGCAATCCATTCTATTTCATTCGTACGATCCATTCTTACTCATTCGTACGATCCATTCTAATTCATTCACACGAATGTATCCATTCGTACGAATGAATTAGAATAGATTGTACGAATGAATTAGAAAGGATCGTACGAATGAATTAGAATAAATCGTACGAAGGAATTAGAATGGATCGTACGAATGAATTAGAATGGATTGTACGACTGAATTAGAATAGATCATACGAATGAATTAGAATGGATCATACGAAGGAATTAGAATGGATTGTACGAATGAATTAGACTGGATCGTACGAATGAATTTGAATGGATACATTTGTGCAAATGAATCTTAATGGATTGTATGAATGAATTACAATGGATCGTACGAATGAATTAGAATGGATCGTACGAATGAATTAGAATAGCTCATACGAATGAATTAGAATGAATCGTATGAATGAATTAGAATGGTTACATTCGTGCGAATGAATTAGAATAGATCGTATGAATGAATTAGAATGGATCGTACGAATAAATTAGAATGGATCGTGGGAATGAATTAGAATGGATCGTACGAATGAATTAGAATGGATCGACCGAATGAGTTAGAATGGATCATACGAATGAATTAGAATGGATTGTACGAATGAATTAGAATGGATTGTGCGAATGAATTAGAATGGATCGTATGAATGAATAAGAATGGATCGTATGAATGAATTAGAATGGATCGTGCGAATGAATTAGCATGAATCGTACGAATGTGTTAGAATGGATCGTATGAATGAATTAGAATGAATCGTACGATCCATTCTAATTCAATCGTCCGATCCATTCTAATTCATTCGCATGAATGTATCCATTCTAATTCATTCGTACAATTCATTCTAGTTCATTCGTACGATCCATTCTTACTCATTCGTATGATCCATTCTAATTCATTCGTATGATCCATTCTAATTCATTCGTACGATCCATTCTATTTCATTCGTACGATCCATTCTAATTCATTCGCACGATCAATTCTAATTCATTCATACGATCCATTCTAATTCATTCATACGATCCATTCTAATTCATTCGCCCGATCCATTATAATTCATTCATACGATCCATTCTATTCGAATGGATCATGCGATCCATTCGAATTCATTCGCACGATCCATTCTAATTCATTCATACGATCCATTCTAATTCATTCATAAAATGCATTCTAATTCTTTCGCACGATCCATTCTAATTCATTCATACGATCCATTCTAATTCATTCGTACGATCCATTCTAATTCACTCATACGATCCATTCTAATACATTCATACGATCCATTCTAATTCATTTGCATGAATATATCCATTCTAATTCATTCGTACGATCCATTCTAATTCCTTCGTACGATCAATTATAATTCATTCGTACGATCTATTCTAATTCATTCGTACGATCCATTCTAATTCATTCGTACGACCCATTCTAATTCCTTCGTACGATCCATTCTAATTCATTCGTACGATCCATTCTAATTCATTCATACAATCCATTCTAATTCTTTCACACGATCCATTCTAATTCATTCGTACGATCCATTCTAATTCATTCGTGCAATCCATTCTATTTCATTCGTACGATCCATTCTTCCTCATTTGTACGATCCATTCTAATTCATTTGTACGATCCATTCTAATTCATTCATATGATCTTTTCTAATTCATTCATACAATCCATTCTAATTCTTTCACACGATCCATTCTAATTCATTCGTACGATCCATTCTAATTCATTCGCACAATCCATTCTATTTCATTCGTACGATCCATTCTTACTCATTGGTACGATCCATTCTAATTTATTCGCACGAATGTATCCATTCTAATTCATTCGTACGAATCCATTCAAATTCATTCGTACAATCTATTCTATTTCATTCATACGATCCATTCTTACTCATTCGTATGATCCATTCTAATTCATTCGGATGAATGTATCCATTCTAATTTATTCGTACGATCCATTCTAATTCATTCGTATGATCCATTCTAATTCATTCGTACGATCCATTCTAATTCATTCGCACGAATGTATCCATTCTAATTCATTCGTACGATCCATTCTAATTCATTCGCACAAATGTATCCATTCTAGTTCATTCGTATGATCCATTCTAATTCATTCGTACGATCCATTCTAATTCATTCGCACGATCCATTCTAATTCATTCGTACGATCCATTCTAATTCATTCATACGATCCATTCTAATTCATTCGTACGATCCATTCTAATTCATTCGCAAAAATATATCCATTCTAATTCATTCGTACGATCCATTCTAATTCATTCGCACGATCCATTCTAATTCATTCGTACGATCCATTCTAATTCTTTCACATGATCCATTCTAATTCATTCGTACGATCCATTCTAATTCATTCGCACGATACATTCTAATTCATTCGTACGATCCATTCTAATTCATTCATACGATCCATTCTAATTCATTCGTACGATCCATTCTAATTCATTCGCACAAATGTATCCATTCTAATTCATTCGTACGATCCATTCTAATTCATTCGCACGATCCATTCTAATTCATTCGCACGATCCATTCTAATTCATTCGTACGATCCATTCTAATTCATTCGTATGATCCATTCTAATTAATTCGTATGATCCATTCTAATTCATTCGTACGATCCATTCTAATTCATTTATACAATCCATTCTAATTCATTAGCACGAATGTATCCATTCTAATTAATTCGTACGATCCATTCTAATTCATTCGTATGATCAATTCTTATTCATTCGCACGATCCAGTCTAATTGATTCGCACGATCCATTCTAATTCATTCACACGAATGTATCCATTCTAATTCATTCGTACGATCCATTCTAATTCATTAATATGATCCATTCTAATTCATTCGTACGATCCATTCTAATTCATATGGACAAAGGTATCCATTCTAATTCATTCGCACGAAAGAATTAGAATGGATTGTATGAAAGAATTAGAATGGATCGTGCGAATGAATTAGAATGGATCGTACGAAGGAATTAGAATGGATCGTATGAAGGAATTAGAATGGATCGTACGAATGAGTAAGAATGGATCGTACGAATGAATTAGAATGGATCATACGAATGAATTAGAATGGATCGTACGAATTAATTAAAATGGATCGTACGAATGAATTAGAATGGATCGTACGAATGAATTAGAATGGATATATTCGTGCGAATGAATTAGAATGGATCGTACGAATGAATTAGAATGGATCGTACGAATGAATTAGAATGGATACATTTGTCCGAATGAATTAGAATGGATCGTACGAATGAATTAGAATGGATCGTATGAATGAATTAGAATGGATCGTACGAATGAATTAGAATGGATCGTGCCAATGAATTAGAATGGATCGTACGAATGAATTAGAATGGATTCCTACGAATGAACTAGAATGGATATATTCGTACGAATGAATTAGAATGGATCGTACGAATGAATTAGAATGGATCGTACGAATGAATTAGAATGGATCGTACGAATGAATTAGAATGGATCCATTCTAATTCATTCGTACGATCCATTCTAATCCATTTGTACGATCCATTCTAATTCATTCATACGATCCATTCTAATTCATTCATACAATCCATTCTAATTTTTTCACACGATCCATTTTAATTCATTCATAGGATCCATTCCAATTCATTCGTACAATCTATTCTATTTCATTCGTACGATCCATTCTTACTCATTCGTATGATCCATTCTAATTTATTCTAACGAATGTATCCATTCTAATTTATTCGTACGATCCATTCTAATTCATTCGTACGATCCATTCTAATTCATTCGTACGATCCATTCTTACTTATTCGTATGATCCATTCAAATTCATTCGTACGATCCATTCTAATTCATTCGTACAATCGATTCTAATTCATTCGCACTATCCATTCTAATTCATTCTTACGATCATTCTAATTCATTCGTATGATCCATTCTAATTTATTCGTTCAAATATATCCATTCTAATTCATTCCGTACGATCCATTCTAATTCATTCGTACGATCCATTCTAATTCATTCGTACGAATGTATCCATTCTAATTCATTTGTACAATCCATTCTAATTCATTCGTAAGATCCATTCTAATTCATTCGTACGATCCATTCTAATTCATTCGTACGATCCGTTCTAATTCATTCGCACGAATGTATCCATTCTAGTTCATTCGTACGATCCATTCTAATTCATTCGTACGATCTATTCTAATTCATTCGCACGATCCATTCTAATTCATTCGTACGATCAATTCTAATTCATTCGCACGAATGTATCCATTCTAATTCATTCGTACGATCCATTCTAATTCATTCATACCATCCATTCTAATTCATTCATACAATCCATTCTAATTCTCTCACACGATCCATTCTAATTCATTCGTAGGATCCATTCTAATTCATTCGTAGGATCCATTCTTGCTCATTCGTATGATCAATTCTAATTCATTCGCACGAATGTATCCATTCTAATTCATTCGTACGATCCTGAATTAGAATGGATCGTACGAATAAATTAGAATGGATACCTTTGTGCATATGAATTAGAATGGATCGTACGAATGAATTAGAATGGATACATTCGTGCGAATGAATTAGAATGGATTGTGTGAATGAATAAGAACAGATCGTGCGAATGAATTAGAATGGATCGTTCGAATGAATTAGAATGGATCGTATGTACGAATGAATTAGAATGGATACATTCGTGCGAATGAATTAGAATGGATCGTATGAATGAATTAGAATGGATCGTGCGAATGAATTAGAATGGATCGTACGAATGAATTAGAATGGATCGTACGAATGAACTAGAATGGATAAATTCGTGCGAATGAATTAGAATCGATCGTACGAATGAATTAGAATGGATCGTACGAATGAATTAGAATGGATCTTACGAATGAATTAGAATGGATCGTACGAATAAATTAGAATGGATCGTATGAATGGTTTAGAATGGATACATTCGTGCGAATGAATTAGAATGGATCGGACGAATGAATTAGAATGGATCGTACGAATGAATTAGAATGGATCAAATGAATGAATTAGAATGGTTACATTCATGCGAATGAATTAGAATGGATCGTACGAATGGATTAGAATGGATCGTACGAATGGATTAGAAAGGATACATTCGTGCGAATGAATTAGAATGGATCATACGAATGAGTAAGAATGGATCGTACGAATGAAATAGAATGGATTGTACGAATGAATTAGAATGGATCGTGCGAATGAATTTGAATGGATCGTACGAATGAATTAGAATGGATCGTGCTAATGAATTAGAATTGATCGTACGAATGAAATAGAATGGATTGTACGAATGATTTAGAATGGATCGTACGAATGAATTAGAATGGATCGTACGAATGATTTAGAATGGATACATTCGTGCGAATGAATTAGAATGGATCATACGAATGAGTAAGAATGGATCGTACGAATGAAATAGAATGGATTGTACGAATGAATTAGAATGGATTCGTACGAATGAATTAGAATGGATATATTCGTGCGAATGAATTAGAATGGATCGTACCAATGAGTAAGAATGGATCGTACGAATGAAATAGAATGGATTGTGCGAATGAATTAGAATGGATCGTACGAATAAATTAGAATGGATCGTGTGAAAGAATTAGAATGGATTGTATGAATGAATTAGAATAGATCGTATGAATGAATTAGAATGGATCGTACGAATGAATTAGAATGGATCGTACAAATGAATTAGAATGGATCGTACGAATGAATTAGAATGGATACATTCGTGCGAATGAATTAGAATGGATACATTCGTGCAAAAGAATTAGAATAGATCGTATGAATGAATTAGAATGGATCCTATGAATGAATTAGAATGGATCGTGTGAATGAATTAGAATGGATCGTACGAATGAATTAGAATGGATCGTGCTAATGAATTAGAATTGATCGAACGAATGAATTACCATGGATCGTGCTAATGAATTAGAATGGAACATACGAATGAATTAGAATGGATCGTGTGAAAGAATTAGAATGGATTGTATGAATGAATTAGAATGAATTCGTACGATCCATTTGAATTCATTAGCACGATCCATTAATTCTAATTCATTCATACGATCCATTCTAATTCATTCATACAATCCATTCTAATTCTTTCATACGATCCATTCTAATTCATTCGTAGGATCCATTCTAATTCATTCGTACAATCTATTCTATTTCATTCGTACGATCCGTTCTTACTCATTCGTATGATCCATTCTAATTCATTCGGACGAATGTATCCATTCTAATTTATTCGTACGATCCATTCTAATTCATTCGTACGATCCATTCTAATTCATTCGTCCAATCCATTCTAATTTATTCGCACGAATGTATCCATTCTAATTCATTCGTAAGATCCATTCTAATTCATTCGTACGATCCATTCTAATTCATTCGTAAGATCCATTCTAATTCATTCGTACGATCCATTCTAATTCATTCGTAGGATCCGTTCTAATTCATTCGCACGAATGTATCCATTCTAGTTCATTCGTACGATCCATTCTAATTCATTCATACAATCCATTCTAATTCATTCGCACGAATGTATCCATTCTAATTCATTCGTACGGTCAGTTCTAATTCATTCACAAAATCTATTCTAATTCATTCATACGATCCATTCTAATTCATTCACACGAATGTATCCATTCTAATTCATTCATACGATCCATTCTAATTCATTCATACGATCCATTCTAATTCACTCATACGATCCATTCTAATACATTCATACGATCCATTCTAATTCATTTGCACGAATATATCCATTCTAATTCATTCGTACGATCCATTCTAATTACTTCGTACGATCCATTCTAATTCATTCGTACGATCTATTCTAATTCATTCGTACGATCCATTCTAATTCATTCGTACGATCCATTCTAATTCCTTCGTACGATCCATTCTAATTCATTCGTACGATCCATTCTAATTCATTCATACAATCCATTCTAATTCTTTCACACGATCCATTCTAATTCATTCGTATGATCCATTCTAATTCATTCGTGTAATCCATTCTATTTCATTCGTACGATCCATTCTTACTCATTCGTACGATCCATTCTAATTCATTCACACGAATGTATCCATTCGTACGAATGAATTAGAATAGATTGTACGAATGAATTAGAATGGATCGTACGAATGAATTAGAATGGATTGTACGAAGGAATTAGAATGGATCGTACGAATGAATTAGAATGGATCGTACGAATGAATTAGAATAGATCGTACGAATGAATTAGAATGGATCGTACGAAAGAATTAGAATGGATCGTACGAATGAATTAGACTGGATCGTACGAATGAATTTGAATGGATACATTTGTGCGAATGAATCTTAATGAATTGTATGAATGAATTACAATGGATCGTACGAATGAATTAGAATGGATCGTACGAATGAATTAGAATAGCTCATACGAATGAATTAGAATGAATCGTATGAATGAATTAGAATGGTTACATTCGTGCGAAAGAATTAGAATAGATCGTATGAATGAATTAGAATGGATCATACGAATAAATTAGAATGGATCGTGGGAATGAATTAGAATGGATCGTACGAATGAATTAGAATGGATCCACCGAATGAGTTAGAATGGATCATACGAATGAATTAGAATGAATTGTACGAATGAATTAGAATGGATTGTGCGAATGAATTAGAATGGATCGTATGAAAGAATAAGAATGGATCGTATGAATGAATTAGAATGGATCGTGCGAATGAATTAGCATGAATCGTACGAATGTGTTAGATTGGATCGTACGAATGAATTAGAATAAATCGTACGATCCATTCTAATTCAATCGTCCGATCCTTTCTAATTCATTCGCATGAATGTATCCATTCTAATTCATTCGTGCAATCCATTCTATTTCATTCGTACGATCCATTCTTACTCATTCGTATGATCCATTCTAATTCATTCGTATGATCCATTCTAATTCATTCGTACGATCCATTCTAATTCATTCGTACGATCCATTCTAATTCATTCGCACGATCCATTCTAATTCATTCATACGATCCATTCTAATTCATTCATATGATCCATTCTAATTCTTTCCTACAATCCATTCTAATTCATTCGCCCGATCCATTCTAATTCATTCATACGATCCATTCTATTCGAATGGATCATGCGATCCATTCGAATTCATTCGCACGATCCATTCTAATTCATTCATACGATCCATTCTAATTCATTCATACAATGCATTCTAATTCTTTCGTACGATCCATTCTAATTCATTCATACGATCCATTCTAATTCATTCGTACGATCCATTCTAATTCACTCATACGATCCATTCTAATACATTCATACGATCCATTCTAATTCATTTGCACGAATATATCCATTCTAATTCATTCGTACGATCCATTCTAATTCCTTCGTACGATCCATTATAATTCATTCGTACGATCTATTCTAATTCATTCGTACGATCCATTCTAATTCATTCGTACGATCCATTCTAATTCCTTCGTACGATCCATTCTAATTCATTCGTACGATCCATTCTAATTCATTCATACAATCCATTCTAATTCTTTCACACGATCCATTCTAATTCATTCGTACGATCCATTCTAATTCATTCGTGCAATCCATTCTATTTCATTCGTACGATCCATTCTTCCTCATTCGTACGATCCATTCTAATTCATTTGTACGATCCATTCTAATTCATTCATACGATCTATTCTAATTCATTCATACAATCCATTCTAATTCTTTCACACGATCCATTCTAGTTCATTCGTACGATCCATTCTAATTCATTCGCACAATCTATTCTATTTTATTCGATCCATTCTTACTCATTGGTACGATCCATTCTAATTTATTCGCACGAATGTATCCATTCTAATTCATTCGTACGAATCCATTCAAATTCATTCGTACAATCTATTCTATTTCATTCGTACGATCCATTCTTACTCATTCGTATGATCCATTCTAATTCATTCGGATGAGTGTATCCATTCTAATTTATTCGTACGATCCATTCTAATTCATTCGTACGATCCATTCTAATTCATTCGTACGATCCAATCTAATTCATTCGCACGAATGTATCCATTCTAATTCATTCATACGATCCATTCTAATTCATTCGTACGATCCATTCTAATTCATTCGCACGAATGTATCCATTCTAGTTCATTCGTATGATCTATTCTAATTCATTTGTACGATCCATTCTAATTCATTCGCACGATCCATTCTAATTCATTCGTACGATCCATTCTAATTCATTCATACGATCCATTCTAATTCATTCGTACGATCCATTCTAATTCATTCGCAAAAATGTATCCATTCTAATTCATTCGCAAAAATGTATCCATTCTAATTCATTCGTACGATCCATTCTAATTCATTCGCACGATCCATTCTAATTCATTCGTACGATCCATTCTAATTCTTTCACACGATCCATTCTAATTCATTCGTACGATCCATTCTAATTCATTCGCACGATCCATTCTAATTCATTCGTACGATCCATTCTAATTCATTCATACGATCCATTCTAATTCATTCGTACGATCCATTATAATTCATTCGCACAAATGTATCCATTCTAATTCATTCGTACGATCCATTCTAATTCATTCGCACGATCCATTCTAATTCATTCGCACGATCCATTCTAATTCATTCGTACGATCCATTCTAATTCATTCGTATGATCCATTCTAATTAATTCGTATGATCCATTCTAATTCATTCGTACGATCCATTCTAATTCATTCATACAATCCATTCTAATTCATTCGTACGAATGTATCCATTCTAATTAATTCGTACGATCCATTCTAATTCATTCGTATGATCAATTCTTATTCATTCGCACGATCCAGTCTAATTGATTCGCACGATCCATTCTAATTCATTCGCACGAATGTATCCATTCTAATTCATTCGTATGATCCATTCTAATTCATTAATATGATCCATTCTAATTCATTCGTACGATCCATTCTAATTCATATGCACAAAGGTATCCATTATAATTCATTCGCACGAAAGAATTAGAATGGATTGTATGAAAGAATTAGAATGGATCGTGCGAATGAATTAGAATGGATCGTACGAAGGAATTAGAATGGATCGTATGAAGGAATTAGAATGGATCGTACGAATGAGTAAGAATGGATCGTACGAATGAATTAGAATGGATCATACGAATGAATTAGAATGGATCGTACGAATTAATTAGAATGGATCGTACGAATGAATTAGAATGGATCGTACGAATGAATTAGAATGGATACATTCGTGCGAATGAATTAGAATGGATCGTACGAATGAATTAGAATGGATACATTTGTGCGAATGAATTAGAATGGATCGTACGAATGAATTAGAATGGATCGTATGAATGAATTAGAATGGATCGTACGAATGAATTAGAATGGATCGTGCCAATGAATTAGAATGGATCGTACGAATGAATTAGAATGGATTCCTATGAATGAACTAGAATGGATATATTCGTACGAATGAATTAGAATGGATTGTACAAATGAATTAGAATGGATCGTACGAATGAATTAGAATGGATCTTACGAATGAATTAAATGGATCGTACGAATGAATTAGAATGGATACATTCGTGCGAATGAATTAGAATGGATCGGACAAATGAATTAGAATGGATCGTACGAATGAATTAGAATGGATCGTACGAATGAATTAGAATGGATCGTACGAATAAATTAGAATGGATACATTCGTCCGAATGAATTAGAATGGATCATATGAATGAGTAAGAATGGATCGTACGAATGAAATAGAATTAATTGTACAAATGAATTAGAATGGATCCTACGAATGAATTAGAATGGATCGTGTGAAAGAATTAGAATAGATTGTATGAATGAATTAGAATGGATCGTATGAATGAATTAGAATGGATCGTGCGAATGAATTCGAATGGATCGTACGAATTCATTCTAATTCATTCATACAATCCATTCTAATTCTTTCACACGATCTATTCTAATTCATTCGTAGGATCCATTCTAATTCATTCGTACAATCCATTCTATTTCATTCGTACGATCCATTCTTACTCATTCGTATGATCCATTCTAATTCATTCGCACGAATGTATCCATTCTAATTCATTCATACAATCCATTCTAATTCATTCCGTACGATCCATTCTAATTCATTTGTCCGATCCATTCTAATTCATTCGCACGAATGTATCCATTCTAATTCATTCGTACGATCCATTCTAATTCATTCGTACGATCCATTCTAATTCATTCGTAAGATCCATTCTAATTCATTCGTACGATCCATTCTAATTCATTCGTACGATCCATTCTAATTCATTCATACGATCCATTCTAATTCATTCATACAATCCATTCTAATTCTTTCACACGATCCATTCTAATTCATTCGTAGGATCCATTCTAATTCATTCGTACAATCTATTCTAATACATTCATACGATCCATTCTAATTCATTCGCATGAATGTAACCATTCTAATTCATTCATTTGATCCATTCTAATTCATTCGTACGATCCATTCTAATTCATTCGTCCGATCCATTCTAATTCATTCGCACGAATGTATCCATTCTAATTCATTCGTACGATCCATTCTAATTCATTCGTACGATCCATTCTAATTCATTCGTAAGATCCATTCTAATTCATTCGTACGATCCATTCTAATTCATTCGTACGATCCATTCTAATTCATTCGCACGAATGTATCCATTCTAATTCATTCGTACGATCCATTCTAATTCATTCGTACGATCAATTCTAATTCATTCGCACGAATGTATCCATTCTAATTCATTCGTACGATCCTGAATTAGAATGGATCGTACGAATGAATTAGAATGGATACCTTTGTGCATATGAATTAGAATGGATCGTACGAATGAATTAGAATGGATCATATTAATGAATTAGAATGGATCGTACGAATGAATTAGAATGGATACATTCGTGCGAATGAATTAGAATGGATCGTGCACGAATGTATCCATTCTAATTCATTCGTACGATTCATTCTAATTCATTAATATGATCCATTCTAATTCATTCGTACGATCCATTCTAATTCATATGCACAAATGTATCCATTCTAATCCATTCGTAGGATCCATTCTAATCCATTCGTACGATCCATTCTAATTCATTCGTACGATCCATTCTAATTCATTCGCTCGAATGTATCAATTCTAATCCATTCGTACGATCCATTCTAATCCATTCGTACGATCCATTCTAATTCATTCGTGTGAATGTAACCATTCTAGTTCATTCATTTGATCCATTCTAATTCATTCGTACGATCCATTCTAATTCATTCGTCCGATCCATTCTAATTCATTCGCACGAATGTATCCATTCTAATTCATTCGTACGATCCATTCTAATTCATTCGCACGATCCATTCTAATCCATTCGTACGATCCATTCTAATTCATTCGTACGATCCATTCTAATTCATTCGCTAGAATGTATCCATTCTAATCCATTCGTACGATCCATTCTAATCCATTCGTACGATCCATTCTAATTCATTCGCATAAATGTAACCATTCTAATTCATTCGCACGATCCATTCTAATTCAATCGTACGATCCATTCTAATTCATTTGTAGGATCCATTCTAATTCATTCGTACAATCTATTCTATTTCATTCGTACGATCCATTCTTACTCATTCGTATGATCCATTCTAATTCATTCGGACGAATGTATCCATTCTAATTTATTCGTACGATCCATTCTAATTCATTCGTACGATCCATTCTTACTCATTCGTACGATCCATTCTAATTCCTTCGTACGATCAATTCTCATTCCTTCGTACGATCCATTCTAATTCATTCGCGCGATCCATTCTAATTCTTTCATACAATCCATTCTAATTCTTTCGTGCGAATGAATTAGAATGGATATCTTTGTGCATATGAATTAGAATGGATCGTACGACTGAATTAGAATGGATCATATTAATAAATTAGAATGGATCGTACGAATGAATTAGAATGGATACATTCGTGCGAATGAATTAGAATGGATCGTGCGAATCAATTAGACTGGATCGTGCGAATGAATAAGAATAGATCATACGAATGAATTAGAATGGATCGTACGAATTAATTAGAATGGATACATTCGTGCGAATAAATTAGAATGGATTGTATGAATGAATTAGAATGGATCGTACGAATGAATTAGAATGGATCGTACGAATGAATTAGAATGGATCGTACGAATGAATTAGAATGGATCGTGTGAAAGAATTAGAATGGATCGTACGAAAGAATTAGAATGGATCATGCGAATGAATTAGAATGGATCGTACGAATGAATTAGAATGGATACATTTGTGCGAATGAATTAGAATGGATCGTACGAATGAATTAGAATGGATCGTATGAATGAATTAGAATGGATCGTACGAATGAATTAGAATGGATCGTGCGAATGAATTAGAATGGATCGTACGAATGAATTAGAATGGATCGTGTGAAAGAATTAGAATGGATCGAACGAATGAATTAGAATGGATCGTGCGAATGAATTAGAATGGATCGTACGAATGAATTAGAATGGATACATTTGTGCGAATGAATTAGAATGGATCGTACGAATGAATTAGAATGGATCGTATTAATGAATTAGAATGGATCGTATGAATGAATTAGAATGGATCGTGCGAATGAATTAGAATGGATCGTACGAATGAATTAGAATGGATCATACGAATGAACTAGAATGGATACATTCGTGCGAATGAATTAGAATGGATCGTACGAATGAATTAGAATGTATCGTACGAATGAATTAGAATGGATACATTCGTGCGAATGAATTAGAATAGATCGGACGAATGAATTAGAATGGATCGTACGAATGAATTAGAATGGATCGTACGAATAAATTAGAATGGATACATTCGTCCGAATGAATTAGAATGGATCATACGAATGAGTAAGAATGGATCATACGAATGAAATAGAATAGATTGTACGAATGAATTAGAATGGATTCGTACGAATGAATTAGAATGGATCGGACGAATGAATTAGAATGGATCGTACGAATGAATTAGAATGGATCGTACGAATAAATTAGAATGGATACATTCGTCCGAATGAATTAGAATGGATCATACGAATGAGTAAGAATGGATCGTACGAATGAAATAGAATAGATTGTACGAATGAATTAGAATGGATTCGTACGAATGAATTAGAATGGATACATTCGTGCGAATGAATTAGAATGGATCGTACCAATGAGTAAGAATGGATCGTACGAATGAAATACAATGGATTGTGCGAATGAATTAGAATGGATCATACGAATGAATTAGAATGGATCGTGTGAAAGAATTAGAATGGATTGTATGAATGAATTAGAATAGATCGTATGAATGAATTAGAATGGATCGTACGAATGAATTAGAATGGATCGTACGAATGAATTAGAATGGATCGTACGAATGAATTAGAATGGATACATTCATGCGAATGAATTAGAATGGATACATTCGTGCGAAAGAATTAGAATAGATCGTATGAATGAATTAGAATAGATGCTATGAATGAATTAGAATGGATCGTGCGAATGAATTAGAATGGATCGTACGAATGAATTAGAATAGATCGTACGAATGAATTAGAATGGATCGTATGAATGAATTAGAATGGATCAAATGAATGAATTAGAATGGTTACCTTCATGCGAATGAATTAGAATGGATCGTACGAATGGATTAGAATAGATCGTATGAGTGAATTAGAATGGATACGAAGGAATTAGAATGGATCGTACGAAGGAATTAGAATGGATAATACGAATGAAATAGAATGGATCGTACGAAGGAATTAGAATGGATCGTACGAAGGAATTAGAATGCATTCGTATGATCCATTCTAATTCATTCGGACGAATGTATCCATTCTAATTTATTCGTACGATCCATTCTAATTCATTCGTACGATCCATTCTAATTCATTCGTACGATCCATTCTTACTCATTCGTATGATCCATTCTAATTCATTCGTACGATCTATTCTAATTCATTCGCACGAATGTATCCATTCCATTCGTACGATCCATTCATACGATCCATTCTAATTCATTAGCACGATCCATTCTAATTCATTCGTACGTTCCATTCTAATTCATTCGCAAGATCCATTCTAATTCATTCATAGGATCCATTCTAATTCATTCATACGATCTATTCTAATTCTTTTGCACGAATGTATCCATTCTAATTCATTCGCACGAATGTATCCATTCTAATTCATTCGTACGATCCATTCTAATTCTTTCACATGATCCATTCTAATTCATTCGTAGGATCCATTCTAATTCATTCGTACAATGAGTAAGAATGGATCGTACGAATGAAATAGAATGGATTGTACGAGTGATTTAGAATGGATACATTCGTGCGAATGAATTAGAATGGATTGTGCGAATGAATTATAATGGATCGTACGAATGAATTAGAATGGATCGTGTGAAAGAATTAGAATGGATTGTATGAATGAATTAGAATATATCGTATGAATGAATTAGAATGGATCGTATGAGTGAATTAGAATGGATACGAAGGAATTAGAATGGATCGTACGAAGGAATTAGAATGGATCATACGAATGAATTAGAATGGATCGTGCTAATGAATTAAAATTGATCGAACGAATTCATTCTAATTCATTCATACAATCCATTCTAATTCTTTCACACGATCCATTCTAATTCATTCGTACGATCCATTCTTACTCATTGGTACGATCCATTCTAATTCATTCGCACGAATGTAGCCATTCTAATTCATTCGTACGAATCCATTCTAATTCATTCGTATGATCCATTCTAATACATTCATACGATCCATTCTAATTCATTTGCACGAATATATCCATTCTAATTCATTCGTACGATCCATTCTAATTCCTTAGTACGATCCATTCTAATTCATTCGTACGATCTATTCTAATTCATTCGTACGATCCATTATAATTCATTCGTACAATCCATTCTAATTCCTTCGTACGATCCATTCTAATTCATTCGCACGAATGTATCCATTCTAGTTCATTCGTACGATCCATTCTAATTCATTCGTACGATCCATTCTAATTCATTCATACGATCTATTCTAATTCATTCATACAATCCATTCTAATTCTTTATTCGTACGATCCATTCTAATTCATTCATACGATCCATTCTAATTCATTCGCACGAATGTATCCATTCTAATTCATTCGTACGATCCATTCTAATTCATTCACACGTGCAAATGAATTAGAATGGATCGTATGAATGTATTAGAATGTATCGTGCGAATGAATTAGAATGAATCGTACGAATGAATTAGAATGGATTGTACGAATGAATTAGAATGGATCTTACGAATGAATTAGAGTGGATCGTGCGAATGAATTAGCATGAATCGTACGAATGTATTAGAATGGATCGTACGAATGAATGAATTAGAATAGATCGTATGAATGAATTAGAATGGATCGTACGAATGAATTAGAATGGATCATATGAATGAATTAGAATGGATCGTACGAATGAATTAGAATGGATCTTACGAATGAATTAGAATGGATCGTACGAATAAATTAGAATGGATACATTCGTCCGAATGAATTAGAATGGATCATATGAATGAGTAAGAATAGATCGTGCGAATGAATTAGAATGGATCTTACGAATGAATTAGAATAGATCGTACGAATGAATTAGAATGGATCGTACGAATGAATTAGAATGGATCGTACGAATAAATTAGAATAGATCGTATGAATGGTTTAGAATGGATACATTCGTGCGAATGAATTAGAATGGATCGGACGAATGAATTAAAATGGATCGTACGAATGAATTAGAATGGATCAAATGAATGAATTAGGATGGTTACATTCATGCGAATGAATTAGAATGGATCATACAAATGGATTAGAATGGATCGTACGAATGGATTAGAATGGATACATTCGTGCGAATGAATTAGAATGGATCATACGAATGAGTAAGAATGGATCGTACGAATGAAATAGAATGGATTGTACGAATGAATTAGAATGTATCGTGCGAATGAATTTGAATGGATCATACCAATGAATTAGAATGGATCGTACGAATAAATTAGAATGGATCGTACGAATGAATTAGAATGGATCGTACGAATGAATTAGAATGGATACATTCGTGCGAATGAATTAGAATGGATACATACGTGCGAAAGAATTAGAATAGATCGTATGAATGAATTAGAATGGATCCTATGAATGAATTAGAATGGATCGTGCGAATGAATTAGAATGGATCGTACGAATGAATTAGAATGGATCGTACGAATGAATTAGAATGGATCGTACGAATGAATTAGAATGGATCGTACGAATGAATTAGAATGGATCATACGAATGGATTAGAATGGATCATACGAATGAGTAAGAATGGATCGTACGAATGAAATAGAATGGATTGTACGAATGAATTAGAATGCATCGTACGAATGAATTAGAATGGATCGTGTGAAAGAATTAGAATGGATTGTATGAATGAATTAGAATTGATCATATAAATGAATTAGAATGGATCGTGCGAATGAATTAGAATGGATCGTACGAATGAATTAGAATGGATCGTACGAATGAATTAGAATGGATAGTATGAATGAATTAGAATGGATCATACGAATGAGTAAGAATGGATCGTACGAATGAAATAGAATGGGTTGTACGAATGAATTAGAATGGATACATTCGTGCGAATGAATTAGAATGGATCGTATGAATCAATTAGAATAGATTTTGTGAATGAATTAGAACTGATCGTACGAATGAATTAGAATGGATACATTCGTGCGAATGAATTAGAATGGATTGTATGAATGAATTAGAATGGATCCTATGAATGAATTAGAATGGATCGTACGAATGAATTAGAATGGATACATTCGAGCGAATGAATTAGAAATTATCGTACGAATGAATTAGAATGGATCGTACGTACGAATGAATTAGAATGGATCGTACGTACGAATGAATTAGAATGGATCGTACGTACGAATGAATTAGAATGGATCGTACGTACGAATGAATTAGAATGGATCAAATGAATGAATTAGAATGGTTACATTCATGCGAATGAATTAGAATGGATCGTACGAATGGATTTGAATGGATCGTACGAATGGATTACAATGGATACATTCGAGCGTACGATCCATTCTAATTCATTCGTCCGATCCATTCTAATTCATTCGCACGAATGTATCCATTCTAATTCATTCGTACGATCCATTCTTATTCATTTGTACGATCCATTCTAATTCATTCGTAAGATCCATTCTAATTCATTCGTACGATCCATTCTAATTCATTCGTACGATCCATTCTAATTCATTCGCACGAATGTATCCATTCTAGTTCATTCGTACGATCCATTCTAATTCATTCGTACGATCCATTCTAATTCATTCGCACGATCCATTCTAATTAATTCGTACAATCCATTCTAATTCATTCATACGATCCATTCTAATCCATTCGTACGATCCATTCTAATTCATTCGCACAAATGTATCCATTCTAATTCATTCGTACGATCCATTCTAATTCATTCGCACGATCCATTCTAATTCTTTCGTACGATCCATTCTAATTCTTTCACACGATCCATTCTAATTCATTCGTACGATCCATTCTAATTCATTCGTACGATCCATTCTAATTCATTCATACGATCCATTCTAATTCATTCGCACAAATGTATCCATTCTAATTCATTCGCACAAATGTATCCATTCTTATTCATTCGTACGATCCATTCTAATTCATTTGCATGATCCATTCTAATTCAATCGTACAATCCATTCTAATTCATTCGTACGATCCATTCTAATTCATTCGTATGATCCATTCTAATTAATTCGTATGATCCATTCTAATTCATTCGTATGATCCATTCTAATTCATTCATACAATCCATTCTAATTCATTCGCACGAATGTATCCATTCTAATTAACTCGTACGACCCATTCTAATTCATTCGTATGATCTATTCTTATTCATTCGCACGATCCAGTCTAATTGATTAGCACGATCCATTCTAATTCATTCGCACGAATGTATCCATTCTAATTCATTCGTACGATCCATTCTAATTCATTAATATGATCCATTCTAATTCATTCGTACGATCCATTCTAATTCATATGCACAAAGGTATCCATTCTAATTCATTCACACGAAAGAATTAGAATGGATTGTATGAAAGAATTAGAATGGATCGTGCGAATGAATTAGAATGGATCGTACGAAGGAATTAGAATGGACCGTACGAAGGAATTAGAATGGATCATACGAATGAGTAAGAATGGATCTTACGAATGAATTAGAATGGATCGTACGAATAAATTAGAATGGATATATTCGTCCGAATGAATTAGAATGGATCATACGAATGAGTAAGAATGGATCGTACGAATGAAATAGTATAGATTGCACGAATGAATTAGAATGGATCGTACGAATGAATTAGAATGGATCATGTGAAAGAATTAGAATGGATTGTATGAATGAATTAGAATGGATCGTACGAATGAATTAGAATGGATCATACGAAGGAATTAGAATGGATTGTACGAATGAATTAGAATGGATCGTACGAACGAATTAGAATAGATCGTACGAATGAATTAGAATGGATCGTACGAAGGAATTAGAATGGATCGTACGAATGAATTAGAATGGATATATTCGTGCAAATAAATTAGAATGGATCGTATGAATGTATTAGAATGGATCGTATGAGTGAATTAGAATGGATCGTACGAATGAATTAGAATTGATCGTACGAATGAATTAGAATGGATCGTGCGAATGAATTAGAATGGATCGTACGAATGAATTAGAATGGATCGTACGAATGAACTAGAATGGATACATTCGTGCGAATGAATTAGAATAGATCGTACGGATGAATTAGAATGGATCGTACGAATGAATTAGAATGGATACATTCGTTCGAATGAATTAGAATGGATCGGACGAATGAATTAGAATGGATCGTACGAATAAATTATAATGGATCGTACGAATGAATTAGAATGGATCGTATGAATGAATTAGAATGGATACATTCGTGCGAATGAATTAGAATTGATCGTACGAATGAATTAGAATGGATCGTGCGAATGAATTAGAATGGATACATTTGTGCGAATGAATTAGAATGGATCGGACGAATGAATTAGAATGGATCGAACGAATGAATTAGAATGGATCGTACGAATGAATTAGAATGGATCGTATGAATGAATTAGAATGGATATATTCGTGCGAATGAATTAGAATTGATCGTACGAATGAATTAGAATGGATCGTGCGAATGAATTAGAATGGATCGTACGAATGAATTAAAATGGATCGTACGAATGAACTAGAATGGAAACATTCGTGCGAATGAATTGGAATGGATCGTACGAATGAATTAGAATGGATACATTCGTGCGAATGAATTAGAATGGATCGGACGAATGAATTAGAATGGATCGTACGAATGAATTAGAATGGATCAAATGAATGAATTAGAATGGTTACATTCATGCGAATGAATTAGAATGGATCGTACGAATGGATTAGAATGGATCGTACGAATGGATTAGAATGGATACATTCAAGCGAATGAATTAGAATGGATCGTACGAATGAATTAGAATTGATCGTACGAATGGATTAGAATGGATCCTATGAATGGATTAGAATGGATACCTTTGTGCATATGAATTAGAATGGATCATACGAATGAATAAGAATGGATCATATTAATGAATTAGAATGGATCGTACGAATGAATTAGAATGGATACATTCGTGCACGATCCATTCTAATTCATTCGCACGAATGTATCCATTCTAATTCATTCGTACGATCCATTCTAATTCATTAATATGATCCATTCTAATTCATTCGTACGATCCATTCTAATTCATATGCACAAAGGTATCCATTCTAATTCATTCGTACAATCCATTCTAATTCAGGATCGTACGAATGAATTAGAATGGATGCATTCGTGCGAATGAATTAGAATTGATCGTACGAAAGAATTAGAATGGATCGTGCGAATGAATTAGAATGGATCGTACGAATGAATTAGAATGGATCGTACGAATAAACTAGAATGGATACATTCGTGCGAATGAATTAGAATTGATCGTACGAATGAATTAGAATGGATCGTACGAATGAATTAGAATGGATCTTATGAATGAATTAGAATGGATCGTACGAATGAATTAGAATGGATCGTACGAAGAAATTAGAATGGATCGTACGAATGAATTAGAATGGATATATTCGCGCAAATGAATTAGAATGGATCGTTTGAATGTATTAGAATGGATCGTACGAATGAATTAGAATGGATTCGTACGAATGAATTAGAATGGATACATTCGTGCGAATGAATTAGAATGGATCAGACCAATGAGTAAGAATGGATCGTATGAATGAAATAGAATGGATCGTACGAATGAATTAGAATGGATCGTACGGAATGAATTAGAATGGATTGTATGAATGAATTAGAATGGATCATAGAATGAATTAGAATCGATCGTACGAATGAATTAGAATGGATCGTGCGAATGAATTAGAATGGATCGTACAAATGAATTAGAATGGTCCATTCTAGTTCACTCATACAATCCGTTCTAATTCATTCATACAATCCATTCTAATTCATTCGTACGATCCATTCTAGTTCACTCATACGATCCATTCTAATACATTCATACGATCCATTCTAATTCATTTGCACGAATATATCCAATCTAATTCATTCATACAATCCATTCTATTTCTTTCACACGATCCATTCTAATTCATTCGTAGGATCCATTCTAATTCATTCGGACAATCCATTCTAATTCATTCGTACAATCCATTCTAATTCATTCGTATGATCCATTCTAACTCATTCGGTGGATCCATTCTAATTCATTCGTACGATCCATTCTAATTCATTCCCACGATCCATTCTAATTTATTCGTACGATCCATTCTAATTCATTCGTACGATCTATTCTAATTCATTCGCACGAATGTAACCATTCTAATTCATTCATACGATTCATTCTAATTCATTCGTATGAGCTATTCTAATTCATTCGTACGATCCATTCTAATTCATTCGTACGATCCATTCTAATTCATTCGTCCGATCCATTCTAATTCATTCGCACGAATGTATCCATTCTAGTTCATTCGTACGATCCATTCTAATTCATTCGTACGATCCATTCTAATTCATTCGCATGAATGTAACCATTCAAATTCATTCATTTGATCCATTCTAATTCATTCGTACGATCCATTCTAATTCATTCGTCCGATCCATTCTAATTCATTCGCACGAATGTATCCATTCTAATTCATTCGTACGATCCATTCTAATTCATTCGCACGATCCATTCTAATTCATTCATAGGATCCATTCTAATTCATTCATACTATCTATTCTAATTCTTTCGCACGAATGTATCCATTCTTATTCATTCGCACGAATATATCCATTCTAATTCTAATTCATTCCTACGATCCATTCTAATTCATTCGTATAATCCATTCTAATTAATTCGTATGATCCATTCTAATTCATTCATACGATCCTTTCTAATTCATTCATACAATCCATTCTAAATCATTCGCACGATCCATTCTAATTCACTCATACGATCCATTCTAATACATTCATACGATCCATTCTAATTCATTTGCACGAATATATCCATTCTAATTCATTCATAGGAACCATTCTAATTCATTCATACAATCCATTCTAATTCATTCGCACGAATGTATCCATTCTAATTCATTCGTACGATCAGTTCTAATTCATTCACAAAATCTATTCTAATTCATTCATACGATCCATTCTAATTCATTCACACGAATGTATCCATTCTAATTCATTCATACGATCCATTCTAATTCATTCGTACGGTCCATTCTAATTCATTCGTACGATCAATTCTAATTCATTCGTACGATCTATTCTAATTCATTCGTACGATCCATTCTAATTCATTCGTACGATCCATTCTAATTCCTTCGTACGATCCATTCTAATTCATTCGTACGATCCATTCTAATTCATTCATACAATCCATTCTAATTCTTTCACACGATCCATTCTAATTCATTCGTACGATCCATTCTAATTCATTCGTGCAATCCATTCTATTTCATTCGTACGATCCATTCTTACTCATTCGTACGATCCATTCTAATTCATTCACACGAATGTATCCATTCGTACGAATGAATTAGAATAGATTGTACGAATGAATTAGAATGGATCGTACGAATGAATTAGAATGGATCGTACGAAGGAATTAGAATGGATCGTACGAATGAATTAGAATGGATCGTACGAATGAATTAGAATGGATCGTACGAATGAATTAGAATGGATCGTACGAAGGAATTAGAATATATATATTCGTGCAAATGAATTAGAATGGATCGTATGAATGTATTAGAATGGATCGTATGAGTGAATTAGAATGGATCGTACGAATGAATTAGAATGGATCGTATGAATGAATTAGTATGGATACATTCGTGTGAATGAATTAGAATGGATTGTATGAATGAATTAGAATAGATTTTGTGAATGAATTAGAACTGATCGTACGAATGAATTAGAATGGATACATTCGTGCGAATGAATTAGAATGGATTGTATGAATGAATTAGAATGGATCCTATGAATGAATTAGAATGGATCGTACGAATGAATTAGAATGGATACATTCGTGCGAATGAAATAGAATGGATCATACGAATGAGTAAGAATGGATCGTCATTCTAATTCATTCGTATGATCCATTCTAATTCATTTGTATCCATTCTATTTCTTTCGCACGATCCATTCTAATTCATTCACGCAATCTATTCTAATTCATTCGTACGATCCATTCTAATTCATTCGTACGATCCATTCTAATTCATTCATACAATCCATTCTAATTTATTCGCACGAATGTATCCATTCTAATTCAATTGCACGATCCATTCTAATTCATTCCTATGATCTATTCTAATTCATTCGTACGATCCATTCTAATTCATTCTAATTCATTCGTACGATCCATTCTACGATCCATTCTAATTCATTCATATATTCCATTCTAATTCATTAGCACGATCCATGCTAGTGAATTAGAATGGATCGTACGATCCAATCTAATTCATTCATACGATCCATTCTTACTCATTCGTATGATCCATTCTAATTCAATCGTACGATCCATTCTAATTCATTCGTACGATCCATTCTAATTCATTCGTACGATCCATTCTAATTCATTCGTACGATCCATTCTAATTCATTCGCGCAATCTATTCTAATTCATTCGTACGATCCATTCCAATTCATTCGTACGATCCATTCTAATTCATTAATATGATCCATTCTAATTCATTCGTACGATCCATTCTAATTAATTCGTAGGATCCATTCTAATTCATTCGTACAATCTATTCTATTTCATTCGTACGATCCATTCTTACTCATTCGTATGATCCATTCTAATTTATTCGGACGAATGTATCCATTCTAATTTATTCGTATGATCCATTCTAATTCATTCGTACGATCCATTCTAATTCATTCGTATGATCCATTCTTACTCATTCATATGATCCATTCTAATTCATTCGTTCGATCCATTCTACTTCATTCGTACGATCGATTCTAATTCATTCGCACTATCCATTCTAATTCATTCGTACGATCCATTCTAATTCATTCGTATAATCCATTTTAATTTATTCATTCAAATATATCCATTCTAGTTCATTCGTACGATCCATTCTAATTCATTCGTACGGTCCATTCTAATTCATTCGCACAATCAATTCTATTTCATTCATACGATCCATTCTTACTCATTCGTATGAGCTATTATGGATACATTCGTGCGAATGAATTAGAATGGATCATACGAATGAGTAAGAATGGATCGTACGAATGAAATAGAATGGATTGTGCGAATGAATTAGAATGGATCGTACGAATGAATTAGAATGGATCGTGTGAAAGAATTAGAATGGATCGTGCTAATGAATTAGAATGGATCGTATGAATGGATTAGAATGGATACATTCGAGCGAATGAATTAGAATGAATCATACGAATGAATTAGAATGGATCATACGAATGAGTAAGAATGGATCGTACGAATGAATTAGAATGGATCGTACGAATGAATTTGAATGGATCGTACGAATAAATTAAAATGGATACATTCGTCTGAATGAATTAGAATGGATCATACGAATGAGTAAGAATGGATCGTACGAATGAAATAGAATAGATCGTACGAATGAATTAGAATGGAATATACGAATGAATTAGAATGTATCGTACGAATGAATTAGAATGGATCGTATGAATGAATTAGAATGGATCGTACGAATGAATTAGAATGGATCGTGCGAATGAATTCGAATGGATCGTACGATCCATTCTAATTCATTCATACAATCAATTCTAATTCATTCGCATGAATGTATCCATTCTAATCCATTCGTACGATCCATTCTAATCCATTCGTACGATCCATTCTAATTCATTCGCACAAATGTATCCATTCTAATTCATTCGTACGATCCATTCTAATTCATTCGTACGATCCATTCTAATTCATTCGTATGATCCATTCTAATTCATTCGTACGATCCATTCTAATTCATTCGTACAATCTATTCTAATTCATTCGTACGATCCATTCTAATTCATTCGTACGATCCATTCTAATTCATTCGTATGATCCATTCTAATTCATTCGTACGATCCATTCTAATTCATTCGTATGATCCATTTTAATTCATTCGCACAATCCATTCTATTTCATTCGTACGATCCATTCTTACTCATTGGTACGATCCATTCTAATTCATTCGCACGAATGTATCCATTCTAATTCATTCGTACGAATCCATTCTAATTCATTCGTACAATCCATTCTATTTCATTCGTACAATCCATTCTTACTCATTCGTATGATCCATTCTAATTCATTCGCACGAATGTATCCATTCTAAATCATTCGTACGATCCATTCTAATTCATTCGTACGATCCATTCTAAATCATTCGTACAATCCATTCTATTTCATTCGTACGATCAATTCTAATTCATTCTAATTCATTCTAATTCATTCTATTTCATTCGTACGATCTGTTCTAATTCACTCATACGATCCATTCTAATTCATTCATACGATCCATTCTAATTCATTTGCACGAATATATCCATTCTAATTCATTCGTACGATCCATTCTAATTCCTTCGTACGATCCATTCTATTTCATTCGTATGATCCATTCTAATTCATTCGTACGATCCATTCTAATTCATTCATACGATCCATTCTAATTCATTCATACAATCCATTCTAATTCTTTCACACGATCCATTCTAATTCATTCGTAGGATCCATTCTAATTCATTCGCACAATCCATTCTAATTCATTCGTACAATCCATTCTAATTCATTCGTATGATCCATTCTAACTTATTCGGTGGATCCATTCTAATTCATTCGTACGATCCATTCTAATTCATTCCCACGATCCATTCTAATTTATTCGTACGATCCATTCTAATTCATTCGTACGATCTATTCTAATTCATTCGCACGAATGTAACCATTCTAATTCATTCATACGATTCATTCTAATTCATTCGGGATACATTCGTGCGAAAGAATTAGAATAGATCGTATGAATGAATTAGAATGGATCCTATGAATGAATTAAAATGGATCGTGCGAATGAATTAGAATGGATCGTACGAATGAATTAGAATGGATCGTGCTAATGAATTAGAATTGATCGAACGAATGAATTAGCATGGATCGTGCTAATGAATTTGAATGGAACATACGAATAAATTAGAATGGATCGTGTGAAAGAATTAGAATGGAATGTATGAATGAATTAGAATGAATTCGTACGATCCATTCGAATTCATTCGCACGATCCATTCTAATTATTCATACGATCCATTCTAATTCATTCATACAATCCATTCTAATTCTTTCACACGATCCATTCTAATTCATTCGTAGGATCCATTCTAATTCATTCGTACAATCTATTCTATTTCATTCGTACGATCCAATATTACTCATTCGTATGATCCATTCTAATTCATTCGCACGAATGTATCCATTCTAATTTATTCGTACGATCCATTCTAATTCATTCGTACGATCCATTCTAATTCAATCGTATGATCCATTCTAATTCTTTCACACGATCCATTCTAATTCATTCGTATGATCCATTGTAATTCATTCGTAAGATCCATTCTAATTAATTCGTACGATCCATTCTAATTCATTCGCACGAATGTATCCATTCTAGTTCATTCGTACGATCCATTCTAATTCATTCGTACGATCCATTCTAATTCATTCGCATGATCCATTCTAATTCATTCATACGATCCATTCTAATTCATTCGCACGAATGTATCCATTCTAATTCATTCGTACATACGATCCATTCTAATTCATTCGCACGAATGTATCCATTCTAATTCATTTGTATAATCCATTCTAATTCATTCGCACGATCCATTCTAATTCATTCGTACGATCCATTCTAATTCATTCGTACGTTCCATTCTAATTCATTCGTATGATCCATTCTAATTAATTCGTATGATCCATTCTAATTCATTCGTACGATCCATTCTAATTCATTTGCACGAATATATCCATTCTAATTCTAATTCATTAGCACGATCTATTCTAATTCATTCATACGATCCATTCTAATTCATTCGCACGAATGTATCCATTCTTATTCATTCATATGATCCATTCTAATTCATTCGCATGATCCATTCTAATTCATTAGCACGAATATATCCATTCTAATTCATTCGCACGATCCATTCTAATTCATTCGTACGATCCATTCTAATTCATTCATACGATCCATTCTAATTCATTCGCACGAATGTATCCATTCTAATTCATTAGCACGATCCATTCTAATTCATTCGTATGATCCATTCTAATTCCTTCGTATGATCCATTCTAATTCCTTCGTATCCATTCTAATTCACTCATACGATCCATTCTAATTCATTCATACGATCTATTCTAATTCATTCAGACAATCCATTCTAATTCTTTCACACGATCCATTCTAATTCATTCGTACGATCCATTCTAATTCATTCGCACAATCCATTCTAATTCATTCGCACGAATGTATCCATTCTAAATCATTCGTACAATCCATTCTATTTCATTCGTACGATCCATTCTTACTCATTGTACGAATGAATTACAATGGATCCTACGAATGAATTAGAATGGATCGTGTGAAAGAATTAGAATGGATCGTGCGAATGAATTAGAATGGATACATTCGTGCGAATGAATTAGAATGGATACATTCGTGCGAAAGAATTAGAATAGATCGTATGAATGAATTAGAATGGATCCTATGAATGAATTAGAATTGATCGTACGAATGAAATAGAATGGATTGCACGAATGATTTAGAATGGATCGTACGAATGAATTAGAATAGATCGTGTGAAAGAATTAGAATGGATTGTATGAATGAATTAGAATGGATCGTACGAATGAATTAGAATGAATCGTATGAAGGAATTAGAATGGATCGTACGAATGTATTAGAATGGATCCTATGAATGAATTAGAATGGATCGTGCGAATGAATTAGAATGGATCGTACGAATGAATTAGAATGGATCGTGCTAATGAATTAGAATTGATCGAACGAATGAATTAGCATGGATCGTGCTAATGAATTAGAATGGATCGTGCGAATGAATTAGAATGGATCGTACGAATGAATTTGAATGGATCGTACGAATGAACTAGAATGGATGCATTCGTGCGAATGAATTAGAATGGATCGTACGAATGAATTAGAATGGATCGTGCGAATGAATTAGAATGGATACATTCGTGCGAATGAATTAGAATGGATCGTACGAATGAATTAGAATGGATCGTGCGAATGAATTAGAATGGATCGTACGAATGAATTAGAATGGATTCGTACGAATGAATTAGAATGGATACATTCGTGCGTACGAATGAATTAGAATGGATCGTACGCATGAATTAGAATAGATTGTATGAATGAATTAGAATGGATCGTACGAATGAATTAGAATGGATCATACGAATTAATTAGAATGGATCATACGAATGAATTAGAATGGATCGTACGAATGAATTAGAATAGATCGTACGAATGAATTAGAATGGATACATTCGTGCGAATGAATTAGAATGGATTGTGCGAATAAATTAGAATGGATCGTACGAATGAATTAGAATGGATCATATTAATGAATTAGAATGGATCGAACGAATGAATTAGAATGGATACATTCGTGCGAATGAATTAGAATGGATCGTGCACGAATGTATCCATTCTAATTCATTCGTACGATCAATTCTAATTCATTAATATGATCCATTCTAATTCATTCGTATGATCCATTCTAATTCATATGCACAAAGGTATCCATTCTAATCCATTCGTAGGATCCATTCTAATCCATTCGTACGATCCATTCTAATTCATTCGTACGATCCATTCTAATTCATTCGATCGAATGTATCCATTCTAATCCATTCGTATGATCCATTCTAATCCATTCATACGATCCATTCTAATTCATTCGCATGAATGTATCCATTCTAATTCATTCATTTGATCCATTCTAATTCATTCGTACGATCCATTCTAATTCATTCGTCAGATCCATTCTAATTCATTCACACGAATGTATCCATTCTAATTCATTCGTACGATCCATTCTAATTCATTCCTACGATCCATTCTAATTCATTCGTAAGATCCATTCTAATTCATTCGTACGATCCATTCTAATTCATTCGTACGATCCATTCTAATTCATTCGCATGAATGTATCCATTCTAGTTCATTCGTACGATCCATTCTAATTCATTCGTACGATCCATTCTAATTCATTCGCACGATCTATTCTAATTCATTCATACGATTAATTCTAATTCATTCGCACGAATGTATCCATTCTAATTCATTCATACGATCCATTCTAATTCATTCGTACGATCCGTTCTAATTCATTCGTACGATCCATTCTAATTCATTCGTCCGATCCATTCTAATTCATTCGCACGAATGTATCCATTCTAGTTCATTCGTACGATCCATTCTATTTCATTCATACGATCCATTCTTACTCATTCGTATGATCCATTCTAATTCATTCGGACGAATGTATCCATTCTAATTGATTCGTACGATCCATTCTAATTCATTCGTACGATCCATTCTAATTCATTCGCACGAATGTATCCATTCTAGTTCATTCGTTCGATCCATTCTAATTCATTCGTACGATCTATTCTAATTCATTCGCACGATCCATTCTAATTCATTCGTACGATCAATTCTAATTCATTCGCACGAATGTATCCATTCTAATTCATTCGTACGATCCATTCTAATTCATTCGTACGATCCATTCTAATTCATTCATACAATCCATTCTAATTCTTTCACACGATCCATTCTAGTTCATTCATAGGATCCATTCTAATTCATTCGTACAATCTATTCTATTTCATTCGTACGATCCATTCTTACTCATTCGTATGATCCATTCTAATTCATTCGCACGAATGTATCCATTCTAATTCATTCGTACGAATCCATTCTAATTCATTCGTACGATCCATTCTAATTCATTAGCACGAATATATCCATTCTAATTCATTCGTACAATCCTTCTATTCTAATTCATTCGTACGATCCATTCTAATTCATTCGTACGATCCATTCTAATTCATTCATACAATCCATTCTAATTCTTTCACACGATCCATTCTAATTCATTCGTACGTTCCATTCTAATTCATTAGCACGATCCATGCTAATTCATTCGTTCGATCAATTCTAATTCATTAGCACGATCCATTCTAATTCATTCGCACGATCCATTCTAATTCATTCGTAGGATCCATTCTAATTCATTCATACGATCTATTCTAATTCTTTCGCACGAATTTATCCATTCTAATTCATTCGCACGAATGTATCCATTCTAATTCATTCGTACGATCCATTCTAATTCATTCATCTGATCCATTCTAATTCATTCATAGGATCCATTCTAATTCATTCATACGATCTATTCTAATTCTTTCGCACAAATGTATCCATTCTAATTCATTCGCACGAATGTATCCATTCTAATTCATTCGTACGATCCATTCTAATTCATTCATACGATCTATTCTAATTCATTCATACAATCCATTCTAATTCTTTCACACGATCCATTCTAATTCATTCGTACGATCCATTCTAATTCATTCGCACAATCCATTCTATTTCATTCGTACGATCCATTCTTACTCATTCGTATGATCCATTCTAATTCATTCGCACGAATGTATCCATAATGGATCATACGAATGAGTAAGAATAGATCGTACGAATGAAATAGAATGGATTGTGCGAATGAATTAGAATGGACCGTACGAATGAATTAGACGTACGAATGAATTAGAATGGATACATTCGTACGAATAAATTAGAATGGATCATACGAATGAGTAAGAATGGATCGTCATTCTAATTCATTCGTATGATCCATTCTAATTCATTTGTATCCATTCTATTTCATTCGCACGATCCATTCTAACTCATTCGCGCAATCTATTCTAATTCATTCGTACGATCCATTCTAATTCATTCGTACGATCCATTCTAATTCATTCATACAATCCATTCTAATTTATTCCCACGAATGTATCCATTCTAATTCATTCGTACGATCCATTCTAATTCATTCGCACAATCTATTCTAATTCATTCATACGATCCATTCTAATTCATTCGCACGAATGTATCCATTCTAATTCATTCATATGATCCATTCTAATTCATTCGCACGATCCATTCTAATTCATTCGCACGAATGTATCCATTCTAATTCATTCGTACGAATCCATTCTAATTCATTCGTACAATCTATTCTATTCCATTCTAATTCATTAGCACGATCCATTCTAATTCATTTGTACGATCCATTCTAATTCATTCGCTCGATCCATTCTAATTCATTCATAGGATCCATTCTAATTCACTCATAAGATCCATTCTAATACATTCATACGATCCATTCTAATTCATTTGCACGAATATATTCGTATGAATTAGAATGGATAGTGCGAATGAATTCGAATGGATTGTACGAATTCATTCTAATTCATTCATACAATCCATTCTAATTCTTTCACACGATCCATTCTAATTCATTCGTACATTCCATTCTAATTCATTAGCACGATCCATGCTAATTCATTCGTTCGATCAATTCTAATTCATTAGCACGATCCATTCTAATTTATTCATACGATCCATTCTAATTCATTCGCACGATCCATTCTAATTCATTCATAGCATCCATTCTAATTCATTCATACGATCTATTCTAATTCTTTCGCACGAATGTATCCATTCTAATTCATTCGCACGAATGTATCTATTCTAATTCATTCGTACGATCCATTCTCATTCTTTCACACGATCCATTCTAATTCATTCGTAGGATCCATTCTAATTCATTCGTACAATGAGTAAGAATGGATCGTACGAATGAAATAGAATAGATTGTATAAATGATTTAGAATTGATACATTCGTGCGAATGAATTAGAATGGATTGTGTGAATGAATTAGAATGGATCGTACGAATGAATTAGAATGGATCGTGTGAAAGAATTAGAATGGATTGTATGAATGAATTAGAATAGATTGTATGAATGAATTAGCATGGATCGTGCTAATGAATTAGAATGGATCGTGCGAATGAATTAGAATGGATCGTACGAATGAATTAGAATGGATCGTACGAATGAACCAGAATGGATACATTCGTGCGAATGAATTAGAATGGATCGTACGAATGAATTAGAATAGATCGTACGAATGAATTAGAATGAATACATTCGTGCGAATGAATTAGAATGGATCGTACGAATGAATTAGAATGGATCGTGCGAATGAATTAGAATGGATCGTACGAATGAATTAGAATGGATTCGTACGAATGAATTAGAATGGATACATTCGTGCGAATGAATTAGAATGGATCGTACCAATGAGTAAGAATGGATCGTACGAATGAAATAGAATGGATCGTAAGAATGAATCGTATGAATTAGAATGGATCGTACGAATGGATTAGAATGGATCGTACGAATGGATTAGAATGGATACATTCGAGCGAATGAATTAGAATGGATCGTACGGAATGAATTAGAATGGATTGTATGAATGAATTAGAATGGATCGTACGAATTAATTAGAATGCATACATTCGTGCGAATGAATTAGAATAGATTGTATGAATTAATTAGAATGGATCGTACGAATGAATTAGAATGGATCGTACGAATGAATTAGAATGGATCGTACGAATGAATTAGAATGGATCATACGAATGAATTAGAATGGATCGTACGAATAAATTAGAATGGATACATTCGTCCGAATGAATTAGAATGGATCATACGAATGAGTAAGAATGGATCGTACGAATGAAATAGAATGGATTGTACGAATGATTTAGAATGGATCGTACGAATGAATTAGAATGGATCGTACGAATGATTTAGAATGGATTGTGGGGGAAAATCTTCGTGCCGACCCGAAGACCTTCGCAGCACCAGTCAATTGGAGTCGAAGTTAATGTCGAAGATCGTTGGTCGATCGGTTGGTTGAAGTTGTTGCTTTTTTGATATGTAAACAGAAAAGCAATCAGAGAGAGAGATTTTGACACAAGAGAAGTGATCTCGGAGTTCAGCCGAAGCCTACGTCTCCGTGCTATAGGGAGCAACCCGAATTCACTAACACTTCAGTTGAAGTGACCTCGACAGGCCGAGTGTCACTGAAAGCTCCCTGATCTCTTCGAAAGAGAAAAGAAGATCAAAGAGAGATGGTAGATCGGAAGTTAGAAATCCCAGAGCTCTGGTTCTGAAAGTCAGATCACAGAGTGGAAATCAGAATTACGGATCTTAGATTTCGATCCTTTTACATTCGAAGGCTCTGCTATTTATAGACATTCTGGGTGGCGAATGGCGGTTTTTGCTATCGTATCTGGGGATCCTTCAGGTAAAGTTGCGTCCTCGTGGGCCCACCAGGCAGGGCCGGTGGGTCCCGTGGTAGTCCTTGTGGGCCCACCAGGCAGGGCTAGTGGGTCCCGCTGTAGTCCTCGTGGGCCCACCAGGCAGGGCCAGTGGGTCCCGTGGTAGTCCTCGTGGGCCCACCAGGCAGGGCCGGTGGGTCCCGCTGTAGTCCTCGTGGGCCCACCAGGCAGGGCCGGTGGGTCCCGCTGTAGTCTTCGCGGGTCCACCAGGCAGGGCCGGTGGGTCCCGTGGTGGATTTATGCCAAAATTTGCACCCACAGTTACCCCCTCCAAGTTAGCTAGAGTGCATTCTGGCTGGCTTGGACTTGGTGCAAAAAATAGCAACTTCCTGTTTTGAAAAACGGACACGAAGAAACTTGTCGCATGTTAGAGAAAAAAGTGACTGATCGGTCAATTTGGACCGATCGGTCAAATTTGACCGATCGGTCAAAATTCAACCGGTCAAGAATCGGGTGATCGGTCAAAAAACAGGGTTTTTTGACCGATCCAGTAGTAATTTTGACCGATCAGCTGAAATTTGACCGATCGGTAAAATTTTGACCGATCGGTCACTTTTGACCGATCGGTCAAATTTTGACCGATCGGGCAAAATTCAACCGGTCAAGAATCGGGTGATCGGTCAAAAAACAGGGTTTTTTGACCGATCCAGTAGAAATTTGACCGATCAGATAACTTTCGCCGATCGGACATGTTTGTCCGATCGGTGAAAAATATCCGGTCAAGGTTCGAGTGATCGGCAAAAAACCTTGGTTTTTTTGCCAGATCTAGTAGAATTTTGACCGATCAGATAACTTTCGCCGATCGGACATGTTTGTCCGATCGGTGAAAAATATCCGGTCAAGGTTCGAGTGATCGGCAAAAAACCTTGGTTTTTTTGCCAGATCCAGTAGAAATTTGACCGATCAGATAACTTTCGCCGATCGGACAGGTTTGTCCGATCGGTGAAAAATATCCGGTCAAGGTTCGAGTGATCGGTAAAAACCCTTGGTTTTTTGCCAGATCCAGTAGAAATTTGACCGATCAGATAACTTTCGCCGATCGGACAGGTTTGTCCGATCGGTGAAAAATATCCGGTCAAGGTTCGAGTGATCGGTAAAAACCCTTGGTTTTTTGCCAGATCCAGTAGAAATTTTGACCGATCAGATAACTTTCGCCGATCGGACAGGTTTGTCAGATCGGTGAAAAATATCCGGTCAAGGTTCGAGTGATCGGCAAAAAACCTTGGTTTTTTTGCCAGATCCAGTAGAATTTTGACCGATCAGATAACTTTCGCCGATCGGACAGGTTTGTCCGATCGATAAAAAATATCCGGTCAAGGTTCGAGTGATCGGTAAAAACCCTTGGATTTTTGCCAGATCCAGTAGAAATTTGACCGATCAGATAACTTTCGCCGATCGGACAGGTTTGTCCGATCGGTGAAAAATATCCGGTTAAGGTTCGAGTGATCGGTAAAAACCCTTGGTTTTTTGCCAGATCCAGTAGAAATTTGACCGATCAGATAACTTTCGCCGATCGGACAGGTTTGTCCGATCGGTGAAAAATATCCGGTCAAGGTTCGAGTGATCGGTAAAAACCCTTGGTTTTTTGCCAGATCCAGTAGAAATTTATAAAGATGAGTTGAAAGTTTTGAACCTGCCCTCAGAGAGGTTTCATAACTGTTCCTTTCTTCGATCTTCTGGAAGAGTTTTGATTGGAGTTTGATCTTTCCTGTTTTTGACTCTTTGGTTGGCTTGAACGCAGATTTGAACCGGCGGTCCGGTTTATTTAGACCGGCGGCCCGTTTGGACCGTTGGTTCACGTGGACCGGTAGGTCCGACGTTTCGTCTGGTCCGACGGTTCGCCTGATTTTGCGCTTGCTACGGATGGATGCCACGTGTACCTGCAAAAACACGCGATTTGATATAGTGAAGACACGTGTCTTCTCGATTTGCGTACCTGTTTTACCCTGGGTACAAAAGCTTTCACCGGCTGTCATTTCGCCTCACGCTTCCAAAATTTTTCGAAGTCCAGACCCTTGTTCTCCTGATTTCTGCTCTTGTTCTTGTTCTCATTCGATCGGTCCAATGGCTTCATCTGGCAGTTCGAAGAAGTCCGGTACAGCTCCCTCGAAGAGAAAGGGGAAGGAAATTGTCGAGGTTCAATCTCCTCCGAGGGGCCGTGGCAAAGGCAAGGCTGCTCTCGCTGAACTTGGCCAACTGGGCAAGAGGCACCAAGGGGTAGGTTTTGCCTCAGCGCCATCAAGGCCAGAATTCATCCCCAAAGTGAAGTTTGTTCTGGGTCCGCTTATGCCCCTGACAGAGGAGACGGAGTACATGTACAATGTTGGTGGTGAGTTCACAGATACGAAGAGAAAGAAGTGGCAAGCACTTCTCTCTTATTTCACTGAAGGGAAGGGGGCGCAGCCTTCACTCCCTAGTATCCAGACGGCTTTCGGCATCGACAAGAAGACCGTCTTCACCAGCTTTGCCAGCAACGAGAAGGTCATGGGAACCATCGTGACCATTGGCCAAATGAACTGCGGTCTACGTCTGCCTCTGCCACCCTTCGTTGCCAGATTACTGAACACCTCTGGCCTCTGCCCGGGGCAAGTCACAGGGAATGCCTGGCGAATCATCTATGCGTTCTGCCGGGTGGAATCAGATTTTCAAGAGGACTTGAGGGCCTGTTACTCCAGTATCCCGGAAGGTGAACCTGCCAGGATTGAGCTCGGATACTTCTTCTTTCATTATCGATGGAATTACAGGAAGGACAGCCCTTTCTATAATTTGACTGGAGAATCTCCCCTGCGCCCGCTCACCGATACAGTCCCTTCGGACAAGTTGTACACGGACTGGCCTATTTCTGTATCTGGCGCCTGGACATCCATGTCTGTGCCCGACACCCCCCGAGACAGCGTGTACGAGGCGGTTAAGATGTACAGCGCTGGAGGTATCTTCGCCTGGAATTCTGAGAGGGCGGGAGCCATAGATAACTTGTTCCTCGAGCTAACCTGTGGAACCAGGTCGTGGAAACAGTTTTCTAACTGTCCTGTGAGATATGGCAAGGCCAATCTCCTCCACAGATCAAAGGACAGGTACGAGGACAACGAAGTCCTATACTCTGACTATGAAGAGGATCCCCACTCGGGCAAGGTCGTTCGAAAGATTCGGGCCGAGAAGAAGATCTACACTGCTAGGCGCCGATTGCCCACTCTTGACGAGAAACTGGTGCTCCAAAGAGGCCCAGTGAAGAAGAAGCGAAAAACTCTCGTCAAGCCTAAGGAAGATGAAGATGAAGGGAAGAAGAACGAAGAGGAAGAAGAAAAGAAGAAGAATGAAGAAGAAGAAGAGACAGAGAATGTCAGCCACGACATCAGTGGCAATGACGAAGACGAGGAAGGGGACGGCGAGGACGATCCGTCTTCTACCCCCTCCAGTGGGGATAGTGAGAATGGGGGTGGTGAGGAAGAAATTCCTCCCACCCCCACTGGTGGTGCAACGGGGGAGGACTCGATCCCTATTCCCATTGACGAGGTTAAAGCCCGTCAGATGGAGGCAATTCTCGACACAGAAGGCGACGGCAAAAAGGTGGTTCCCACCTACAAATTTGACGAATTAAAGAGGCCGATGCGCTTCAAAATTAAACTATCGAAGAGTGCTGGGGTTGGAAGCAACCCCATGCCTCTTGATCAAATCCCCCCCGACGCTCTTCGCATTGAGGGAGCAACAATGAGTGGGGGTGTAGAGGTTGAGCAACCCCCTCCCCCCTCTCACTCTCTGCTCAACAAGGTGGAGGCCATGGTGGCCGGGCTCATCCAGCCAGGCGGGTCGCAAGAAGAGAGAGCCTCACCTCCCAGGAATGCTTCCCCCCCTGCTAATTTGGAGAGGGGAAGTCGAGTGGGCGATGGGGCTCCTCAACCTCAACCAGCGCCAACCCCGATTCAGGAGAAATCGACTCCTCAAAGTGGCTCTGATCGTCGGAAGGGCAAAGAGCCGAGGGTCGAAACATCAGGTAATTGAACTTAACTTGCTTTGAATGTCTTGTCTCTGAAGTTCGAAAATAATCTAACACTTTGATTCCCTTTGATTGTAGGTGCACCTGCTGGATTGACTCCGACAATAAGGAGCTTGGGTGACGTTGATATCAACCGCCCCACTGCTGCGATCAGGAAACTCATCAACCTCCCGGGTGCCACTTTGGATGAAGCTTTCGATAGAATTAACCTGTTGGTAGGTGCATCTGCTTGATCGATCATTTGAATCGTATCTTTCTTCAGAATAATTCAACTCTTTTGTTCTTTTGCAGAACTCAGCACTTATGAATGTTGCAACCAAACTCTCCATGAGGGCGGGAGCAAAAGAAGCTGTAGCTGAAATAAATCAGTTGACCGCGGAGAGAGATGAGCTGAGAGAGCTCCTGACTTCGAAGAAAGCCTCTCTCAAATCCAAGATTGAGGAACTTCGCAAGGGAAACCTGGAGATCAAGGGGCTGAAGGATCGGTGTGAGGCACAGAGTCATGAGCTCGAATCCTTGAAGACTCGACTCTCCAAGGTTGAGGACGTGTCCTGTGGCCGCACCATCGAGATTCAAGAGCTGAAGCAACAACTTGCTACTCAGCACGCTGCCTTCACTGCCAGAGAGGAGACTTCCAAGAAGGCACTGGAGCATGCGCTGTCAGAGTGCAAGGTTTACAAGGAAACAGCAGAGAAGGCAGCAGAAGCGCTCAGGACTCATGTAGCTAGCGTCCGATCCTCCAAGGCATCAGTGGCGAGTAAAGCTCGTCCTGGATCTGAAGGGGAGAAGTCGCATGCGAAGAGTGTGGCCAAGCCCTGAGACTTTTCTTCTTCTTTGTTGTTGTACTTGTAAATTTTTGAAATGTAACAGCTCCTTGTATCTGACATATTTTGATGATAATAGAAGACATCTTTTTGGTATTTGAAACTTGCACTTCTTTTGAGTTGAATGTCTTTGAATGTTGAGTTCTGGAATGCTATTTGACATGATTGAGTATTCATACATTTGAACGTAAGTTGAATACGTATATACTTGAATGTAAGGGGTTGAGTCGCTACTCAATCACCCAAACTTGTAACTTTGAAAATTGAATTTGAATTCGAATAACATTTGAATGTAAGTTGTCGAGTCGCAACTTAAACTCCCAAACCTGTTAGACGATATCGAATTGATTGAAATTGGATATTGAATTTCGAAGGTCAGTTTAACATTCGCTAGTAAGGGGTCGAGTCGCAACTCTAACACCCAAACATGTTAAGACCTGGTAACTTGAAAATGGTCAGTTTTTAACATTTGCTAGTAAGGGGTTGGGTCGCAACCCTAACACCCAAACTTGTTAAAAGACCTGGTAATTTGAATATGGATAACTTGAAACTGCTTCAGAACTTGGATTGAAAATCAGAACACTTGTACACTTGAACATTTGAAAGAGAGCTTTATTCATCACAGAATTTACATTATGGATAGAACAACTTGAGGTGTCTAGAATTCCAAGCTCGAGGCAATCTATCTCCTTCTGGTGTGATCAGTCTGTAAGAACCTTTGCCTCCAACTGACTCAATGATATATGGACCTTCCCAGTTGGGAGCAAGCTTTCCACTGCTGTGCTCTTTGGTATTGTAGAAAACTGCTCTGAGAACTAAACTACCCACTGGGAACTGTCTCTTGTGGACTTTCTTGTCATAGGCTCTTTTGATCTTCTGTTGATATTTGGCCACACGAAGTGATGCTAGATCTCGTAGTTCTTCAGAGAAGTCTAGATCATTGATCCGAAGTTCTTCATTGACTCCTTCTTCAACAGCTTTGGTCTTCAAAGTACTAGATATATTCTCTGTTGGGAGTATTGCTTCCGATCCATATGTCAGACGGAAGGGTGAGAACCCTGTTGATCTTCTCGGAGTTGTGCGATACCCCCACAGAACTTCAGGTAGAACTTGCTCCCACAATCCTTTCTTGTCGTTGAGTTTCTTCTTGAGTATATCAAGTATAGATCTGTTTGAGGCTTCAGCTTGACCATTGCATTGAGGATATCTTGGAGTTGAATAGAATAACTTGATACCGTTGTTCAGACAGAACTCTCGGAATTTGTCTGAGTCAAATTGAGCTCCATTGTCAGCAACAAGAACTTGAGGTGTGCCAAATCTTGAGAAGATGTTGTGCCGAATGAATTTGATCACTTCGTCGTCAGTCTCTCGAAAGAGGGGCACAGCTTCAACCCATTTGGTGAAGTAATCAGTAGCCAGCAGTAGATATTTCTTCTTGCTTGGAGTTGGAGGGAAAGGACCCAAGAAATCTAACCCCCATTGATGGAAAGGCCAAGGACTTGATAATTGATGAAGTTCATCTGCAGGGAGATGGATAGCTCGAGCGTGTCGTTGGCAAGGCTCGCATCTTTGAACGACTTGTTGAGCATCCTTTGCCATTGTTGGCCAGTAGTACCCTTGTAGCTTCGTCTTGGCTTCAAGAGATCTTCCTCCTGAATGATTTCCACAAGCTCCAGAGTGGATATCAATCAGGATTGATTGTGCTTGCTCAGGACCAAGGCACTTGAGCAACATCCCGTTGTGAGATTTGAAGTATAGATCTTCTCCTTGCAAAATGTAGCACGGGAGTTTCCTCTGAAGTCTTCGGGCTTGATTTGGATCTTCCGGTATTTTGCCATGCTTGAAGAAGTCGAAAATTGGTCTTCTCCAGTCTTCAAGCTGATTTCCACCCCCAGATCCTTTTGTAGTAGTAAGAATCTGTTGATCGGGGATGGTCTTGGGCACTTCTTGATAATCGATCTGTATTTGCCTTCCTCCGAGTGAGTCTCCAAGAACTGAGGCAGCATTAGCTAAGGCATCTGCTTCTCGGTTCTCTGCTCTGGGGATTTGAATGAATTCAGCGCTAGTAAAACGTTGTTGAAGACGTCGTACTAAGGCCAAGTAGAGTTGCATTCTTTCTTCTCGAGCTGTGTACTCTCCATTGATTTGCCTTATGATCAATTGGGAGTCGCTGTATATGATGATTCGATCTACCCCCAGAGATTCTGCCATTTCGAGTCCGGAAATGAGTGCTTCATATTCAGCTTCGTTGTTGGTGGCATTAAATCCAAGGAGAGTGGCCTTCTGGAGATGATCGAGTTCGGGGGATATTAAGACTATCCCAGTTCCCGAACCGATCGAACTTGATGCTCCATCAGTATAAAGCTTCCATGGAGGAGTTGCAGAAATAACTTCAAGACTTGGATCAATTTTTGTTGCAGGATTGATCGGAGGAGTATCCTCATCTTCCAAGCGCATGTTGACATCCTCTTCCCAAGTGATGGGGTCTTCAACTGGAAAGTCAGCTAGAAAATCAGCAATTGATTGACCTTTGATAGAAGTGCGAGATTCGAATTGAATCCCCAGAGCACTCATTTCGATCACCTATTTGGTCATTCGACCAGCTCGACCAGCTTTGTCAATGATATCTTTGAGTGAGTGTTCTGAAATGACAGTAATCTGGTGGGAGACGAAGTACGGTTGAAGACGACTCGAAGCAGTGAGCAAGGCCAAGATGACCTTCTCAGTTTTTGAGTAGCGAGTCTCAGCCAGAAGAAGAGTGTGGCTGATATAGTAGACTGGATGTTCGATGCCTTCTCTTCTACTGACTAAGACCGCGCTGATTGCTTGATCGGTCACGGCAAGGTAGAGCCACAAGTCTTCTTTTGGAAGTGGAGCAGTCAGGATAGGAGCTTGCACCAGATATTTCTTGATACTTTGAAATGCTTCTTCACAGGTTGGACTCCAGCCGGAGGTATCCGCCTTTCGTAGTTTGTCGAAGAGTGGCTTGCACTTGTCTGAGGACTTTGAGATGAATCGATTGAGTGCTGCTAACCTTCCAGTGAGACGTTGAACTTCTTTTCGATTTGTAGGTGAAGGCATATCGATGATGGCTCGAATTTGATCAGGATTGGCTTCAATACCTCTCCTGGTCACAAGATGACCCAGGAATTTGCCAGATTGAACTCCGAAGGCGCACTTGGCTGGATTAAGCTTCATTCGATACTTTCGAAGGACTTGGAAGGTTTCAGCTAGATCAGATAGATGCTTCCCTCTAGTGAAGCTCTTGGTAAGGAGATCATCTACATAGACTTCGACGTTGCGACCGATCTGATCTTCGAACATTTTCGTGACTAACCTTTGATAGGTGGAACCAGCATTTTTGAGGCCAAATGGCATGACATTGTAGCAGTAGAGACCTCGGCTAGTCACAAAACACATTTTCTCTTGATCATCGGCGTGAAGAGGAATTTGATTGTACCCAGAGTACCCATCCATGAAAGACAATAGCTCGTGGCCAGCAGTGGCATCGACGAGTCTATCAATCCTTGGCATGGGGAATGGGTCCTTGGGACAAGCCTTGTTGAGATTGGTAAAGTCGATGCAGACTCTAACCTTTCCGTTCTTCTTCGGAACAGCCACAATGTTAGAGATCCAAGTAGGATACTCCACTTCTCGGATGAATCCGGCTGCGAGTAGCTTGGTAATTTCTTCTTGAACAGCAACTTGTAGCTCTGGTCGAATAGTGCGTGGCTTTTGCTTGACAGGTTTTATTTCTTCTTTGATTGCAAGTCGATGACAAGCATCCTCTGGATTGATACCAGGCATGTCTTCGAAACACCAGGCGAAGACATCGATGTTGGACTTGAGGAAGGATACCATGTCTTGCGCTTCTGCGTCGCTTAGACCGGTACCAATAAATGTTTGTCGAGGGAGATCTCCACTGCCAATGTTGATCGGGACGATTTCTTCTATTGAAGGTGATGCTTCCCATTCGATTGGCGGAGGTTCGGTCAGCGGAATCTCCTTTGATTGCTATTTAGAAGAGGGACCAGCTTCATCTCGTGGCCGCTTTGGAGGAGCAATATTGATCTTTCGATCTGTTTTAGCAGCAGCAGCTTCACAAGATCTTCCAGCTTGCTGATCGCCTCGAATGCAGACGATGCCTTCTCCAGTTGCAAACTTGAGTAGTTGATGGTAAGAGGAGGAGATGGCATTGATCTGATGGAGGAATGGTTGCCCAAGAATGGCGTTATAGCTAGACATTCCTTCGACGATTGCAAACCTCACCGAGACTCGAGTCTCTCGGCTGAGGTCGATGGTAAATCTGGATTCGCCCACTGTGATGCTTTGTTCACCATTGAAGCCGGTGATCACAGTCGGGACGACGTCGAGGCTTTGATACTTATGTCCCAGACGTTTGAAACAGTCTGAGAACATAATGTCAATGGAGCTTCCAGTGTCTATGAGGATTCGATTGACGGTGCTTCCGTCGATGATGAGTTTCAAGACTAGGGGGTCTCGATGGGGAGTGTGAACTCCTTGAAGATCGGTGTCGTTGAAGACTATGGATGGCCAAGCCAGACCTTCGATGGGCTTCTCGATCCAGGTATCTTCTTTGTTTGCAGTAGATCGAACATGGAAGATGCGTCGAACCTGCCGATCGACTTCCTTCCCGGTCAAAGCTTGATTGTGCAAGGTTCCATGAATGCCAAAGACATTGGCATTCACAGAAATTGGTTGCCGGTTGGAAGAGATTTGATGTATCCAACACACTTCTTTCCCCTTGGCAGAGGTTCGACGTTGATCGTGCCCATTGTTGACGAATTCTTGAAGATGGCCTTCTCGCAATAGGTCTTCAAGATGGAATTTCAGCCAAAAACACCGATCAGTGGAGTGACCGTGACTTCGATGGAATTCACAGTAGACTGTTTTGTCTGCTGTGAATTTGGAATTTGGTTGAAGAGGATTGGGCCTCCGAAGATACTCGTCGTGTTGAATACGGTCGAGTATCTGCTCGACTGGCATGTTCCACTCGGTGAAAGTGGTCTTCGTTGGAGATCGACGCCCATCATTCTTTGATCTTTTGTTGGCCGGAGGGGCTGCTGCTTCAGTGTTGTGAGCCTTTGCAGCATATTTAGGTGCTTCTCTTTCAGCAGGCCTTCTCTTAGTTTCTCGCCCTTTTCGAGCGACTTGATCGTCTTCCACCTCAATCTCCCTCTGAATTCGATCGAACATAGCTCCCAGAGAAGGAGGGGGATTGCGGATGAAGTCGTTGTAGATGTGTAGATCGAAGCGGAGAGCGTTCTGGAAAGCCAACATGATGGCTTCATCATCCAGATGCCTTCCAGAGAGAGCAGCATGCTCGTTGCGAAACCTCCTCGTGAAGCTGCGGAGAGTCTCATCTGCACCCATCCTTAGTCGATATAGAGAGTCGAGCTTCTTCTCGGGTTTCAGGTTGAGCTGGTAATGCTGCACAAAGAGGTTAGCCAAAACACCGAACTGGGTAATGGACCCAGCTCGGAGATTGTGATACCAGTCGAGTGAAGGCTCGTCGAGACTTCCCGCGAAGGTGCGGCAGAGCACGTTGTTTTCCTCTTCGTGTGGCGTTAAAGCTTGCTTGAAGGCAAGTATATGGAGGCTTGGATCTCCTCGGACGCAGTTGAATTTGGGGAGGGTAGGAGTTCTCCATCCTCTTGGAAATGCTGATTCGAAGAGGCTTCGATGAAGTGGCCCGGCAGAAGAGTAGCCATCCCTACGACCGTGTCCTCGACCTAGAGGTGGGTCAAGAGGTAAGATCGCAAGGTCTTGTTCTGGCATCGGAGTGTTCGCCGGTTGAAGTCGATATCGAAGGTCCGATCCAAGTCTACATTGAAATGGAATGGAAGGAGAGACTCTACTCTTTGAAGGAGCGCCTTTCATTTGGTGCTTCCTTGGCATGTTGATCTTTGAAGGTGCCGTCTTGTCGCAGTTACGACCAGATGAGGATTGGGAGGACTCGTCTTCAAGACGATCCCAGACACTCTGCTTCCAAGGAGCAGCAGAGGGAGTTGGGTCGCGTCGAATCCTCTCGAGAGCATCAGTGCCCATTGACCTCCGTTGTTCGGAGTGAATTGAATGTCGAGGAGGATCAACCCTCTCACTTGCGGAGGGGATCGGAATAGCAATTCCAGCTTCGGAAGCTGCCTTCTTCAGAGCATCCCTCTCAGCAGTGAGGGTGGCGTTTTGCTTCGCCAATTGGAGTAGTTGGAAATCGATTGCAGAGATCTGGTAAGTCGATGGAGGATCTTCAGCAGGAGCTGGGACAGTCTGCCCGATTGATTGATGAGGATGAGGGGCGATCGGTCGATCGACTGATCTCCCGCTTCCTGAATGAACCCCCATCTCGGGGACAACAAGGGGCTGCCCGAAATTGAGCCTTTGACTCATTGAACGAGTCTCAGGACGAGGTTGATGTTGAGTGTTACTTCCTTCTGGTTGACCCTGGTATTTGGTTCTCGCCATTCAGAGTGCGAAGGGTACAACGAGATTGCTGACGTCCGATCAGTTGTATGATCAACCGAGGGGGCGAGGAAGTTTGGCTATTGATCTGGTAGTCGAAGTAGAGAGAACACGGCTTCTCGCTCGGATCCCACAGACGGCGCCAAACTGTGGGGGAAAATCTTCGTGCCGACCCGAAGACCTTCGCAGCACCAGTCAATTGGAGTCGAAGTTAATGTCGAAGATCGTTGGTCGATCGGTTGGTTGAAGTTGTTGCTTTTTTGATATGTAAACAGAAAAGCAATCAGAGAGAGAGATTTTGACACAAGAGAAGTGATCTCGGAGTTCAGCCGAAGCCTACGTCTCCGTGCTATAGGGAGCAACCCGAATTCACTAACACTTCAGTTGAAGTGACCTCGACAGGCCGAGTGTCACTGAAAGCTCCCTGATCTCTTCGAAAGAGAAAAGAAGATCAAAGAGAGATGGTAGATCGGAAGTTAGAAATCCCAGAGCTCTGGTTCTGAAAGTCAGATCACAGAGTGGAAATCAGAATTCCGGATCTTAGATTTCGATCCTTTTACATTCGAAGGCTCTGCTATTTATAGACATTCTGGGTGGCGAATGGCGGTTTTTGCTATCGTATCTGGGGATCCTTCAGGTAAAGTTGCGTCCTCGTGGGCCCACCAGGCAGGGCCGGTGGGTCCCGTGGTAGTCCTTGTGGGCCCACCAGGCAGGGCTGGTGGGTCCCGCTGTAGTCCTCGTGGGCCCACCAGGCAGGGCCAGTGGGTCCCGTGGTAGTCCTCGTGGGCCCACCAGGCAGGGCCGGTGGGTCCCGCTGTAGTCCTCGTGGGCCCACCAGGCAGGGCCGGTGGGTCCCGCTGTAGTCTTCGCGGGTCCACCAGGCAGGGCCGGTGGGTCCCGTGGTGGATTTATGCCAAAATTTGCACCCACATGGATACATTCGTGCGAATGAATTAGAATGGATTGTATGAATGAATTAGAATGGATCGTATGAATGAATTAGAATGGATCGTATGAGTGAATTAGAATGGATACGAAGGAATTAGAATGCATCATACGAATGAATTAGAATGGATCGTACGAAGGAATTAGAATGGATCGTACGAATGAATTAGAATGGTTCGTACGAATGAATTAGAATAGATCGTACGAATGAATTAGAATGGATCGTTCGAAGGAATTAGAATGGATCGTACGAATGAATTAGAATGGATCGTACGAATGAACTAGAATGGATACATTCGTGCGAATGAATTAGAATGGATCGTACGAATGAGTTAGAATGGATCGTACGAATGAATTAGAATGGATCTTACGAATGAATTAGAATGGATCGTACGAATGAATTAGAATGGATCGTACGAATGAATTAGAATGGATACATTCGTGCGAATGAATTAGAATGGATCGGACGAATGAATTAGAATGGATCGTACGAATGAATTAGAATGGATCGTACGAATGAATTAGAATGGATCGTACGAATAAATTAGAATGGATACATTCGTCCGAATGAATTAGAATGGATCATACGAATGAGTAAGAATGGATCGTATGAATGTATTAGAATAGATTGTACGAATGAATTAGAATGGATTAGACGAATGAATTAGAATGGATCGTGTGAAAGAATTAGAATGGATTGTATAAATGAATTAGAATGTATCGTATGAATGAATTAGAATGGATCGTGCGAATGAATTCGAATGGATCGTACGAATTCATTCTAATTCACTCATACAATCCATTCTAATTCTTTCACACGATCCATTCTAATTCATTCGTTGGATCCATTCTAATTCATTCGTACAATCTATTCTATTTCATTCGTATGATCCATTCTTTTTCATTTGTATGATCCATTCTAATTCATTCGGACGAATGTATCCATTCTAATTTATTCGTACGATCCATTCTAATTCATTCGTATGATCCATTCTAATTCCTTCGTACGATCCATTCTAATTCATTCGTACGATCCATTCTAATTCATTCATACGATCCATTCTAATTCATTCGTACGATCCATTCTAATTCATTCGCACAAATGTATCCATTCTAATTCATTCGTACGAAGAAATTAGAATGGATCGTATGAATGAATTAGAATGGATCGTACGAATGAATTAGAATGGATCTTACGAATGAATTAGAATGGATCGTACGAATGAATTAGAATGGATCGTACGAATGAATTAGAATGGATATATTCGTGCAAATGAATTAGAATGGATCGTATGAATGTATTAGAATGGATCGTATGAGTGAATTAGAATGGATCGTACGAATGAATTAGAATGGATCGTATGAATGAATTAGAATGGTTACATTCGTGCGAATGAATTAGAATAGATCGTACGAATGAATTAGAATGGATCGTACGAATAAATTAGAATGGATCGTGGGAATGAATTAGAATGGATCGTACGAATGAATTAGAATGGATCCACCGAATGAGTTAGAATGGATCATACGAATGATCCATTCTAATTCATTCATACGATCCATTCTAATTCATTTGCACGAATATATCCATTCTAATTCATTCGTACGATCCATTCTAATTCCTTCGTACGATCCATTCTAATTCCTTCGTACGATCCATTCTATTTCATTCGTATGATCCATTCTAATTCCTTCGTACGATCCATTCTAATTCCTTCGTATCCCTTCTAATTCACTCATATGATCCATTCTAATTCATTCATATGATCTATTCTAATTCATTCATACAATCCATTCTAATTCTTTCACACGATCCATTCTAATTCATTCGTACGATCCATTCAAATTCATTCGCACAATCCATTCTATATCATTCGTACGATCCATTCTTACTCATTGGTACGATCCATTCTAATTCATTCGCACGAATGTATCCATTCTAATTCATTCGTACGAATGAATTAGAATGGATCGTACGAATGAATTAGAATGGATCGTGCGAATGAATTAGAATGGATCGTACGAATGAATTAGAATGGATCGTACGAATGAACTAGAATGGATACATTCGTGCGAATGAATTAGAATGGATCATACGTATGAATTAGAATGGATCGTACGAATAAATTAGAATGGATCTTACGAATGAATTAGAATGGATCGTACGAATAAATTAGAATGGATCGTATGAATGGTTTAGAATGGATACATTCGTGCGAATGAATTAGAATGGATCGGACGAATGAATTAGAATGGATCGTACGAATGAATTTGAATGGATCAAATGAATGAATTAGAATGGTTACATTCATGCGAATGAATTAGAATGGATCGTACAAATGGATTAGAATGGATCGTACGAATGGATTAGAATGGATACATTCGTGCGAATGAATTAGAATGGATCATACGAATGAGTAAGAATGGATCGTACGAATGAAATAGAATGGATTGTACGAATGAATTAGAATGGATCGTGCGAATGAATTTGAATGAATCGTACGAATGAATTAGAATGGATCGTGCTAATGAATTAGAATTGATCGTACGAATGAAATAGAATGGATTGTGTTGGGGGTAGCTGAAATCTACCCTGGAGTTCGCACCCCCCCTCCGCGCTCACCAAATCACCTTGACAGGGAGCGAGATCCACATTGAGCTGAAGGGGCCTTAGGCTAAAAGCTTGCTCGGGAGCTCGCCCAATCTCGCGCAGGAGTTCACTGGAGATGGCAGCGGCAGTTAGACCGTTATGCATATAAAGATACCGGCACCACAAATGCCCCTAGCTAATGCAGGAGCTCACCCAAGCTCGCTCAGGAGTTCGCCCAAGCTCGCTCAGGAGCTCGCCCAAGCTCGCTCAGGAGCTTGATCAAGCTCGCTCAGGAGCTCGCCCAAGGTCGCTCAGGAGCTCGCCCAAGCTCGCTCAGGAGTTTGCCCAAACTCGCTCAGGAGCTCGCCCAAGCTCGCTCAGGAGCTCGCCCAAGCTCGCTCAGGAATTAGCCCAAGCTCGCTCAGGAGCTCGCCCAAGCTCGCCAGAACTCCCCAGTTTATCGAAGAGGTCGCTCCCGCGAGGTTTGACTCTTGATAGATATGGAAGAGAAGGCGGAGCAATGGAGGGCAAGCTCGCCCTGGCTTCCCACCGGAGGTCGCCCACAGTGCACGAAGATCTCGCAGACTTGAATATTCCAGAATAGCCACCTGGCAGCAACAAGAAAGATGCTCTCCCCCACTCAAACCGCCTGGCAGGCTTGACGACAGAATGTCAGGGCGTGAGTACCAAGGACTGTCAGAGACCCACGCGAGCCGGATCGTGGGGGTCTAGAAGGCTCTGGAAGAATCTCCATGTGTCGGGCCATGGTAGGCCGCCGATTGCTATAAATGCTCACCCCCAGGCTCCATAGTACAGGTTGGAAACCCTATTCCCTTCCCCTTTCTTCTACCACAGTTCGCCGTTGTGCACCTGAGACTGACTTGAGCGTCGGAGGGTCTGCGCTCCTACGGGAGCCAGCCGTTCTAACGCTTTTTCTTTGTCTTGCAGGCAGCCCGCACGGACCAGCGAAAAAATCCCCCGAACATTTGGCGTCGTCTGTGGGATCTTTCGACTGGTTCCTGCGAGAACGCCCACGACCACGCGGTTGAACGCCGGGGGCTCTCGTAACCCAAAGATGGCTCCGGCGACAAGGGGACGCAGGCGACCGAGGACCCGTGGGAGGTCTGCGCGCAGCAAACCTCCTGTTGAGACCCCCCAGCCCCATGTCCCGCTCAGTGACCAGCTCATGTTGGAGATGTTGGCCACCCAGCGGGCCATGATGGAGGAACTAACGCGAATGCGTCAGGTTCCGGCGGCCAGCCGATGCTCCGGGCCGATGAATACGGCACCTCCGGTGCGACCACCAGCTTCAACATCGCGCCCGCCCATGACCATTCCGGCTCGGCAGGTTTCCCATCCGGAACCCCCGGTCGAGAGAGCGGCCGTGCGCGGGGTGCCGGAAACCCCGCTTACGAGGTTGCAGAAGCTAGTAACCCAGCGGTCTAGCAACCAGGCGACCTCGCGGGTGACCATCCCTCGCCGCCGTAGCCGGAGCGCCGATTCTAACGAGTCGGAGGCAAGGTCTCTAGAGCGGGATCGCGACCCGTGCCATCGGCGACGAGGGAAAGAGCTCGCGGTGGCTATACCTTCCGAAGCTCGAGAGGCAACGGCCTCCCACAGACCAACCGCCACGCTGAAGGAATCTGCGGGGGAACAGCGAGGAGGCCGCCGAGCGGTAGCCCCCGAGGGTTGCCGCGGGGTGGATCCGAACCTCCCTCGAGGGAGCGTGCACGGCCGCCTAGGACCTGCGCAGCAGCCTCTGGGAGTTTTCCCCGGGCACTGGCAGCGACCTAACGCGACGGTAGACCTGCTGGAGGACCTCGCCGCCCACGGGGGTAGCTCGCCCTTCACAAGCAAGGTGCACCAAGGAGGTTTCCCTCACCATTGGACCCCGCCTAAGTTTGTACTGTTCGATGGATCGCAAGATCCAGTCGACCACCTATTGGCTTACCGGAAGCTGTTATTCTTCCGGGACCAAGATCATGTTTTGTGCCGGGCTTTCCCTAGTAGCTTGACGGGCTCGGCGTTAAATTGGTTCCACAAGTTGCCGTCGGGCACCATTCCAGACTTCCCAACTCTCTCCAGGTTGTTTCTGGAGCAGTACCGGTGCAACAGACAGCCCCCTAAGAGGATCGAGTCCCTCTTCACTTTGTCCATGGGAGCCCGCAAAACTCTTCGAAGCTTCGCGATGCGCTTCCGAAGCGCCTACCTCGCTCTGGAGGACGCTGTCGGCCAAGATCGCACGACGGTGAGCACGTTCCGGAACGCCCTCCCCGAGGGAAGCAAGCTTCATGATGCCCTGGTAATCAAGGATCCCCGCACGATCGTCGAGCTATTCGCCCTTGTCCAGCAGCACATTAAGATCAAAGATGCGATGTTAGACCGGAAGGGAAAGGCAGTCGAGCAGCGACCTCCTCCGGCTCTGCGACCTCTCGTCGTTAAGGCCGTGGAGAGGCGGGAGGTGCCACAGGTGGCACCTTTACCCGGACCGCCCGCAGCTCCTGCCGTACAGCCCGCGAAAGCCCCCCAGGTGGTCGCTGGAAGGCCGGCGAACTGGCGCCTGCCTCCGGGACCCGGGGAGCGGGATTTCACCGTGTTAACCCACTCGCCAGGGCAAATCTTTCACCAGATTCGGAACGAACCTTTCTTTCAGTATCCACCCCCCCTGCAGGTCGGGGAGCCCGGCTCAACCGACAATTTGTGGCGGTGTGCCTTTCATCGCAGCCCCGGGCATGACACCAACAGATACCGGGCTCTGAAGAACCACCTCGAGGACTTGGTCACCCAGGGCCATTTGAATCAGTTTATTTCGCCTCCAAGGAGGTTCGAGGTGATACCGGCACGGGCTCCTCGGGAGGGAGATCACCCGGGGCCCGCTGAGCCCGCCCTGCCTCCACCTCCCCCGGGAGGGCCGGCGGTCTGTCACACCATCAGCGGGCGCTTGAACGGCCCAAGATCCAGCAACGAGGTTCGGCGACAAGTTAGAGAGATGGAGCGGGCTCAGAAGGTATTCTCCGTTTCTCTAACTCCTGTACTGCACCAAACGCCGAGGGTAGAAGCCCGAGACTTTATTTGGTTCTCGAAGGAGGACATGGCCGGGGTCGTTACCCCCCACAATGACCCCCTCGTCATACGCCTAATGATGGCAAACATCGAAGTAAGGCGGGTCCTGGTTGACCCAGGAAGTGTCGTTGACATCCTGTTCTTGTCGGCCTTCCAGTGAATGGGACTGAGACAAATTGATCTGTCCCCCTCAACGGGCTCGCTCATCGGTTTCACTGGCGAGGTCGCTAAGGTGGTAGGGGAGATAACCCTCACCGTAACGGCGGGCCCGGAGGTACGTCAAGTCTGTTTCGCGGTAGTGGACGGACAGTCCGCTTTCAATGCCATCCTAGGGTGACCCTGGTTGAGGCAGATGAAAGCAGTGTCCTCGCCTAATCACCAGGCCCTAAAGTTTCCCACAAACGGAGGGGTCGTGGTAATTCGAGGAGACCAGGTCGCTGCTACCAGGTGCGAGCAGGACGTCTTTCACCTCGCAGACGTGGAGGTCGCTGAGGCCAAGAGGCCCGCGTCCTCCTAGCAATTAACGCCCACCTCAAGTGGGCTCCCTCAAAGCCCGAGAGAGGTCGCCTCGCTTAGATCCCGCACTCCACCCCTGGGTGGGAGCGGCGTGGATTTTGAGCTCGAGGAGAAATGCCGCCTACCGGGGTCCCAGAGAGGAAGTTTTCCTATAGCCGAGCTACTACAAGAAGTCAACATCGGAAGCGAGGACGGACCGAGGATGGTTAGTCTCGGGACCTCGCTAACCAAGGGCGAGGTCCTGGCCTTGACCGACATACTCAGGGAATATCGTGACATATTCGCTTGGAGCTTCATGGACATGCCAGGGATTGACCCGAAGGTCGCCTGTCATCGTCTGTACACCATAAAAGAGTTCCCGCCGATCAAGCAAAAAGCTCGGCACATACCGGCTGCGAAGTCCATCGCAGTGGTGGCGGAGATAGACAAACTAGAGCGAGCTGGCTTTATTCGCGAGGCATACTTTCCCGAGTGGATCTCCAATATCGTGGCGGTGCCCAAGAAGAGCGGGGCGGTCAGAGGGTGCATTGACTTCTCCGACCTCAATAGAGCGTGCCCGAAGGATGGTTTTCCTCTTCCACGAATAGGCGCGCTGGTCGATGGAGCTGTCGGGTTCCAGGCCCTATCCTTCATGGATGGATATTCTGGGTATAACCAGATACCTCTCCACGTCGATGATCAAGAGAAGACCGCCTTCTATTCTGGGGTGGGCTACCAGAAGCTATTCTGCTATCGAGTGATGCCTTTTGGACTTAAGAACGCTGGAGCAACCTACCAAAGGTTAGTCACTCAGATGTTCAAGGGTCAGATCTGCAGAAATGTCGAAGTTTATGTAGACGACCTTCTGGTAAAGAGTCGAGAGCGAGAAGGGCATGTTGCCGACCTCCGCGAAACCTTCGAAGTGTTGAGAAAGTACCAAATGAGGCTGAACCCGGCAAAGTGCGCATTCAGGGTGACTTCTGGGAAATTCCTAGGGTACCTGGTCACCCACAGGGGGATCGAGGCGGACCCTGGGCAAATCCGAGCACTTGTCGAGATGCCCGTACCAAGAACCCGGCAGGAAGTCCAGAGGTTGAGCGGGCGAATCGCCGCGCTCAATCGATTCATCTCCAAATCCTCAGACAATTGCCGACCTCTTTTCGAGCTACTACGAAAAGGAGCGACCATTTGTTGGGATGAAAAGTGCGAGCGCGCCTTTCAAAAGATCAAGGATTATCTGGCGAGCCCGCCAATCCTAGCGGCACCAAAAGTTGGCGCCGAGCTTGGCGTGTATCTCGCGGTCACAGAGAATGCGGTAAGCGGGGTCCTTGTGGTAGAAGAAGCAAAGGTCGAGCGGCCTGTCTACTTTGTAAGCCATACAATGCTTCCCGCCGAGCTCCGGTATCGACCAATCGAGAAGGTCGCATTAGCCTTGGTCCTTACCGCGAGAAAGCTTCACCCCTACTTCTCGGCGCACCTTGTCAAGGTCATCACGGAGCACCCTCTAAAGAGCACGCTCTCCAGACCCTCGGTAGCCGACAGGCTCTACCGATGGTCCGCCGAGCTCGCCGCCTATGGTTTGGAGTATGTCCCTCGAGTTGCTGTCAAAGGGCAGGCGCTCGCCGATTTCTTGGCGGACTTCCCCATAGAAGAACCGGTCCAGTACCAGGAGGATGAGCCAACTGAGGCACACCCTGGGAAGGCAAGGTTCTTGGACAACCTAGGCGAGCTTCCTCCAACTAAGCATTCAGAGATGGCGGGCTGGGAATTATTCGTCGATGGATCCTCCAACGCTTTGGGGGCCGGGATCGGGGTTGCACTGATCGCTCAATCGATAATCCTTGAGAAATCAGTCCGGCTGGATTTTGCGGCAACCAACAATGAGGCCGAGTATGAAGCACTGCTCGCCGGGCTAGAGCTCGCTCAAGAAGTAGGCGCCAAACGGTTAAAGGTTTTCAGCGATTCCCAATTGATCATTTGTCAAATCAACAGGGATTTTGCCTCCCGGGATGCGCGAATGGCAGGCTACGTGGATCTGGTAAAGGGAAAGGCCGCAGAATTCGAGAAGATCTCTTTCGAGCAAATCCCTCGAGCCGATAATAGGCGAGCTGATGCTTTGGCAAACGCTGCCTCCCTACTGGGAACATCAGAAGCTCGACAGATCCTCATCGAGGTCCAAAATCAGTCTCGGCTCCGACTGATAGAGCCCGCTGTTAACCAAGTCTCCGCCGACGTACCACCCAGCGGGTGGACCGCCCCCATTCTTCGTTTTCTCCAGAAGGGCGAGCTTCCAGAGGATAGAAAGGAAGCCCGGCGAGTGGAGAAATGCGCTGAGCGCTACCTCATTCGCTGGGATCGCCTTTTTCGAAGATCCTTTGGCGGGCCAAATCTTCGTTGCGTCGAGAGCCCAGAGACCGAAGAAGTTTTGAATTATATTCACTCAGGCGAGTTGGGAAACCACGCTGGTGGGCGGTCTCTAGCTGCGAAGGTACGGAGGCAAGGATACTGGTGGCCCACTCTGGAGCAAGATGCCTTGAAGGTCGCACAAAGTTGCATCCAATGCCAGAAGCACGCCACGATAAATCATATGCCTGCAGAAGAACTGCATCCTCTGGCGAGCCCCTGGCCTTTCCAGCAATGGGGACTGGACATTGTGGGACCTTTCCCCGTGTCAGCCCGGCAAAAGAAATTCATCTTAGTGGCTACGGACTACTTCACCAAATGGGTGGAAGCGGTCCCGCTAGCTAAGATAGGTGAGAAGCAAGTGAAAGACTTCCTTTGGAAGAATATTTTCTGCCGGTTCGGTCTGCCTCGGGTACTTATCACCGACAATGGTCGCCAGTTCGACAATCGCTTGATCAGAAGCTTTTGTGCTGAATATGGAGTAGACCTAAGGTTCTCGTCCCCAAGGTACCCTCAAAGCAACGGGCAGGCCGAAGCAACGAATCGCGTGATCCTAGACAACCACAAGAAAAGGCTGGAAGGGAGAAAAGGATTGTGGGAGCAGGAGCTCGATGGAGTCTTGTGGGCCTATCGCACTACTCCACGTCGCTCAACTAACGAGTCCCCTTTCAGTCTCACTTTTGGTTGCGAGGCCGTGCTGCCAGTAGAAGCCGAGCTACCCACTGAAAGAAGGCTTGCGTCGGAGGAGGTCGACAACGACAAACTGCTCGCCGACTCCCTCGATCAGCTCGAAGAAAGACGAGAGCGCGCCAACCTGCACCTCGCCGGATATAGACAAGAAATAAAGCGCGCATATGATAAAAGAGTCCGCCGCCGGGCATTCAAGGCTGGCGATCTGGTGATGAGAAAGGTGTTCGCAAACACGCAAGAGCCTAATGCAGGAAAGCTCGCGGCGAACTGGGAAGGCCCCTACATAGTACACGAAGCAGGAAGCTCGGGGGCATACCGATTGATGACCGCTAGAGGCGATCTGTTAGAGCGACCTTGGAATGCTTTGCACCTTCGCAAGTTTTATGCCTAAGGGGATTTTTGTAAATCATCTTCTAAAAAAGTTATGAATGTACGATGGAGGTTTCAACAAACAATTTAACTAGGAAGCTCAGCGCAGAAAGAGCCCGCATGATCTATAGTGTGCAGTCCGCCGTTGTGCGGACTTAAAACAAAACCGGGATCCTAAGAGGCAGCCAGCGGGCGACCTTGAGCTTTCCGGGGCAGTCCGCCGTTGTACGGACTTAAAGCAAGACCGGGATCCTCAGAGGCAGCCAGTGGGCGACCTTGAGCTTCCCGGGGCAGTCCGCCGTTGTGCGGACTTAAAGCAAGACCGGGATCCTCAGAGGCAGCTAGTGGGCGACCTTGAGCTTCCCGGGGCAGTCCGCCGTCGTGCGGACTTAAAGCAAGACCGGGATCCTCAAAGGCAGCCAGTGGGCGACCTTGAGATTCCCGGGGCAGTCCGCCATTGTACGGACTTAAAGCAAGACCGGGATCCTCAGAGGCAGCCAGTGGGCGACCTTGAGATTCCCGGGGCAGTCCGCCGTTGTGCGGACTTAAAGCAAGACTGGGATCCTCAGAGGCAGCCAGTGGGCGACCTTGAGATTCCCGGGGAAGTCTGCTGCCTAGTGGACTCTAAACCTAACCGGGATCCTTCGTGTTCACCTGCCATGAACGGAAGCATCCTGGCGTGAGCGTACCCCTCAAAGGGCAAGTCCGCTGAACAGGATCATCGAGGGAAATTAACCGGGCAGGGGGCAGCTAGCATTTATTAGTTTCTTTCAAAAAGAAAAATGGTTTAAGTCTCTGAGTGTAGGGAAGTTTTTGAAGTCTTTTGGTTCGCTTATCGTTTTCCGGGCTCAAAGACTAATTGAGTTTTAGCGAGCATGCCGAGTTTTTCATTTGCATATACTTTAAAAATAAAAAGATTGAATCGAATTAGCTGCCTCACCCGGGGTATCACTCTCGAGATCGCTGCGAAACTCCTAAAGCGGACTCATGAGCAATACAGAGAGGGAAAGAAACATAGAGGCGAGCTCAAAAAGTATCATTCATTTTATTCATTGTTTAAAGATACATCAGAAGGGTTACAAAAGGATGGAGCCTAAGCAGGGCCAGCACCCGCGCCGTTGTCGTCGCCGCGCTTGCTCTTCTTTGACCTTTCGGTCTTGTACTTCTCGATGGCGTCCAGTGCGCCCTTCTGGAGGAGCTCGCCCAGCTGCGACTGGAGGCGCTCTCGCTGGGAGTTGAGGTCGCAGAGATGGGCCTCCTTCAGCGCCGCGATCTCATCCCGAGAGGCTGCCACCTGGCTGCGGAGCTCGAGGATCTCTTTCTGGGCGGCCTCTTTGGCTTTGGTCGCCTCTTGTAGGTCAGCGAGGGCGCGAGCACGAGCATCCTCGACTGAGGCTAGCCCCGTGGTGAGAGTGGCAGCCCGCTGGTGCAGTTGGGCAACCTCTGTATCAACTGAGGCGGCCTGCTGGCGCAGCCGGTCCACCTCAGCTCGGAGCTCGCCGGATCGGTCCGCCTGGTGAAGCTGGTGGATGTGCTTGTCTACTCTCCTCTCCGAGCTATGGAGAGTGTCATCGTAGAGAGCAACCGTGTCCCCCACAACGCCGGCGACCTCATCAGCGAGGGCCCGGCTGACCCGCTCCACCTACACCAAGGTGAAATAGTTAGAGAAAGTCTTAGGAGAAATTTAGAACAGAGAAGGATTTAAGGCGGAGAAGTGTGAAGGTAATCTTACCTCGAGGAGCCGGTTGATGAGGGCGATGTAGGGAGTCCGGGCGAAAATGTTGCGCCCCAGGATTTCCCGCGTGAACTAGGGGGCGCGCTCGGGGTCGCCTGAGGAGGAGCCCGCCTGGCTCACCTCGGTTGGGGCAGCCGGGGAAGGCGCATCGACGGCAGTAGCGGCGGGCTCGCCCCCTTGAGCGCCGGCACCCCCTTCCTTGGTAAGGGGAGGCACGGCGACTCCCCCTTGCCCGAGCAAGTCTGGGTCCGAGGCTTTCGAGCTGGAGCTCGGAAGGTCGTCCAGGATGGCCCCTAGGTCCGGAGACCAGTAGACCAACCCGTCCAGCTCCGGGAGGATAGGAGCCTCGAGAGTAGAGGGCGCGCTAGCAGCAGAGGGCGCAAGCGCGCTGGCAGCAGCAGGCGCGGGCGCGGGCGCACTGGAAGCGGTCGGCGCGGGCTCGGGCGCGGGCGCGCTGGGAGCCATAGGCGTGGGTGTGGGCGCACTGGAAGCGGCCGGCGCGGGCTCGGGTGCGGGCGCGCTAGGAGCCATAGGCGCGGGTGTGGGCGCGGGCGCACTGGAAGCGGCCGGCGCGGGCTCGGGTGCGGGCGCGCTGGGAGCCATAGGCGCGGGTGTGGGCGCGGGCGCACTGGAAGCGGCCGGCGCGGGCTCGGGTGCGGGCGCGCTGGGAGCCATAGGCACGGGTGTGGGCACGGGCGCACTGGAAGCGGCCGGCGCGGGCTCGGGTGCGGGCGTGCTGGGAGCCATAGGCGCGGGTGTGGGCGCGGGCGCACTAGAATCAGCAGGCACGGGCGCGGGCGCGCTGGCAGCAGAGGGCGCAGGCGCGCTGGGGGCAGTAGGCGCGGGCTCGGGCGCAGGCGCGCTGGGGGCAGTAGGCGCGGGCTCGGGCGCGGGCGCGCTGGCAGCAGCGGGCGCGGGCGCGGGCGCACTGAGATCGGCAGGTGCAGGCGCGGGTGCGGGCGTGTTGGGAGCAGGCGCGGCCGGTGCTGGTGTCTCGCTCGGAGCAGGCGGAAGGGTTGAGCTCGGCGGAGCCGGTCCCTCGAAGGGCGGGGGAGGCCCCGCAGTTGCAGTCGCGGGCTCATCTCCCGAAGCCCGCTCCTCGTCGTCGGAGCTGGAGGTCGTGCTGAGATCATCGGCTGATCCCAAGCCCGCCTCTGCGAGGGCGGCCTTCCTCCGCTCCTCGAGGACCTGTTGGAAGGCTTCGCGAGCCTCCCGAACAGCGTTGTCCTCTCCCGATGGGCGGGCTGAAGGGGTCTTCTTCTTCCTCGCCTTCTTCTGCGAGGCGCCCTCCTCTGGATTCATCACCGCAACAAACAAAGTTTTAGTCAGGTCACCTGGGAATTCGCGCATCAGCACTTCAGCCATTGGGGACTCCACTTCTGCCATGCTGAGAAGAAGCTCGACGCGCGGATCCTCGGGCTCGACGAAGGAAATGCGACGTCGCCGAGGCTCCGGGACTGGGGCCCTCGGAGAAATGACAGAAAGGGTGGTCGCCTGACCTGGGGCTGCTTCGCGGGCTGGTGGCGGCGGTGGCGCGACATCCTCCTCGTGGAGCATCTCGAGGGTGTCCTTGTCGGCGACCTGAATGGGGGAAGCCCGCTTCTTCCCCTTCTTCGCCGAGGTCCCCGCAGCGGAGGTCGCGGGAGCCGCCGTGGAGGTCGCGGCAGCGCGCCGGGAGACCGCGACCTTCTTCCGCTTCACCTTCTGCCGGGTGGTGATGGTTCCGGTCCGGAGATCCTTCCAGAGGAAGGAGAAGTCCGGCGGGAGGACCTTCTCGAGGGTTCGACCCCCGAGGAAGTCCAGAATTGCCTCGTCGAGCGATCTCTCACGGGCTGCGGCAATGCACTTCTTCCCCTTTGCCCGGTATTCCGCGATCTCCTTGAAGACAGGGAGAGGCGGTCTGCCGGGAAGAGAGGGGACGCCGGCTCGAGGACCTCGCCACTCGCCGTCGATCACGAACGGGTACGCTTTCTAGTACCGATCCTTGTTCTCGACGACGGCGAACGGAAGCACCTCGTCGGAGCGGCCCGTGAGGTAGAACTGACCACAGTCTACCTCGTTGAAGACGGGTCCCGGTTTGAGGAACCACTTCTTCAGGAGGTAGGCTAGGGGGATCCTCACGTTTAGGGCTTCCTCAATGCGAGCAAGCCCATAGAGGATCCCCCACGAGTTTCCCGGAAGCTGGGCGGGGCATAAGCCCGCCAGTTCCAGGAGCTCGCTGGCCAGATGGTTCAGGGGCAGCCGGAGCCCTGACCATATCTGCCCCATGGAGACCACGGTCCCCGAGAGCGGCCTCCCGGAGCTTGAAAGAGGAAGAATGGCGAGCTCTTGGGGAATGCCCACTGCGGTTCGCAGACTATCGGGGATGGGCGCACACCCGATGTCATTGAACCAAACGACGGCGGGCTCCTTCGGAGGTGCCTCTTCCCCTGAGCCCGGAGCCCGCACCGAGATAGGGGCGACATTGAGAGGCCCCTCTCGGGAGGACGCAGCAGCAGCAGCAGCTGAAGAAGCAGCAGCAGCAGAGGAAGCCATGAGCGAGAGGGCGCTAGCGAGCTGCGAGCTGAAAGCAAAGAAGGAAGGGAGAGCTGTTTTTCACGCAGCGGTAAAAAAATCGCCCCCCGTCTCCTATTTATAGGCAAGTGAGAGGCAGGTGAATCGGGCCGCAGTTAGTACTCGAGCGCGCCCAACGAGGCGACACGCCGACGGTTGAAGCGACAGCTCGCCTTTCTCCAATTAGGCAGTGCCACGTGGACCACGCGTGGGAAAGGGCTGCGCCGGCACCGACACTGTCCTTTATTGACAGGAAAAGGAACAAATGAGGAGGAGACACGTGTCTCGCACCGATCGGGATCTCATGATGAGATTCATTGTATCAACATCGAGCCTCGCGCCGCATTTAAGATGAAGCGACCGTTGGAGATTTGGTGCGATACCCAAGTCACAAGATCGCCCACGGCTGGTGCCCGCAGCTCGCCCGACGCAGACCCTGACCGCGTGTGGCAAGCTCGCACCGGAAGGAGATCGCTCGTGGCTGACGCTCCCGGCCCTCCCAGCGTTTGCGAAACTGGGAGTCAAAACTCTCGACGCAGATCGCCCACGGCTGGTGCCCAAGCTCGCCCGAAGCAGACCCTGGCCGCGTGCGACAAGCTCGCACCGGAAGGAGATCGCTCGTGGCTAATGCTCGCGGCCCGCCCAGCGTTTGTGAAATACTGGGAGTCAAAACTCTCGACGCAGATCGCCCACGGCTGGTGCCCAAGCTCGCCCGAAGCAGACCCTGACCGCATGTGACAAGCTCGCACCGGAAGGAGATCGCTCGTGGCTGATGCTCGTGGCCCGCCCAGCGTTTGTGAAATACTGACAGTCAAAGCTCTCGGCGCAGACCGCCCATGGTTGGTGCCCGAATCTCCCTAGGTGGAGGTCGCAAATGACTAGAACTCCCAATTCGACCGTCGTGTGCAATAAGACTCCTGAGCAAGTGCCAAAGTCTCCTTGGTCGCTCCCTCATGCATATAAAGATACCGGCACCACAAACGCCCCTAGCTCATGCAGGAGCTCGCCCAAGTTCGCTCAGGAGTTCACCCAAGCTCGCTCAGGAGCTCGCCCAAGCTCGCTCAGGAGCTCGCCCAAGCTCGCTCAGGAGCTCGATCAAGCTCGCCCAAGCTCGCTCAGGAGTTTGCCCAAACTCGCTCAGGAGCTCGCCCAAGCTCGCTCAGGAGCTCGCCCAAGCTCGCTCAGGAGCTCGCCCAAGTTCGCTCAGGAGCTAGATCAAGCTCGCTAAGGAGCTCGCCCAAGCTCGCTCAGGAATTAGCCCAAGCTCGCTCAGGAGCTCGCCCAAGCTCGCCAGAACTCCCCAGTTTATCGAAGAGGTCACTCCCGCGAGGTCCGACTCTTGATAGATATCGAAGAGAAGGCGGAGCAATGGAGGGCAAGCTCGCCCTGGCTTCCCACCGGAGGTCGCCCACAGTGCACGAAGATCTCCCAGACTTGAATATTCCAGAATAGCCACCTGGCAGTAACAAGAAAGATGCTCTCCCCCACTCAAACCGCCTGGCAGGCTTGACGACAGAATGTCAGGGCGTGAGTACCAAGGACTGTCAGAGACCCACGCGAGCCGGATCGTGGGGGTCTAGAAGGCTCTGGAAGAATCTCCACGTGTCAGGCCACGGTAGGCCGCCGATTGCTATAAATGCTCACCCACAGGCTCCATAGTACAGGTTGGAAACCCTATTCCTTCCCCTTTCGTCTACCACAGTTCGCCGTTGTGCACCTAAGATTGACTTGAGCGTCGGAGGGTCTGCGCTCCTACGGGAGCCAGCCGTTCTAACGCTTTTTCTTTGTCTTGCAGGCAGCCCGTACGGACCAGCGAAAAAATCCCCCGAACAGATTGTACGAATGATTTAGAATGGATCGTACGAATGAATTAGAATGGATCGTACGAATGATTTAGAATGGATACATTCGTGCGAATGAATTAGAATGGATCATACGAATGAGTAAGAATAGATCGTACGAATGAAATAGAATGGATTGTACGAATGAATTAGAATGGATTCGTACGAATGAATTAGAATGGATACATTCGTGCGAATGAATTAGAATGGATCGTACCAATGAGTAAGAATGGATCGTACGAATGAAATAGAATGGATTGTGCGAATGAATTAGAATGGATCGTACGAATGAATTAGAATGGATCGTGTGAAAGAATTAGAATGGATTGTATGAATGAATTAGAATAGATCGTATGAATGAATTAGAATGGATCGTACGAATGAATTAGAATGGATCGTATGAATGAATTAGAATGGATCGTACGAATGAATTAGAATGGATACATTCGTGCGAATGAATTAGAATGGATACATTCGTGCGAAAGAATTAGAATAGATCATATGAATGAATTAGAATGGATCCTATGAATGAATTAGAATGGATCGTGCGAATGAATTAGAATGGATCGTATGAATGAATTAGAATGGATCGTGCTAATGAATTAGAATTGATCGAACGAATGAATTAGCATGGATCGTGCTAATGAATTAGAATGGAACGTACGAATGAATTAGAATGGATCGTGTGAAAGAATTAGAATGGATTGTATGAATGAATTAGAATGAATTCGTATAATCCATTCGAATTCATTCGCACGATCCATTCTAATTCATTCATACGATCCATTCTAATTCATTCATACAATCCATTCTAATTCTTTCACACGATCCATTCTAATTCATTCGTAGGATCCATTCTAATTCATTCGTACAATCTATTCTATTTCATTCGTACGATCCATTCTTACTCATTCGTATGATCCATTCTAATTCATTCGGACGAATGTATCCATTCTAATTAATTCGTACGATCCATTCTAATTCATTCGTACGATCCATTCTAATTCATTCGCTCGAATGTATCTATTCTAATCCATTCGTACGATCCATTCTAATCCATTCATACGATCCATTCGTACGATCCATTATAATTCATTCGTACGACCTATTCTAATTCATTCGTACGATCCATTCTAATTCATTCGCACGATCCATTCAAATTCATTCATAGGATCCATTCTAATTCATTCATACGATCTATTCTAATTCTTTCGCACGAATGTGTCCATTCTAATTCATTCGTACGATCCATTCTAATTCATTCGTACGATCCATTCTAATTCATTCGTACGATCCATTCTAATTCATTCATACGATCTATTCTAATTCATTCATACAATCCATTCTAATTCTTTCACACGATCCATTCTAATTCATTCATATGATCCATTCTAATTCATTCGTACGATCCATTCTAATTCATATGCACAAAGGTATCCATTCTAATCCATTTGTAGGATCCATTCTAATCCATTCGTACGATCAATTCTAATTCATTCGTACGATCCAATCTAATCCATTCGTACGATCCATTCTAATCCATTCGTACGATCCATTATAATCCATTCGTACGATCCATTCTAATTCATTCGCATGAATGTAACCATTCTAATTCATTCATACGATCCATTCTAATTCATTCGTACGATCCATTCTAATTCATTCGTACGATCCATTCTAATTCATTCGCACGAATGTATCCATTCTAATTCATTCATATGATCCATTCTAATTCATTCATACAATCCATTCTAATTCTTTCACACGATCCATTCTAATTCATTCGTACGATCCATTCTTATTCTTTCGTACAATCCATTCTAATTCATTCGCACGAATGTATCCATTCTAATTCATTCATACGATCCATTCTAATTCATTCGTACGATCCATTCTAATTCCTTCGTACGATCCATTCTAATTCATTCGTACGATCTATTCTAATTCATTCGTACGATCCATTCTAATTCATTCGTACGATCCATTCTAATTCATTCGTACGATCCATTCTAATTATTCGTACGATCCATTCTAATTCATTCGCACGAATGTATCCATTCTAGTTCATTCGTACGATCCATTCTAATTCATTCGTACGATCCATTCTAATCCATTCGTACGATCCATTCTAATTTATTCATACGATCCATTCTAATTCATTCACACAATCCATTCTAATTCTTTCACACGATCCATTCTAATTCATTCGTAGGATCCATTCTAATTCATTCGTACAATCTATTCTATTTTATTCGTACGATCCATTCTTACTCATTCGTATGATCCATTCTAATTCATTCGGACGAATGTATCCATTCTAATTTATTCGTACGATCCATTCTAATTCATTCGTACGATCCATTCTAATTCATTCGTACGATCCATTCTTACTCATTCGTATGATCCATTCTAATTCATTCGTACAATCCATTCTAATTCATTCGTACGATCGATTCTAATTCATTCGCACTATCCATTTTAATTTATTCGTACGATCCATTCTAATTCATTCGTATGATCCATTCTAATTTATTCGTTCAAATATATCCATTCTAATTCATTTCGTACGATCCATTCTAATTCCTTCGTACGATCCATTCTAATTCATTCGTACGAATGTATCCATTCTAATTCATTCGTACGATCCATTCTAATTCATTCGTACGATCCATTCTAATTCATTCGTACGATCCATTCTAATTCATTCGGACGAATGTATCCATTCTAACTTATTCGTACGATCCATTCTAATTCATTCGTACGATCCATTCTAATTCATTCGTCCGATCTATTCTAATTCATTCGCACGAATGTATCCATTCTAATTCATTCGTACGATCCATTCTAATTCATTCGTACGATCCATTCTAATTCATTCGTAAGATCCATTCTAATTCATTCGTACGATCCATTCTAATTCATTCGTACGATCCATTCTAATTCATTCGCACGAATGTATCCATTCTATTTCATTCGTACGATCCATTCTAATTCATTCGTACGATCCATTCTAATTCATTCGCACGATCCATTCTAATTTATTCGTACGATCCATTCTAATTCATTCATACGATCCATTCTAATTCATTCGCACGAATGTATCCATTCTAATTCATTCATACGATCCATTCTACTTCATTCGTACTATCCGTTCTAATTCACTCATACGATCCATTCTAATTCATTCATACGAACCATTCTAATTCATTTGCACGAATATATCATTCTAATTCATTCGTACGATCCATTCTAATTCCTTCGTACGATCCATTCTAATTCCTTCGTACGATCCATTCTATTTCATTCGTATGATCCATTCTAATTAATTCGTATGATCCATTCTAATTCATTCGTATGATCCATTCTAATTCATTCGTACGATCCATTCCTACTCATTCGTACGATCCATTCTAATTCATTCATACAATCCATTCTAATTCATTCCGTACGATCCATTCTAATTCATTCATACGATCCATTCTAATTCATTCCGTACGATCCATTCTAATTCATTCGTACGATCCATTCTAATTCATTCGTACGATCCATTCTAACTCATTCGCACGAATGTATCCATTCTAGTTCATTCGTACGATCCATTCTAATTCATTCGTATGATCCATTCTAATTAATTCGTATTATCCATTCTAATTCATTCGTACAATCCATTCTAATTCATTCATACAATCCATTCTAATTCATTCGCACGAATGTATCCATTCTAATTAATTCGTACGATCCATTCTAATTCATTCGTATGATCCATTCTTATTCATTCGCACGATCCAGTCTAATGGATTCGCACGATCCATTCTAATTCATTCGCACGAATGTATCCATTCTAATTCATTCATACGATCCATTCTAATTCATTCGTACGATCCATTCTAATTCATTCATACGATCAGTTCTAATTCATTCACAAAATCTATTCTAATTCATTCATACGATCCATTCTAATTCATTCGCACGATCCATTCTAATTCATTCGTACGATCCATTCTAATTCTTTCACACGATCCATTCTAATTCATTCATACGATCCATTCTAATTCATTCGCATGATCCATTCTAATTCATTCGTACGATCCATTCTAATTCATTCATACGATCCATTCTAATTCATTCGTACGATCCATTCTAATTCATTCGCACAAATGTATCCATTCTAATTCATTCGTACGATCCATTCTAATTCATTCGCACGATCCATTCTAATTCATTCGTACGATCCATTCTAATTCATTCGTACGATCCATTCTAATTCATTCGTATGATCCATTCTAATTAATTCGTATGATCCATTCTAATTCATTCGTATGATCCATTCTAATTCATTCATACAATCCATTCTAATTCATTCGCACGAATGTATCCATTCTAATTAATTCGTACGATCCATTCTAATTCATTCGCATGATCTATTCTTATTCATTCGTACGATCCAGTCTAATTGATTCGCACGATCCATTCTAATTCATTCGTACGATCCATTCTAATTCATTCGCACGATCCATTCTAATTCATTCGTACGATCCATTCTAATTCATTCATACGATCCATTCTATTTCATTCGTACGACCCATTCTAATTCATTCATACGATCCATTCTAATTCATTCGTACGATCCATTCTAATTCATTCGCACGATCCATTCATTCACACGATCCATTCTAATTCATTTGTATCCATTCTATTTCATTCGCACGATCCATTCTAATTCATTCGCGCAATCTATTCTAATTCATTCGTACGATCCATTCTAATTCATTCGTACGATCCATTCTAATTCATTCATACAATCCATTCTAATTTATTCGCACGAATGTATCCATTCTAATTCATTTGGACGATCCATTCTAATTCATTCCTATGATCTATTCTAATTCATTCGTACGATCCATTCTAATTCATTCTATTTCATTCGTACGATCTATTCTACGATCCATTCTGATTCATTCGTATATTCCATTCTAATTCATTTGCACGATCCATGCTAATGAATTAGAATGGATCGTACGATCCAATCTAATTCATTCATACGATCCATTCTTACTCATTCGTATGATCCATTCTAATTCAATCGTACGATCCATTCTAATTCATTCGTACGATCCATTCTAATTCCTTCATACGATCCATTCTAATTCATTCGTACGATCCATTCTAATTCATTCGTACGATCCATTCTAATTCCTTCGTACGATCCATTCTAATTCATTCGTACGATCCATTCAAATTCATTCGCGCAATCTATTCTAATTCATTCGTACGATCCATTCTAATTCATTCGTACGATCCATTCTAATTCATTCATACAATCCATTCTAATTTATTCGCACGAATGTATCCATTCTAATTCATTCGTACGATCCATTCTAATTCATTAATATGATCCATTCTAATTCATTCGTACGATCCATTCTAATTCATTCGTAGGATCCATTCTAATTCATTCGTACAATCTATTCTATTTCATTCGTACGATCCATTCTTATTCATTCGTACGATCCATTCTAATTCATTCGTATGATCCATTCTAATTCATTCGTATGATCCATTCTAATTCATTCATATTCGTGCAAATGAATTAGAATGGATCGTATGAATGAATTAGAATGGATCGTATGAGTGAATTAGAACGGATAGTACGAATGAAGTAGAATGGATCGTATGAATGAATTAGAATGGATACATTCGTGCGAATGAATTAGAATGGATCGTACGAATGAATTAGAATGGATCTTACGAATGAATTAGAATGGATCGTACGAATGAATTAGAATGGATCGTACGAATGAATTAGAATGGATCGTGCGAATGAATTCGAATGGATTGTACGAATTCATTCTAATTCATTCATACAATCCATTCTAATTCTTTCACACGATCTATTCTAATTCATTCGTAGGATCCATTCTAATTCATTCGTACAATCCATTCTATTTCATTTGTACGATCCATTCTTACTCATTCGTATAATCCATTCTAATTCATTCGTACGATCCATTCTAATTCATTTGTACGATCCATTCTAATTTATTCGCACGAATGTATCCATTCTAATTCATTCGTACGATCCATTCTAATTCATTCGCACAATCTATTCTAATTCATTCATACGATCCATTCTAATTCATTCGCACGAATGCATCCATTCTAATTCATTCATACGATCCATTCTACTTCATTCGTACTATCCGTTCTAATTCACTCATACGATCCATTCTAATTCATTCATACGATCCTTTCTAATTCATTCTAATTCATTCGTACAATCTATTCTATTTCATTCGTACGATCCATTGTTACTCATTCGTATAATCCATTCTAATTCATTCGGACGAATGTATCCATTCTAATTTATTCGTACGATCCATTCTAATTCATTCGTACGATCCATTCTTACTCATTCGTATGATCCATTCTAATTCCTTCGTACGATCCATTCTAATTCCTTCGTACGATCCATTCTAATTCATTCGCACGATCCATTCTAATTCTTTCATACAATCCATACTAATTCTTTCGTGCGAATGAATTAGAATGGATACCTTTGTGCATATGAATTAGAATGGATCGTACGAATGAATTAGAATGGATCATATTAATGAATTAGAATGGATCGTACGAATGAATTAGAATGGATACATTCGTGCGAATGAATTAGAATGGATCGTGCGAATCAATTAGACTGGATCGTGCGAATGAATAAGAATAGATCATACGAATGAATTAGAATGGATCGTATGAATTAATTAGAATGGATACATTCCTGCGAATGAATTAGAATGGATTGTATGAATGAATTAGAATGGATCGTACGAATGAATTAGAATGGATCATACGAATTAATTAGAATGGATCATACGAATAAATTAGAATGGATCGTACGAATGAATTAGAATGGATCGTACGAATGAATTAGAATGGATCGTGCGAATGAATTAGAATGGATCGTACGAATGAATTAGAATGGATACATTTGTGCGAATGAATTAGAATGGATCGTATGAATGAATTAGAATGGATCGTATGAATGAATTAGAATGGATCGTACGAATGAATTAGAATGGATCGTGCGAATGAATTAGAATGGATCGTACGAATGAATTAGAATGGATCGTGTGAAAGAATTAGAATGGATCGTACGAATGAATTAGAATGGATCGTGCGAATGAATTAGAATGGATCATATGAATGAATTAGAATAGATTTTGTGAATGAATTAGAACTGATCGTACGAATGAATTAGAATGGATCGTCTGAATGAATTAGAATGGATACATTTGTGTGAATGAATTAGAATGGATCGTACGAATGAATTAGAATGGATCATATGAATGAATTAGAATGGATACATTCGTGCGAATGAATTAGAATGGATCGTGCGAATGAATAAGAACGGATCATACGAATGAATTAGAATGGATCGTACGAATTAATTAGAATGGATACATTCGTTCGAATGAATTAGAATGGATTGTATGAATGAATTAGAATGGATCGTACGAATGAATTAGAATGGATCATACGAATTAATTAGAATGGATCATACGAATGAATTAGAATGGATCGTACGAATGAATTAGAATGGATCGTACGAATGAACTAGAATGGATCATACGAATGAAATAGAATAGATTGTACGAATGAATTAGAATGGATTCGTACGAATGAATTTGAATGGATACATTCGTGCGAATGAATTAGAATGGATACATTCGTGCGAAAGAATTAGAATAGATCGTATGAATGAATTAGAATGGATCCTATGAATGAATTAGAATGGATCGTGCGAAAGAATTAGAATGGATCGTACGAATGAATTAGAATGGATCGTGCTAATGAATTAGAATTGATCGAACGAATGAATTAGAATGCATCGTACGAAAGAATTAGAATGGATATATGCGTGCGAATGAATTAGAATGGATCGTATGAATGAATTAGAATGGATCGTCCGAATGAATTAAAATGGATCATACGAATGCATTCTAATTCCTTCGTACGATCCATTCTATTTCATTCGTACGATCTATTCTATTTCATTCGTATGATCCATACTAATTCCTTCGTACGATCCATTCTAATTCCTTCGTATCCATTCTAATTCACTCATATGATCCATTCTAATCCATTCGTACGATCCATTCTAATCCATTCGTACGATCCATTCTAATCCATTCGTACGATCCATTTTAATTCATTTGTATGATCCATTCATTCATACGATCCATTCTAATTCATTCGTACGATCCATTCTAATTCATTCATACAATCCATTCTAATTCATTCGTACGATCCATTCTAATTTACTCATACGATCCATTCTAATACACTCATACGATCCATTCTAATTCATTTGCATGAATATATCCATTCTAATTCATTCGTACGATCGATTCTAATTCATTCGTACGATCCATTCTAATTCATTCATACAATCCATTCTAATTCTTTCACACGATCCATTCTAATTCATTCGTAGGATCCATTCTAATTCATTCGTACAATCTATTCTATTTCATTCGTACGATCCATTCTTACTCATTCGTATGATCCATTCTAATTCATTCGGACGAATGTATCCATTCTAATTTATTCGTACGATCCATTCTAATTCATTCGTACGATCCATTCTAATTCATTCGTACGATCCATTCTTACTCATTCGTATGATCCATTCTAATTCATTCGTACGATCCATTCTAATTCATTCGTACGATCGATTCTAATTCATTTGCAAGATCCATTCTAATTCATTCGTACGATCCATTCTAATTCATTCGTATGATCCATTCTAATTTATTCGTTCAAATATATCCATTCTAATTCATTCGTACGATCCATTCTAATTCATTCGCACGATCCATTCTAATTCATTCGCACGAATGTATCCATTCTAATTTATTTGCACGATCCATTCTAATTCATTCCTATGTTCTATTCTAATTCATTCGTACGATCCATTCTACGATCCATTCTAATTCATTCGTATATTCCATTCAAATTCATTAGCACGATCCATGCTAATGAATTAGAATGGATCGTACGATCCAATCTCATTCATTCATACGATCCATTCTTACTCATTCGTATGATCCATTCTAATTCAATCGTACGATCCATTCTAATTCATTCGTACGATCCATTCTAATTCCTTCGTACGATCCATTCTAATTCATTCGTACGATCCATTCTAATTCATTCGTACGATCCATTCTAATTCCTTCGTACGATCCATTCTAATTCATTCGTACGATCCATTCTAATTCATTCGCGCAATCTATTCTAATTCATTCGTACGATCCATTCTAATTCATTCGTACGATCCATTCTAATTCATTCATACAATCCATTCTAATTTATTCGCACGAATGTATCCATTCTAATTCATTCGTACGATCTATTCTAATTCATTCGCACAATCTATTCTAATTCATTCATATGATCTATTCTAATTCATTCGCACGAATGTATCTATTCTAATCCATTCGTACGATCCATTCTAATCCATTCGTACGATCCATTCTAATTCATTCGCATGAATGTAACCATTCTAATTCATTCATTTGATCCATTCTAATTCATTCGTACGATCCATTCTAATTCATTCGTACGATCTATATTAATTCATTCGCACAATCCATTCTAATTTATTCGTACAATCCATTCTAATTCATTCGTATGATCCATTCTAACTCATTCGGTGGATCCATTCTAATTCATTCGTACGATCCATTTTAATTCATTCCCACGATCCATTCTAATTTATTCGTACGATCCATTCTAATTCATTCGTACGATCACGAATGTATCCATTCTAATTCATTCGTACGATCCATTCTAATTCATTCGTACGATCCATTCTAATTCATTCGTAAGATCCATTCTAATTCTTTCGTACGATCCATTCTAATTCATTCGTACGATCCATTCTAATTCATTCGCACGAATGTATCCATTCTAGTTCATTCGTACGATCCATTCTAATTCATTCGTACGATCCATTCTAATTCATTCGCACGATCCATTCTAATTCATTCGTACGATCCATTCTAATTCATTCATACGATCCATTCTAATTCATTCGTACGATCCATTCTAATTCATTCATACGATCCAAGCTAATTCATTCGTTCGATCAATTCTAATTCATTAGCACGATCCATTCTAATTCATTCGTACGATCCATTCTAATTCATTCATACGATCTATTCTAATTCATTCATACAATCCAGTCTAATTCTTTCACACGATCCATTCTAATTCATTCGTACGATCCATTCTAATTCATTTGCACAATCCATTCTATTTCATTCGTACGATCCATTCTTACTCATTGGTATGATCCATTCTAATTCATTCGCACGAAACTATCCATTCTAATTCATTCGTACGAATCCATTCTAATTCATTCGTACAATCAATTCTATTTCATTAGTACGATCCATTCTTACTCATTCGTATGATCCATTCTAGTTCATTCGCACGAATGTATCCATTCTAAATCATTCGTACGATCCATTCTAATTCATTCGTACGATCCATTCTAAATCATTCGTACAATCCATTCTATTTTATTCATACGATCAATTCTAATTCATTAGCACGATCCATTCTAATTCATTCGTACGATCCATTCAAATTCATTCGCACGATCCATTCTAATTCATTCGTACAATCCATTCTATTTCATTCGTACGATCCATTCTAATTCATTCGTACGTTCCATTCTAATTCATTCGTACGATCCACTGTAATTCATTTATACAATCCATTCTAATTCATTCGCACGATCCATTCTAATTCATTCGTACGATCCATTCTAATTCATTCGCACGAATGTATCCATTCTAATTCATTCGTACAATCCATTCTAATTCATTCGTACGATCCATTCTTACTCATTCGTATGATCCATTCTAATTCATTCGTACGATCCATTCTAATTCATTCGTACGATCGATTCTAATTCATTCGCACTATCCATTCTAATTCATTCGTACGATCCATTCTAATTCAATCGTATGATCCATTCTAATTTATTCGTTCAAATATATCCATTCTAATTCATTCAGTACGATCCATTCTAATTCATTCGTACGATCCATTCTAATTCATTCGTACGAATGTATCCATTCTAATTCATTCGTACGATCCATTCTAATTCATTAGTACGATCCATTCTAATTCATTCGTACGATCCATTCTAATTCATTCGGATGAATGTATCCATTCTAATTTATTCGTACGATCCATTCTAATTCATTCATTTGATCCATTCTAATTCATTCGTACAATCCATTCTAATTCATTCGTCCGATCCATTCTAATTCATTCGCACGAATGTATCCATTCTATTTCATTCGTACGATCCATTCTAATTCGTTCGTACGATCCATTCTAATTCATTCGTAAGATCCATTCTAATTCATTCGTATGATCCATTCTAATTCATTCGCACGAATGTATCCATTCTAGTTCATTCGTACGATCCATTCTAATTCATTCGTACGATCCATTCTAATTCATTCGCACGATCCATTCTAATTCATTCGTACGATCCATTCTAATTCATTCATACGATCCATTCTAATTCATTCGCACGAATGTATCCATTCTAATTCATTCATACGATCCATTCTACTTCATTCATTCTATCCGTTCAAATTCACTCATACGATCCATTCTAATTCATTCATACGATCCATTCAAATTCATTTGCACGAATATATCCATTCTAATTTATTCGTACGATCCATTCTAATTCCTTCGTACGATCCATTCTAATTCCTTCGTACGATCCATTCTATTTCATTCGTGTGATCCATTCTAATTAATTCATACGATCCATTCTAATTCATTCGTATGATCCATTCTAATTCATTCGAACGATCCATTCTTACTCATTCGTACGATCCATTCTAATTCATTCATACAATCCATTCTAATTCATTCCGTACGATCCATTCTAATTCATTCATACGATCTATTCTTTCATACAATCCATTCTAATTCTTTTGTGCGAATGAATTAGAATGGATACCTTTGTGCATATGAATTAGAATGGATCGTACGAATGAATTAGAATGGATCATATTAATGAATTAGAATGGATCGTACGAATGAATTGGAATGGATACATTCGTGCGAATGAATTAGAATGGATCGTGCGAATCAATTAGACTGGATCGTGCGAATGAATAAGAATAGATCATACGAATGAATTAGAATGGATCGTACGAATTAATTAGAATGGATACATTCGTACGAATGAATTAGAATGGATTGTATGAATGAATTAGAATGGATCGTACGAATGAATTAGAATGGATCATACGAATTAATTAGAATGGATCATACGAATGAATTAGAATGGATCGTATGAATGAATAAGAATGGATCGTGCGAATGAATTAGAATGGATCGTACGAATGAATTAGAATGGATCGTACGAATGAATTAGAATGGATACATTTGTGCGAATGAATTAGAATGGATCGTATGAATGAATTAGAATGGATCGTACGAATGAATTAGAATGGATCGTGCGAAGGAATTAGAATGGATCGTACGAATGAATTAGAATGGATCGTGTGAAAGAATTAGAATGGATCGTACAAATGAATTAGAATGGATCGTGCGAATGAATTAGAATGGATCGTACGAATGAATTAGAACGGATACATTTGTGCGAATGAATTAGAATGGATCGTACGAATGAATTAGAATGGATCGTATGAATGAATTAGAATGGATCGTACGAATGAATTAGAATGGATCGTGCGAATGAATTAGAATGGATCGTACGAATAAATTGGAATGGATCGTACGAATGAACTAGAATGGATACATTCGTGCGAATGAATTAGAATGGATTGGACGAATGAATTAGAATCGATCGTACGAATGAATTAGAATGGATCTTACGAATGAATTAGAATGGATCGTACGAATGAATTAGAATGGATCGTACGAATGAATTAGAATGGATATCGTATGATCCATTCTAATTCATTCGTATGATCCATTCTAATTAATTCGTATGATCCATTCTAATTCATTCGTACGATCCATTCTAATTCATTCGTACGATCCATTCTAATTCATTCGTACGATCCATTCTAATTCATATGCACAAAGGTATCCATTCTAATTCATTCGTACGATCCATTCTAATTCAGGATCGTACGAATGAATTAGAATGGATATATTCGTGCAAATGAATTAGAATGGATCGTATGAATGAATTAGAATGGATCGTATGAGTGAATTAGAATGGATAGTACGAATGAAGTAGAATGGATCGTATGAATGAATTAGAATGGATATATTCGTGCGAATGAATTAGAATGGATCGTATGAATGAATTAGAATAGATTATGCGAATGAATTAGAATGGATCGTACGAATGAATTAGAATGGATACATTCGTGTGAATAAATTAGAATGGATTGTATGAATGAATTGGAATGGATCGTACGAATGAATTAGAATGGATCGTACGAATGAATTAGAATAGATTGCGCGAATGAATTAGAATGGATCGTGCGAATGAAATAGAATGGATACAAATGAATTAGAATGGATCATACGAATGAATTAGAATGACGATCCATTCTTATTCATTTGTATGATCCATTCTAATTTATTCGCACGAATGTATCCATTCTAATTCATTCGTACGTCTAATTCATTCGTACGGTCCATTCTAATTCATTCGCACAATCCATTCTATTTCATTCGTATGATCCATTCTTACTCATTCGTATAATCCATTATGGATACATTCGTGCGAATGAATTAGAATGGATCATACGAATGAGTAAGAATGGATCGTACGAATGAGATAGAATGGATTGTGCGAATGAATTAGAATGGATCGTACGAATGAATTAGAATGGATCGTGTGAAAGAATTAGAATGGATTATATGAATGAATTAGAATAGATCGTATGAATGAATTAGAATGGATCGTACGAATGAATTAGAATGGATCGTATGAATGAATTAGAATGGATCGTACGAATGAATTAGAATAGATACATTCGTGCGAATTAATTAGAATGGATACATTCGTGCGAAAGAATTAGAATAGATCGTATGAATGAATTAGAATGGATCCTATGAATGAATTAGAATGGATCGTGCGAATGAATTAGAATGGATCGTACGAATGAATTAGAATGGATCGTGCTAATGAATTAGAATTGATCGAACGAATGAATTAGCATGGATCGTGCTAATGAATTAGAATGGATCGTACGAATGAATTAGAATGGATCAAATGAATGAATTAGAATGGTTACATTCATGCGAATGAATTAGAATGGATCGTACGAATGGATTAGAATGGATCGTATGAATGGATTAGAATGGATACATTCGAGCGAATAAATTAGAATGGATCGTACGAATGAATTAGAATGGATCGTACGAATAAATTAGAATGGATACATTCATCCGATTGAATTAGAATGGATCATACGAATGAGTAAGAATGGATCGTACGAATGAAATAGAATAGATTGTACGAATGAATTAGAATGGATTCGTACGAATGAATTAGAATGGATTAGAATAGATCGTGTGAAAGAATTAGAATGGATCGTATGAATGAATTAGAATGGATCGTGCGAATGAATTAGAATGGACCGTACGAATGAATTAGAATGGATACATTTGTGCGAATGAATTAGAATGGATCGTACGAATGAATTAGAATGGATACATTCGTGCGAATGAATTAGAATGGATACATTCGTGCGAAAGAATTAGAATAGATCGTATGAATGAATTAGAATGGATCCTATGAATGAATTAGAATGGATCGTGCGAATGAATTAGAATGGATCGTACGAATGAATTAGAATGGATCGTGCTAATGAATTAGAATTGATCGAACGAATGAATTAGCATGGATCGTGCTAATGAATTAGAATGGAACGTACGAATGAATTAGAATGGATCGTGTGAAAGAATTAGAATGGATTGTATGAATGAATTAGAATGAATTCGTACGATCCATTCGAATTCATTCGCACGATCCATTCTAATTCATTCATACGATCCATTCTAATTCATTCATATAATCCATTCTAATTCTTTCACACGATCCATTCTAATTCATTCGTAGGATCCATTCTAATTCATTCGTACAATCTATCCTATTTCATTCGTACGATCCATTCTTACTCATTCGTATGATCCATTCTAATTCATTCGGACGAATGTATCCATTCTAATTTATACGTACGATCCATTCTAATTCATTCGTACGATCTATTCTAATTCATTCGCTCGAATGTATGCATTCTAATCCATTCGTACGATCCATTCTAATCCATTCGTACGATCCATTCTAATTCATTCGTACGATCTATTCTAATTCATTCGTACGATCCATTCTAATTCATTCGCACGATCCATTCTAATTCATTCATAGGATCCATTCTAATTCATTCATACGATCTATTCTAATTCTTTCGCACGAATGTATCCATTCTAATTCATTCGCACGAATGTATCCATTCTAATTCATTCGTACGATCCATTCTAATTCATTCGTACGATCCATTCTAATTCATTCATACGATCTATTCTAATTCATTCATACAATCCATTCTAATTCTTTCACACGATCCATTCTAATTCAGTCATATGATCCATTCTAATTCATTCGTACGATCCATTCTAATTCATTCGTACGATCCATTCTAATTCATTCGCTCGAATGTATCCATTCTAATCCATTCGTACGATCCATTCTAATCCATTCGTACGATCCATTCTAATTCATTCGCATGAATGTAACCATTCTAATTCATTCATACGATCCAATCTAATTCATTCGTACGATCCATTCTAATTCATTCGTACGATCCATTCTAATTCATTCGTACGATCCATTCTAATTCATTCGCACGAATGTATCCATTCTAATTCATTCATATGATCCATTCTAATTCATTCATACAATCCATTCTAATTCTTTCACACGATCCATTCTAATTCATTCGTACGATCCATTCTAATTCATTCGTACAATCCATTCTAATTCATTCGCACGAATGTATCCATTCTAATTCATTCATACGATCCATTCTAATTCATTCGTACGATCCATTCTAATTCCTTCGTACGATCCATTCTAATTCATTCGTACGATCTATTCTAATTCATTCGTACGATCCATTCTAATTCATTCGTACGATCTATTCTAATTCATTCGTACGATCCATTCTAATTCATTCGTACGATCCATTCTAATTCATTCGTACGATCCATTCTAATTCATTCGTACGATCCATTCTAATTCATTCGCACGAATGTATCAATTCTGGTTCATTCGTACGATCCATTCTAATTCATTCATACGATCCATTCTAATCCATTCGTACGATCCATTCTAATTCATTCATACGATCCATTCTAATTCATTCATACAATCCATTCTAATTCTTTCACACGATCCATTCTAATTCATTCGTAGGATCCGTTCTAATTCATTCGTACAATCTATTCTATTTCATTTGTACGATCCATTCTTACTCATTCGTATGATCCATTCTAATTCATTCGGACGAATGTATCCATTCTAATTTATTCGTACGATCCATTCTAATTCATTCGTACGATCCATTCTAATTCATTCGTACGATCCATTCTTACTCATTCGTATGATCCATTCTAATTCATTCGTACGATCCATTCTAATTCATTCGTACGATCGATTCTAATTCATTCGCACTATCCATTCTAATTCATTCATACGATCCATTCTAATTCATTCGTATGATCCATTCTAATTTATTCGTACAAATATATCAATTCTAATTCATTCCGTACGATCCATTCTAATTCATTCGTACGATCCATTTTAATTCATTCGTACGAATGTATCCATTCTAATTCATTCGTACGATCCATTCTAATTCATTCGTACGATCCATTCTAATTCATTCGTACGATCGATTCTAATTCATTCGGACGAATGTATCCATTCTAATTTATTCGTACGATCCATTCTAATTCATTCATTTGATCCATTCTAATTCATTCGTACGATCCATTCTAATTCATTCGTCCGATCCATTCTAATTCATTCGCACGAATGTATCCATTCTAATTCATTCGTACGATCCATTCTAATTCATTCGTACGATCCATTCAAATTCATTCGTAAGATCCATTCTAATTCATTCGTACGATCCATTCTAATTCATTCGCACGAATGTATCCATTCTAGTTCATTCGTACGATCCATTCTAATTCATTCGTACGATCCATTCTAATTCATTCGCACGATCCATTCTAATTCATTCGTACGATCCATTCTAATTCATTCATACGATCCATTCTAATTCATTCGCACGAATGTATCCATTCTAATTCATTCATACGATCCGTTCTACTTCATTCGTACTATCCGTTCTATTTCACTCATACGATCCATTCTAATTCATTCATACGATCCATTCTAATTCATTTGCACGAATATATCCATTCTAATTCATTCGTACGATCCATTGTAATTCCTTCGTACGATCCATTCTAATTCCTTCGTACGATCCATTCTATTTCATTCGTATGATCCATTCTAATTAATTCGTACGATCCATTCTAATTCATTCGTATGATCCATTCTAATTGATTCGTACGATCCATTCTTACTCATTCGTACGATCCATTCTAATTCATTCATACAATCCATTCTAATTCATTCCGTACGATCCATTCTAATTCATTCATACGATCTATTCTTTCATACAATCCATTCTAATTCTTTCGTGCGAATGAATTAGAATGGATACCTTTGTGCATATGAATTAGAATGGATCGTACGAATGAATTAAAATGGATCATATTAATGAATTAGAATGGATCGTACGAATGAATTAGAATGGATACATTCGTGCGAATGAATTAGAATGGATCGTGCGAATCAATTAGACTGGATCGTGCGAATGAATAAGAATAGATCATACGAATGAATTAGAATGGATCGTACGAATTAATGAGAATGGATACATTCGTGCGAATGAATTAGAATGGATTGTATGAATGAATTAGAATGGATCGTACGAATGAATTAGAATGGATCATACGAATTAATTAGAATAGATCATACGAATGAATTAGAATGGATCGTACGAATGAATTAGAATGGATCGTACGAATGAATTAGAATGGATCGTGCGAATGAATTAGAATGGATCGTACGACTGAATTAGAATGGATACATTTGTGCGAATGAATTAGAATGGATCGTACGAATGAATTAGAATGGATCGTATGAATGAATTAGAATGGATCGTACGAATGAATTAGAATGGATCGTGCGAATGAATTAAATGGATCGTACGAATGAATTAGAATGGATCGTGTGAAAGAATTAGAATGGATCGTACGAATGAATTAGAATGGATCCTGCGAATGAATTAGAATGGATCGTACGAATGAATTAGAATGGATACATTTGTGCGAATGAATTTGAATGGATCGTACGAATGTATTAGAATGGATCGTATGAATGAATTAGAATGGATCGTATGAATGAATTAGAATGGATCGTGCGAATGAATTAGAATGGATCGTACGAATGAATTAGAATGGATCGTACGAATGAACTAGAATGGATACATTCGTGCGAATGAATTAGAATGGATCGTACGAATGAATTAGAATGGATCGTACGAATGAATTAGAATGGATCTTTCGAATGAATTAGAATGGATCGTACGAATGAATTAGAATGGATCGTACGAATGAATTAGAATGGATACATTCGTGCGAATGAATTAGAATGGATCGGACGAATGAATTAGAATGGATCGTACGCTCGAATGTATCCATTCTAATCCATTCGTACGATCCATTCTAATTCATTCGCATGAATGTAACCATTCTAATTCATTATCGTATGAATGAATTAGAATGAATCGTAGGAATGAATTAGAATCGATCGTACGAATGAATTTGAATGGATACATTTGTGCAAATGAATCTAAATGGATTGTATGAATGAATTACAATGGATCGTACGAATGAATTAGAATGGATCGTACGAATGATTTAGAATAGCTCATACGAATGAATTAGAATGAATCGTATGAATGAATTAGAATGGTTACATTCGTGTGAATGAATTAGAATAGATCATACGAATGAATTAGAATGGATCGTACGAATAAATTAGAATGGATCGTGGGAATGAATTAGAATGGATCGTACGAATGAATTAGAATGGATCCACCGAATGAGTTAGAATGGATCATACGAATGAATTAGAATGGATTGTACGAATGAATTAGAATGGATTGTGCGAATGAATTAGAATGGATCGTATGAATGAATAAGAATGGATCGTACGAATGAATTAGAATGGATCGTGCGAATGAATTAGCATGTATCGTATGAATGTATTAGAATGGATCGTACGAATGAATTAGAATGAATCGTACGATCCATTCTAATTCAATCGTCCGATCCATTCTAATTCATTGACATGAATGTATCCATTCTAATTCATTCGTACAATCTATTCTATTTCATTCGTACGATCCATTCTTACTCATTCGTATGATCCATTCTAATTCATTCGTATTATCCATTCTAATTCATTCGTACGATCCATTCTAATTCATTCGTACGATCCATTCTAATTCATTCGCACGATCCATTCTAATTCATTCATACGATCCATTCTAATTCATTCATACGATCCATTCTAATTCATTCCTACAATCCATTCTAATTCATTCGCCCGATCTATTCTAATTCATTCATACGATCCATTCTATTCGAATGGATCATGTGATCCATTCGAATTCATTCGCACGATCCATTCTAATTCATTCATACGATCCATTCTAATTCATTCATACAATGCATTCTAATTCTTTCGCACGATCCATTCTAATTCATTCATATGATCCATTCTAATTCATTCGTACGATCCATTCTAATTCACTCATACGATCCATTCTATTACATTCATACGATCCATTCCAATTCATTTGCACGAATATATCCATTCTAATTCATTTGTACGATCCATTCTAATTCCTTCGTACGATCCATTCTAATTCATTCGTACGATCTATTCTAATTCATTCGTACGATCCATTCTAATTCATTCATACGATCCAGTCTAATTCCTTCGTACGATCCATTCTAATTCATTCGTACGATCCATTCTAATTCATTCATACAATCCATTCTAATTCTTTCACACGATCCATTCTAATTCATTCGTACGATCCATTCGTACAATCCGTTCTAATTCACTCATACGATCCATTCTAATTCATTCATACGATCCATTCTAATTCATTTGCACAAAGGTATCCATTCTAATTTATTCGTACAATCCATTCTAATTCATTCACACGAATGTATCCATTCATACAAATGAATTAGAATAGATTGTACGAATAAATTAGAATGGATTGTACGAATGAATTAGAATGGATCGTACGAAGGAATTAGAATGGATCGTACGAATGAATTAGAATGGATCGTACGAATGAATTAAAATAGATCGTACGAATGAATTAGAATGGATCGTACGAAGGAATTAGAATGGATCGTGCGAATGAATTAGAATGGATCGTACGAATGAATTAGAATGGATCGTACGAATGAACTAGAATGGATACATTCGTGCGAATGAATTAGAATGGATCGTACGAATGAATTAGAATGGATCGTACGAATGGATTAGAATGGATCATTCGAATGAATTAGAATGGATCGTGTGAATGAATTAGAATGGATCGAACGAATGAATTAGAATAGATCGTAGGAATGAGATAGAATGGATCATACGAATGAATTAGAATGTATCGTACGAACGAATTAGAATGGATCGTACGAACTAATTCGAATTGATCATATGAACGAATTAGAATGGATCGTACGAATGAATTAGAATGGATACATTCGAGCGAATGAATTAGAATGGATCGTACGAATGAATTAGAATAGATCATAGGAATGAATTAGAATGGATTGTGCAAATGAATTAGAATGGATACATTCGTGCGAATGAATTAAAATGGATCGTGCGAATGAATTAGAATGGATCGTACGAATGAATTAGAATGGATATATTTGAACGAATAAATTAGAATGGATCATACGAATGAATTAGAATGGATCGTACGAATGAATTAGAATGGATAGTGCGAATGAATTAGAATGGATCGTACGAATGAATTAGAATGGATACATTCATGCGAATGAATTAGAATGGATCATACGAATGAGTAAGAATGGATCGTACGAATGAAATAGAATGGATTATACAAATGAATTAGAATGGATACATTCGTGCGAATGAATTAGAATGGATCGTATGTACGAATGAATTAGAATGGATATATTCGTGCGAATGAATTAGAATGGATCGTACGAATGAATTAGAATGGATCGTACGAATGAACTAGAATGGATACATTCGTGCGAATGAATTAGAATGGATCGTACGAATGAATTAGATTGGATCGTACGAATGAATTAGAATGGATCGTACGAATGAATTAGAATGGATCTTACGAATGAATTAGAATGGATCATATGAATAAATTAGAATGGATCATATGAATGGTTTAGAATGGATACATTCGTGCGAATGAATTAGAATGGATCGGACGAATGAATTAGAATGGATCGTACGAATGAATTAGAATGGATCGTGTGAAAGAATTAGAATGGATTGTATGAATGAATTAGAATGGATCGTACGAAGGAATTAGAATGGATCGTACGAATGAATTAAAATGGATCGTACGAATGAATTAGAATAGATCGTACGAATGAATTAGAATGGATCGTGTGAAAGAATTAGAATGGATCGTACGAATGAATTAGAATGGATCGTGCGAATGAATTAGAATGGATCGTACAAATGAATTAGAATGGATCGTACTAATGAATTAGAATTGATCGAACGAATTCATTCTAATTCATTCATACAATCCATTCTAATTCTTTCACACGATCCATTCTAATTCATTCGTACGTTCCATTCTCATTCATTTGTATGATCCATTCTAATTAATTCGTATGATCCATTCTAATTCATTCGTACGATCCATTCTAATTCATTCATACAATCCATTTTAATTCATTCGTATGATTCATTCTAATTCACTCATACGATCCATTCTAATACATTCATACGATCCATTCTAATTCATTTGCACGATTCATTCGTACGATCCATTCTATTTCATTCGTACGATCCATTCTTACTCATTCGTATGATCCATTCTAATTCATTCGGACGAATGTATCAATTCTAATTTATTCATACGATCCATTCAAATTGATTCGTACGATCCATTCTAATTCATTCGTACGATCAATTCTAATTCATTCGTCCAATCCATTCTAATTCATTCGCACGAATGTATCCATTCTAATTCATTCGTACGATCCATTATAATTCATTCGTATGATCCATTCTAATTCATTCGTAAGATCCATTCTAATTCATTCGTACGATCCATTCTAATTCATTCGTACGATCCATTATAATTCATTCGCACGAATGTATCCATTCTAGTTCATTCGTACGATCCATTCTAATTCATTCGTACGATCCATTCTAATTCATTCGCACGATCCATTCTAATTCATTCGTACGATCAATTCTAATTCATTCGCACAAATGTATCCATTCTAATTCATTCGTACGATCCATTCTAATTCATTCGTATGATCCATTCTAATTCATTCATACAATCCATTCTAATTCTTTCACACGGTCCATTCTAATTCATTCGTAGGATCCATTCTAATTCATTCGTACAATCTATTCTATTTCATTCGTACGATCCATTCTTACTCATTCGTATGATCCATTCTAATTCATTCGCACGAATGTATCCATTCTAATTCATTCGTACGATCCTGAATTAGAATGGATCGTACGAATGAATTAGAATGGATACCTTTGTGCATATGAATTAGAATGGATCGTACGAATGAATTAGAATGGATACATTCGTGCGAATGAATTAGAATGGATTGTGCGAATGCATAAGAACAGATCGTGCGAATGAATTAGAATGGATCGTACGAATGAATTAGAATGGATCATATGTACGAATGAATTAGAATGGATACATTCGTGCGAATGAATTAGAATGGATCGTACGAATGAATTAGAATGGATCCTGCGAATGAATTAGAATGGATCGTACGAATGAATTAGAATGGATCGTACGAATGAACTAGAATGGATACATTCGTGCGAATGAATTAGAATGGATCGTACGAATGATTTAGAATGGATCGTATGAATGAATTAGAATGGATCTTACGAATGAATTAGAATGGATCGTACGAATAAATTAGAATGGATCGTATGAATGGTTTAGAATGGATTGTGCGAATGAATAAGAACAGATCGTGCGAATGAATTAGAATGGATTATACGAATGAATTAGAATGGATCATACGAATGAATTAGAATGGATCGTACGAATTAATTAGAATGGATATATTCGTGCGAATGAATTAGAATGGATTGTATGAATGAATTAGAATGGATCGTACAAATGAATTAGAATGGATCATACAAATTAATTAGAATGGATCATACGAATGAATTAGAATGGATCGTACGAATGAAATAGAATGGATCGTACGAATAAATTAGAATGGATACATTCGTCCGAATGAATTAGAATGGATCATACGAATGAGTAAGAATGGATCGTACGAATGAAATATAATAGATTATACGAATGAATTAGAATGGATCCTACGAATGAATTAGAATAGATCGTGTGAAAGAATTAGAATGGATTGTATGAATGAATTAGAATGAATTCATACGATCCATTCGAATTCATTCGCACGATCCATTCTAATTCATTCATACGATCCATTCTAATTTATTCATACAATCCATTCTAATTCTTTCACACGATCCATTCTAATTCATTCGTAGGATCCATTCTAATTCATTGGTACAATCTATTCTATTTCATTCGTATGATCCATTCTTACTCATTCGTATGATCCATTCTAATTAATTCGGACGAATGTATCCATTCTAATTTATTCGTACGATCCATTCTAATTCTAATTCTTTCACACGATCCATTCTAATTCATTCGTACGATCTATTCTAATTCATTCGTACAATCCATTCTATTTCATTCGTACGATCCATTCTTACTCATTCGTATGATCCATTCTAATTCATTCGTATGATCCATTCTAATTCATTCATACGATCCATTCTAATTCATTCGTACGATCCATTCTAATTCATTCGTACGATCCATTCTTACTCATTCGTATGATCCATTCTAATTCATTCGGACGAATATATCCATTCTAATTTATTCGTATGATCCATTCTAATTCATTCGTACGATCCATTCTAATTCATTCGTACGATCCATTCTAATTCATTCGTCCGATCCATTCTAATTCATTCGCATGATCCATTATTACTCCTTGGTACAATCCATTCTAATCCATTCGTACGATCCATTCTAATTCATTCGTATGATCCATTCTAATTAATTCGTATGATCCATTCTAATTCATTCGTACGATCCATTCTAATTCATTCATACAGTCCATTCTAATTTATTCCGTACGATCCATTCTAATTCATTCGTACGATCCATTCTATTTTATTCATACGATCCATTCTTACTCATTGGTACGATCCATTCTAATTCATTCGCACGAATGTATCCATTCTAATTCATTCGTACGAATCCATTCTAATTCATTCGCACGATCCATTCTAATTCATTCGCACGAATGTATCCATTCTAATTCATTCATATAATCCATTCTAATTCATTCCGTACGATCCATTCTAATTCATTCGCTCGAATGTATCCATTCTAATCCATTCGTACGATCCATTCTAATCCATTCGTACGATCCATTCTAATTCATTCGCATGAATGTAACCATTCTAATTCATTCATTTGTTCCATTCTAATTCATTCGTACGATCCATTCTAATTCATTAGCACGATTCATGCTAATTCATTCGTTCGATCAATTCTAATTCATTAGCACGATCCATTCTAATTCATTCGTACGATCCATTCTAATTCATTCGCACGATCCATTCTAATTCATTCATAAGATCCATTCTAATTCATTCATATGATCTATTCTAATTCTTTCGCACGAATGTATCCATTCTAATTCATTCGCACGAATGTATCCATTCTAATTCATTCGTACGAATCAATTCTAATTCATTCGTACAATCTATTCTATTTCATTCGTACGATCCATTCTAGTTCATTCGTACGATCCATTCTCATTCATTCGTACGATCCATTCTAATTCATTCGTATGATCCATTCTAATTAATTCGTATGATCCATTCTAATTCATTCGTACGATCCATCCTAATTCATTCATACAATCCATTCTAATTCATTCGCACGAATGTATCCATTCTAATTAATTCGTACAATCCATTCTAATTCATTCGTATGATCCATTCTTATTCATTCGCATGATCCAGTCTAATGGATTCGCACGATCCATTCTAATTCATTCGCACGAATGTATCCATTCTAATTCATTCATACGATCCATTCTAATTCATTCGTACGATCCATTCTAATTCATTCGCACAAATGTATCCATTCTAATTCATTCGTACGATCAGTTCTAATTCATTCACAAAATCTATTGTAATTCATTCATACGATCCATTCTAATTCATTCGCACGATCCATTCTAATTCATTCGTACGATCCATTCTAATTCTTTCACACGATCCATTCTAATTCATTCGTACGATCCATTCTAATTGATTCGCACGATCCATTCTAATTCATTCATACGATCCATTATAATTCATTCATACGATCCATTCTAATTCATTCGTACGATGCATTCTAATTCATTCGCACAAATGTATCCATTCTAATTCATTCGTACGATCCATTCTAATTCATTCGCACGATCAATTCTAATTCATTCGTACGATCCATTCTAATTCATTCGTATGATCCATTCTAATTCATTCGTATGATCCATTCTAATTCATTCGTATGATCCATTCTAATTCATTCGTACGATCCATTCTAATTCATTCATACAATACATTCTAATTCATTCGCACGAATGTATCCATTCTAATTAATTCGTACGATCCATTCTAATTCATTTGTATGATCTATTCTTATTCATTCGCACGATCCAGTCTAATTGATTCGCACGATCCATTCTAATTCATTCGCACGATCCATTCTAATTCATTCGCACGATCCATTCTAATTCATTCGTACGATCCATTCTAATTCATTCATACGATCCATTCTAATTCATTCGTACGATCCATTCTAATTCATTCATACGATCCATTCTAATTCATTCGTACGATCCATTCTAATTCATTCGCACGATCCATTCATTCACACGATCCATTCTAATTCATTCGCACGATCCATTCATTCACACGATCCATTCTAATTCATTTGTATCCATTCTATTTCATTCGCACGATCCATTCTAATTCATTCGCGCGATCCATTCTAATTCATTCGTACGATCCATTCTAATTCATTCATACAATCCATTCTAATTTATTCGCACGAATGTATCCATTCTAATTCATTTGCACGATCCATTCTAATTCATTCCTATGATCTATTCTAATTCATTCGTACGATCCATTCTAATTCATTCTAATTCATTCGTACGATCCATTCTACGATACATTCTAATTCATTCGTATATTCCATTCTAATTCATTAGCACGATCCATGCTAATGAATTAGAATGGATCGTATGATCCAATCTAATTCATTCATACGATCCATTCTTACTCATTCGTATGATCCATTCTAATTCAATCGTACGATCCATTCTAATTCAGACGTACGATCCATTCTAATTCCTTCGTACGATCCATTCTAATTCATTCGTACGATCCATTCTAATTCATTCGTACGATCCATTCTAATTCCTTCGTACGATCCATTCTATTTCATTCGTACGATCCATTCTAATTCATTCGCGCAATCTATTCTAATTCATTCGTACGATCCATTCTAATTCATTCGTACGATCCATTCTAATTCATTCATACAATCCATTCTAATTTATTCGCACGAATGTATCCATTCTAATTCATTTGTACGATCCATTCTAATTCATTAATATGATCCATTCTAATTCATTCGTACGATCCATTCTAATTCATTCGTAGGATCCATTCTAATTCATTCGTACGATCCATTCTAATTGATTCGCACGATCCATTCTAATTCATTCGTACGATCCATTATAATTCATTCATACGATCCATTCTAATTCATTCGTACGATCCATTCTAATTCATTCGCACAAATGTATCCATTCTAATTCATTCGTACGATCCATTCTAATTCATTCGTACGATCAATTCTAATTCATTCGTACGATCCATTCTAATTCATTCGTACGATCCATTCTAATTCATTCGTATGATCCATTTTAATTCATTCGTATGATCCATTCTAATTCATTCGTACGATCCATTCTAATTCATTCATACAATACATTCTAATTCATTCGCACGAATGTATCCATTCTAATTAATTCGTACGATCCATTCTAATTCATTTGTATGATCTATTCTTATTCATTCGCACGATCCAGTCTAATTGATTCGCACGATCCATTCTAATTCATTCGCACGATCCATTCTAATTCATTCGCACGATCCATTCTAATTCATTCGTACGATCCATTCTAATTCATTCATACGATCCATTCTAATTCATTCGTACGATCCATTCTAATTCATTCATACGATCCATTCTAATTCATTCGTACGATCCATTCTAATTCATTCGCACGATCCATTCATTCACACGATCCATTCTAATTCATTTGTATCCATTCTATTTCATTCGCACGATCCATTCTAATTCATTCGCGCGATCCATTCTAATTCATTCGTACGATCCATTCTAATTCATTCATACAATCCATTCTAATTTATTCGCACGAATGTATCCATTCTAATTCATTTGCACGATCCATTCTAATTCATTCCTATGATCTATTCTAATTCATTCGTACGATCCATTCTAATTCATTCTAATTCATTCGTACGATCCATTCTACGATACATTCTAATTCATTCGTATATTCCATTCTAATTCATTAGCACGATCCATGCTAATGAATTAGAATGGATCGTACGATCCAATATAATTCATTCATACGATCCATTCTTACTCATTCGTATGATCCATTCTAATTCAATCGTACGATCCATTCTAATTCAGACGTACGATCCATTCTAATTCCTTCGTACGATCCATTCTAATTCATTCGTACGATCCATTCTAATTCCTTCGTACGATCCATTCTAATTCATTCGTACGATCCATTCTAATTCATTCGCGCAATCTATTCTAATTCATTCGTACTATCCATTCTAATTCATTCTTACGATCCATTCTAATTCATTCATACAATCCATTCTAATTTATTCGCACGAATGTATCCATTCTAATTCATTCGTACGATCCATTCTAATTCATTAATATGATCCATTCTAATTCATTCGTACGATCCATTCTAATTCATTCGTAGGATCCATTCTAATTCATTCGTACGATCCATTCTAATTGATTCGCACGATCCATTCTAATTCATTCGTACGATCCATTATAATTCATTCATACGATCCATTCTAATTCATTCGTACGATCCATTCTAATTCATTCGCACAAATGTATCCATTCTAATTCATTCGTACGATCCATTCTAATTCATTCGCACGATCAATTCTAATTCATTCGTACGATCCATTCTAATTCATTCGTACGATCCATTCTAATTCATTCGTATGATCCATTTTAATTCATTCGTATGATCCATTCTAATTCATTCGTACGATCCATTCTAATTCATTCATACAATACATTCTAATTCATTCGCACGAATGTATCCATTCTAATTAATTCGTACGATCCATTCTAATTCATTTGTATGATCTATTCTTATTCATTCGCACGATCCAGTCTAATTGATTCGCACGATCCATTCTAATTCATTCGCACGATCCATTCTAATTCATTCGCACGATCCATTCTAATTCATTCGTACGATCCATTCTAATTCATTCATACGATCCATTCTAATTCATTCGTACGATCCATTCTAATTCATTCATACGATCCATTCTAATTCATTCGTACGATCCATTCTAATTCATTCGCACGATCCATTCATTCACACGATCCATTCTAATTCATTTGTATCCATTCTATTTCATTCGCACGATCCATTCTAATTCATTCGCGCGATCCATTCTAATTCATTCGTACGATCCATTCTAATTCATTCATACAATCAATTCTAATTTATTCGCACGAATGTATCCATTCTAATTCATTTGCACGATCCATTCTAATTCATTCCTATGATCTATTCTAATTCATTCGTACGATCCATTCTAATTCATTCTAATTCATTCGTACGATCCATTCTACGATACATTCTAATTCATTCGTATATTCCATTCTAATTCATTAGCACGATCCATGCTAATGAATTAGAATGGATCGTACGATCCAATCTAATTCATTCATACGATCCATTCTTACTCATTCGTATGATCCATTCTAATTCAATCGTACGATTCATTCTAATTCAGACGTACGATCCATTCTAATTCCTTCGTACGATCCATTCTAATTCATTCGTACGATCCATTCTAATTTATTCGTACGATCCATTCTAATTCCTTCGTACGATCCATTCTAATTCATTCGTACGATCCATTCTAATTCATTCGCGCAATCTATTCTAATTCATTCGTACAATCCATTCTAATTCATTCGTACGATCCATTCTAATTCATTCATACAATCCATTCTAATTTATTCGCACGAATGTATCCATTCTAATTCATTCGTACGATCCATTCTAATTCATTAATATGATCCATTCTAATTCATTCGTACGATCCATTCTAGTTCATTCGTAGGATCCATTCTAATTCATTCGTACAATCTATTCTATTTCATTCGTACGATCCATTCTTATTCATTCGTACGATCCATTCTAATTCATTCATATGATCCATTCTAATTCATTCGTACGATCCATTCTAATTCATTCATATTCGTGCAAATGAATAATAATGGATCGTATGAATGAATTAGAATGGATAGTATGAGTGAATTAGAACGGATAGTACGAATGAAGTAGAATGGATCGTATGAATGAATTAGAATGGATACATTCGTGCGAATGAATTAGAATGGATCGTACGAATGAATTAGAATGGATCGTACGAATGAATTAGAATGGATCTTACGAATGAATTAGAATGGATCGTACGAATGAATTAGAATGGATCGTACGAATGAATTAGAATGGATCGTGCGAATGAATTCGAATGGATCGTACGAATTCATTCTAATTCATTCATACAATCCATTCTAATTCTTTCACACGATCTATTCTAATTCATTCGTAGGATCCATTCTAATTCATTCGTACAATCCATTCTATTTCATTTGTACGATCCATTCTTACTCATTCGTATGATCCATTCTAATTCATTCGTACGATCCATTCTAATTCAATTGTACGATCCATTCTAATTTATTCGCACGAATATATCCATCCTAATTCATTCGTACGATCCATTCTAATTCATTCGCACAATCTATTCTAATTCATTCATACGATCCATTCTAATTCATTCGCATGAATGTATCCATTCTAATTCATTCATATGATCCATTCTACTTCATTCGTACTATCCGTTCTAATTCACTCATACGATCCATTCTAATTCATTCATACGATCCATTCTAATTCATTCTAATTCATTCGTACAATCTATTCTATTTCATTCATACGATCCATTCTTACTCATTCATATGATCCATTCTAATTCATTCGGACGAATGTATCCATTCTAATTTATTCGTACGATCCATTCTAATTCATTCGTACGATCCATTCTTACTCATTCGTATGATCCATTCTAATTCCTTCGTACGATCCATTCTAATTCCTTCGTACGATCCATTCTAATTCATTCGCACGATCCATTCTAATTCTTTCATACAATCCATTCTAATTCTTCCGTGCGAATGAATTAGAATGGATACCTTTGTGCATATGAATTAGAATGGATCGTACGAATGAATTAGAATGGATCATATTAATGAATTAGAATGGATCCTACGAATGAATTAGAATGGATACATTCGTGCGAATGAATTAGAATGGATCGTGCGAATCAATTAGACTGGATCGTGCGAATGAATAAGAATAGATCATACGAATGAATTAGAATGGATCGTACGAATTAATTAGAATGGATACATTCGTGCGAATGAATTAGAATGGATTGTATGAATGAATTAGAATGGATCGTACGAATGAATTAGAATGGATCATACAAATTAATTAGAATGGATCATACGAATGAATTAGAATGGATCGTACGAATGAATTAGAATGGATCGTACGAATGAATTAGAATGGATCGTACGAATGAATTAGAATGGATACATTTGTGCGAATAAATTAGAATGGATCGTACGAATAAATTAGAATGGATCGTATGAATGAATTAGAATGGATCATACGAATGAATTAGAATGGATCGTGCGAATGAATTAGAATGGATCGTACGAATGAATTAGAATGGATCGTGTGAAAGAATTAGAATGGATCGTACGAATGAATTAGAATGGATCGTGCGAATGAATTAGAATGGATCGTATGAATGAATTAGAATAGATTTTGTGAATGAATTAGAACTGATCGTACGAATGATTTAGAATGGATCGTACGAATGAATTAGAATGGATACATTTGTGCGAATGAATTAGAATGTATCGTACGAATGAATTAGAATGGATCGTATGAATGAATTAGAATGGATACATTCGTGCGAATGAATTAGAAAGGATCGTGCGAATCCATTAGACTGGATCGTGCGAATGAATAAGAATGGACCATACGAATGAATTAGAATGGATCATACGAATTAATTAGAATGGATACATTCGTGCGAATGAATTAGAATGGATGGTACGAATGAATTAGAATGGATCATACGAATTAATTAGAATGGATCATACGAATGAATTAGAATGGATCGTACGAATGAACTAGAATGGATCGTACGAATGAAATAGAATAGATTGTACGAATGAATTAGAATGGATACATTCGTGCGAATGAATTAGAATGGATACATTCGTGCGAAAGAATTAGAATAGATCGTATGATTGAATTAGAATGGATCCTATGAATGAATTAGAATGGATCGTGAGAATGAATTAGAATGGATCGTACGAATGAATTAGAATGGATCGTGCTAATGAATTAGAATTGATCGAACGAATGAATTAGAATGCATCGTACGAAAGAATTAGAATGGATATATTCGTGCGAATGAATTAGAATGGATCGTATGAATGAATTAGAATGGATCGTCCGAATGAATTAGAATGGATTATACGAATGCATTCTAATTCCTTCGTACGATTCATTCTATTTCATTCGTACGATCCATTCTATTTCATTCGTATGATCCATTCTAATTCTTTCGTACGATCCATTCTAATTCCTTCGTATCCATTCTAATTCACTCATACGATCCATTCTAATCCATTCGTACGATCCATTCTAATTCATTCCAATGAATGTAACCATTCTAATTCATTCATTTTATACATTCTAATTCATTCGTACGATCCATTCTAATTCATTCGTACGATCCATTGTAATTCATTCATACAATCCATTCTAATTCATTCGTATGATCCATTTTAATTCATTCGTACGATCGATTCTAATTAATTCGCACTATCCATTCTAATTCATTCGTACGATCCATTCTAATTCATTCGTATGATCCATTCATTCATACGATCCATTCTAATTCATTCGTACGATCCATTCTAATTGATTCATACAATCCATTCTAATTCATTCGTACGATCCATTCGAATTCACTCATACGATCCATTCTAATACACTCATACGATCCATTCTAATTCATTTGCACGAATATATCTATTCTAATTCATTCGTACGATCCATTCTAATTCATTCATACGATCCATTCTAATTCATTCATACAATCCATTCTAATCTTTCACACGATCCATTCTAATTCATTCGTAGGATCCATTCTAATTCATTCGTATAATCTATTCTATTTCATTCGTACGATCCATTCTTACTCATTCGTATGATCCATTCTAATTCATTCGGACGAATGTATCCATTCTAATTTATTCGTACGATCCATTCTAATTCATTCCTACGATCCATTCTAATTCATTCGTACGATCCATTCTTACTCATTCGTGTGATCCATTCTAATTCATTCGTACGATCCATTCTAATTCATTCGTACGATCTATTCTAATTCATTCGCACTATCCATTCTAATTCATTCGTACGATCCATTCTTATTCATTCGTATGATCCATTCTAATTTATTCGTTCAAATATATCCATTCTAATTCATTCGTACGATCCATTCTAATTCATTCGCACGATCCATTCTAATTCATTCGCACGAATGTATCCATTCTAATTCATTCGCACGATCCATTCTAATTCATTCCTATGATCTATTCTAATTCATTTGTACGATCCATTGTAATTCATTCTAATTCATTCGTACGATCCATTCTAATTCATTCGTATATTCCATTCTAATTCATTAGCACGATCCATGCTAATGAATTAGAATGGATCGTACGATCCAATCTAATTCATTCATACGATCCATTCTTACACATTCGTATGATCCATTCTAATTCAATCGTACGATCCATTCTAATTCATTCGTACGATCTATTCTAATTCCTTCGTACGATCCATTCTAATTCATTCGTACGATCCATTCTAATTCATTCGTACGATCCATTCTAATTCCTTCGTACGATCCATTCTAATTCATTCGTACGATCCATTCTTACTCATTCGTACGATCCATTCTAATTCATTCGTACGATCCATTCTAATTCATTCGTACGATCCATTCTAATTCATTCGTACGATCTATTCTAATTCATTCGCACAATCCATTCTAATTCATTCGTACAATCCATTCTAATTCATTCGTATGATCCATCCTAACTCATTCGGTGGATCCATTCTAATTCATTCGTACGATCCATTCTAATTCATTCCCACGATCCATTCTAATTTATTCGTACGATCCATTCTAATTCATTCGTACGATCACGAATGTATCCATTCTAATTCATTCGTACAATCCATTCTAATTCATTCGTAAGATCCATTCTAATTCATTCGTACGATCCATTCTAATTCATTCGCACGAATATATCCATTCTAGTTCATTCGTACGATCCATTCTAATTCATTCGTACGATCCATTCTAATTCATTCGTAAGATCCATTCCAATTCATTCGTACGATGCATTCTAATTCATTCGTACGATCTATTCTAATTCATTCGCACGAATGTATCCATTCTAAATCATTCGTACGATCCATTCTAATTCATTCGTACGATCCATTCTAATTCATTCGTACGATCCATTCTAATTCATTCATATGATCTATTCTAATTCATTCATACAATCCATTCTAATTCTTTCACACGATCCATTCTAATTCATTCGTACGATCCATTCTAATTCATTCGCACAATCCATTCTATTTCATTCGTACGATCCATTCTTACTCATTGGTACGATCCATTCTAATTCATTCGCACGAATGTATCCATTCTAATTCATTCGTACGAATCCATTATAATTCATTCGTACAATCCATTCTATTTCATTCGTACGATCCATTCTTACTCATTCGTATGATCCATTCTAATTCATTCGCACGAATGTATCTATTCTAAATCATTCATACGATCCATTCTAATTCATTCGTACGATCCATTCTAAATCATTCGTACAATCCATTCTATTTCATTCGTACGATCAATTCTAATTCATTAGCACGATCCATTCTAATTCATTCGTACGATCCATTCAAATTCATTCGCACGATCCATTCTAATTCATTCGTACAATCCATTCTATTTCATTCGTACGATCCATTCTAATTCATTCGTACGATCCATTCTAATTCATTCGTACGATCCATTGTAATTTATTCATACAATCCATTCTAATTCATTCGCACGATCCATTCTAATTCATTCGCACGAATATATCCATTCTAATTCATTCGTACAATCCATTCTATTTCATTCGTACGATCCATTCTTACTCATTCGTATGATCCATTCTAATTCATTCGTACGATCCATTCTAATTCATTCGTACGATCCATTCTAATTCATATGCACAAAGGTATCCATTCTAATTCATTTGTACGATCCATTCAAATTCAGGATCGTACGAATGAATTAGAATGGATATATTCGTGCAAATGAATTAGAATGGATCGTATAAATGAATTAGAATGGATCGTATGAGTGAATTAGAACGGATAGTACGAATGAAGTAGAATGGATTGTATGAATGAATTAGAATGGATACATTCGTGCGAATGAATTAGAATGGATCGTATGAATGAATTAGAATAGATTGTGCGAATGAATTAGAATGGATCGTACGAATGAATTAGAATGGATACATTCGTGCGAATAAATTAGAATGGATTGTATGAATGAATTAGAATGGATCGTACGAATGAATTAGAATGGATCGTATGAATGAATTAGAATAGATTGCGCGAATGAATTAGAAAGGATCGTTCGAATGAAATAGAATGGATACAAATGAATTAGAATGGATCATACGAATGAATTAGAATGACGATCCATTCTTACTCATTCGTATGATCCATTCTAATTTATTCGCATGAATGTATCCATTCTAATTCATTCGTACGTCTAATTCATTCGTACGGTCCATTCTAATTCATTCGCACAATCCATTCTATTTCATTCGTACGATCCATTCTTACTCATTCGTATGATCCATTATGGATACATTCGTGCGAATGAATTAGAATGCATCATACGAATGAGTAAGAATGGATCGTACGAATGAAATAGAATGGATTGTGCGAATGAATTAGAATGGATCGTACAAATGAATTAGAATGGATCGTGTGAAAGAATTAGAATGGATTGTATGAATGAATTAGAATAGATCGTATGAATGAATTAGAATGGATCGTACGAATGAATTAGAATGGATCGTACGAATGAATTAGAATGGATACATTCGTGCGAATGAATTAGAATGGATACATTCGTGCGAAAGAATTAGAATAGATCGTATGAATGAATTAGAATGGATCCTATGAATGAATTAGAATGGATCGTGCGAATGAATTAGAATGGATCGTACGAATGAATTAGAATGGATCGTGCTAATGAATTAGAATTGATCGAACGAATGAATTAGCATGGATCATGCTCATGAATTAGAATGGATCGTACGAATGGATTAGAATGGATCGTACGAATGGATTAGAATGGATCATACGAATGAATTAGAATGGATACATTCGTGAATGAATTAGAATGGATTGTACGAATGAATTAGAATGGATCGTGTGAAAGAATTAGAATGGATTGTATGAATGAATTAGAATGGATCGTACGAATGAATTAGAATGGATCGTACGAATGAATTAGAATGGATACATTCGTGCGAATGAATTAGAATTGATCGTACGAATGAATTAGAATGGATCGTGCGAATGAATTAGAATGGATCGTACGAATGAATTAGAATGGATCCTACGAATGAATTAGAATGGATCGTACGAATGAATTAGAATGGATCATATTAATGAATTAGAATGGATCGTACGAATGAATTAGAATGGATACATTCGTGCGAATAAATTAGAATGGATTGTATGAATGAATTAGAATGGATCGTAAGAATGAATTAGAATGGATAGTACGAATGAATTAGAATAGATTGCGCGAATGAATTAGAATGGATCGTACGAATGAATTAGAATGGATCGTACGAAGGAATTAGAATGGATCGTACGAATGAATTAGAATGGATCGTACGAAGGAATTAGAATGGATCGTACGTCTGAATTAGAATGGATCGTACGATTGAATTAGAATGGATCATACGAATGAGTAAGAATGGATCGTATGAATGAATTATATTGGATCGTACGATCCATTCTAATTCATTAGCATGGATCGTGCTAATGAATTAGAATGGAATATACGAATGAATTAGAATGTATCGTAGAATGGATCGTACGAATGAATTAGAATGAATTAGAATGGATCGTACGAATGAATTAGAATAGATCATAGGAATGAATTAGAATGGATCGTGCAAATGAATTAGAATGGATACATTCGTGCGAATAAATTAGAATGGATTGTATGAATGAATTAGAATGGATCGTACGAATGAATTAGAATGGATCGCGCGAATGAATTAGAATGGATCGTGCGAATGAAATAGAATGGATACAAATGAATTAGAATGGATCGTGTGAATGAATGGATCGTGCGAATGAATTAGAATGGATCGTACGAATGAATTAGAATGGATCGTATGAATGAATTAGAATGGATCGTACGAATGAATTAGAATGGATCGTATGAATGAATTAGAATGGATCGTACGAATGAATTAGAATGGATCGTGCGAATGAATTAGAATGGATCGTGCGAATGAATTAGAATGGATCGTGCGAATCAATTAGACTGGATCGTGCGAATGAATAAGAATAGATCATACAAATGAATTAGAATGGATCGTACGAATTAATTAGAATGGATACATTCGTGCGAATGAATTAGAATGTATTGTATGAATGAATTAGAATGGATCGTACGAATGAATTAGAATGGATCATACGAATGAATTAAAATGGATCATACGAATGAATTAGAATGGATCGTACGAATGAATTAGAATGGATCGTACGAATGAATTAGAATTGATCGTACGAATGAATTAGAATGGATCGTACGAATGAATTAGAATGGATACATTTGTGCGAATGAATTAGAATGGATCGTACGAATGAATTAGAATGGATCGTATGAATGAATTATAATGGATCGTACGAATGAATTAGAATGGATCGTGCGAATCAATTAGAATGGATCGTACGAATGAATTAGAATGGATCCTACGAATGAATTAGAATGGATCATACGAATGAATTAGAATGGATCATATTAATGAATTAGAATGGATCGTACAAATGAATTAGAATGGATACATTCGTGCGAATAAATTAGAATGGATTGTATGAATGAATTAGAATGGATCGTACGAATGAATTAGAATGGATCGTACGAATGAATTAGAATAGATTGCGCGAATGAATTAGAATGGATCGTACGAATGAAATAGAATGGATCGTACGAAGGAATTAGAATGGATCGTACGAATGAATTAGAATGGATCGTACGAATGAATTAGAATGGATCGTACGAAGGAATTAGAATGGATCGTACGTCTGAATTAGAATGGATCGTACGATTGAATTAGAATGGATCATACGAATGAGTAAGAATGGATCGTATGAATGAATTAGATTGGATCATACGATCCATTCTAATTCATTAGCATGGATCGTGCTAATGAATTAGAATGGAATATACGAATGAATTAGAATGTATCGTAGAATGGATCGTACGAATGAATTAGAATGAATTAGAATCGATCGTACGAATGAATTAGAATAGATCATAGGAATGAATTAGAATGGATCGTGCAAATGAATTAGAATGGATACATTCGTGCGAATAAATTAGAATGGATTGTATGAATGAATTAGAATGGATCGTACGAATGAATTAGAATGGATCGCGCGAATGAATTAGAATGGATCGTGCGAATGAAATAGAATGGATACAAATGAATTAGAATGGATCGTGTGAATGAATGGATCGTGCGAATGAATTAGAATGGATCGTGTGAATGAATGGATCGTGCGAATGAATTAGAATGGATCGTACGAATGAATTAGAATGGATCGTATGAATGAATTAGAATGGATCGTACGAATGAATTAGAATGGATCGTATGAATGAATTAGAATGGATCGTACGAATGAATTAGAATGGATCGTGCGAATGAATTAGAATGGATCGTGCGAATGAATTAGAATGGATCGTGCGAATCAATTAGACTGGATCGTGCGAATGAATAAGAATAGATCATACAAATGAATTAGAATGGATCGTACGAATTAATTAGAATGGATACATTCGTGCGAATGAATTAGAATGTATTGTATGAATGAATTAGAATGGATCGTACGAATGAATTAGAATGGATCATACGAATGAATTAGAATGGATCATACGAATGAATTAGAATGGATCATATGAATGAATTAGAATGGATCGTACGAATGAATTAGAATTGATCGTGCGAATGAATTAGAATGGATCGTACGAATGAATTAGAATGGATACATTTGTGCGAATGAATTAGAATGCATCGTACGAATGAATTAGAATGGATCGTATGAATGAATTATAATGGATCGTATGAATGAATTAGAATGGATCGTGCGAATCAATTAGAATGGATCGTACGAATGAATTAGAATGGATCGTGTGAAAGAATTAGAATGGATCGTACGAATGAATTAGAATGGATCGTGCGAATGAATTAGAATGGATCGTATGAATGAATTACAATAGATTTTGTGAATGAATTAGAACTGATCGTACGAATGAATTAGAATGGATACATTTGTGCGAATGAATTAGAATGGATCGTACGAATGAATTAGAATGGATCGTATGAATGAATTAGAATGGATACATTCGTGCGAATAAATTTGAATGGATCGGACGAATGAATTAGAATGGATCATACGAATGAATTAGAATGGATCGTACGAATAAATTAGAATAGATACATTCGTTCGAATGAATTAGAATGGATCATACGAATGAGTAAGAATGGATCGTACGAATGAAATAGAATAGATTGTACGACTGAATTAGAATGGATCCTACGAATGAATTAGAATGGATCGTGTGAAAGAATTAGAATAGATTGTATGAATGAATTAGAATGGATCGTATGAATGAATTAGAATGGATCGTGCGAATGAATTCGAATGCATCGTACGAATTCATTCTAATTCATTCATGCAATCCATTCTAATTCTTTCACACGATCTATTCTAATTCATTCGTAGGATCGGACGAATGAATTAGAATGGATCATACGAATGAATTAGAATGAATTAGAATGGATCGTACGAATGAATTAGAATGGATCGTACGAATGAAATAGAATGGATCGTGTGAAAGAATTAGAATGGATTGTATGAATGAATTAGAATGGATCGTATGAATGGATTAGAATGGATACCTTTGTGCATATGAATTAGAAAGGATCGTGCGAATGAATTAGAATGGATCGTACGAATGAACTAGAATGGATACATTCGTGCGAATGAATTAGAATGGATCGTACGAATGAATTAGAATGGATCTTACGAATGAATTAGAATGGACCGTACGAATGAATTAGAATGGATCGTACGAATGAATTCGAATGGATCGTGCGAATGAATTCGAATGGATCGTACGAATTCATTCATACAATCCATTCTAATTCTTTCACATGATCTATTCTAATTCATTCGTAGGATCCATTCTAATTCATTCGTATAATCCATTCTATTTCATTTGTACGATCCATTCTTACTCATTCGTATGATCCATTCTAATTCATTCGTACGATCCATTCTAATTCATTTGTACGATCCATTCTAATTTATTCGCACGAATGTATCCATTCTAATTCATTCATACGATCCATTCTAATTCATTCGCACAATCTATTCTAATTCATTCATACGATCCATTCTAATTCATTCGCACGAATGTATCCATTCTAATTCATTCGTACGATCCATTCTTACTCATTCGTATGATCCATTCTAATTCCTTGGTACGATCCATTCTAATTCCTTCGAACGATCCATTCTAATTCATTCGCACGATCCATTCTAATTCTTTCATACAATCCATTCTAATTCTTTCGTGCGAATGAATTAGAATGAATACCTTTGTGCATATGAATTAGAATGGATCGTACGAATGAATTAGAATGGATCATATTAATGAATTAGAATGGATCGTACGAAATAATTAGAATGGATACATTCGTGCGAATGAATTAGAATGGATCGTGCGAATCAATTAGACTGGATCGTGCGAATGAATAAGAATAGATCATACGAATAAATTAGAATGGATAGTACGATTTAATTAGAATGGATACATTCGTGCGAATGAATTAGAATGGATTGTATGAATGAATTAGAATGGATCGTACGAATGAATTAGAATGGATCGTACGAATTAATTAGAATAGATCATACGAATGAATTAGAATGGATCGTACGAATGAATTAGAATGGATCGTACGAATGAATTAGAATGGATCGTACGAATGAATTAGAATGGATACATTTGTGTGAATGAATTAGAATGGATCGTACGAATGAATTAGAATGGATCGTATGAATGAATTAGAATGGATCGTACGAATGAATTAGAATGGATCGTGTGAAAGAATTAGAAGTGATCGTACTAATGAATTAGAATGGATCGTGTGAATGAATTAGAATGGATCGTATGAATGAATTAGAATAGATTTTGTGAATGAATTAGAACTGATCGTACGAATGAATTAGAATGGATCGTACGAATGAATTAGAATGGATACATTTGTGCGAATGAATTAGAATGTATCGTACGAATGAATTAGAATGGATCGTATGAATGAATTAGAATGGATACATTCGTGCGAATGAATTTGAATGGATCGTGCGAATCCATTAGACTGGATCGTGCGAATGAATAAGAATGGATCATACGAATGAATTGGAATGGATCATACGAATTAATTAGAATGGATTTATTCATGCGAATGAATTAGAATGGATTGTATGAATGAATTAGAATGGATCGTACAAATGAATTAGAATGGATCATACGAATTAATTAGAATGGATCATACGAATGAATTAGAATGGATCGTACGAATGAATTAGAATGGATCGTACGAATGAACTAGAATGGATCATACGAATGAAATAGAAAAGATTGTACGAATGAATTAGAATGGATACATTCGTGCGAATGAATTAGAATGGTTACATTCGTGCGAAAGAATTAGAATAGATCGTATGATTGAATTAGAATGGATCCTATGAATGAATTAGAATGGATCGTGCGAATGAATTAGAATGGATCGTACGAATGAATTAGAATGGATATATTCGTGCGAATGAATTAGAATGGATCGTATGAATGAATTAGAATGGATCATCCGAATGAATTAGAATGGATTATACGAATGCAATCTAATTCCTTTGTACGATTCATTCTATTTCATTCGTACGATCCATTCTATTTCATTCGTATGATCCATTCTAATTCCTTCGTACGATCCATTCTAATTCCTTCGTATCCATTCTAATTCACTCAGACGATCCATTCTAATCCATTCGTACGATCCATTCTAATTCATTCGCATGAATGTAACCTTTCTAACTCATTCATTTGATACATTCTAATTCATTCGTACGATCCATTCTAATTCATTCGTACGATCCATCCAAATTCATTCATACAATCCATTCTAATTCATTCGTACGATCCATTCTAATTCATTCGTACGATCGATTCTAATTAATTCGCACTATCCATTCTAATTCATTCGTACGATCCATTCTAATTCATTCGTATGATCAATTCATTCATACGATCCATTCTAATTCATTCGTACGATCCATTCTAATTCATTCATACAATCCATTCTAATTCATTCGTACGATCCATTCTAATTCACTCATACGGTCCATTCTAATACACTCATACGATCCATTCTAATTCATTTGCACGAATATATCTATTCTAATTCATTCGTACGATCCATTCTAATTCATTCATACGATCCATTCTAATTCATTCATACAATCCATTCTAATTCTTTCACACGATCCATTCTAATTCATTCGTAGGATCCATTCTAATTCATTCGTATAATCTATTCTATTTCATTCGTACGATCCATTCTTACTCATTCGTATGATCCATTCTAATTCATTCGGACGAATGTATCCATTCTAATTTATTCGTACGATCCATTCTAATTCATTCGTACGATCCATTCTAATTCATTCGTACGATCCATTCTTACTCATTCGTGTCTTCCATTCTAATTCATTCGTACGATCCATTCTAATTCATTCGTACGATCGATTCTAATTCATTCGCACTATCCATTCTAATTCATTCGTACGATCCATTCTAATTCATTCGTATGATCCATTCTAATTTATTCGTTCAAATATATCCATTCTAATTCATTCGTACGATCCATTCTAATTCATTCGCACGATCCATTCTAATTCATTCGCACGAATGTATCCATTCTAATTCATTTGCACGATCCATTCTAATTCATTCCTATGATCTATTCTAATTCATTCGTACGATCCATTCTAATTCATTCTAATTCATTCGTACGATCCATTCTACGATCCATTCTAATTCATTCGTATATTCCATTCTAATTCATTAGCACGATCCATGCTAATGAATTAGAATGGATCGTACGATCCAATCTAATTCATTCATACGATCCATTCTTACACATTCGTATGATCCATTCTAATTCAATCGTACGATCCATTCTAATTCATTCGTACGATCCATTCTAATTCCTTCGTACGATCCATTCTAATTCATTCGTACGATCCATTCTAATTCATTCGTACGATCCATTCTAATTCCTTCGTACGATCCATTCTAATTCATTCGTACGATCCATTCTAATCCATTCGTATGATCCATTCTAATTCATTCGCATGAATGTAACCATTCTAATTCATTCATTTGATCCATTCTAATTCATTCGTACGATCCATTCTAATTCATTCGAACGATCTATTCTAATTCATTCGCACAATCCATTCTAATTCATTCGTACAATCCATTCTAATTCATTCGTATGATCCATTCTAACTCATTCGGTGGATCCATTCTAATTCATTCGTACGATCCATTCTAATTCATTCATACGAATGAATTAGAATGGATACATTCGTGCGAATGAATTAGAATGGATACATTCGTGTGAAACAATTAGAATAGATCGTATGAATGAATTAGAATGGATCCTATGAATGAATTAGAATGGATCGTGCGAATGAATTAGAATGGATCGTACGAATGAATTCGAATGGATCGTGCTAATGAATTAGAATTGATCGAACGAATGAATTAGCATGGATCGTGCTCATGAATTAGAATGGATCGTACGAATGGATTAGAATGGATCGTACGAATGGATTAGAATGGATCATACGAATGAATTAGAATGGATACATTCGTGAATGAATTAGAATGGATCGTACGAATGAATTAGAATGGATCGTGGGAAAGAATTAGAATGGATTGTATGAATGAATTAGAATGGATCGTACGAATGAATTAGAATGAATCGTACGAATGAATTAGAATGGATACATTCGTGCGAATGAATTAGAATTGATCGTACGAATGAATTAGAATGGATCGTGCGAATGAATTAGAATGGATCGTACGAATGAATTAGAATGGATCGTACGAATGAACTAGAATAGAATGGATCGTACGAATGAATTAGAATGATTCGTACGAATGAATTAGAATGGATACATTCGTGCGAATAAATTAGAATGGATCGGACAAATGAATTAGAATGGATCATACGAATGAATTAGAATGGATCGTACGAATAAATTAGAACGGATACATTCGTCCGAATGAATTAGAATGGATCATACGAATGAGTAAGAATGGATCGTACGAATGAAATAGAATAGATTATACGAATGAATTAGAATGGATCCTATGAATGAATTAGAATGGATCGTGTGAAAGAATTAGAATGGATTGTATGAATGAATTAGAATGGATCGTATGAATGAATTAGAATGGATCGTGCGAATGAATTAGAATGGATCGTACGAATTCATTCTAATTCATTCATACAATCCATTCTAATTCTTTCACACGATCTATTCTAATTCATTCGTAGGATCGGACGAATGAATTAGAATGGATCGTACGAATGAATTAGAATGAATTAGAATGGATCGTACGAATGAATTAGAATGGATCGTACGAATGAATTAGAATAGATCGTACGAATGAAATAGAATGGATCGTGTGAAAGAATTAGAATGGATTGTATGAATGAATTAGAATGGATCGTACGAATGGATTAGAATGGATACCTTTGTGCATATGAATTAGAAAGGATCGTGCGAATGAATTAGAATGGATCGTACGAATGAACTAGAATGGATACATTCGTGCGAATAAATTAGAATGGATCGTACGAATGAATTAGAATGGATCGTACGAATGAATTAGAATGGATCTTACGAATGAATTAGAATGGATCGTATGAATGGTTTAGAATGGATACATTCGTGCGAATGAATTAGAATGGATCGGATGAATGAATTAGAATGGATCGTACGAATGAATTAGAATGGATCAAATGAATGAATTAGAATGGTTACATTCATGCGAATGAATTAGAATGGATCGTACGAATGGATTAGAATAGATCGTACGAATGGATTAGAATGGATACATTCGTGCGAATGAATTAGAATGGATCATACGAATGAGTAAGAATGGATCGTAGGAATGAAATAGAATGGATTGTACGAATGAATTAGAATGGATCGTGTGAATGAATTTGAATGGATCGTACGAATGAATTAGAATGGATCGTACAAATGAATTAGAATGGATACATTCATGCGAATGAATTAGAATGGATACATTCGTGCGAAAGAATTAGAATGGATACATTCGTGCGAAAGAATTAGAATAGATCGTATGAATGAATTAGAATAGATCCTATGAATGAATTAGAATGGATCGTGCGAATGAATTAGAATGGATCGTACGAATGAATTAGAATGGATCGTACGAATGAATTAGAATGGATCATACGAATGAATTAGAATGGATCATACGAATGAGTAAGAATGGATCGTACGAATGAAATAGAATGGATTGTACGAATGAATTAGAATGGATCGTACGAATGAATTAGAATGGATCGTGTGAAAGAATTAGAATAGACTGCATGAATGAATTAGAATGGATCATATGAATGAATTAGAATGGATCGTGCGAATGAATTAGAATGGATCGTACGAATGAATTAGAATGGGTCGTACGAATGAATTAGAATGGATCATACGAATGAGTAAGAATGGATCGTACGAATAAAATAGATTGGATTGTACGAATGAATTAGAATGGATACATTCGTGCGAATGAATTAGAATGGATCGTTGGAATGAATTAGAATGGATCGTACGAATGAATTAGAATGGATCGTACGAATGAATTAGAATGCATCGTACGAAAGAATTAGCATGGATATATTCGTGCGAATGAATTAGAATGGATCGTACGAATGAATTAGACTGGATCGTACGAATGAATTTGAATGGATACATTTGTGCGAATGAATCTAAATGGATTGTATGAATGAATTACAATGGGTCGTACGAATGAATTAGAATGGATCGTACGAATGAATTAGAATAGCTCATACGAATGAATTAGAATGAATCGTATGAATGAATTAGAATGGTTACATTCGTGCGAATGAATTAGAATAGATCGTACGAATGAATTAGAATGGATCGTACGAATAAATTAGAATGGATCGTGGGAATGAATTAGAATGGATCGTACGAATGAATTAGAATGGATCCACCGAATGAGTTAGAATGGATCATACGAATGAATTAGAATGGATTGTACGAATGAATTAGAATGGATTGTGCGAATGAATTAGAATGGATCGTATGAATGAATAAGAATGGATCGTACGAATGAATTAGAATGGATCGTGCGAATGAATTAGCATGAATCGTACGAATGTAATAGAATGGATCGTACGAATGAATTAGAATGAATCGTACGATCCATTCTAATTCATTCGTACGATCCATTCTAATTCATTCGCATGAATATATCCATTCTAATTCATTCACACGATCTATTCTAATTCATTCATACAATCCATTCTAATTCTTTCACACGATCCATTCTAATTCATTCGTACGATCCATTCTAATTCATTCGTACGATCCATTCTAATTCATTCCTACGATCTATTCTAAATCATTCGCTCGAATATATCCATTCTAATTCATTCATTTGATCCATTCTAATTCATTCGCACGATCCATTCTAATTCATTCGTATGATCCATTCTAATCCATTCGTACGATCCATTCTAATTCATTCGTACGATCCATTCTAATTCATTCGTACGATCCATTCTAATTCATTCGCACGAATGCATCCATTCTAGTTCATTCGTACGATCTATTCTAATTCATTCGTACGATCCATTCTAATTCATTCGCACGATCCATTCTAATTCATTCGTACGATCCATTCTAATTCATTCATACGATCCATTCTAATTCATTCTAGAATGGATACATTCGTGCGAATGAATTAGAATGGATCGTACGAATGAATTAGAATGGATCGTACGAATGAATTAGAATGGATCTTACGAATGAATAAGAATGGATCGTACGAATGAATTAGAATGGATCGTACGAATGAATTAGAATGGATCGTACGAATGAATTAGAATGGATCAAATGAATGAATTAGAATGGATCGTACGAATGAATTAGAATGGATCGTACGAATGAATTAGAACGGATTGTACGAATGAATTAGAATGGATCGTACGAATGAACTAGAATGGATATATTCGTGCGAATGAATTAGAATGGATCGTACAAATGAATTAGAATGGATCGTACGATTCATTCTAATTCATTCATACGATCCATTCTAATACATTCGTATGATTCATGCTAATTCATTCGCACGATCCATTCTAATTCATTCGTACGATCCATTCTTATTCATTCATACGATCCATTCTAATTCATTCGCACAATCCATTCTAATTCATTCGTACAATCCATTCTAATTCATTCGTATGATCCATTCTAACTTATTCGGTGGATCCATTCTAATTCATTCGTACGATCCATTCTAATTCATTCCCACGATCCATTCTAATTTATTCGTACGATCCATTCTAATTCATTCGTACGATCTATTCTAATTCATTCGCACGAATGTAACCATTCTAATTCATTCATACGATTCATTCTAATTCATTCGTATGAGCTATTCTAATTCATTCGTACGATCCATTCTAATTCATTCGTACGATCCATTATAATTCATTCATACAATCCATTTAGATTCATTCGCACAAATGTATCCATTCAAATGCAGTCGTACGATCCAGTCTAATTCATTCGTACGATCCATTCTAATTCATTCGCACGAATATATCCATTATAATTCTTTCGTACGATGCATTCTAATTCATTCGTACGATACATTCTAATTCATTCATTTGATCCATTCTAATTCATTCGTACGATCCATTCTAATTCATTCGTTCGATCCATTCTAATTCATTCGCACGAATGTATCCATTCTAATTCATTCGTACGATCCATTCTAATTCATTCGTACGATCCATTCTAATTCATTCGTAAGATCCATTCTAATTCATTCGTACGATCCATTCTAATTCATTCGTACGATCCATTCTAATTCATTCGCACGAATGTATCCATTCTAGTTCATTCGTACGATCCATTCTAATTCATTCGTACGATCCATTCTAATTCATTCCGTACGATCCATTCTAATTCATTCGTACGATCGTACGAATGAATTAGAATGAATTAGAATGGATCGTACGAATGAATTAGAATGGATCTTACGAATGAATTAGAATGGATCGTACGAATGAATTAGAATGGATCGTACGAATGAATTAGAATGGATACATTCGTGCGAATGAATTAGAATGGATCGGACGAATGAATTAGAATGGATCGTACGAATGAATTAGAATGGATCATATGAATTCATTAGAATGGTTACATTCATGCGAATGAATTAGAATGGATCGTACGAATGGATTAGAATGGATCGTACGGATGGATTAGAATGGATATATTCGAGCGAATGAATTAGAATGGATCGTACGAATGAATTAGAATGGATCGTACGAATGGATTAGAATGGATCCTACGAATGGATTAGAATGGATACCTTTGTGCATATGAATTAGAATGGATCGTATGAATGAATTAGAATGGATCGTAGAATGGATCGTACGAATGAATTAGAATGAATTAGAATGGATCGTACGAATGAATTAGAATTGATCATAGGAATGAATTAGAATGGATCGTGCAAATGAATTAGAATGGATACATTCGTACGAATGAATTAGAATGGATCGTACGAATGAATTAGAATGGATCGTACGAATGAATTAGAATGGATCGTACGAATGAATTAGAATAGATCATACGAATGAATTAGAATGGATCATACGAATGAGTAAGAATGGATCGTACGAATGAAATAGAATGGATTGTACGAATGAATTAGAATGGATCGTACGAATGAATTAGAATGGATCGTGTGAAAGAATTAGAATGGATCATATGAATGAATTAGAATGGATCGCGCGAATGAATTCGAATGGATCGTACGAATGAATTAGAATGGATACATTCGTGCGAATGAATTAGAATGGATACATTCGTGCGAAAGAATTAGAATAGATCGTATGAATGAATTAGAATGGATCCTATGAATGAATTAGAATGGATCGTGCGAATGAATTAGAATGGATCGTGCGAATGAATTAGAATGGATCGTGCTAATGAATTAGAATTGATCGAACGAATGAATTAGCATGGATCGTGCTAATGAATTAGAAGGGAACGTACGAATGAATTAGAATGGATCGTGTGAAAGAATTAGAATGGATTGTATGAATGAATTAGAATGAATTCGTACGATCCATTCGAATTCATTCGCACGATCCATTCTAATTCATTCATACGATCCATTCTAATTCATTCATACAATCCATTCTAATTCTTTCACACGATCCATTCTAATTCATTCGTAGGATCCATTCTAATTCATTCGTACAATCTATTCTATTTCATTCGTACGATCCATTCCTACTCATTCGTATGATCTATTCTAATTCATTCGGACGAATGTATCCATTCTAATTTATTCCTACGATCCATTCTAATTCATTCGTACGATCCATTCTAATTCATTCGTACGATCCATACTTACTCATTCGTATGATCCATTCTAATTCATTCGTACGATCCATTCTAATTCATTCGTACGATCCATTCTAATTCGTTCGCACAATCTATTCTAATTCATTCGTACGATCCATTCTAATTCATTCGTACGATTGTACGAATGAATTAGAATGGATCGTACGGAATGAATTAGAATGGATTGTACGAATGAATTAGAATGGATACATTCGTGCGAATGAATTAGAATGGATCATACGAATGAGTTAGAATGGATCGTACAAATGAAATAGAATGGATTGTACGAATGAATTAGAATGGATCGTACAAATGAATTAGAATGGATCGTACGAATGAATTAGAATGGATCATACGAACGAGTAAGAATGGATCGTACAAATGAAATAGAATGGATTGTACGAATGAATTAGAATGGATCGTACGAATGAATTAGAATGGATCGTGTGAAAGAATTAGAATACATTGTATGAATAAATTAGAATGGATCGTATGAATGAATTAGAATGGATTGTGCGAATGAATTCGAAGGGATCGCATGATCCATTTGAATCGAATGGATCATAGAATGAATTAGAATGGATCGGGCGAATAAATTAGAATGGATTGTAGGAATGAATTAGAATGGATCGTATGAATGAATTAGAATGGATCGTGCGAATGAATTAGAATGGATCGTATGAATGAATTAGAATGGATCGTACGAATGAATTAGAATGGATCATACGAATGAATTAGAATGGATCATACGAATGAGTAAGAATGGATCGTACGAATGAAATAGAATGGATTGTACGAATGAATTATAATGGATACATTCGTGCGAATGAATTAAAATGGATCGTACGAATGAATTAGAATGGATCGTACGAATGAATTAGAATGGATCGTACGAATGAATTAGAATGGATCTTACGAATGAATTAGAATGGATCGTACGAATGAATTAGAATGGATCGTACGAATGAATTAGAATGGATACATTCGTGCGAATGAATTAGAATGGATCGGACGAATGAATTAGAATGGATCGTACGAATGAATTAGAATGGATCGTACGAATAAATTAGAATGGATACATTCGTCCGAATGAATTAGAATGGATCATACGAATGAGTAAGAATGGATCGTACGAATGAAATAGAATAGATTGTACGAATGAATTAGAATGGATTCGTACGAAGGAATTAGAATGGATACATTCATGCGAATGAATTAGAATGGATCGTACCAATGAGTAAGAATGGATCGTACGAATGAAATAGAATGGATTGTGCGAATGAATTAGAATGGATCGTACAAATGAATTAGAATAGATCGTACGAATGAATTAGAATGGATCCTATGAATGAATTAGAATGGATCGTGCGAATGAATTAGAATGGATCGTACGAATGAATTAGAATGGATCGTGCTAATGAATTAGAATTGATCGAACGAATGAATTAGAATGGATACATTCGTGCGAATGAATTAGAATGGATCGGACGAATGATTTAGAATGGATCGTACGAATGAGTAAGAATGGATCGTACGAATGAATTAGAATGGATCGTATGAATGAATTAGAATGGATCGTACAAATGAATTAGAATGGATCGTGCTAATGAGTTAGAATGGAATAGAATAGATTGTACGAATGAATTAGAATGGATTCGTACGAATGAATTAGAATGGATACATTCGTGCGAATGAATTAGAATGGATCGTACCAATGAGTAAGAATGGATCGTACGAATGAAATAGAATAGATTGTGCGAATGACTTAGAATGGATCGTACGAATGAATTAGAATGGATCGTGTGAAAGAATTAGAATGGATTGTACGAATGAATTAGAATAGATCGTATGAATGAATTAGAATGGATCGTATGAGTGAATTAGAATGGATACGAAGGAATTAGAATGGATCGTACGAAGGAATTAGAATGGATCATACAAATGAAATAGAATGGATCGTACGAAGGAATTAGAATGGATCGTATGAAGGAATTAGAATGGATCGTACGAATGAATTAGAATGGATATATTCGTGCAAATGAATTAGAATGGATCGTATGAATGAATTAGAATGGATCGTATGAGTGAATTAGAACGGATCGTACGAATGTAATTGAATGAATTAGAATGAATTAGAATTGATCGTACGAATGAAATAGAATGGATTGTACGAATGATTTAGAATGGATCGTACGAATGAATTAGAATGGATCGTACGAATGATTTAGAATGGATATATTCGTGCAAATGAATTAGAATGGATCATACGAATGAGTAAGAATGGATCGTACGAATGAAATAGAATGGATTGTACGAATGAATTTGAATGGATTCGTACGAATGAATTAGAATGGATACATTCGTGCGAATGAATTAGAATGGATCGTACCAATGAGTAAGAATGGATCATACGAATGAAATCGAATGGATTGTGCGAATGAATTAGAATGGATCGTATGAATGAATTAGAATGGATTGTACCAATGAATTAGAATGGATCATACGAATTAATTAGAATGGATCATACGAATGAATTAGAATGGATCGTACGAATGAATTAGACTGGATCGTACGAATGAATTAGAATGGATCGTGCGAATGAATTAGAATGGATCATACGAATTAATTAGAATGGATCATACAAATTAATTAGAATGGTTCGTACGAATGAATTAGAATGGATCGTACGAATGAATTAGAATGGATACATTTGTGCGAATGAATTAGAATAGATCGTACGAATGGATTAGAATTGATCGTACTAATGGATTAGAATGGATACATTCGTGCGAATGAATTAGAATGGATTGTATGAATGAATTAGAATGGATCGTACGATCCATTCGAATTCATTCGCATGATCCATTCTAATTCATTCGTACGATCCATTCTAATTCATTCATACGATCCATTCTAATTCTTTCGTACGATCCATTCTAATTCATTCGTATATTCCATTCTAATTCATTCGTACGATCTATTCTATTTAATTTGTACGATCCATTCTTACTCATTCGTATGATCCATTCTAATTCATTCGGACGAATGTATCCATTCTAATTTATTCGTACGATCCATTCTAATTCATTCGTACGATCCATTCTAATTCATTCGTACGATCCATTCTTAATCATTCGTATGATCCATTCTAATTCATTCGTACGATCCATTCTAATTCATTCGCTCGAATGTATCCATTCTAATCCATTCGTACGATCCATTCTAATTCATTAGCACGATCCATTCTAATTCTTTTACACGATCCATTCTAATTCATTCGTATGATCCATTCTAATTCATTCGCACAATCCATTCTATTTCATTCGTACGATCCATTCTTACTCATTCGTATGATCCATTCTAATTCATTCGCACGAATGTATCCATAATGGATCATACGAAAGAGTGAGAATGGATCGTACGAATGAAATAGAATGGATTGTGCGAATGAATTAGAATGGACCATACGAATGAATTAGAATGGATCGTACGATTGAATTAGAATGGATATATTTGAACGAATAAATTAGAATGGATCATACGAATGAATTAGAAAGGATCGTACGAATGAATTAGAATGGATAGTGCGAATGAATTAGAATCGATCGTACGAATGAATTAGAATGGATCGTACGAATGAATTAGAATGGATCATACGAATGAGTAAGAATGGATCGTACGAATGAATTAGAATGGATCGTATGAATGAATTAGAATGGATCGTACGAATAAATTAGAATGGATACATTCGTCCGAATGAATTAGAATGGATCATATGAATGAGTAAGAATGGATCGTACGAATGAAATAGAATAGATTGTATGAATGAATTAGAATGGATCCTACGAATGAATTAGAATGGATCGTACGAATGAATTAGAATGGATCATATTAATGAATTAGAATGGATCGTACGAATGAATTAGAATGGATACATTCGTGCGAATAAATTAGAATGGATTGTATGAATGAATTAGAATGGATCGTACGAATGAATTAGAATAAATCGTACGAATGAATTAGAATAGATTGCACGAATGAATTAGAATGGATCGTACGAATGAATTAGAATGGATCGTACGAATGAATTAGAATGGATCGTACGAATGAATTAAAATGGATCGTACGAAGGAATTAGAATGGATCGTACGAATGAATTAGAATGGATCGTATGAATGAATTAGAATAGATTTTGTGAATGAATTAGAACTGATCATACGAATGAATTAAAATGGATACATTCATGCGAATGAATTAGAATGGATTGTATGAATGAATTAGAATGGATCCTATGAATGAATTAGAATGGATCGTACGAATGAATTAGAATGGATACATTCGTGCGAATGAATTAGAATTGATCGTACGAATGAATTAGAATGGATTGTGCGAATGAATTAGAATGGATCGTACGAATGAATTAGAATGGATACATTCGTGCGAATGAATTAGAATGGATACATTCGTGCGAAAGAATTAGAATAGATCGTATGAATGAATTAGAATGGATCCTATGAATGAATTAGAATGGATCGTGCGAATGAATTAGAATGGATCGTATGAATGAATTAGAATGGATCGTGCTAATGAATTAGAATTGATCGAACGAATGAATTAGCATGGATCGTGCTAATGAATTAGAATGGATCGTACGAATGAATTAGAATGGATCAAATGAATGAATTAGAATGGTTACATTCATGCGAATGAATTAGAATGGATCATACGAATGAATTAGAATGGATCAAATGAATGAATTAGAATGGTTACATTCATGCGAATGAATTAGAATGGATCGTACAAATGGATTAGAATGGATCGTACGAATGGATTAGAATGGATACATTCGAGCGAATGAATTAGAATGGATCGTACGAATGAATTAGAATGGATCGTACGAATAAATTAGAATGGATATATTCGTCCGAATGAATTAGAATGGATTATACGAATGAGTAAGAATGGATCGTACGAATGAAATAGAATAGATTGTACGAATGAATTAGAATGGATCCTACGAATGAATTAGGATGGATCGTGTGAAAGAATTTGAATGGATTGTATGAATGAATTAGAATGGATCGTATGAATGAATTAGAATGGATCGTGCGAATGAATTCGAATGGATCGTACGAATTCATTCTAATTCATTCATACAATCCATTCTAATTCTTTCACACGATCCATTCTAATTCATTCGTACGTTCCATTCTAATTCATTAGCACGATCCATGCTAATTCATTCGTTCAATCAATTCTAATTCATTAGCATGATCCAATCTAATTCATTCGTACGATCCATTCTAATTCATTCGCACGATCCATTCTAATTCATTCATAGGATCCATTCTAATTCATTCATACGATCTATTCTAATTCTTTCGCACGAATGTATCCATTCTAATTCATTCGCACGAATGTATCCATTCTAATTCATTCGTACGATCCATTCTAATTCATTCGCATGATCCATTCTAATTCATTCGTACGATCAATTCTAATTCATTCGCATGAATGTATCCATTCTAATTCATTCGTACGATCCATTCTAATTCATTCATAGGATCCATTCTAATTCATTCATATAATCCATTCTAATTCATTCGCACGAATGTATCCATTCTAATTCATTCGTACGATCAGTTCTAATTCATTCACAAAATCTATTCTAATTCATTCATACGATCCATTCTAATTCATTCACACGAATGTATCCATTCTAATTCATTCATACGATCCATTCTAATTCATTTGTACGATCCATTCTAATTCCTTCGTACGATCCATTCTAATTCCTTCGTACGATCCATTCTAATTCATTCGTACGATCCATTCTAATTCATTCGTACGATCCATTCTAATTCATTCGTACGATCCATTCTAATTCATTCATACAATCCATTCTAATTCTTTCACACGATCCATTCTAATTCATTCGTACGATCCATTCTAATTCATTAGCACGATCCATGCTAATTCATTCGTTCGATCAATTCTAATTCATTAGCATGATCCATTCTAATTCATTCGTACGATCCATTCTAATTCATTCGCACGATCCATTCTAATTAATTCATAGGATCGATTCTAATTCATTCATACGATCTATTCTAATTGTTTCACACGAATGTATCCATTCTATTTCATTCGCACGAATGTATCCATTCTAATTCATTCGTACGAATGAATTAGAATGGATCGTACGAATGAATTAGAATAGATCGTACGAATGAATTAGAATGGATCGTACGAAGGAATTAGAATGGATCGTACGAATGAATTAGAATGGATATATTCGTGCAAATGAATTAGAATGGATCGTATGAATGTATTAGAATGGATCATATGAGTGAATTAGAATGGATCGTACGAATGAATTAGAATGGATTGTATGAATGAATTAGAATGGATCGTACGAATGAATTAGAATGGATCATACGAATTAATTAGAATGGATCGTACGAATGAATTAGAATGGATCGTACGAATGAATTAGAATGGATCGTACGAATGAATTAGAATGGATACATTCGTGCGAATGAATTAGAATGGATACATTCGTGCGAAAGAATTAGAATAGATCGTATGAATGAATTAGAATGGATCCTATGAATGAATTAGAATGGATCGTGCGAATGAATTAGAATGGATCGTACGAATAAATTAGAATGCATTCATACGATCCATTCTAATTCATTCACATTAATGTATCCATTCTAGTTCATTCGTACGATCTATTCTAATTCATTCGCATGGATCGTGCATTCGTACGATCCATTCTAATTCATTCGTAAGATCCATTCTAATTTATTCGTATGATCCATTCTAATTCATTCGTATGATCCATTCTAATTCATTCGCACGAATGTATCCATTCTAGTTCATTCGTACGATCCATTCTAATTCTTTCGTACGATACATTCTAATTCATTAATACGATCTATTCTAATTCATTCATATAATCCATTGTAATTCTTTCACACGATCCATTCTAATTCATTCGTACGATCCATTCAAATTCATCCGCACAATCCTTTCTATTTCATTCGTACGATCAATTCATACTCATTTGTATGATCCATTCTAAATCATTCGCACGAATGTATCCATAATGGATCATACGAATGAGTAAGAATGGATCGTACGAATGAAATAGAATGGATTGTGCGAATGAATTAGAATGGACCGTACGAATGAATTAGAATGGATACATTCGTGCGAATGAATTAGAATGGATCGCACGAATGAATTAGAATGGATCGTACGAATGAATTAGAATGGATCGTACGAATGAATTAGAATGGATCGTACGAATAAATTAGAATGGATACATTCGTCCGAATGAATTAGAATGGATCATACGAATGAGTAAGAATGGATCGTACGAATGAAATAGAATAGATTGTACGAATGAATTAGAATGGTTCCTACGAATGAATTAGAATAGATCGTGTGAAAGAATTAGAATGGATTGTATGAATGAATTAGAATGAATTCGTACGATCCATTCGAATTCATTCGCACGATCCATTCTAATTCATTCATACGATCCATTCTAATTCATTCATACAATCCATTCTAATTCTTTCACACGATCCATTCTAATTCATTCGTAGGATCCATTCTAATTCATTCGTACAATCTATTCTATTTCATTCGTACGATCCGTTCTTACTTATTCGTATGATCCATTCTAATTCATTCGGACGAATGTATCCATTCTAATTTATTTGTACGATCCATTCTAATTCATTCCTACGATCCATTCTAATTCATTCGTATGATCCATTCTAATTTATTAATCCGATCCATTCTAATTCATTCGCACGAATGTATCCATTCTAATTCATTCGTACGATCCATTCTAATTCATTCGTACGATCCGTTCTAATTCATTCGTAATATCCATTCTAATTCATTCGTACGATCCATTCTAATTCATTCGCACGAATATATCCATTCTAGTTCATTCGTACGATCCATTCTAATACATTCGTACGAACCATTCTAATTCATTCGCACGATCCATTCTAATTCATTCGTACGATCCATTCTAATTCAATCATACGATCCATTCTAATTCATTCGCACAAATGTATCCATTCTAATTCATTCGTACGATCCATTCTAATTCATTCGCACGATCCATTCTAATTCATTCGTACGATCCATTCTAATTCATTCCCACGATCTGTTCTTATTCATTCGCACAATCCATTCTAATTCATTCGCACGAATGTATCCATTCTAATTCATTCGTACGATCCATTCTAATTCATTCGTACGATCCATTCTAATTCATTCATATGATCCATTCTAATTAATTCGTATGATCCATTCTAATTCATTCGTACGATCCATTCTAATTTATTCATACAATCCATTCTAATTCATTCGCACGAATGTATCCATTCTAATTAATTCGTACGATCCATTCTAATTCATTCGTATGATCTATTCTTATTCATTCGCACGATCCAGTCTAATTGATTCGCACGATCCATTCTAATTCATTCGCACGAATGTATCCATTCTAATTCATTCGTACGATCCATTCTAATTCATTAATATGATCCATTCTAATTCATTCATACGATCCATTCTAATTCATATGCACAAAGGTATTCATTCTAATTCATTCGCTCGAACGTATCCATTCTAATCCATTCGTACGATCCATTCTAATCCATTCGTACGATCCATTCTAATTAATTCGCATGAATGTAACCTCGTACGATCCATTCTAATTCGTTCATATGATCCATTCTAATTCATTTGTACGATCCATTCTAATTCATTCGCACGATCCATTCTAATTCATTCGTATGATCCAATCTAATCCATTCGTACGATCCATTCTAATTCATTCGTACGATCCATTCTAATTCATTCGTACGATCCATTCTAATTCATTCGCACGAATGTATCCATTCTAGTTCATTCGTACGATCCATTCTAATTCATTCGTATGATCCATTCTAATTCATTCGCACGATCCATTCTAATTCATTCGTACGATCCATTCTAATTCATTCATACGATCCATTCTAATTCATTCGTACGATCCATTCTAATTCATTCATACAATCCATTCTAATTCATTCGTACGATCCATTCTAATTCACTGATACGATCCATTCTAATACATTCATATGATCCATTCTAATTCATTTGCACGAATATATCCATTCTAATTCATTCGTACGATCCATTCTAATTCCTTCGTACGATCCATTCTAATTCATTCGTACGATCTATTCTAATTCATTCGTACGATCCATTCTAATTCATTCGTACGATCCATTCTAATTCCTTCGTACGATCCATTCTAATTCATTCGTACGATCCATTCTAATTCATTCGTACAATCTATTCTAATTCATTCGTACGAATGGATACATTCGTGTGAATGAATTAGAATGGATCGTACGAATGAGTAAGAATGGATCGTACAAATGAATTAGAATGGATCGTATGAATGAAATAGAATGGATCGTACGAATGAATTAGAATGGATCGTGCGAATGAATTAGAATGGATCGTACGAATGAATTAGAATGGATCGTACGAATGAACTAGAATGGATACATTCGTGCGAATGAATTAGAATGGATCGTACGAATGAATTAGAATGGATCGTACGAATGAATTAGAATGGATCTTACGAATAAATTAGATTGGATTGTACGAATGAATTAGAATGGATCGTACGAATGAATTAGAATGGATACATTCGTGCGAATGAATTAGAATGGATCGGACGAATGAATTAGAATGGATCGTACGAATGAATTAGAATGGATCGTACAAATGAATTAGAATGGATACATTTGTCCGAATGAATTAGAATGGATCATACGAATGAGTAAGAATGGATTGTACGAATGAAATAGAATAGATTGTACGAATGAATTAGAATGGATCCTACTAATGAATTAGAATGGATCGTGTGAAAGAATTAGAAAGGATTGTATGAATGAATTAGAATTGATCGTATGAATGAATTAGAATGGATCGTGCGAATGAATTCGAATGGATCGTACGAATTCATTCTATTTCATTCGTACGATCCATTCTAATTCATATGCACAAAGGTATCCTTTCTAATTCATTCATACGATCCATTCTAATTCAGGATCGTACGAATGAATTAGAATGGATACATTCGTACGAATGAATTAGAATTGATCATACGAATGAGTAAGAATGGATCGGACGAATGAATTAGAATGGATCGTACGAATGAATTAGAATGGATCAAATGAATGAATTAGAATGGTTACATTCATGCGAATGAATTAGAATGGATCGTACGAATGAAGTAGAATGGATCGTATGAATGAATTAGAATGGATACATTCGTGCGAATGAATTAGAATGGATCGTATGAATGAATTAGAATAGATTGTGCGAATGAATTTGAATGGATCGTACGAATGAATTAGAATGGATCGTACTAATGAATTAGAATGGATACATTCGTGCGAATGAATTAGAATTGATACATTCGTGCGAAAGAATTAGAATAGATCGTATGAATGAATTAGAATGGATCCGATGAATGAATTAGAATGGATCGTGCGA